>OZ038531.1:5974167-6631271 GCA_964036665.1 Gordius sp. MW1
CTCATAAATTAGAGAGATCATATGAGTTTAAATTTACGAATTTTTCCATATGAGTCCATGAAATAGTTGTTTCATAGCCTAAAACTTTGTTGTATCTAATGTTAACGTTGAGTTTAAAGCAAAATATACGAAAAATTTACCCTTTCTTTTATAAAAGGAAATTTAATTTATATTTTACATTATATATTCTAAGGAGTCCTGTTATGGCCGGTGGCTTATTTGCTATAAACCGTGATTTTTTCTGGGAATTGGGCGGATACGACGAAGGATTGATGATCTGGGGTGGGGAGCAGTACGAACTCTCTTTCAAGGTAAATTTTCGATATCATCATTTTTCCCAATAAATTTTAACACCTTATGAATGTTGACAACTCATGTGTAGCTTCAAAGAAAGATAAATACTTTGTAAATGTAATTGCATCGTATGATTTAGGTTTCTCGACACATATTTGATTATATTAGCTACTAATATCCGACAATACCCGAGATTTTGTTTTTTTGGTAAAGTTTTGAACTTTTAAAATACATGCAATATTTGTAAATTTTGACCCTATATGCTTACCTTTAATGGTTTGCCTTTTCTACATGATTTTATGCCCATCCTGCAGGAACTTGATTTAGACCCAAAATCGCACATATATTTACATAATGAATCGCCTTTTTGCAATCTCTTACTAGATATGGCAGTGTGGGGGTCGTATGGTTGACGCACCATGTTCCCGTATAGGCCACATATATCGAAAATTCGCTCCGTTTCCCAACCCCGGTATCGGGGATTTCGTTGGAAAGGTGCCTGAATGGATTTAGTTTTTTGTTTTTAACTTTCGTTCAAGCTATGTGTTTAGTTATATTTAGTTTTCGCTTTTTTGATTTAATAAAAACCCCCGTTTATAATAATGATTTTTGCAGTCTCTTTAAATGAGACGATATAACATTGCACGGGTACCTGTGTAGGTAAGGTTATTAGATCTGTGGTGATACAATGCTTAAATGAAAATTATTTTAAGTTATTGAATTTTAGTAAATTTTGAGATGTTAGAAAGGGTAGTAAAAATTAAATTCGACAATCTCTATTTGGAGACTCTATTAAAATGCATTATGAGATTGAAAATCTCAATCGATTTTTTCCGAATTTGAAAGTTTTAATTGTTATGCAATTTATGTATTTGTTAGGATTGTTAAAGGTGTGGGCTTGTGTTTCAATAAAAGCTTTACCTAAAGTTTCAATAACTTTTATAAACTCATAACTGTGTTCGTGCAATAGATAATTTATTGGATATTACCAACTTTTTTACATCTTTTAGAATTATCGGAGAGTGGCAGAGGTGTGGATGGACGAATATGCTCAATACTTATACACCCGGCGACCCAACTATCTAAGCATAGATACTGGAGACTTGACGAAGCAAAAGGAGTTGAGGCGATCGTTAAAGTGTAAACCCTTTAAATGGTTTATGGAGAAAGTGGCCTTCGACTTACCCCTCAAATATCCCATGATTGAACCACCCGACTATGCCAATGGAGAAGTTCATTCTTATGACTGTCGATATTTTTTTTAAATATAGTTCTTGTTTGTTTGAAAGATATATACTTAGTTGGGTTATATCCAGAAAATAAGATAAAATGGGCTCCCTCCTATGGGTAGAGACATGGGCGTAGCCAGCATTGGAGTTAGAGGGGGCAATGATGATTTAGGGAGGGGCAAAATGATTATTTTTAAAAATTTTAATAAAATTCAACAAATATTTGGATTCAGAGGGGGGAAGTCGCCCCCCCCCCCCCGCCCACTGCCCCCCCGGCTACCCATGGGTAGAGATATAGACTAATAATATACTAGACTGTCCAACAGCTGGTTTTTTCATTAAGATATATGGAGCTATTTCGGGCGCCATTTTGTGTAGGGTTTTTCAATATGCGTACTTGCGCAGTGAAAAATTACAAAGTTATGAAACAAAAATAATGAGAACATTTAAAAATGATTTTTCTAAACTTAAGTTTAACACTTAATTATTCTTTGAAATTAATAGTATTTAGTTATAGGCTTCAAACATGGCGCGACACTCACTTAAAATTTATCAGCTGTTCGCCAGTGTATGTTATTGAATCTTATAATATGGGGAAATTAAATAATAATTTGAGGTTAGGCGAAGCGTTTTGTATCATGGTTTTGAATTAATTATTGGCTAGTGTTATACGGTTATAAGTTTTATAATCAATTCTCGGTCCATTTATCTATGTAATACTAACAAAGCCAGTATGCATTTTAATAGTTGGATAAGTTTTTATAAAGAAAAAATTTAGCATTATTAATTTTAAACAATAAATTTATTATGTAAAGATATCCATAAATTCTACTATTTTTGCCTTATTCAACCTTACAACCGCCCATTTCGTTAATTTAAGTCTTATTTAAAAACGTTTTTCTCTTATTGCATAGGTTCGTAACGTCCACAGCAATTTATGCCTCGATTCCAAGTTTAAAGATGCTCACAGTAGTTTGGGTGTCGATAACTGTATTAAAGATGATTCCTCCGTCGGTGGCGAACAAGTATTATTATTACATCCCGCTTCATATTTTTTGATTTAATTATTTATTAAGTTAGTGATTATATTGGTAATTTTGATGTATATCGTCTAAACCAATTGACCGCGCCGAGCCACAACCGTTTTCAATAAAATATACTCTGTTTCTATTCCATCTCATCACTAATTTCATAAAAATTTTATAATAAGGGGTGAATGCTGGTGCTTTTTCGTTCGCAAAGATGATAATTTCAAAATTCCTTTTTTTAAAGAACCTATGCCCTATAAACATCTGGTCGCGAAAAATAAACGGACGGGCGTGCTAGTGGGTTAGGGCTGGGAATTTTCAGGTTTTAATAGTGGGTACCAAATGATTATTCGCCTTGAAGAACAAAAATATGACACATTATTTGACCCGTAAATGATATAGCTATTTAGCTGGGGCCACAAACAAGACATATACCCCATGATGACTCACGACTGCTTAGACGCTTCGTCCCAAACTATGCCTCACATTGGGATGAGGCAATGTCACGGTTCTATGGGTAATCAATGGTGGATTTATAATACGGTAACCATCGGCTTTTCTTAGTATTCGCACTCAAACCGCTTCTCTCGCACAACGCAGTGTTTCTCGTTGCGTGCACCATACGAATTATTACCTTGTTTTCACGCTGCCTGCGCTTCAAAACTAACACATCACGCGCCTGCAAAAATTTACTTTTATTCTATATTTAGTTGAAAAATTGAAGGCTAAAACATTGATCTCATAGACTGGTTTCCGTTTGATAATGCTAACCAAATTCTCCGTTTTACCCAAACATTTATTGCGTTACATGCATCCCCATAACTCGTTAATCCACGTTATTTTTTGATATTGAACTGATCAAATTTATCCGAAAAACTGCTTTAGAAAACGAAGTTTTTTGGGGATGGGTCTTTAAAGCAAAGCTTGGTCATTATTTCTAAGAAATATAATCTTACAAGCGCTTCTAAATTGTGAATTATCATCGCTAGAAGAAAACGGTTGCGCTCCTGGCTGGTCAGTTGGTCTCGCGTGTTAATGTAAAACATGTCGAATATCGTCGTTAAAATAATTTTCTCCATCGCCCCACTCATGTGTTCCCCCAGAATTTCGAATGGACCTGGCATCGAGATATTAAACCGAAGGGGCGAGAGCTTTGCCTCGACGTAGCTACTTCTGAGCCTAAAAGCAAAGTCCTCCTATATCCCTGCCACGGCATGAAGGGAAATCAATGGTGGACTTATGTCCCGGTAACTAAAGAGCACCATCCCACTTACCCTAAAATTTTTTTTTTAATTAATGGTAAATTAAGGAAATTTGATAGTTTTAACGTTACAGCAATGTTTTGTGAAATTTAAGTTGCAAATGTAAGTTTCACTTCTTTTTCCGGGTTGAGTGATAATATGCTGTTAGGGTAGAAAGTATCCCATGCCATGAGTGATGGTTATTATTAATACTAAAAAATTGATTAGCCGTAGTGTTGTAAAAACGGCTGGGTCCAAAGGATTTTTGGTCTGTTTTTCTTAATCGACCACCCAAGCTTAGTGGAAATTTGAAAAACGGACCAGAAGCGACCGCTAGCCTTATTAAAACAAAAAACAAAACCCAGCCCTTTTACAACACTAATTAGCCACTAAGAATCGTCAATTGATTATTGATAAGGAAAATGCCTTCGGTAAAAATAATCGTGTTAGTTTAGGGTGATTTGTCGCTCGAAATTAATTATTACGTATAATTGAACTCTCTAAATAGCGTCAAGGTCGGCTTTATCACCCGGTTCACAAAATGTGCTTGGACCACGACCCCGTTTCTAAGGACGTTTTCATCAACCATTGCATGGACGAGGACACTCAAAATTGGAAATTCGAATCTTACAATTTAACCATCATCGATACCCTGCCCCAATAAATCCGACACTCTCGCCACTAATTTAAATTTAAATACGTTATAGATGGGTTAAATTTCGCGTGAAAATTAAATTTGAACCGACCCCTAACCCCCGAGTTACTATTGAGTTTTCGCTTCGAAATACTTACTCACCTATTATGCAATGTTGCTCATGACTTATGCATGGCCTGCCCGAGGACCATACTAACATTTTTACTTCGTTGAAAATTTTGAAATTATCTGGAATTAAATGGGAAATATAATTGACTATACGTGTGTATAATATACATCTTAATTCAACTACTTTTTTATTTATAACCCTTCCAACGAATTAGAACAGCATCGCAATTGTTTAGAGATTAGAGATACTTTCAATTAATCTTTATGTAAATGCCTCTAAAAAAGTGTTGGGCGTCTGTAAAAATTGGTGGAAAGGGTTGTAAATTTAAGTTTTAAGTCGTGTGTTTGCGAATATTTATGCCTGCCACAATAACTTAAAATCAAAATATGCTGTGATCCACCCCCTCCCCTCCTTAGCCCCACCGAATGTCCCATTATACGGTTGTTGCGCGTTTACGTTATTGTTATACATTTGAGTTTGGACCTGTTTGTATCCTACGAACTTTCACAAATAAATTATTAAATACAAGGTAGTTTAAGTTTATTCCAAACAATTAATAACTTGCTTCATTACTTCTCACTCGCTACTAATACCCATATTTTCAGGACTGCAATCAAATTTATTATGCTTAGGAATTAACGATTTTGATCATGTTTCATATTCTTTAGGATCATCTATTGATAATGCACCACGGATTTCGCATGTGTTTAGATGTTAATTACGAAACGTGGGATGTTATGCTTAGTGTGTGTTCTCTCATATCCAAATCTCAAAAATGGGCTTTCAGCTGGGTCAATTATACCCGAATTAGTGAACTGCCCGTCTTTAACTCTATATAGGTGATTTTTAATAGTACAAAATGAAATAACCCGATGCCACCAATTGTTTTTGTAACACTGCTCAGGAATGTACATTGTATATTATTTGTTATGTTTTTTAATATTTAACACGCTGATGATGCGCTAGTATAAATGTAATTTTGTATGAGATTTTTGCGAATTTTTATAAACTTGATGCATGGTGTGGTTTTTTTAAATTTATATTCATAACGTTTCTTTGGGTCTTTATTTATTAAGACTGGACATTTATAATTCAAAACATAGCCTCTCTCTTATCAATTACGCTATTTTTAGGGAAAGCAACCAAAGTATTCTTATCTAATCGTTTATGTTTTGGGCTTGAAACATATTAAAAGCATCGTAGTAAATTTATGGCGAATTCAACTAAATTTAATAACGTCGTTGGGATTGTAAATTAGTTTCATAAGATGTTGGGATTCAAAAAAATAAAAAGTTGTGTTTATAAATGTTTCGGGTAAACACTGTTATAGAGACTTATTTGGTAAATCCGCGTTATATATATCGGACAAAGCGTTAGATTGGACCATGGGCATAGCCGGGGGGGGGGCAAGAAGGTGCCGCTGCCCCTCCTCTATATCCAAAAAATTGTTGAAATTTATTAAAATAATGACTAAAAATTAAAAAATGATCATTTTGCCCGTCCCTAAATCATTATTGCCTCCCTTTAATCCAAATGCTGGCTACGCCCTTGGATTGGGCTAATAAAATAGTCAGGTTGGGCACAATTTCTTAATTAAATTAAACTTTATAAGGTTGCGTTTTCGAGATATAACATAATGTTTTACTCGTAAAATTTTTTTAGTTCAACCAAGTGAAACAATATTTTTGTTATGGCGTTAAAATTTAGATTATAATTTTGAATGGTTTTGTAGGTCGAGTAGCTTATGTGGGCTAAGTTGCAAATTTGGTAAAAATGCTCATGTATATTATGGGTTGCAAAAATTCAATTTTGCAGGATTATCTCATAATCATAAGGATTTGACTGTAAGCGTGATATAAATTTATATTGGATTAATTTTTTTCTACTGATTATACCCATCAGGATGGCTGACTATGGGAAACATTCTAAAACCTTTTATAAATTTATAATGAAATTCATCTCAAATTTAGCCTTAGGCTTAGCCAGAAGGAGACAGAAAGTGCCAGATTCCAAATTTTCAAATAATGATCTTTAATTTTACTCTCCCCCCTCTCCTTTCAAATTCAAATCCTGACTGCGCCCATGCCTATGGCATTGAAATTTTGGATAAACATAATTCAAGCACTTCCATGGGCGTAGCCAAGGGGGTAGGGAGGGGCAGCTGCCCCCCTCTAAATCCGAAAATTTGCTGAAATATATTAAAATTGACTAAAATTTTGAAAATGATTATTTTGCCCCTCTCTAAATCATTATTGCCCCTCGCTAAAACATTATTGCCCCCCCCCTCTAACCCAATGCTGGCTGCGCTCATGAGCTTTTCATATTCATACTAATCGAAAAAGCGTACCTTAGTCAAATTTTGAACTTTAATACAAAGAATATGTGCACATTTTATAACTTTTAATTTAAAATAAGGCTTATTTTTGTTTAGAGTAAAAAAAATTGGGTATCGCTAGGAAAATTTTTAATATTTTTAACAAACATATATAAGAAAACCTAAATATATTTTATTTAAATAAATTTAACTATAATAATAATCTGTTGTCATACTTAATTATTTGGGTATATTTCGATTGATTATAAATTATTTAATGCTTTAAATATAGAGGAACCCATGCTATGGGAATTTAATTGTCGCTATTGAAGCGTGACGTTTTATGCCATTCCTTCCTCATATAATTAAAGTCTCATTATAGCGTCTCATTATAGCATCAATTTGTTCACTCGTTTTAGAAATGCGATTAATATTCTGTTATAGTCGTTTACACTACGTTAATCATTGTAATTAATAAAATCTCCAGGGACAACATTTTTTTTTATTTAAGTATATATTCAAGCGAGCGTTAAGCGGATAAATTATGTATTTAAATTTATTTAAAAAATTAGTACGGCCTAGCGAGCTAAATGCAGGGTATTTTAAAATTTTATTAGCCCGAACTCTGTTTACGCTTTAATTAACTCGTTCATAATTTATATTCTAAAATTTTTGCCTTTTATTTGGTGGTATTTATGTTTTTGTAATTTATTCCTCAGTCTAATACATGTTTCTAAGGGAAAATTAATTTTGGCTTCTTTACCTTACTCTTTTGTACAAATTCTTTGAAACTCCTTACCAGTGAGATTAAAAATTAATATTTCACTAGTTGACCTTCTGTATAGAAGTCTAATAAGTTTTGCGTATTTTTACTTTAATCTCTTACCACTAATCAAGAAAAATCTGTTAAAGGGGAGTTGTTGCAAAATATAGACGAAATAATAATTAAATTTACAAAATCTTATTATTATTTAATAAGAATTCAAATTAAATTATAGGGATTTATTCAAATAACAAAGGGATGACAGTTTTTGAAATTAAATTCATTATCATTTTCACACTGTGGCTAACTCAAGAAGCCTGTGCAATAGTAATATTTAGGGGATTAAATCTTGGACAGATTAAATCAAAAAAATCTAGCCTAACACTAATATTGTAGAGCCAAGTTATAATAATATGTTTTAATGTTAGACATGATAGCCCCCCCCTAAAAATGTATAGTCGAGTTTAAATAAACATAGAAGAGAGAATCAAATCCGTTTTTTGCCCGATAATGAGTTTTGTTTCTAATGTAATCACATGATAAATTGATCCAAGACAATATTCTCATTAAGGTTGATATTATTTTTTGTTTTGTTTAGCAGTATTTAAATTTGAAATTTTTAAATGTTGCTTTCAAGTACAATCATTATAAAAAAGTAAAAGTCTGGGCCTGGCTTATTTCTTACAGAGCCCGAGCCAGGCCGGAACCCGTTTATAAATTTTTTATTGAAACATTTAATAATATATATATTTAATGTTAATAATTTTGATGCAATAAAACTTATTTGAATCTGAAATTTATTTAATCCAAAGTTGATAAATTTTTGAAGGGTATGCATGCAGTTGATTAACTCTACATATACTCTAATAAGCACTCACTAATAATTTGATAGGCGCTTTGAGATGTTGATGAATGAATATTTATTTTTATTGGTAATTTAATTAACATTAATATTAAATGGTGGCGTAGCCAAGAGGGGTGGGGAAGCAGGAAATTCCCCATCCCCCTTAGCAAAAATTTAGAATTTTTTTATTATTAAATAAATTATTAAATTAATTAAAAATTTTTATAAAAGATTAAGATTTTAATAAACCCCTTAATAATACTTTTTATACATTATATTTTTCATCAAATCATTATTTTTATTTTTCAGAATTTACTTGTTCACTTGCCAAGAAAAAATTTTGTTTATCATTTTCCCCACTACTTGGCCCTCCCACACATATAATGATATAAGTAATAATTTTATAAATCTCTTTTCTGCAGCCTGAATACTTGAAATCCCTTTTATAGCTTGATTAATATTTCAGCTATATATTGTTGCTATGCGAATAATTGTAAAAAAAGGATTCCATATAACATTATAAAATCTATAAGGAGCAGTTTTGACGAAGAGTTTGACAAAATAATACACGAAAACAAAAGCTATGTAAAAATTTAGCTCGATTTCCCCGATTCTTTTTATAATTCCCGTTTGGGCCTACCCTAAAATCTAAATTTACGACAATCGCCAGCCCTAACCGTAGACCGACCGGGCCCGAAAGCGGAACATGTTATAAAATTTCTTTGGCAGTTCCCCCCCCCCTTGAGAAAATCCTATACGCGCCTGATATAAAACATGTAGTGACACACCTTTGCAAAATCCAAATAATATTTACGATGGCCTTTTAGTCATCTATCTAGGCCCGGTTCGAGCTCGCCAGGTTATTTTACGACGTCCAGAACCATCCCGTTATATCTTTAAAGAAGAAGCCCGGCCTGCGGGCCGGGAAGGCCTCTAGCCAGGACTACTACAAGGAATAGTTTCTTTTAAATCACGTCAAACAGTTTATAATTTTGCGAACTCTGTGTCTTATTAATTAGATTGTTTCAAAAAGTAAACTAGATATCTTTATTAAATGGTATACAAAAAATTTACACGACTAAAAAAATATAAAAGCGCGCTATAACTAAGCGGTTGGCATTGATCCGTGTATGGAAATCGTGTTGGATTTAACGATTTCCATTGTGATCTTTTGCCTGATAAAAAAGTACTTTTTTTAATCTAAAGAGACGAGATCGCTTTTCCAATTTGTTCAGGAGAGCGAGAGCTTCGGCGCCTAAATTTCCAATTGCGAATTTTAAAGAAAAAGGTGTTCGTGTTGCCACTACGGGAATGAATATTGTGTCCGCGAGGGAAGAATTTTTGGCTGTCTTCCTATTCTCTGCGTCTGCACTGACTATAAGGTCAGGAGAGGAGTTGGATGGGGCAAATATGTCGACCGTGGTGAAGTCCCAAGTGAGATTCATTCCACGGGACCATGGGATGAATGTGACCCCGTCTGGTCTTTTCCCATCTGTGGTGCTAAGGCCAACGGGCTCCAAGGTGTTTGGGTAGCCAGCCTTCCTAAGGTACTGGCCGATGATTTTGTTGATCGCCGTGTGCTTGGGGTTGCGGCCTTTGTTGTATTTGCAATGGAGGGGATAGATCGCACGAAAGGGGATACTATGTCGCATCCGAGACGGAGGCCTATGGCTATGCGTAACTCCTCCCCAGACATATGAAGTCCCAAATTCCTGCTCGGGATAGCTTCGAGCCATTCGTAACCGCTCTTGGAAGAGGCCCAATTGAAAGGAGTTTTCCCTTAGATAGTTCGTTCAAAGGAAGAAAAGCTACGGAACGTGCTATTAGGGGAAGATCCCATTCCTTTTGGGTCACACCGAGTGGTCGTTGGGCTGACTCGAGATTGTCCGCGTCCCACCTGTGGAGAGCCTCGAGGTGCGGGTCTGGGAGGGATGTCATGGCAGAGATAAGGGGGTCGGTACTCATGCGCGAAGATATAAAACCCGCTAATGCTATCTGTTGCGGAGATCGAATACCGATTCCCCCACTCTTAGAAGGGAGGGATGCCTGGAGCCATTGGACTGGAGTAAACTTTATATTTAAGCAGGTTTCAAAAAGAGTGTGAATGTTTCGTTCGATTAAATTTAATTGCTCTGGGCAGCCAAAGATAGGTGTAGCACGCAAGGCGTGATTTATTTTCGGAATTAGCAGAAAATTTTTAGCCGAAAAAAATGCATGGTGTGGAGTTAGTCTTTGCAGGGTAGGTTTGACAGCCTTTATGAAAGTTAAAAATTTGGCCAGAAAGCGTTGGGAAGATATGGGCCTACCCAGCGGTGCGCCTAGGTGGTTGAACTGGTCGAGAGTGAGGACAGAAAAGGGGAGCGTTGAGGAATCTATTGAAGGATCCCTGCTACTTCACATTTTAAGTGGTTGAGTTAGAGGCCAATTGAATCTGAAAAGGATTCAATTATCGGCGGTATTTTACGTATTTCACTCGCGGGGCCCACCAAAACCGTCGTCCATGTACCATAGGTTGCAAGAAAAGCTTCATGTGGTAGACAGTTTTTGGATGATCCCCTGTATAGCTTGGCAGAAAAGCGCTGGGCCAAGGGGATCGCCTTGCTGTATCCCACTAGAGGAGTGTATTATCTTGTCCCCAAACAGTAGAAAGGATGGGGCTCCATAACTATTGAGGGCGTATGTGTAAATTTGGGGGTATGCTTTCTGAATTTAAACAAAATTAAATCTGACTGATTCACCCATGGGGGGGACATTTTGTAAGGCACGGAAATATTAGCAATTTGCCAAATCTCAATTTTGTGGAAATTTTTTTTACAAAATATCTAATTAAACTATTAAATGGTTAACATAGATCTAATTAAATACAAGGACTTAAGTACCTAAAAAACTACGTTTCCCCTTTTGTACGACCCTGCCTTTGGTAACTAAATTAGAAACATCGCCAGATAGGCACAAATTTGGCGATCCGTGGTCACATTTCGTCCAAAGGACTTAATAGTAGTTAACGAAAGGGACCCTTAAAAATAGGATATCGTTAGTTATTATTTCAAAAATCGGTCTAATTTGGTGTTATTATTTACAAAATTTTCCCAAACTTATTTCACATTTAGAATTATACAGCAAGCGAAATTGTTTCAGTCCAAATGAGACCGTTAGGGGTAGGAGGGATTAATGGGGAATGAGTTATAATGCATTTAATCTCTAACATATTTTACACGATGTGATGTATGATCGGGGGAATAAATGATTTAAGCTCTAGACTAGAGTTAGGAATCATTTATCATTTAACCGTGATTCGATTTTTTGTTTCATTCCTCCCCTTTGCAAATTATCATTAATATCCCCCACAAATAATTCCGATGATTTTAACATGGAGAATAAAGATTTAAGTGTAACTCCTTAACTAAATACTAAGTTAAGCAAAACAATTACCAATCGCATAATACGTGACAGTGGCATTTAGCAAAATTCACTTATGCCCTAGGGTTGGTGGTGCAGCCTGATCAGTCGACCTAACTTTTGCATTTCGACATATAAAAATTTTCATCTCCTTTTTCCCGAACCAATTTTCAATGGTCGTCGTTGTAATTATCCGAATGCCAGAGATTCTAATTAATAATCGTCACTCATTTTTACGCTTAAAGACGTAAATCTATCGAAGAATTATGCTGGGGAGCGCATATAAATTATCAAAGTTATTATTGGTTTTAGTCGTTGTTGGCATGAGAAGCAATCATCTATGTAAATTCGAATTGACGATTACTTTACCTTTCTCCTATCATAAAAACCTCAATTTATATTAAAAATATTGTCCCGAGATTGATTTCTACCCACATCACAGTCCCGCGTCCCTTCCTCTAACACAATGGTCGCCTATGACTTTTCTTAACGGTGACAACAAATCTTGTTTTTATTATTAATATATTCATGGATTTTTCATTCATAAATTGCCATTTTTCTTGACAAATGCAAGATTGTCCCTATTCAACGCGGGTGTCGCAATTTAAATGTTAAAGGCCAATGTGATGATCATTTTTATGACACATTCTACGAATAATCGGAATTCCCTAGGCCTTTAATAAAGGTAAAAATTTTTAAATTCCGATATTAATCGTACCTTAATCACTTGACCCCTTGCATAATGGTCAAAATAAAAATAATTATATTTTTAAAATTAAACACATCAAAATAGAATTGTAGAAATGAAAATTTTAAATTATAATACCGATTGAAAAAACAATTTCCTTCCTTCTTAACGGAAAGCCTACATTCTAGATAGATTGAAAACATAGATTTTTAATGTTTCTTGTAGTCACAAATATAAATCTTAATAATCATTGCTTGTTTAATTGTTTATTTCAACTTAAAATTATTTAAGTTATATATGATTATGGTCAAGGGAAGGCAGACAGGGGCTTCTGCCTTATCTTAAATTTAAATTTTTTAGAATTTACTGAATTGAAATTTTTAAAAATCACCATGTTGTCTCTCTTTTAATCTTTATTGTCGCCCTTTAATTCAAATCCTGGCTACGCCCTTGAAATTATATCTATATTTTTTGTTTGAAGTAGTTTTTATGTAAAATTAAAAGAATTTTAGTTAGATATACATTGGTTATTTTGGCAAAAATCTTATCGCAAATTATAATAAAAAATAGGCAGTCTATCCCTTCTATGATTTATTATTCTCGCTATACTTTCAAAATACGAGTTACACCAAATTTATGTTTATATTTTAAGAAACTTATTTCTATTTCCCTCTTTACTGCGCAATTAATTGTCGTATAAGGTTTAAAAAACTATCATTTTCATTTTGAACGAAATTTATTGGTTGTCACAATATTAGTTTGTGACTTGCCACGTTGTAGTCATAGATTTAAAATTAATCAAAATGTTCAAATATGTTTAATTTACGATCATTTATACTTATATCGAAAAAGGAAAGATTTTAAATAGTCTGAATTATATTGCAAATGCAAATATATTCTATAATAGTACATTTTAAAACAGTATTTAAACAGAATGAGTTTATGATTCTTACAAGCATATTTATGTTTATATGTTTTCACGAATAATATATTTAAGCGTAAATTATATGCAAAAACGAAAAGGTTTAAAGAAATATCATCTCAATTATAGAATTAAATAAAATTTATCCCCTTGTGATTTTATCTTATATGAGATAATAACGAGGAACATAATGCAATAATACTTATTTTATAATATACTAACAATATATTGCATATTATACATTTCGATATGTAAGTGTAAGCCAATTATCCAATAATGTGTAATAAACTAAACAAACCTATGTGTACGGGGCTGATATATGTGTAAAATTCAATTACTCAACACTAAATTGCTTCTGACGACCGACTGCCTCCTATTATTAATACATATTTTCGCGACATTTTGGATACAAAATGCCACATGCCTTGACCGAAAAAGTCTTAATTAAAATTTGTCCAGTTAGACCAGCCCTAGTTATGATTATTGAACAAAGGGTCATAAGACTTCGAGTAGACGAGTTTATATTAATAATGCAGTGCGCGCGTAGTGTTAGGGACTGATCAGCTCTTGAAGAATTAATATCACATCTTGCTACTTTAACATAGGATCAATATTTTAATATTTTCATAAGATATTCTTTGTATATAAAAGTTACCATTTTAGAAAGAGAATTTCAAAGCTGAGTCGATAATATGAAGGAGCTTTCTTTATAAAAGATGCAAAAGAAAAACATTATTTGTATTCCAAAACTGACCTTAGAAGTGTACAAGCCTTATTCAATAAAAATTTCATATTTAAGGGTTTTGCACTTAATAAATATTAGTTGAAAGCTGTAAGGGATAGTTTATAATTGAACATTTTAAAAGGCATAGACTTATCAATGTGGATTAAAAAATTGAGCAATCAACCTTTTAAGTCGAGCTATTTTCTTAGGTAGTTGCAAGTGTAAAATTTGTTTTTATGCTGAATGTTTATTATTATTTGATAGTAATAATAATCAATATAAAATCCTTAATTGTATTATAAAAGTTATAAGTATTTTAGGGATAAAATATCGAGACACACAAACTATTCACAATTCCCTGGGGGAGGGGGGAGGGGCGGATTGAAGAGGAAAAATCAATCTAGCCCTAGCACCCAAGGTTGGACCTAAAATAAAAACCGAATGCTTTGCCTTGCAACGAGATCTCTGATATATACATCATTTCTTATTTGCGCTCTTTCAAATAGATAAGCGAAGCATGAAAATCCTTAAACATACATTCCAACCACCACTGTCCCATTCCTTAGCTGGCTGAGGGAGAGTATTTAAATTATTATTTAATTAAGGTCAAAATCAATACTCTATACAACACGCTAAACAAATACTACTTCCTAAACAGGCGACATAGTCCGCTCTTACATCGTATAAAAGGTCGATATATAAAGTTAGGCGTGCTCTTCTAAAAGAGGGTGGGGAAGATTCTTTTATATTAGAAAAACATTCTGTTTTAAATATCTAACGAAAAATAAATTTGTTAAAAAATAAAAGTTTTCATAGAATTATTATTGCCTTAACATTTCAAAACTTTTTGGTGTCGAGTCAATACAAAATAGATGACTTTTTTACCCGCTTTATTTCAATGATTTTCTATGAAAATATTCTTTTCGATTTCCGTCAAAATTAGACTAGTATAAAAAAAACTAACAATAACCTAAGTTTAATTCTAACAAAACTTAATAGGCCCAATTGATGCTAGATATTATTAAAATGGTAATGTTTTATTTTATACATATATCTATAAATTATTAAAAAATGTAAGCCTCAACTTTTTCACATCGTAGTACATAATTGATTTTTAGGACAGTTCAAATTTATAATTGATAGGTTGAGAAAAATTTAGGTCTGAGCAAGATTTATTAAAAATTATTTACTTTTTAAAAGGTTTAGAATATCTGAACTTTAAATAAGAATCGCGAAAAAGATAACCTTACCCCTATGGTTTCGGAATGGACTCAATATAAACTAGAAGACATTTTTATAAAGGCAAAAATTTACAAAATTCTCATTAATATTGATTACCTGATTAATTTTAAAAGCCAATCATTGCCTATTAATTAACATTTAATTTCAGGCAAAATAAAACTTATATCCGGTCCTTACCTCAAGCCTGACAAATGATTTACAGAATCGATTCGATTCATAACCTACTCAGGCGGAGCGGAGTAATGTCTTACAAGCAATTATTTCACTTTGTGTGATTAAACTCATTTAATATTTTAAATTTTTACTGCATTTAAATATAAAATCTTCATAAAATGTATGCTTAAATTGATTTTTATTAGAGCTCGGCTCTTCCTCTCTCTCCCAGTTAGGTTTTCTACATTTTAAGGCCCACTTCAACATCCCCAAATTGCTCCAATGGGCGCGCATAAATTTTCTTAAATCTGTATATATTTGTAATATATATGTTTCTAGTATCAGTCCAACATGTGAAATGGCATAAGTGATTAGGCTGATTGATTGCTTAGGGTAAACCTTTTCTCCCCTTTTTCTCAAAGTATCAATAGCAATTAATTAATCTTGTTAAAAGTATTGCCTCCGCATAATTTGGGTTAATGTTATTAATTATAGTGATGATGAACGTGTCCCAATTTAGGGCAAGCTTCACTTTTATAACAAATCGCCCAGATTTAACTTGTTGATTGATACCCAATTCCAATTCCCATCTCAAATAAGTTTAAATTTTTGGAGCAATCTCGATCGGTCGAGTCTCGAATAGCTCCTGCATGTTTTGAATGTAATAACATGTCATTTTGAAAAATACATTAGTTGCGCTTGCGCGTAGGTTAAAAGTCCACAAATGTAAAATTTTGTTATTATTGCATTACACAGGGAATGTCTAGTTTAATCAAAATAAGATGTCGCTCAATTTTTATTAGCGTCCTTGGGGTGGCCGGAATATGAGAAAAGTTAGTTTTTAATTACATGAGGAGCATGACTGTTTTTATTAAAGATAAGCATGTCATATATATAACACGAAGAGATGGGGGGAGGGCATTTGTCATTTTAAATTATTATATACATCTACGCCACGACGACCACTTTAAATTGTGTGACTTAAAAGCTTAAACCAGGGTTAATTAATAACTTCCAATTAATTTAACCTTCACGATGTTTTTTAAAAGAGTGCTACTCTATGATTCATCGAAGCATTTTTATTCAAAGGCCCTCCACTAAAGAAAACTAAATTTTATAAAATTATTAACAGCTTAGCAATATATTTTAAAATTACCTGGTTTATTTTTCGCGTAAATTGATAATAAATTATTAATTAATAGCTTAAAACGCTCTAAAATTGAGAGATTTCAAAGTAGGCTAACTCAATTTCATATCGCTCGCCCGACGCATAAACTATTATATTTTCTATATTTGTTGTTTTTAATTATAACTTAAATAAAATCATAGACTAGTAATTTAATTTATTTGCTAACCACTTTTGGTAGATCACTGAGTTTCTTAAACAGCAAACCACAACTTGGGATTTCTTTTTAATAGCTAGCACGTATTCGCATGTGAAAACTCTTTGAAAGCTCAACATTCTGTCAGGCCAAATTAATTTATTCTGATTAGATTTTTATTGCAAATTTATTCGCCATCGCCTACATTTACTACTAACCGGACGTTTATTGATTGGGGGATGAAGAATATGTTTCAAAATACAAGTGTAATTTAAACGTTACAAGAAATCCTAAAACAATTAATATTAAATACTTAGGATGCCACATCGAGACATATTGCATGAATTATTCATTATGTTAAACTCGCCTGCCCGCCTGCTTGTTTTGGAAGAGTAGATAAGTGGGCGGGATCCTAACTATAGCTGAAAAAACTGGACTGGTCTTGGAATGTCGTGGGAACGCTCAATTCTTTGCTTCCGAACTGAGATTCAAGATGCTGGTTAGCATATAAATTGCGAATTTAGGTCTACTATATGGCTATGTGCATGCGCGCACATAGTTAATGATAATGTGATCTATTTGACAGGTTGACCGAGTCCTATATATAATTTCTGTTTTATAAAACCAAAAGTAAGCGAGAATATATCATTTTTAAAATCCAAAATTTAATGGATTAAGTCTATAATTCAGGGTGGCTGGCTGTGGGGACAAAGGTACACTACACACCCTTGAGTAACCCTTATTTATTAATTTTTAAGACGAGATGAATTTTATGTTAGTATAACTCGAGAACAGAGAAGTGTCTTTATATGGAAATGGAAAACATAGATATTATAAAAAGTCGTTAATATTTTTGCCCTATATTTTTGTTTTGGAAATAATATTTTTAACTATAAAAGAACAGGGATTATCAAATTATCCCAATATTTTTTCTTTAAAAGTGCGCATATATATACAATGTTATGATTAAATAAATTTGTTTACCTTTTTTCTGATAAACTCATATTCATAGTGATGGTAGTTTGGAGTTTTCTCATTATAAAATATAGGGTCGAGTCTTGATGTACTGAGTTCTCTTCACATAACGCTTTTTATATATTCAAAAATATTATCTGTTATAAAACATGTTTAATTTGGGTTGCAAATTAATAAGGCATTAATCTTGGTCGCTCCGCCGGAGTTTACTATGTATCGAATTGAGTCGGTATATAATTTGTCAATTAGTTTTTTCTTGCTTTAAATTAAATGCTAATTAATAGGCAATGATTGGCTTTTAAAATTAATCAATCAGGTAATCAATATTATTGAGAATTTTTACAAATTTTTTGCCGTTATGAAACTGTCTTTTAGTTAATCCATTCCGAAACCATGGGGGTAAATGTTTTCTTTTTTTTGCGATTCTTATTTAAAGCTCAAATATTCTAACCATTATAAAATAAATATATCGTATGAATCATGAAATACTGATAAAAGTTAAATTGCTTAAATATGGTAAAGCATCGGCTGTAAAAATTTATCATGTTTTTAAATTAATTCTTAATTCAGTGGGGAGGCGGAATTTTAAGGGTATTCAATAATTTTATATCTTAAAATAGGTCATCGCACTAAAGTCGAATAAGTTTATTTAGATTAATCTAGAAAAACACTTTTAAACATCTCGTTCTCACAAACAATTATGTTAATTTTATTAACAGCTTCAAGGCTAATAAGTTTACCTCTTGGTTAAACAATGTTACACATTTTATCCAATTTTTATTTAATTTCAGTTTCTATAATTCTTGAAATTATCCATGTGGTGAATACTTATTCAAAACTATAAAGTCCGTTAAATAACGCAGAAATGTTTAATCCATTATATAAACGAGGTGATTTTAATGGTCCCATTGGCTTTTTAATGTAGGGTGGCGTAGGTTTTGGGGTTAGAAGTACCCTGCCCCCCCCCCCATTGGCAATAAAATTTTATTGTTTCCCGAATTATCTCAAAACTACAATTGATAAGACTCTTCTTGTTAATGTTGCGCTTAGAAAAATAATTTATTAACTTAATTAGTTTGAGATTTATTCTTCTAATTTTAAATTATTTATACAAAAAATTTCGGTCCTTAGTGCGTGTTTCAAAACAAAAAAAATTTATTTTAATTATTTTAAAAAATAATCACAAATCTAAAATAGAAAAGTAGTATGCTAGTGCAAGCCAAATTTTCTTAACAAAAAATTGATGATTTAATTTTTCTAAACGTTTTACTTGCTTATCTAAACTTACTTTATATTCTCTTTTTTACTAATTAGTGTTAATACTACCAGAGAGGAATTTATTAAAAATAATTATTTTACAAATGCATGCTTCATCATGAATAATCATTTATAAACTCCCTTTAAAATCTCCTTAATTTACAAACTGAGTGTGCTCATTTACAGTAGAGATTAATGATCAAATTCAACTCAAAATTAATAATCCTCATATTTTAGTAAATTGATTTAAGCCTACTTTTAGATGATCATGAAATAGCCAGATTTGGTAAAATCTAGTTGGCATAGACAAATTTAAAATTATAAAATTCCGGCATGTGAAAGGCTAATAAACGTGCCGGGCATGGAGGGATTTTCGTTACAGAAATTTTATATGTCGGACTTATGCGGGCTTTTAAGGTAATAAAACGGCATCGCACCGGACCTAGCTATAATTAAGATACCGCCAGATTATTTAAATAATGTTTTTTTGTGTGTTTTAATATGGCGTGTTTTTTATCATGTTTATCAAATTTTATAATTATTTAATAAATAATAATTCAATCAACATTAATTTTTTCTCATCATTGATACATAAAATTTGTGATTTTAAAATAAGCGGCTCCCTAGAGTTTTTCCCCTAATAAGGTTGAAAATTGACAAAACTAGATTATGTTTATTAATTAAAATCAACCTTGTATTTAGTTTTCAATTGTAATTGACTTAAATGGTTTTATACAGCTACAAGTGCTCATTTGAGGTTAAACGGTGTGACGGATGGCAGGAATGATAACCCGCTTATGACTGCTGATTTATTTAACATGTTTATTATTGAATATTCTTGTTTTAAATTGACTAGAACTACTTTAAAAAGCCGCAAAAAATAAAAAAACCGGGAAGGGTGCGGGCTTAGTCCGTTATTTGCAAAAAATAGCCGGCTGGGCTTGGCTATATAATTTTAACGGACGCTTTCGGGCCCGGGTCTTTCAATTTTTCGTATTGGTGGGCCAATTGAGCCTAAAAGGCCAGTGCCTATCTCTAATTCAAATAATGGACCTGGTTGGCTTATTTAGAAAAATTGAAAGAATCTCTTTGAAAATTACGTCCTTGGAAGAAAGAACACAAGCGATTGGTTCACAATAAATAAATTTAATTGTTAATGCATTTTCTAACTACAAACATAATCTTTAAGATACTATTAATGCATTTTTTATTACAAACCCATCGTAATATTGAATGTATATAGTTTTAATTAATTTTTGTTAAAAAATTTTTACACAAAATAATAACCCGCCCCTCTCCCTCCCGTAACAATCCTGACCAAGACTCGTGTAAGTAGTTTTAAAATGTTTTGATCAATGATATTATTTATCAAAAAAGTGAACCCCTCTTATTGGGCCAATCCTGCTTACGCCATTGATAAAGAAAATCCGTGCCTTTATTTTAAAACACCTTTTTTCGTTTTATTCTCGATAATGGTCACAGGTGGACAGAAATATTGAAACCACTTTTCTCCCACTTTTTTAATCAATCCGATGAGACCAATAATAAAACCACCTTGCTACTACAAAGTCCATTATAAAGCAAAATAAAATATTCTTTGTATTTAACTTATGATCCAACTAGTCTGTGATTAACTTAAAATTTCCTGCATCATATGAAACAAGTTTTTCAACACTTTTAAATTAGTTTTTAGAAGCGGGCTTTTAAAAAAATATATAAATTTATAGCATACCCGTATTTGATACCATAAGAAGAGTTGGTTGTGAAAAGGACTGTTTGAAAAGAATTTTTCTTAAAGGTATTATTAATTGGATTTAAACACTGGCGTAGCCTAAATAGGGGGGGGGGGGGGTGGGGGAGGGATTTAAATGTTTTAAATTAATACTATTAAACAAAAATTATGTAGATTATTTATGCCAAGCGTAAGCAGGCAAGGGAAGGGGTGTGGTTTAATTTTGTGGCGAAAATTTCGATTAAACAAAAATTAATTAAAATTATATACATTCAATATCTACGATGGGTTTTTGATAAAAATGCATTAATAAATTCTTCAGTAATATGTCTGTACTTAGAAAAAGCAATAACAGTTAGTGATCTCCCAATCCACGGATTTTTTTGCAAAGCAATGGCCTGCCGCGAAGACGCCCAAGAGCTTAGCGAGTGCAATCTAAGGTTGGGCCCCTTCTCACACCAAATGGCGCATAAGGCCACGTTGGTGACAACATGTATAATGTTCCTGTAACAAATTTGATTAATATGCAGTGTAATTATGGCATGTTAATATGTAATACCTGACTCCGGGAGAATTAAAGAGAACTTTCTAGGTGCGTTTATTATGAATAAGATGTACGCGCCCTTGTAGTTGAAAGACAGGATATTTCTTGGAGAACTCTATCCATAGTTTCCTATCTTACATCATTGTCATCATTGAATCCCAGTCCTGACTTAATAATTGAATTTCACGAAAAGTCCTGTAAAGCCAACTGCCGTTGCACTTCAAGCCCCTTAGGAGGATGTCAGATCAGAACAATGGAAGATAGGCAATAATTTGTACCTTTCCTTCGGGCCTGATGTGCTAAAAAATTTAACTTCCTTGTTAACATAATATTTTTAACTGGAGGAATTTTACAACGCACCCACAGATTTTTGTTTGTTATCGATGCCGGATAAAAGATTCGGCATACGATTCGTAGCATTTTGTTAAGGTTTACTTGAAGTTTTCTATGGGCACGCAACGACCAAGATTCGCACCCATAAAGAAGGGTCGGTAGAATCATAAAAGATCCCAGGCGGATGTTGAGGACCAGTTGGTGTGAGCGCCAGATTGCCTAACAAGAGTAAAATTTTACAAGGGTTCGCCGGAGCTTTAACTCCAAGTCTCCGTCAGCATAAGTATCTCTACTCTTAGATACCTAACTCTGTGGAATGCTGGTACTGGGTTATTTTCAATAATTAACTCCTCCCCCGATTGATTATTTATTACAAGCATAGAGCACATACCAGCATTTGTAAATAACCCTGCTTGTTTCGCCTGAGTAGCAAATATATCAACCATCGATTGAGCCTGTGATACAGCTGAAGCGATAAGGCATATATCGTCCGCAAAAAGTAGTGATGATATGCTAATACCGTTTACATTGATGCCATCGTAACCGAATATAGACCGCTTTATGAACAAGTCCATCGCTATTATAAAAAGAAGAGGAGACAGTGGACAGCTCTGTCTAACTCCCACTGTCACCGGGATCGGGTCTGATTTGTGTTGTAGATGTGATATTATCACTTTCATGTCCTTGTAGATCAGGAAGATCATTAGGATCAATTTTTTTGGGATTTCCCAATAGACATAGTGACCCCCAAATATAAAGATGGGAAAGGGAGTCATACGCTTTAGAAATGTCTAGGAAGACTAAAACCAAGGGGTCCCCACTGGAGCGCAATACATCTATCAAATTTCTCAATGTGATGTTGTGTTCCGTTGTGTTCGGCTTTTCCTGAGCCCAGCTTGATTTTGTTTGAGGATGCCCTCAACCTCATTATATATTCTGTCGTAGATTATATTAATGATATTTTGGACTCAAGATTTATAATTGTGACTCCCCTGTAATTATTAGGATCGGATGGGTCTTTCTTAAAAAAGTTTGATAAGGCGCCCTTATAACCAAGATTATGGCGCCTCTTCTTTCGCCCAGACTTTACAGAAGAGAAGATTTAACATAGCACCAGAGATGTATGAATCCGCTTTCAGTGCCTCAGTCCAATCAGGTCTGCCGCTTTGTGTGTTTTTAGTGATTTGATTGCTCTGTTGATCTCAGATACCGATGGTGGGTCAGTTAAAATTGGGAGTTCGGAGGTCCTTAAAAATAACGCTGGCCTCATAGTAATTTAAAATGAGTTTCAGGACGATGGGGAAGGGGATCATTAAAAAAGGGACCTCACACTAGGGAAGCGCTTCTCACGTCACGATAGACTTTTGTGATAGTGATAATATTAAGTCTATTTAATCCTTTCAACAGTAGGTTTAATAAGGCGCGCCAAATAATAACAAGTGCCTAAACCGTTTCTGACAAAAATTCAATTTTTTTGTCAATAATAAAACATTCAATTAATTATGTTGAAAATGTTCAGTATAAATCATGTTAAACAGCATTGGTCAACAAATAATGAACTTATACAATCAACTGACAAATTGTTTGCAGATTCTAATAGAGTTTTTTACGGTGAACACAAATATATCTTTAGTATTCCCCCTACGTCAAGTTTTTGAAATATTTGCTGTCAAAATTGCTAAAAACAGCAATTTAGGCGTTTTTAAAACGTCAATAACTTGCAAATTAATCGGTAATATAATTTTTTGCCCTCTATTAATTTTTGAAATATATTCGAAATTAACTTATCTTTATATTTTACATTTACAAATTGCCCAGATTTAAGGACGCCCTAACTTCCCTTTAGCACTATAAATTAAGTGCGTGATGTTGTTTATATACTGAAAGGGTTTCTCCTTAAAAATAAAACAACGGGCCTAGCCTGGGCGGGCCTTAATATTACCAATCGGGCTCAGGCGGGGCCTATATATACTTAAAGCCCGCTAAAAGCCAGTTACAAAAACAATTAGATTTTTATTTTTGCTTTATAAAGTATAAAATGGTTTGTTTTTTCAAATGTTTGGGTAAAAACGTTTGAGCTTTCTTTGTTATTTAAAAATCGTCTTAAATTGAAGCTAGGTGTTACAGTGTAGAGCCCTGCAAAGTCACTTTTTTCTACCCGACCCGACCCAAATGCGTTTTTTTCACCCGAATTCGACCCGAAAGCGTTTAAACCGAATCCGACCGGAAAGTAAAAAAAGTTATTATTGTAAAATTGATTTTAATGGTTTTTAATGGCAACACAATATTATCTCCTAAAAAAGACAAAACGTTATATGTCTATCATTTTCGGGTAACATGCTAAAAAAGATAGGGATATATATAAAGTCAAGTTAATCTATAATTAAAATTGCCTATAGATGGCCCTAATTAAAGTATCATTTAAATTAACTGCAACACTCCTAAATGGGGTTATTATTATCTTCTTCAAAGTAATAACAAGCCAGCAATTTATTCATTAATTTCAAATATAAAATGCAGACTTTTTAATTAAACCGAGTCTGTCTGTATTATTAAGCAATTTTGATTTTAAGGCTATTTAGTTGTGGTAATATCATGGGGAAATGAAATGAGAAAATTTGATCAATTTTTTATTAACTCTAATTTTTTAAATCATGTAAAATAATATTTTTTGTACATTTTAATCATTCGTTTAATAAATAATCATGATAATTTTATTTTATTTAAGTGTATTTATTAGGCGGTAAAACAAGTTGAGACGTTTTGTGATATCAACTATATGTTTATTAATTATAGCATCCTTTAAGATATTCTACCTTCCTGAGTTCAAAATTGCGCAATTCCAAATAACTCAAAAGAAAATAATTGAAATGAATGTATGAGATAAATTAATCATACATTTGAATATCAATTATAAAATATTACATATAATGGCATTAATTTAAAAGATATGTCTATTATGCAATATAAAATTCATAACTTTCAACCCTACCCGGACCCAACCCGAGTGTACAATTTTTCAACCCGAACCCGACCCGAACCGAAAGTTTTTTAAAATTTTAACTTGAACCCGACCCGACCCTAAGCATTTTAAAATTTTTTACCCGTCGGATCGGGTTCGGGTCGTGTCAGGTCACCTGTTCAGGGCTCTATTACATTAAAAATTACAGTTATGTAACGAAAAGGGGCAAGAAGATAATTAAGGCTGTGTAGTGCCACTCATTAAAATAACTCAAAACATTGTAATCGGGTTAGGTCCACTTAAGCCCTAATGACAACATATTCATTAACAGCTAATTAATTTTTACAATACTTAGTATAATTAAATTTATTTATAAAAATTTATTAACCATTATACGACCGATGTATTGATATATTTTGAGGTATTTATAATTTGTTTGATAAATTTTTAATAATATAGCAATTCATTTTATTCATTCGTCTAGAAATTACATTAAGTAATTGCTTCTGTTCCTTACTAAAATGCTTGTAAAATAATCGAGAAGTTATTTAAAAGATTTTTGAGTAATTATTAAGTGTTTCGGAAAATATGTATTAATCTATAATAGAGATTAAAAAATATGCAACTTGATTCCAATTATTATTAATTGCTTTAGCAGATTCTAGCTTATCTTGTTTCTTTTTTAAAAAACATAATTTATATTTTTAAACATTATTTAGTAGATGTTTCATGTTAAAAAATAATTAGGGGTTGAGTATAATATTTTTAATTGGAAATAACTGACAATCATGGCACAAAATCTGGTTGACTTGGGATGGCCTAAACGGAAAAAAATAGCTTAAATTCCTAAATATTTTTTTAAAATTTAATAATCTCTAGCTGAGAGGTAAAGGTTTAAGATTCAAAAATATTTTAAACTTAAAGCTCGACCCGAATCTAAATGCCACGGATTTAGGAAGAAATCAGGGATTATTCATTCTTATATAATACATTCACTATAAATTAATACGTTACAAAGAAGAAAATCAATGCTGTTACCCCTTTGAAACTGCCTAATTAATGGCTATAAAGCACTTAGAGAGACTAAGGTGTAAAATTAATGATTTTTAGTAGCTCATTAGCTTTGCAAATAGTCTCCAGTTCTTGAATTTTGATGTATCCCCAAAAGATGGCTAACGATGAATAATGGTTTCCCTAATTAATCCCTCTATTTTTTACTTCATATTATTTATTAAGAAAGTCTACGGAAAAAATTGATTACATAGATTTTATGATTCTTTCTGAAAATCTATAAACCGATGACAAAACTTTTATTTTTTTGCATGTCTAGCCCTTTTGGACCCTAAAAATTACATAATAAACATTTAATGATAGATAAAAACAAGGTGTAACATTAATAATGGCTGCTATTCAATATTAAAAATCACCCTTAACCATAGTACAATTAAAAAGCTACTTGTAACTAATGTATTGCTTACTTTTAAAGTCACTCATTAAATTATATATTAATTTTCTCCCACACCAAAACACCTAAACCCTAAGCAAATACACTAACAACCTTTTGGTCTGTTTTTCTAAGATCGGCTAAACCTAAAGGTCGACTAAGAAAACAGACCAAAAGACCTCAGGTCTTTTTGGAAAATAGACCAAGACCAAACCTTAGCCATAACCTGGTCGAAAACCCTTTGGTTATTTTTTACAACACTAGTATAGGGATATCTTTTATTTTATGGATTAAGCTGCCAGTTATTATGCCGTTTTTATATTTTTTTTTAATGGAAATCAAATGGAGGCATAATAATACGTGTCATTTTTTAGTCTAAATTTAAAAAGTTAGTTTTTAAATCTAGTATAGCTCATAGTATTGTTGATGTCTGTACCGATCATTTAATTAGTGGCCAAGGTTCTCGAGTCAAAAGAGCACGGGGGCGATGACATGTTAATTTTTTAAAAATATTATTGTGCAACTTACAAAAAGTCTGTATGTATTAAATACGCTCATTATAATTACCACGCTATATGGACTATGTATATGCGGTCAATAGCCTCGGGCTTCATTCGCTCGTTTTAACTCACACTCGTTCATGCTCAGCTACTTCTCGTCCCTTCCTTGTGTTACTTCTCACTATGCCTCAGAATTTAGTAGGCGTTAGCTTACATTAGTATATTTTTTTCTTTATCATGTACTTGGTCCCACGGTCGTGGTGTTTGTTTGATAAGCTTTTTTCATCTTGCTCGAAAAAGGGTCGACCATATTTATTTTCTTAGTATAACAACCAATGGCCTTTTCCAAGTAACACGAGATCGCCCTCTTCCTCTTTTTCCCTGCACCTCCATATCTAATAATTTCATATGTAATAATTCGCATCATTAGCCCCCACTTCTTAGTACGGGACCGTAGCACCCTATACGATTTTCGTTTATCAAGTTCGCCATAGTTTGAACACCCATTTGTGCCCTGAAACAGTCATTCGTCAAATAGTCAAGCTTAGTATACCCCCTCCACCATATCATTCTCATCTCCGTGGCTTCTAATAACTTTCCTTCTATAGCGTTTAATGCCCCTCTCACTTCCATGGGTAACACCAATCTTACCATAATCTTGTAAGCTTTGCGCTTCAACCATTTTAACATCTTCTGCACAATGCACCGGATCTAGTTCGCCATTTGAGCCATCCTTTTAAATCCGTGCATTAATATCTTTTGCGCAAATTCCCTCCTAAGGTAGCATCGAGCCGAGGTATGTAAGCCTGTATACTTTTGGGAATTTCATTGGTCATCCAGCGATGGGGTGTTTGTAACGTTGATCTCCATCTATGCATTTTAGAATGTAGACTTAAACCATACCCACATAAGCGCTTTAACCACTTTTCGGCTTCTTCGAATCTGTCTCTTCGCCTAGTACGATAACATCGGCATATAGCATGCACCAAGTAGATGGTATTTGAGTGTTTCTCGCTATAGTGTCCATAATTATGTTGAATAAAAAGGGATTTAAAACAGATGATGCAATCCAATTTCAACCTGAAAAGGTTTAGCCAACTCTTGTTTTAACGCACGAATTGAGGTTTTATAAAAAAAATTTGTAAGGCGTTCATATGCGTTAGGGATATTTTGATTTTTCAAGCTTTGTAAAAGTCATAACCCTTTGTGGGTTCTTTCCAGAGACCAGATTGCCCGGCCCGGCCCGCTGCCCGACCCACTGTCTGAAATTTTACCTTTCGGGCGGGCTCGGGCGGGCACGTTTTACTTTTCGGGCGGGCCCGGGCGGGCACGCTTTGATAAGATTCGGGCATAATTAAATTATTGTAGGGCTAGGGTAGGGTGTGATTTTTTATATAAAATGGATTTTTTTTGAAAATTTCTAGCTAGATTGAATTGCCTACACAGCTTCACCTTTAACACTTCAGAGGTCGGGTGGGGTTATAACGACCTCAAGCCGTTTAAAAATGCTGTGCAAAATAAATTCGTTTTCTATAATTATAGGCATAAAATTAAAACCACTTGATCAAATAGACAAATTAATATATTAACAAATTTTGACAATTTATATTATAAAATATTTAAGTTATAGCTATTAGTTTGGGGTAATTAATACCCCAAATACCATCCGTGTTAACATTTTTGACCCAACCTCTGAAGTGTTAACCAAACCACACTTATAGTAATATGAAAGATGCATATTTTTTATCCCTCCCGGTCCCGTGGGCTCAACACAACACAATTTGATTGATTCGAAATGCTATTTAAAATTCTATTTTTTTAGTGTGCTTTATTAAGGGCCTGGCATTCTTTTGATTCTGATCTCTGTCTGTACCCTTTATTTAACCCTTGTTGAGAGTATCGCATTTTTAAATTTGTTGAATATTTACTTTACTATTACTTTTACGTCCTTTCCTTTTTTTATTGCTAACTAACGAACGCATGTGCTGTGCGTGCATGTGCGTGCACGTGCAGTCTAAACAAACATCCAACTCTCTTAAAAACGTTTTCATCTTCATTTTCATTCTATAGAAGAAAGACGAATTCGACTATCTCCTGAAATTGTCGATGATTTGTTATTCTTACATAATAACTTTAAAAAAAATAAAATAGATGTTTTTATATAAATATACTCACTGAAATAATTTGGATGAAATAAAAAATTCGAGCTTAATGGACACATGTAATATTTCGGGCAGGCATTTCGGGCAGCTCTTGCGCTTCAAGCCGGGCCGGGCGGGCATTTCGGGCAGCTCTTGCGCTTCGGGCCTGGCCGGGCGGACACTGAGAAGGGTTCGGGCGGGCCGGACGGGCAATTTAATCATAAAATCAAACCGGGCCGGGTTCGGGCAAAAAAATTTAAACAAATCTGACCTCTGCTTTCTTTTCTATATATATATCTATCATTTGTCTTAATGCGAACATCGGGTTGATTACGGATCTGCCGGCCATAAATCCGAATTGGTTTACCGATAATCCCACTTCGTTCTTCAGCCTTGTTACTAAAACTAGCTTGATATCTCTATATTTGCCCCACAAATCACGGTCTTCTTTGCCCTTGAATATGGGTGTAACCTTGCTTGCTTTCCATTGTTTGGGAATCCGCTCTTCTCCCAATATCTTAAAAGCGATTCGTCATGATCGTGGCTCCTTCTTCCATGCATCCGACCTACGCTTCCATAGGAATTTTATCTGGACCTTTAGCTTTTCTATTTTTATTTATTTTTATTTTTGTCCCATCTTGTTCCGCCTGAAAAAGTTTGACCATACCTATGTTTGACTCAATACAGGAATGGGAGTTTTTGTCATTTGCAACATTCATAAGTTTCTTGGAATATTTTTTTCATCTTTACGAACTTTGGCATCGCTATTTTTCATCTCCCTTATTTCCGTCAGTTTGCACATAATGTCGCCCCTTTTGTGACCCAATTTGTTCGCCATCCCGCGGTTGGCAGCATTGTTCTCCATTGCCACGGCTTTCTTCCCTGCTCTTTGTGCCTCGTTGTAATATTGATAACTCCCCAAAAGTGTCAGCATCCTTATAAAATTCTCTTTTTTTCGATAAAATCCCTAAAGGTTAAATACCACCGCCATAATTCAATCTTTGCATCCTTTGGCCTATCCTTGAACTTAAATCGCCGTTTTTATGTACGTAGTTAGCGTCTCCCAATCCTAGCATATGTTCCGTTCCAACTTCCTGGCACCCATAAATGTGGAAGCTGATTGGTGATATTAATCGATGTTAAAGGATACTTATCTAAACTGAGGTTCATAAATTTTTTTTGTACTTTCCATAAATAATCTTATCCCAAGATCCAACAAGTGGCGATGTTGCCTGGCAATTTTCTCTCCATTTTTTCTTTGCAGTTTTTAATCCTACCAATCCTTTCCCCGTTTAAGCAGTTAGATTTGACTAAATTGTTCTATAATACACAATATGATCTCAAAGTTTTAAAAAATAAGTGTTAATGATCGCCATGTCATATGCTTGGAATACTTGAAGAGATTTTCCCCTTCCTCGTTCTTCAAGCCATGCCCATGACCTCAATGATTTCGTTTGTACCCGAGACGTTCTTTCACGTGGGGGTGAAGTTTGTCCAATAACAAGCTTTTATTCCTTCGTATTCCTTGTATCTTTTTCTAAGTATAAAAGAATATGTCTTTTCTGTTTCCCTCCACCCAATTTGAGGAGCATACGCACTCATAACGATAGGCCTCTTAAATCTGCCATCGCCCATATTGTCTGAGCATCGTTGGATTTCTATCACCTTGTCCATGAACGGTTTAGCTCGATACCAACCCCGTTTCTACGACTTGGTGACCCATTGTACAATCACTTTTATCCCTCTCCTAACTCCTGAGCTAGTTAAATACCGCCTTATCTCTTGTGGGTCGATTTTATACATTTCTGCGACTACACTGCTCTTTCCCGTCAAAGTAAAAATACAAAAACGTGAAAAAGATTTATTTTTTAAATTTTGAAGAAGAAGCGCTATCATTAGTTCTAAATTATAAAGCTGAAACATAAAAAAAATTAGAGGGCACTGAAATTATTAACATTTTATTACAGATTTTTTACCTATAAATTAATGTTATAATATTAAAATGCCATATTTAACTAGACTTTAAATTATTAATTGTTTTATTATACTTTACTTACTAATCGAACATTATTTATTTTAAGACAGAATTGTATTTTTTAATTATAAACCAACATGTTGGACAAGCTTTAAAAATAATCGGTTGAGATTTACAGAAGATTGAGTTGAGACCCAAATATAAATAGGAATCTTGGCCTCTGGCCAGGGTCAGACAAATTAAACGCAAACAGATGTCAATATTTTTTTAGGCAAAGATACCAGAAATTTGTAGTTTTTTTTTATTATTATCACTTCACCAAGCAATAGGACAATTTTCATTGAAAGTGAGCTTATATCTTTATGGGCTCGCTTTTCGTTGTCCGTCCGTTGTCCGTCCAACATGTGTGTACTGATGTGGATTCGAATCCCGGAAAGGGCAAAAAATTTTTTTTTGAATTAATATATTGTTCTTGTTAATACCATTGATAATGTGACTTTTTGACCGTGTCCTGGCTACTGACCAATAAAAAAATGACCAATGGCCAAATTGTGAATTGAATTTTTTTTCTTTTTTTGAATTGCAATATTAGGTTAACATTGATAATTACCCTATGCCCCCCCCCCTTCAAGGGCCTATGCCTCTACTGATATGGGTCCCTGTGCCCCCCCCCCACAAATGCCTATGCCCTACTGATGTAGGTTCGAATCTCGGCGAGGGCAAATTTTTTTTATTTTTTTTTAAATTAAGATATTGTTCTTGTTAATACCATTGATTGGCAAAAGTGTGAATCGAAATTTTCTTTCTCGTTTTTTGAATTGCTATATTTGGTTAACATTGTTAATTACCCTTTGCCCTCCCCCTACAAGGGCCTATGTCTCTACTTATATGGGTCCCTGTGCCCTCCCCCCCCCCCCAAATGCCTATGCCCTACTGATGTAGGTTCGAATCTCGGGGAGGGCAAATTTTTTTATTTATTTTTTTTTAATTAATATATTGACCTTGTTAATACCATTGATAATATAGCTTTTTGGCCGTCCGCTGGCTGCTGACCAATGAAAAAATGACCATTAGCCATAGTGTGAATTGAAATTTTTTTTCGTTTTTTTGTCTCATGTAATTATAACCTTTTTGACCGTCTCCTGGCTGCTGACCAATGGAAAAAATTACCATTGGCCAAAGTGTATCAAATTTTTTTTCTATATTATAAATATAAGCTATTTGGCCGTTTGCTGGCTACTGACCAATGGAAAAAATGACCACTGGCCAAAGTGAGTTTAAAATCAAATTTTTTCCTCCAGGTTTTAATTATTGGCTAGTATTTGGCCGTGTGCTGTCTACTGACCAATAAAAAAAATGACCACTGGTCAAAGTAAGATTAAAATTGATTTTATTTTCTAGATTATATTTATGATCTAGTTATTTGGCTGTCTGCTGACCATTAAAAAAAATAACCACTGGCTAAAGTGTATGCCTCATTTTTTTTAAAAAATATAATTATAGGCTATTTGGCCGTCTGACCAAGGGAAAAAACCAATGACCAAAGTCTGATTGAAAATTTTTCGTTTTTTTTATATCTTGTTTATACTATACATATGCGCATGATTTGAATAGAGTCTATACTCATAATCCAAATTATGGCTCGCCTACACCAAGTTGTTTAATTTTATACAATATCAAAAAAACTCTAATTTAAAGTTGTACACTTTGGAAGGATGACTATTGGCTTTTCCAAGGTCATTCACTCTATTTGCGTTCCTTTCATCAGTTTAATTAATTTAGAAGTTGATAAATAAGAATGAATGAAAATAAACTTATTCCTCAAAATCAAGTAAAAAATGCAAAATGATAACTTAGTTTTTTTTCATACAAATATTTGAAAAGCTAAAATTTTGTAAAACCTGTTATAAAACATTTATTAATACTTTATTTATTGAGGAAAATTATTAATATGAAAATAGTATATTTAAAAAACAACTATAACGTTGTACGAGTATTATCTGACTCCCTGCTTGACCATTGCCCCCCATAGGCATTCTCGCCCCTTCCCACCTTTCTTGCCCATAAATTGCATAGCAAATATGTTACGTTTATACGGAGTATCATGAGTTTTGTTCCCCATTCCCTCCTGCCCCTCCCTCCCCCCTTCCCTTCCTACCCTTCCCTTCTTACCCTTCCCTTCTTACCCTTCCCTCCTTACCCTTCCCTTCCTACCCTTCCCTCACTCCCCCTTCCCCCACTCCCAACAGGGGCAGCTCCTGGTTGCCCTTGTTAATTGCTATGCAATTTATGGGCTCGTTTTTTGTTGTCCGTCCGTCCGTCCGTCCATCCCTATCTATTTGCATTGGGTATATTAGGTTATCGATTTTTTAAATTAATGCATGAGAAAGAGGTGCCCCACCCCTCATCTCTATCTCCCTCGCTGTGTTATTTTTTAAATTAAGAGGTTAGCACCCCTCATCTCTATCTCCCTCGCTTTCGGGCGGGGTCGGGTTTTAATTGCTACGTTAAATTAATGCATAAGTATATCTATTCGTTTTTGAATTGGGTAACATTGATATTAATTGCTATAATTACCCTATGCCCTCCACTACAAGGGTTTGGGTTAGAATCTCGGAGTTTTTTTAGACTCTTATGATTGTTCTTGTTACTACCATTGATAATAAGACTTTTTGGCCGTCTGCTGGCTGCTGACCAATGAAAAAAATGACCATTGACCAAAATGTGAATCCAAGTTTTTTTTTCTTTTTTTTTGACTATTATGATTGTTCCTGTTACTACCATTGCCAATACGACTTTTCGGCCGTCCACTGGCTGCTGACCAAAGAAAAAATGACCATTGGCCAAAATGTGAAGTCAAGTTTATTTTTTCGTTTTTTTTTGACTATTATGATTGTTCCTGTTACTACAATTGCTATTATGACTTTTTGGCCGTTTGCTGGCTGCTGACCAATGAAAAAAATGACCATTGGCCAAAATGTGAATCCAAGTTTATTTTTTCGTTTTTTTTTGATTATTATGATTGTTCCTGTTACTACCATTGCTATTATGACTTTTTGGCCGTCCGCTGGCTGCTGACCGATGGAAAAAATGACCATTGGCCAAAATGTGATTCCAAGTTTTTTTTTCGTTTTAGTTTTGACTATTACGATTGTTCTTGTTACTATCATTGATAATAAGACTTTTTGGCCGTCCGCTGGCTGCTGACCAATGAAAAAAATGACCATTGGCCAAAATGTGAATTCGAGTTTATTTTTTCGTTTATTTTTGACTATTATGATTATTCCTGTTACTACCATTGCTATTATGACTTTTTGGCCGTCCGCTGGCTCCTGACCGATGGAAAAAATGACCATTGGCCAAAATGTGAATCGAAATTATTTTTTTCGTTTTTTTTGACTATTATGATTGTTCCTGTTCCTACCATTGCTATTATGACTTTTTGGCCGTCCGCTGGCTGCTGACCAATGGAATAAAATGACCATTGGCCAAAATGTGATTCGAAACTTTTTTTTCGTTTTTTTTTTGACTATTATGAATTTATATCCACTTTTACCGTGTCCTGGCTGCTGACCAATGGAATAAAATGACTATTGGCCAAAATGTGATTCGAAAATTTTTCGTTTTTTTTACTCTTATGAATTTATATCCATTTTTACCGTGTGCTGGCTGCTGACCGATGGAAAAAAATGACCATTGGCCAAAGTGAGCATCAAATTTTTTTCCCCCGTTTTTTTGGCTATCATTGACTTATAGAGTATCTGTTGGTACTGACCAATGGAGAAAAAATGACCATTCGCCAAATTTTTGATTTTTTTAATTAAAAATTGTTCAAATTCAACAAAAATTTCTCTCAACAATTCTGCAAATTCTTAACATTGTGATGTTTTATAATATAATGTTTGTTAGACCCATAATCACTAAAGGCCGTAAAAACTAATGTAATACGCAACTAGATGCAAACACTAAATCTAACCCTAACCCTTGCCTATATTACATTTTGCCTATATTACATTTTGCCTATAAATGGAAAATTTGTATAAATAATTAATTAATCATTAGGCATTTAATACCCCCCTATAGGCATTCTCGCCCCTTCCCACCTTTCTCGCCCATAAATTGCATAGCAAATATGATACATTTATACGAAGTAAAGATGAGTCGTCCCGTCCCCCCCTCCCTTCTCCCCTCCCCTTCTCCCCTCCCCCTTCCCACGAGGGCCGAAGGCCCGAGTTTTTTTGTACTAATTTTCGAATTCGTATTGATCTTCGGAGAGTCTGGTTGGGTGGGGGCATAGGTGATTCCGGAAGAGCACCTGTAGATGGTTCATATCATATGTCAGATTAGTTTGGAATTTTCTGCCCGAACCCCGCCCGATTCATTTTTTTAACTTCATTGTCCGCCCAGGCATTCCCGAATCGTTAAAGCTGCCAGTTGCCCGCGAAATAGTAAATTTGCCCGTTAGTCCCGAATTTATGCGATCCTAAACAGAGGTCAGATTTGTTTACATTTTTCTGTCCGAACACGGCGCGGTCCAAAGTTTTAACTAAATTGCCCTTCTAAACCCTTCTAAGTGTCCGTTAGGCCATGCCCGAACCATTAGAGATGCCAGACCCGATTCATTAAATATGCTAGTTAAACTTGAATTTATGCAATGTTAAAATCTTTAAGCCACTATTAAAAAATGGTCACACAATTTTAATAGATTGATTGCTAATGCATTTATTTTAAAATATCATTTTAATTAGTTATATTACTTTGCTATAGAATGTAATGGCGAAAATTTTATTTGAAGCAAAAGAATGGTTGTGAATTAATTATAGATAAGGGAATATAAAGGGCGAATGAAATGGGGCAAAAAAAGGATATGGAAATTAATTATTATAGAAATTAGAAATAAGTAATAAATAAGGCGAATTGAAATTAAATAAATTAGAATTCAACATTTATATGTGCATACATTGTGTGAAAATGGAATGCGCCTTTATTTGTCTAGACGGCATGTGTTTTGCGAACAATGGAATGGCTATTTAAATATAAATATTTCAATATTTTCCATAAACGTAGCTAAGGAATGGAGTCGAGTAAAGATTTAACTTGGGGGTGGCAGCATTCGCGATAAACAATCTAATTAATAGGTAATAAGATAATATACTATCATTTTAATTTAATTATGCCCGAATCATATTGGCCTGCCCGCCCGGGCCCGCTCGAAAATTAAAATTTAAAACAGTTGGGCCAGGCAGCGGGCCGGGCTGGGCATTTCTGGCCTCTGGTTCATATGATAGGGGTGTTTAAATAGAGGTCGTGTTGGGTAACACATGGTTAGCCTCGTTTGGCATAGCAAACTGTTCTGGTTTATTTAAATGACTTTGTGGCTTCCAATTGTAAAAATTCTCATCGTTAAAGGAGAGTTATATTTAAATGACATAGATGTCTGAGTTGCCCGTGTCGCCAAAATATTTCCTGATTGCCTTTTCCATAATGCGCCATTAGTCATCGTTACCGTTAGACACCGGTCCTAAGATTTTAACAATTTTTCGCGTTAATCGCACAAAACGCGAATGATAAGGGCCGGAAAATGCATTACGAGAATTAGAGCTGCAATATTTTTCAAACTCTACGCTTGTGAACTGAGGGTCATTATTCCAAAACGCGTAATAGCTTCAAGGGCTTATATCGTACTCGAGTTGTTATAGTTGTCATAGTATTACTTCGGGTCATTTGCTGTAAGCAACAATCTTAATTAGGTAATAATTATTAGTCCCACAAACCATATGTAAACTGGACCAAGGTTATCCAGAATCGGCCCATTATTGAATTGCTAATTCATTTGCACCGGTGAACTATTCCAGACAACTCGTACAATTTTGAACATAGTTTTCTATGTCTTTATCAGCACGGGTACCAAAGGTATTTACGTGCCAGAATCCTTGACCGACTCATCTCTGGATGTCCTAGGTGGATAAGATTTAAAATATCTTTTATCAGTCTTTGTGGAATAATAAGGTATCCCCAAAATATGCGGCCTTTTAGTATCATAAGCTCCTTTTAACATTATTGGTATGCTTTGATTAACCCAGCCATAGAGGACATAATTGTATGTTTGTCTCAAAATAAAATCTTGGTCAGTAAATCTAGCTATTTAGGCTGAAGTGATAGGAAAATGTGTAAAGGTGGTCTATTTATTCCCCCTGCTATGGTGTTTGGATTCGATTGGAATGGATAACACATCAGCCTGCTCATTTTCTTTACCATTTATATATTTTATGATACACTGGTAGGGTGTCGTAAATAAGGCCCATCTCGGGAGTCTCGCCGATACGGCTTACGGTAAGTTTTTGTTTAAATTAAATAATTATATTAAGGGTTTATGATCTGTTATTAATGTAAATTGGTGGCCATATATATATTCCTTAATTAGTTAAAAAATTTATGGCTATAATGCTTCTTTTTAATTTGACCAAAGTTCATTTCGGCGACGTTGAGGGTGCGAGAAATAAAAGCAATCGGGTGTTTATAACCCGCGCTAGTACTGCACCAATTCCTTTTAACGAAGCATCCGTCGAAAGTACTAAAGGTAGCTCAGGATGAAAATGTTTTAATATAGGTGCTTGAACAATAGCATTTTTAATATATTGAAAGCAGTCGAACAATCTTAGCACCAATTTTTAGTTATTTACCTTTTTTGATAGTTTAAATAAAGGTAGTGCTAAAGTGGGAAATTTTTACTAACTTTTGCATATTAAGTGGCCATTAAAAAGATTGTAATTCCTTAACATTGATGGGGAAGGTGCTGTTATTATTGATTTCGTATTTAAGTAAGTCTTAGATATTACATAACTAGATGTATAACCTAAGTATTCTACTTTATTTTGTAAAAATATACATTTTTCTAGTTTTAATTTAATACTCGCTTTTTTCAGAATATTAAAAACTTTCTAATTTTTCCAGCTACAATAAAATTGTCAAGTTAACATACTAATCCATTAGTACCCCTAAATAATGAGTCCACAAATCGCTGGGAAAAAGCTGATGCAGAAAGGGTCTTCTTCTTCATTATCAGTTATTTTGTCACACCGTCGTGGGGTTTGTTTTAATGAGTTTCTTCCATCTTGACCCGGTAAGTGCCATGACTATCTCTTTTGTTTGCATAACTTTATCGCCTTGCACTTACCACATGACACGAGGTCGTCCTTCCTCTCTTCCCTGGTACCTCCATGTCCAGTACTTTTCGAATGACATCATTCGTCTCCCTTTTTAGTATATGCCCATACCACCTTAGCCGATTTTTGTTTATCATGTCCGCCATAAGTTGAATACCCATTTTTGTCATGAGATAGTCAATCGTCATGGTTTGAGCTTAGTATATTCCAAGCTCCACCATATCATTCTTATCTCCGTGGCTTGTAAAATCTTTTCTTCCGTGGTTTTTAATGCCCATGTTTCACTTCCATAGATTTAAAGGGACTTAGAGCTGATACTCGATATAATCCATTTCAAGCCTTCAATTGTTGTTCTAACGCACGAATGTGAAGCTTCATAAATATTTTTTGATATATTTTAAGCTCCACCATAAAATCGCGAAGTACCGTTTCATAGGCTTTTCCAAGTCCATAGAGACCATATGTAAATCTCTACTGTTTTCACCATGTTTATCCATCATTTGTCTCACTGCGGAGATTTGGTCGATTGTGGATTTGCCGGCAACAAATCCATATTTGTTAACCGTATTTACACCTCGTATTTCAGTCTTGTTACTTAGAACATTTCCATTAGCTTAAAGGAGTAGCAAGTTAGCTTGATATTTCTGTAATTGCCACACCCCTGAGTCCTTTGTCTTTGAATAAGGGTATATTCGTGCTTGCTCTCCATTAATTAGATATTCGCTCTTTTACCCATATCTTCTCCTTCTTCATGGCATCAGTGAAACGCTTCCATAGGTATTCCATCTGGGTCATTAGCTTTTCTATTTTGCATCTTGTTTATTTGTGTCCTAACTCCCTCCTGAAAGTGTTTGACCATACTTATGTTTGTCTCTAAGTCAAGATAAATCTTTCTCATTTGCAATATTCATAAGCTCCTTGAAATATCCTTCGGCTTGAATACGGTTTAACCGTTCTCGTTTTTGACGACTCCGACATCGCGATTTTTCTTCTCCCTTATCATAACCAATTTGTGCATAAGCCTATCGCCCCCTATTTGGTTCAGTTTGTTTGCAATCTCGGTGTACGCAACATTCTTCGCTATCGCCACGGCCTTTTTCGAGACTCTCTTTGCCTCCCTATAGAATTGTCCTACATTTTCGATCTATACCACCGTCTATATAGATTTTTCTTTTTTGTTGTTGAAATCCCTAAGCGATCCATCCCTCACCATCCCTATTCAGAGCTTGCTTTCTTTTAATCTGTCTTAGAACCCAAATCGCTGTTATGTCTCTAGTTAGCGTCTCCCAATCGCGTCTACTTCACTTTGCAACTTCCTTGCACCCAAGTAAGGGGGCTTTTTGATATATTTATCGTAGTGCTTCCGACTTTTATAAGTCACTATGATCTTCGTATTTTTGAAAATAAGTGTTAACGATTGCCATGTTGTATTCTGGGGACCTTTGGACTTCCTCTTCCTTGTTCTTTAGACCATGCCCATTTTTTCCATGATTTTGTTATACTTGAGGCGATCTTTCTCCTAATTGGCGTTAAAATTTGCCTCAAATATATTTAGCCTTTCATCCTATCCTATTCCTTGTATTTTTTTCCAATGAATCGAGGAATATGTCTTTCTCTGATTCGATATACCCAATTTAAGGAGCATCGCACATAACGGTTAAGAGGCTCTCTTGATCTGCAATCTTTACCCTAACCTGTCTGAACAACGCTTGACTCCACCACCTTGTTCTTGAACGATTCGCTTAGTACGATACACCCCGTTTCTACGATTTGGTGACCCACTGTAGAATAATTTTTATCCTTCTCCTATATCCCGAGCTTTGGTTCCATTCCACCTCGTCTCTTGTAGGCAGGCGATGTGTACCTTTTTTCTTTTAGCATTTGTGAGACCTCGATGCTCTTTCCCGTCAACGTTCCCACATTCCAGCACGTTTTTCCCATTCTTTCCACAACTTCCTTTAGGCCATCGTAGTGAGTCAGGCAGTAACCCTAGTGTATCTTTTACATTACACGGGCGGGAGATGCGGTGCACGTTGTTTATGGAGGACGCCCTAGCTTTCTGTTATAAAGTTTTCTTTGAAACTATCATGATTTTAAAGTTGGTTTTACAGTCGGCTTCCGACCTAGCGCCAACCCTCAATTTTTTGCACATTGGGACGGTTTTAGATAATGTTAGAGATGTATATGATGTTTTAATTTTCTTAATGTAATTCTCTCCGTCTGAATATTAATATAGTATAGTTTATATTTTTAAGATATGTGTGAAATTAATAGTGATGAGTACCATAACTAATTACTTATCGATTTAACTAATTTAACGAATAGGCGATATATGAATAATTTTGAAGTGCCATGTACCTAGCTATTCAGAAAGATGGAAATAGAGTTTAAGGCGTACACCTAACCCTATCCACTTTGTCGGTCCCAGTCTCAGCACTCTTTTTGATTTCCTTTAATTAATCAGTCTTTGTTTTTGCTTGGTCAAGTTCTTTTTTGCTCTTTGTTCATTTAGTTCTCCGAACCTTTTAATAGATGGTCAAAGAAGTTGTACTATCTTTGAAATAAAAGTTATTTTTCTTTCTCTCCTGACATACGCGCTATCATAATGGACTTTCGTATGAACATTCTGTTCTAATTTGGAATCAATCTTTCTCCTTAGCCCTGTCTATTTTTATTTATTTTATAGTAAACTTTGTACAACCCTTTCTTTACCTTGAAACTTTTTTACAATGACTTATTTCTGATGTTTAATATAAAGAGTTAATTATGGCACCTAATTTTAGTGTAATTTGCTCTTTAATTCTCCTTGCTAGGTAATTTTTGTACTTATAACCTTCGTTAAAAAGCCAATCTTTCTGATTATTTTAAACATTTGGCATTCCTTTTGCTCTTGGACTTCGAAAAATACTGTTCCGATGTCAAATTTTCCGTTTCCGCAAAAATGTTTCTTTTGTTAGTTTAAACAACTTGGAGCCTTGACCAACAGCAACGTATCCAGTTATTAAGAGTGCGTCTTTTCAAGTTGAGAAAGCGCTTTTTTAATTTTTTTTAAACATTTTACATTCAACCGACAACCGTTTTAGGGAGCTTCGGATGATAAAAGGTTAAATACAGTTGCCTTGCCTAATATTTGAAAATAAACCACATGGTTGAATCAATTTTAATTAAAGCAAGCTCTAAACATAAATGACGAGGAAGAATTAGTATTGATCAAACCATTATTGTAAAAATTAACTGATTATAATATTTGATAAACCTTATAAAAAACACACAATTTCTTATATATTAAAATACAAAAATAAAACCCGAGCCTGCTTATAGCTGGACCCGGCCCGCCCAAGCTTGCTTGATTACCTTAAAGCCCGTCCAAGCCCCTACCTTAATAACGAAAAGCTCATCCATACCCTGTGCGTTTATAGGCCCTCCGCAGGCCGATGATTTTAATTTTACCGATGCCAATTATATTAGCTTTAATAAAGCGGGCGTTATGATCATCTAAAAGTAAATCCATTTTCTAAACCATGAGATGTATTAGTTTTTTAAAAAAAACATGAATCTTAAATAAGTTTGAATGAGCATGTTAAATTACTTAGGCAAATTAAATTATTAACTTGATTACTAACTTTGTCTTGCATATATATCCTCATCATTTAATTAAGAACTTAGGGGAGTAATTAATCTGAATGGCCCATAACCCGATAGTTTCTTAGGGGATATCTTATCATTTCAAAACACGCTCTCGCGAAATTTGGATATAATTGGTCTTAAATTAAGTGATTTTTATCTAAAATTAAAAATTATTAATATCTGCATAACACTAATAAGTCCATATAATATCATTGGATTTCCATATAATTCCGTTTTTTATATTTTTTTGTCAATGAAAAGGGGGATTATAACCCGAAGCCCCCTTTGCCTACGCCACTGAATACATGCGCTAAAATAAAGCATCATTTTTTTACATGAAAAATCGGATAATGAATTTGTTTTAAAGTGTATTTTTTGTACTGAACTAGTCCATTTATATTACTTGATCTATTGAAGTTAAGTAAAGAAGTTCAGAATAAGAAGCTTACGTATGATAAATATAAGGAAAATTGGTTTTGGTACATTTAATATTTAACGCCTGTTCACATTTTGGAAAATATTAGTTCAAAAGTAAAGAAGGCAACAAGCCATTTTGGAGGGCTCTCTTATCCTTATCCTTTTCAGAAAATTTTAGGTTCGCATGATTTTTAATTTTCCCCAATCGCTCCCGTTACAGAATAAATTCTTCGACTCGTTACATAATGAGATATTTTTTACAAACTTTGCTTTGCATCCATAGTTGGGACATAGGTTTACATAATGGGGTAAAACAGATCTAAACTTTACAAGCAGGTAGATATCTATAATATAGGCTTTAAAATTTTTATTGCAATCACTTTTTATTAAATTTTATTAATTTAGTTTTGAGAATTATTATAATAATCGATTGCAATTTAAAAATATCAAAATAACACATTACTCTTTATATCTATATAAATGTGTATAAGCAGCAAAATGAGTTTTGTGTAATGTAATTATACAAATCTAACATATTTTTTGTCTTATGTCAGATTTTAACCTTTTTTGTTAATTTATGATCCTTTTGTCTGAGTCCGTTTTAAATATAATTTTTCTTGCCAATCTAAGGCCCTTTAATTATGAAGAATCACATAGGGAAGGCCCCCTCTCAAGGGAAAAATCCCGTGTCCTTTGGCATCCCCAAGCAATTTTTCACTATATTGTAATTTAATTAATAATAATTATTTCCATTGATTTTCAAAAAGTAAATACCAAATTGTTGTAAAGACAGTCGATATATAGTTTTACCAATGGCATAATTTTACAAAAATTTAAATTTTACTCGTCAGTTGTCAACGTTCCGTTTTGGGCTTTAATTGGTTCCCGTGCAGGTTTCTTAGCAAAATTACCTCAAGCTTGTGCTTTAAAGAAAACAACGGACTGGAGAGGGGTTGTTATATAACCTAGTGGGCTCGGGCCGTGCATAGGTATTTTTCTTGTTGTTCATACATTCATTATTACCTCAACGCGCATTATGAATTGATAGTGTTCGATAGAACCTATCTATATATAGACGTGGTCCACTTCAATCATACCCTTTAAAAATTTACAAATTTTAGAGTACGCTAATTTAATAATTAGATAAAAAAAATTTATATGATTATTATTATTATCATTTTTAACATGAATAATGTTGATTCAATAAAAAAAATTACTAATAAATAATACAAGAAGCATAAAAATTTTTTTTGTATACGGTTCCGGGCTAGGGATTTTTAAAAATTAGCAAGTCGGGTCTATGATGGCTCCGAACCCGGCCCAGTGTTTATTAATTATAATGGGAGGGCTGATTGACTTAAATAGTCTCCTTGCAAGTCTATAATTCAGCATGCTCATTTGTAAGTAGAAGGTAAACGAAGGAGGGAAAATCTAATATTTGGGAACATAATATTGATATAGACTTAAAAAGGTATGAGTTCAAGTGCGTTTTGAAGAAGATATTACACAAACGAATAGCTGATTTATTAAGTTTTACAAATGACTATGGAGATTTTTTTAATCGCCATTGAACCCTCTCCATTTGTGTTAAATTTAAATTCTGCCCCCAGAGAAAAATGGTAGCTATGCCACTACCGGGCAGGCGTACCTGTGCTTATTTTAAATACTTTTAAAATTAAGAAGCTTCGCTTTCCTCAAACAGCTCGGGAAAGCGATGACGAATTCTTCTTTAGAACCTAAAGAATTCTTCCACATCAGGCAAAGATCACTATGGAAATCGTCAAATCCAACACGATTTCCATACACGGATCAATGCTATCCAATTAGTTTTTGACGCGTTTTCTTTTGTAGTATATTATCTACCAATGTTATTTTACCCATGTGATACTTTTATTAATTAATTTGAATAAAAATAGTTTCTCAGCTAGAATATAATTTTTTTGTTAAGTTCTTTGGCCCTCTATTTTCAGTTTTGTGACAATTATGTTAAACTTATATTTTGCCTTAAATTTTTAAATATCCTTCAATATTCGATTTAATATACAGCAATCATCTATATTAAAATTTTTAAGAATTTCTAATTTTATATAACATGTATTTAATCTTACAGTAGAAATCCATATTTATTTCAATAATATTAACAAATTTTCAATTTTAGCCATTATTGTATTAAGGATAAAATAAGATTCGTCATTACGTTTATTAAATTAATAAAGTTGTAAAGGCTAACATCAACGTAAAGACATTTACACAAATAATTAAATTAAATATACCCTGGTTTCTACATTTTACATAAATCAACTTTATTAAATTAGTAGTTAGTGGATGAGAATTAATAAATGTTGTTTAAACTAGAAAGTTTTTTTATAACTAATGTAAATCGATGTGACATAACCTATTTGAAGATGCATTTAAGACTTTTAGCTTTTGAGTTATTCTGGAATTTAAGTTATCACAATATAGAAAAATACTTTTCGTATTTAGACAAAACACTCATTACATTAGTTAAAATAAGTTTAATCTTTCTCCTACCCCTTAAACAATCATTTCGAAGTTAGTTTGGCCATCCCAATCAGCCTAATTCTTAAAATGGTTTTAACTATAAAATAATATCTTATTTAGTCAAATAAATGGCATTTATTATCAACTAGAATTACCAATCTAATTACCAACGCCAAAAATCTAATGATCCATTGCTCGATATTTGTATGGTTTTTTTGTTTGTTTAATGTGGACAATAAAGATTGTAGTTAATTTAGGAGAATTGGAATGTGAAAACATTTAGACTTCATCAGGCGCGTAGCCAGAATTTTCTCAAGGGGGAAGAAAAATCAAAAAAAATTTCGACACTCTTATTTATAATTTAACAAATGTAAATTTGGCGTACAATATATGCGAAACTTCAAGGGGCTATATAACCAGATTTGGAAAATCGCTTCTTTTCATTAATTAGAGCATTTACTAACGATTTTATACCTTAAAAAGGACATGGACCTTCAAAAAAAATTTCAAATTTTGCCAATGGGGCAGAAAATTCCCGCTTTCTGCCCCCTTGGCTACGCGCCTGGACTTCATCAAAAGTCACAGGCTTGTTCAATTATTAAATGAATTTAACTTATATAACGGAAATTTATACTATGAAATAGAACTACTTGGTTAGCTAAAAAATTCGTATATTGGTTCACTTAATTATGCTTATGTAAAATTGACTTTACCTGCTACACTCATGATAAAGACAAATTTTGCCCTATTTTAATCTTTACCTCATTACAGTTTTAACATTTAGATTTAATTACTTTAATAAAAGAAAAGTTTTATAACTTGTAATAACCATTAATAAAAATTCTTTGCTTTTTGATGTGTTTTTTTTACTTACCTATAAACGTGAGAAATTATTAATTTATTAAAGACACAAAATACGCGTAGTTCTGCCCAGCCTGAGACTTTTTAGTTAAAATTGAATTTTAACAATTTAGGGTAAAAATAGTTTTAAAACTACATTCGCTAAAAAGGATGCATACTATATCGACTTGTTTTAATTTTTGAATTTTTTATGATTAACACTAAACAATGTTTATCATGTTGCAGGGATTGCAGGATATTATTTTGATAAATTACAATAAATAAGATCAAACACCTTAAGTGGTTTAAGGATTTCTAAGGTTTGTTGAGACTTATTTAATGAAATTAAATTATATTAGGTAGGTAATTGACCATTGACTAGTATTAAGTGTTGCCACCTAAAAAATTCTGCCCACTTGGGAAAAATTACAAAAAATCATTGTTAATAAATAAGTTGCATATGATATTATTGTCACAAAACTAAAATTTATATTAATCTCTGAAAATGTCAAATTATTTGTAAAATGTTTTCTCTTGTTTTTTTAATATCGCCTTGCAAGACTTATTTTTTAATAAAATAATGGAATTAATTAAAATAGAAAAAAAATGGAGAAATTAGACAGAATACCAAAATATGTGTGTTAATTTTATTAAACTAAGTTAAGCGGCTATTAATCACATTTTTGGTTTTTAAAACAACAACTGTATCTGACAAGCCTGATGGTTTGAAGGGCATTAACTTTTCATTTCATATTATTAAAAAAAGAGAACAAATTATTGTGCTCAGTATTTAATTCATTTTTTGCTCAGTAGAATATTCAAATGCTCAGTAGAAAAACAAATGCTCGGTAGAATAATTAAATGCTCAGTAGAATAATTAAATGCTCAGTAAATAATTTAATGTTCAGTAATTTAATTATTTGTTCAGTATAATATTCATTTGTTCAGTTTTTTATTCAAATCTTGCTCAGTAAATTTCTAATTTATGCAAAGTAACTAAGAGTTAGTTTTTAAAATAAAATCCTAGAGCGAGATTCGAACCCAAGATATCCAAGTGAGAGTCTTGCGTATTTCCCATGCGATCAAAGTGCTCGCCTCAAAAATGGTTTATTTTTGTTTATATGTTAATTAAAATAAATTTTATTTTATAAACTACCTCCTCCAAGTGCAATTGTCCATCGTTTTGTAAACAATATATTTGCAAACATGTCGTTGGGTTATCAATTAAGCTTAATTTTTGCCAACCATTTAAAGAAGCCAAAAGTGTGCCTATAGGGCAAAAAAGAAAACGAGGCAGACCCTTAAAGGCTAAATCAGCCTTTATTGTTCAGTAATGGTAAGTTTAGATTATTTAACATTGATTATATAACAAATTAGGTTTTTCAAATGAAAGTTGTCTCCAGCAAATTTGTCTATTTTTCATTTTAAATTGTTAATTATTATTATTAATCTGTATTTGTAAATATTTGTGATTATGTTCAAATAAAAATTTTATATTTTCTCTTTGATTGATAAATCTCAACAAAATTTGCAAAAAAAAATACATTATAAACATGTAAAATTTAAGAAGGGAAAGGCAGAGCATTTAGAATTGGAATTATAGGTCATTACTTTTTATAGCTTTTTTAACTTGCCATTTATTTATTTCAATTGAGAGAAGGGAGGACTTAAAGGGAAAAAATTCAAGACACTAAGATACCTTATAACCTTTAAAAATTTAACAATCAAATTAAACTATTTCAATTTTTACACACTCAATTTAACTTTATTCTTACAAAATATTTGTGCTAAATAGCTTAAGATTGAGTATTATTTATAAAAATTACTGAGCATTTTTTTGAAAATACTGAGCATTTTGGATTTATAACTGAGCAATATTAAGATTATTTACTGAGCATTTTTGAATTTTTTACTGAGCACATTAATAAAATACTGAGCATATTTTACTGAGCATTTTTGAATTTTTAACTGAGCATTTAAATAACATCCTTAAAAAAACTGCTTCCAATTTTTAATCTTTGAGTTTACCGCCTAATTCTTTGCAAATAGGACCAATTCGTTTTGACACCCAGCAATTTTTTTGTATATTTGCCCAATGAGAAACTTGTCTTAAAACCTGTGATGTTGGTTTACATGTTATAAAAATCTATCAGTAAAAAGGAATTTTTCTTTTTGAGTTGAAAAAGGATAATCCTGCCAGAGTGATTACATGACGCTTAAGTTAGGGAGGCATCAATTTACTGGAAACAAAATTTTGATTTAATACTTCAGATTTAGTGAATGTGTCAATTAATGTAACGCAACTAAGCGTTAAACACGTAGGCTGGAATGACAAGTGCGGTTTAAGCAATCTATCTATGTAACTATAATTGATTGCCAATCGATGCTCGCCAGCTTTAAACTTCGTTATAAAAATATATAGCGTCGCGCATTTTGTTTGTTCAGCAGCCCTCACCACCTTCCTTCTTTTAGACCTATTATACCCACAATTAACCGAGTAATTTAGCAGCCTAAACTACAAATATTTACTAGTAGGAATTTTGGAGTGGCATCAAAAATGGTATAGTACGAAAGCATGGGCGTAGCCAGCATTGGAATTAGTGAGGGGGGGCAATAATGATTTAAGGACGGGCAAAATAATCGTTTTTGAAGTTTTAGCCATAATTTTAATAAATAACAAATTTTTGAATTTGAGGGTGCAGCCGCCCCTCCCTGCCACCCCCTCAAAAGCCTCAAATTATTACACAAACAACTTTGTAAGCGACCTCCGGTTGGGTTGCATGAAAGATGAAATGAAATATTTAAAATTAGTTTTAAAATTTTGACATTATTAAAATGGTTCAATAATTGTTTTTATAAAAAGACAAATGAGGTTTATATTTTTATGTACATTAAATCAAGTTCATAAGTATGCAGTCATTGTCCCATACAAAACAATTGCCTGCGAGGCTCGGTCTAACAAATTTTTCTGATAGGACTAAGAGATCATTTTTAATAGGACACGGGCACATATAAATACATCTCCCCATAATACCACCATCTCATTCTCGCTCCAAAATTGATAAGCCATAGATTTTGTCTAAACACATAACTTATGTATGTAGTTGTAGTATCATAGATATAAAAATAACTTGCGTTTTTTGAGGAGGGCCAAGGGAATATGCTTTCAACCTTCTCTTCCTTCAGTTCCATCTTCATCAAGATTTAGACGATTTTTTTAGCAAAGGAGCACAACATTTGTTCCTCGCATACATTATAACACTGGATAACAAATGCGAAAAATTGAAAACGTAGAGGCCTTCAGTTTACCAAAACCAGGGCTTTTAGTCAATTAATAACAATTCAATTAAGCCTCCTCATGTGTACCTCAAATCTGATCTCCTAAATTTTTTAAATCATGGTATGATGCTATGCTATTTTTAACCTTCATTATTAGAATGTGACTTATGTGGCCCGTTTTTTTGCCTTGCTATAATAATGAATATTTGCATTTATAAGTCTGGCTTGCACATCCAATACATGGTGTATATAGTTGTTAATGTTATTGATAGTCGAGCGAACTCGATATGTTTACTTTGCGAAATTCACCCATTTTACACCTTTCGCTGTTAGATAAAATAACTACATAGTTGAAAATTGAACGCGTACATACACCATAGGGGTTTCGCCAATATGTTTAGTTTCTTAATATCTCAATTTTATCCTAACACACACGAGTAGTTCCCATTTCTCCCCACCTTTCTTAATTAAAGGCTCCCGCCCCCCCCCCCATGTTGGATAGTAAAATCAATGAAAAACAAAGTCTCGGAACCTTATAAAACCCGATCGACAATTCCTATTCCCAATCTACCCTCGCTCTTCCCTACGACAAGGGAAGTGCTAAGAGGAGCGAGTAATTGATTTAGCAGCCCCACCCCCTTATTATAGCCGTCCAAATTTTACGTCTAAATTAGTGTTATATTTTATATCTTCTTATCATAAATCCACACTTACCCGCTAATTACAGGTGAAAGGGTCGCAGGGCTCGTAGGAGTTGATTTAGGGAGGAAAACTATACTCGCTAGAATTTTTATTCTCTTTTTCTATTGCGATATTTTGGGTTAATTATGAAATTTTCACTTTTCAAGTCTTCCAAATCCAAACCTCCTCCCAGGTACTCGCATTTGCCACAAATCCGCGTGTCCCCATATTCTTCGCTATTCAATCTAGACGAAATCAGTTCGGACAATAACGAAGAGCACGGTAGGTTTTATGCATTTTATTTTTCACCTTTTTAAACTTATTATATTTATTAAAAATATTTTAAAATTGGCAGATTTGAAATCAGATATCTGCCTAAATTTTTATCATTTAAAACTTCCTATTTTGACATTTTAACTGATTTAGCATCAATTAATCACGCCATGGTGATGCATCATTCATCATAACCATAAATTGCAGCAATTAATAAATCAAAGAAAAATTATCGCACATTTTGCATCCACTCCTCAATTTGGTTTGCGTATTAAACTTTTTAATTTTAAAAGTTGATACCCCTTCCGTGTGGCTGTATCTTAGAATTTATATTGATTTTTCATTTTAATTAGCATTATTACCCTAAATGTAAGCCAGAGTAAAGTATAAATTTTATCCTTTCTTGTAGTTTTGCAAACTAAACTAATTACAAAGGAAGGCAAAAACTCAGGATGCGCCTTATATTAAAAAATAATTTGTATTTAAAATTATTTTTAAAAGATATTAAACTCTCATAAGCCATTAAAATAATTGATTATTTTTTGCTTCATGCTACGCATTCAACTGTTATTATACATATGAAGGTATTTGATTATAAATATTTATACCCATTACCAATTAATTAAAGCATTAATTCATTAACCCGACACATGGAAAAATCATCGGTTAACTATTCATTTTAAACCGAAATAGTAATATTTAAATCTTGCCAATATTAATTGCTATGCAATTTATTTTAAGTAGTCGATTCGGTCAAAACTATCTCTTTAAATGCTTATAGGAACAATATAAATTTCCAATAAAAAGATATTTGAAAACTTACCTTTAAAATATTTTACCTATATATTTCTATTTAAATTATTTAATAAATTTTGTTTTTATGATATTGTACCTATACAACTAAAAAAACTTTATTTGAAGTCTATATTGGTGCAAGCTTATAATTAAATGGAAGCTTCATAGTTCATTATTATACCCCTTTCAAACCCGGGTTTAGTAAACTTAAATTTAATCGTAAATGTTCAAAATCTATAATTAAAAAGTTAGGAGCGATTCATGAAATTAATTAAAAAATGTTTAATTTTTGTTCAAAAAACTATTTAAAGAATTCAAAATTGTATTTACTTTTAAATAATAATATATTTAAAAAAATTATATTTACATATTATAGGCCCCTCACCCTATTATCCTAAAAATACTTTGGTCAGATGTAGCCAACTATCGTTCGCTAATACATGTTAAATCATATCATATTATTATATTTAATTTTCCCATGCGTTCACAACAAATAATGCTCCTGTAAGCCTCTAAAATGAATATAAATTATCACTTTCTTTGTGATCAGAAAGTTGGCCGGATAATTCTCAAGGGGCAAATCCGAGCCCAAATATAATTTATTTGCAGTTTGCTGAATTGTAATGAGCCTCGCTCGTTATCGCCGACGGCTTGGTAAACATTATGGCGATGTATTATTTTTGAACATTCACCATTAGGCTATTTAAAATTGGGGAAAAATTTAAAGGGCTAATACTTTTTAAATTTAATTAATTTTAATACAAATTTATAGTTATTTTTATTTAAATCGGACTTTGAAATTGTTATAAAAGCTGCCTTTATATATTTTTAACGAATGTTTTTATCCAAAACTGTCGTTCTAAAATGTTCTAGTCCTATATGTGCATGTATGAAAGACGAATCCTTAATCTTTAATTTATATCTCCTTATCTAAATATTAATATTGGTTTTATATTATCGGTGTAAACATGGGCGGAGCCAAGAGGGACAGGGAGGGGCGGCTCTGCCCCCCTCTAAGTCCATTTTAAAATTTATTAAAATTATGGCTAAAACTTTAAAAATGATCATTTTGCCCCTCCCTAAATCATTATTGTCCCCCTCTAATCTCAATGCTGGCTGCGCCCAGGGATGTAAATTATCTTTAAGAGTTGGTAGAAATATATGTTTTAAATAATAGTTTTTGATCTTCTTTCGTTTAAATTTTACTTTTTTACTTACGTCCATCCATGGCCCCTCGATAATTTATTTAAAAAGCCATTATCCTATTCCTTCCAAATAAAAGTTCCTAGACTAATATTTTTGCAGTAAATTATTGCGTCACATTATTTCTTATTTATTCTTGCTCTAAACCCTGATGGACTAATTGAAGCTAAATTTGACGACTATTGTATCCTAAAAACGGATTTTTTATAACGTAACTGTAGTTGATTAGAAGAAAATATCTTTTTCACCTCTCATTTCCTAAACTTTATTGAAATTATTTTATTTGTTAGTGACAGGCTCCACTCTTGATTTGAAAAGCAGCCCAAACTTTTTAAATGTTTTATAATTAATACAAGTTGAACCACGTTTTGCTTCATAAATTTCGCATTTAGCTTTTTGTAATATGTGAATAAATAGATGAATTTCTATATTTTGTCTATTAAAGGTTTTTGTTTAAATTAAGTGATAAAAAAATTTCCATTAATAATTCATTTTTAACCCCTTGTAATTTCATCAATCCCAGTATTTTCAGGATAAAATTACTTATTCTCTATTAGAGATCTGCACGGCCCGGCCCGACCTGCGGGCCGGGCTTGGAGGGGCTTCTGCTTAAATATAAACAAAGGGCCGAGCCGGGCCTGGACAAGCCGTTATTTTAACTAAACGGGCTCCGGGCCTAGTTTTACTTAAGGCCCGTTAAGCCCGTTATAAAATCTTAGATTTAATATAAAAGAAAGTGTTTTTAAATGTTCTAATTTAATTATTTTATGTATATTAACAAAGAAAGCTAAATTTTATTTCCATTTTAGCTTTAATTCATTAATATCTCAACCCGCATTATAAATGTTAAAGATAATTTATACACGTGATCCCATGGGCGGAGCCAATTTAAATTAGATGGGGCAGTTTAGGTAGGCAAAAAATGTTTTTTGCATCAAGAATTTTTGGATTTGGAGGAAGCAGCCGCCCATCCTTGCCTCCCCATTTATACCCTTTAGCAATATTGAGTGAATTAATTTAATATTATTTAATTTATTTATATTAATTGCTATCCAATTTACGGGCTCTCTTTTAATTGTTTGTCTGTCCTGTCCAACTTTTAAGTTTTCAATAATTGCCGTGGAAACTTATACGGGTTTTTAATGGCTGTTGACTTATGCTTCTGTAAACGACTTTTATTTTTCTTTCGCAAATAGATTAATTAATGACCCCTGATTGGTTTTACTTTTTTCGACCTCGCCCGACCTCAAATTCCATTATTGTTTTTTGCCCGACTGATTATCTTTATTAGAATTTCTTTGGGCAACTTGTCTAAGTTGTTGCTATACTCTGATAATTGCGAAACTGACTATAATTCCCTGCATGCTGACCGTTGCTTACATCTACTTTATCTTACCCCGGCCAAATGCCAAAGAATTTTTTTTTTTGAATTTACACGTTTAATTAAAAAAAAGTATTAAATATATAGTGGAATGAATAAAAAGATACAAGAACGAAAACATTTATAAAAAAAGATTAAACAAATTATCCGTTTCTTCATCTTCTTTAAGAATGGGCATTGAATCCATCAAAGAATAAAAATTGGATTTAGCAGTCGCAATGGCAATTGATTGTCTTAGTAAAATAGTATTCGATATTTTTGAAGGAGGCGAGCGTTTATTGAGTTTTTAAAAAATTTAATGCGCTCTTCCCAACGTCCCTAAGCACGACGAGACGATCGGAATAAAAATGGAGTCATTATCATTAACAAATTAAAAACAAATTCTAAAATTTATTTCTTCAAGTTAATTTTGTAAACTATTACTGTTTTTTCATTGTCTATCAATAACTTAATTATTTAAAATGGTGGAAAAGCAAAGAAGCGAAGTAACTTTATTAAAAACATTATATCCTTAAATAAGGGGTTTAAAAGGGTATTTGGCTTATATGATTTTGTATATCCCAAAGTGCAACTTGTAAAAAATTTTTCCGTGCAAGTCGGATAGAAGAACTCGACTGACCGGGAATTACCTATTCATTATCTCTACAATATTTTTATCAACATTTTTAACAAATACATATTGTTCACCACATCAATAAAAAAAATTAAACAACACAAAATGAAAAAATTTTACGGGCCCGGGCCGGGCTCGGGCTTTGTATAAAATTGGCGGGCCGGGCTCGGGCTTAAAATTTAATATTTTGACGAGATCGGGCTGGGCCCTGGCTTTGAACTTTTTATTAAGGGCGGGCCGACTTACTTAAATAGGCCGTTGCAGATCTCTATTCTCTATCTCAATGTTTTATAGATTAACACATTAAATAATTTATCTTGTAACTTTAATTTGTAACAAAAAGGAATTTTTAGTTATTGTGAGATTCATTTATACATTATATTGATTGTATCCAGATGGTGCCTAATATTCATAAAAATATTTCAATAATTAAATAATAAAATTTGTTGAAACGTTATTATATGAATTCGACGTCAAATAAACAAAGTTTTTTTTAATACCAGTTATTAAATTAGATTCATAATTATTAATTAAGAGTTATCGTAGGTGCCCGCCCGTGCACTCTCTTTCCATTGTGAAGCCATAAATATAAGAACGTCACATAAGAAGCCATAATTATAACAACTAAGCACAATACTGAATTCCCAGGTGCAAGTCTATAAAGATTTCACTTAGGCTTGAACCACACCACCAAAATCGATGAATAAATTACGTATTTTGAGCAGTCCAATTTTTACTAGCCTGTAAATGTACCGATTTTGGTCTCAATTTGTTAAATATTTTATGGCCTATTATCAGAAGAGCACCTACTTATAAATTGAAAAAATAACGTTTTTGTTTCTAAAATTACGAAAGATGCTAATTATATAAAATATTTGGGATTTATATATTTTAAATCATATCCGTTATGAGAATTGCTATAAAGCGAAGATTTGCACAAATGTTATAATGGATCTATACGAAGTCAGTATATTAAAAGACCCGATTTATTATTATTATTAACCCAAACCTTTGACCCAATATAGATCTCAACTTTTAACTAATTTTTGGAATTCATTTTTTTAGAGTCAACTTTCTGTTAAAATTAGCATTTCAAGATGGAGTGCAAAATGGAAATTCACCAAACAAAATAATTAAAATTTTTATTCACCCAGTACAATGGCGTGTATATTATTTTTTGTAATTTATAGATTAGTTTATCAATACACACCGACAATTTATGTTTAACAGGAGATATTTATAAATTTCATATTTAGTGCCATTTCAAAAATTTTCCCATTTTTCTATTGTAAAATCAAATGAAATTAATCCATCATTTTTCACTACGATCAAAGTATATAAGACAAACACTTATTGTATCATATCAAGAAGATATCGAAATTAGATAAATAGGAATGAAAAAATTAGGCCCGATAAATTAAATTATTTTAACTCTGTTTATAAAATTTACACATAAAAATAATAAATCTAATTTTTAAAATTGTATAAAAAGTATTTCATAAGGATAAATTAAATAATATAAATATTCTTCTAGCTTCATCAATTTAATATTAAAACTGCTATCCATAAACAACTTGCAGCTACGGGGCAAAACTCCCAGAAAGAATTTTCTGGGCCCCTTGCCTCATTACCCAAACGATGTTTTTTAAACTTGTTTCCATTTATATTTATGTAATGAAAATTATAATAAAAATTAAATTCATTAAATAAAGGTTATTGATATAATACTGTGTGAATTTAAAAATGAAATTAATGCCATATTATAGGTGTCTTCTTTACAAGCTCTTAAATCCGTGGCCTTTTTTATACTAATTTTTTTTTGATAATATTAATCATAGTTTAGCTTTGTCAGATGACCAAATCAATATGTCAAAATTTTATCTATTTACATCAAAATTAATGTCACTATAAATTAATAATTTTTAAAATATTTCTTTCGGCGGTGTTATATAATTTTATTATTTTGGTCAAAATAGTTTTAAATTCCTTATAAAAACATATCTACTACAGTCAAACAAGAGCTATCTCTAACTGTTTTTGAGGGAATTTTTTTAAAAGAAGTAACAATATAAAACAATTAATTTCATTTAAGTTAAATTAAATTTTGAAATTCTGAATTAAGATTCGCTAAAGATCTTAATTTTGAATTTTGTACCTTAATCAATTAAATATATAAAATATAGAAACTCACTTTATACTAAATTATATTTTATTGCCAGTATGTAGTCGTTTTCAGCATGTTGTTGTTATATCATCATAAATTAACAATAAAGTATTATATATATCTAAAATGGCATGAGAACATGAATTTACTTGGCTTATTTCGTCATGTTAAAGCTTATCGTATGTCTATAAAATATATAATAATTTCTCCTATATTAAACAGATTTTATAGTGAGAACTCAATCACTATATAATCATTTAAAATTTTGGTATTTAAAAAGATTTTAATTTGATAGGCTAAAATCAATGAGATTTGCCGGAGCTTTGTCGATGAAGTTTGTATTCAATGAATTCTGTTTAATTGTTTTAATAATATAGTATATATCCAATTAAGTTGGTACAGATAATTTAAGGCATGGGCGTAGTCAGGTTTTGGGTTAGGGGGGGGGGAGGAGAAAATTTTTTAAATTAAATTGGGGGGGGGCAAAACATTAACTTTTTTTAATTTTTAAGGGTTTTTTGAATTTTTTTTTCGTTTAGGGGCGGAGGGCGCCCTCCACCCTGGATACGACCATGATGGTAAATCCATAATAAATTGCTCCGAAACCACAACATATAAGTTTGAATTATAAAAGTTAAGAACAAAAGAGCAAAATACTTTCGTATTTTTTAAAGTCAAAAGCAAATAAAGGATTTACAACCTTGTTTATAGATCCTCCATCCCAGGAGCCCTACATGCCCGGCCCGAGGCCCGATTTGGCCCTATTCGGCTAGTTTCGTCGAATCTTGGGCTGGGCTCAGACAAAAATTTGTAAAATTATGGAAATTCGAGCTAGGGTCGAACCTGGTGAACTAGCCCGACCATAAAGCCCTGACGGAAGCACGCCCTTGCCCATAAACTATTTTTGGTTTTTTATTAAATTAACTAAACCGTGCTTTGGCATAGCCAGATTTTGGATTAGGAGGCAAAACATACATTTTTCTAATTTTTTAAGGATTTTTGTATTGAATTTTTTTGAAGGGGGGGGGCCGCCCGCCCTACCCCCCCCCCCCCCCTGGCTACGCCCATGAAGCCGTGTTTTTATAAGAGATAGAATGTCGTATGGGGTTCAAAATTTCGCTTTTCAGACACCAGCCCTACTACTTTTGTTTGAATTGTAAGATTATCTCTAAAGAATATACAATTATATATTTAAATACGCCCTTCGGGCGTAACTGGGGGCTTCGCCCCCAGACCCCCTTGGGGGCTTCGCCCCCAAACCCCCTGCTGGGGGCTCCGCCCCCAGTCCCCCGTTGGGGGCTCTGCCCCCAAACCCCCATCTCCTGGGGGCTCCGCCCCCAGACCCCCGGAGAAGGGGGAGAAGGGAAGGGGGGGGGGGAAGGGAAGAGGGGACGACTCATCTATTCTACGTATAAATGTAGCTTATTTGCTATGCAATTTATGGGCGAGAAAGGTGAGAAGGGGCGAGAATGCCTATGGGGGGGGGGGTATTAAATGCAAAAGAATTGGACTGACGGGCATAGGTAGGTATCAATGTTAGCCAAAAAAACGTAAAATTTTATTTTGATTTACAATTTGACGAAGCGGGAAAATATAAATGAGTTAAGTGTATAAATATCGGCTGGATAAAGTATATAAATATCATCTTTATTTTTTATTTTTTAATTAATGAAATTAGGTTAAACATTTTAGGTTAGGAGGGTGAAGGGGCTAAAATGTAACTCTTGGAGGAAGCTTTATTGAAATTTTTTGTCATTTAGTGGGGGGGGACTAGTTTTGCCTGGGTTTTGCTTGGTCGACCTTTAGTTCAAATAAGAAAACCCCCCTAAATGACGAAAATAAAATTTTTCAATGAAAAAACCCGTAAAAATTAAAAATTGTAGGTTTGGCCCCCCCCCCTGATTGAAATTTTAAACGTTTCGCCTCCCCCCCAAACCAAAACCTGGCTACGTCCATGTCCCTGTCTGATCAATTAAATTTCATTTTTGATAAACATATTTTTACGATAAAATGTTTTTTAAAAGTGTACTGAATTATAGAGTTAGACGTCATTTATAATAGGTTCATATGGAAAACATAACATTATACAAAGACATTTGGAATATATTAAAAATGTATTTAAAAAGGAGAGATTAATGTTTATTAAATGAAAGATTAAATTATTGAAGGAGAGATTAATGTTTATTAAATGATAAATGAGGCGTTAAATAACAGAGATTAGATAAGGTATATACATAAGAAGTGGGGTCAGCATAAGGAGGCTGGATTATTACCAAAAGTTCCGAGAAGATTGAATACATTAAAATATAAAGCTAGAAAAAATGCAACCATTTCATTTTTAAGTTAAACTGTTTGAACCAAAACAAAATCTAGTGGAACGTTATTGTAAGTAAAGGAAACCTTTAAATTAGTATGCCCTAATTCGCAGTTAATTAAATTAAAGATTAATTTTCTAATTTAAAAGATTTAAAAATAAATAGCCCTATAAATAAATTGCATAGCAATTAATATTTGAGTGATATAAACAGCTGACTTGGCGCTCTAAGTGTATTTGCCTGAAGTGAGGGGGAATAGAAGAGTAACTACCTCCTTCCCCCCCTTTCCCTCCGTTAAAACTAAACGCGCACACTATCCCCCCTTTCCCTCCGTTAATTTGCCAAAAGCATATAAAAATCAATAATAATAAAAAGGGGTTGAGGGATGATCTCCTCCACTCCCGCCCCCTAATAATACCAACTCAGCGGTGGAAGGGTAAGATAGGGAGGGGTAGGGGTTTAACGTATAATCAATATTGGTTTTAGTCTCTATAAATTTTGGTTAGTAATAATGGAAAACTTTGTTAAAAATAGTAATTAATTTAGGCGTCCTGTTACGTGTGCGCATCTAAAAATTGCACAATTACCAGCGATATGCAATAGCTCCGCTATTGCCTGTTACGAACGCGCATCTAAAAATGATAAAATTTAAAAACTTACTTTTGGTTAAGGTAAAATGTTAATAAATTGGGATAATTCCTATTGTAGCTTATAATAAAGAATTGCATAGAAATTATTAAAAATTTTTACATAGAAATTAATGGGAAATAATAATAAAAATTAAAAAAATCCTTACGACGAAACTATCAGCGACATATAGCTCCGCTATTGCCTGTTACGACCGCGCATCTAAAACTGTCACAGGTATCATAAAGATATATTAAAAAATTTACATGTGCTAAATTGTTCCATTGGTCAGTACCAAAAGACAATCTATTAATACATAAGAGTCAAAAAAAACTAAAAAAAATTTCGATTCACATTTTGGCCAAATGGTCATTTTTTTCATTGGTCACTACCAACAGATACTCTATAAGTCAATGTTAGCCAAAAAAACGAGGAAAAAAATTTCACTTCATACTTTGGCCAATGGTCATTTTTTTCCAATGGTTAGTAGCCAGCGGACGGCCAAAAAGTCATATTATTAATGGTATTAACAGAAACAATCATAAAAGTCAAAAAAAACGAAAAAAAATTTTCGATTCACATTTTGGCCAAATGGTCATTTTTTTCATTGGTCACTACCAACAGATACTCTATAAGTCAATGTTAGCCAAAAAAACGAGGAAAAAAATTTTACTTCATACTTTGGCCAATGGTCATTTTTTTCCAATGGTCAGTAGCCAGCGGACGGCCAAAAAGTCATATTATCAATGGTAGTAACAGGAACAATCATAAGAGTCAAAAAAAACGGGAAAAAAATTTCGCTTCACACTTTCGGACACTGGTCATTTTTTTCCAATGGTCAGTAGCCAGCGGACGGCCAAAAAGTCATATTATCAATGGTAGTAACAGGAACAATCATAAGAGTCAAAAAAACGGGAAAAAAAATTTCGCTTCACACTTTCGGACACTGACCATTTTTTCCAGTGGTCAGTAGCCAGAGGACGGCCAAAAAGTCAGATTATCAATCGTAGTAACATGAACAATCATAATAGGCGGAAAAAAGCGAAAAAATAAACTTGGATTCACATTTTGGCCAAATGGTCATTTTTTTCCAGTGGTCAGCAGCCAGCGGACGGCCAAAAAGTCTTATTATCAATGGTAGTAACAGGAACAAACATAATAGTCAAAAAAAAACCCGGGATTCGAACCCAAAAACTGGTTAAATTAACAAAAATTAAAAGTAAACAAAAAAGACATTCGGTGCAAGACATCCACGTTTTTTTCATTGGTCAGCAGCCAACGGACGGCCAAAAAGGAATATTATCAATGGTAGTAACAGGAACAATCATAAGAGGCAAAAAAAACGGAAAAATAAACTTGGATTCACATTTTAGCCAAATGGTCATTTTTTTCCAGTGGTCAGCAGCCAGCGGACGGCCAATAAGTCTTATTATCAATGGTAGTAACAGGAACAATCATAATAGTCAAAAAAAACCCGGGATTCGAACCCAAAAACTGGTTAAATTAACAAAAATTAAAAGTAAACAAAACGGTGCGTGACATCCACGTTCGGTGCGTGACACGAACAGCGTGACATCCACGTTCGGTGCGCACGCCGAATAGCGTGACAAAACAAATTGGAAAGTGAGCCCATAAATTGCATAGCAATTAATATATGAAGAAATTAGGTATTGGGACCTTCAGGGAAAATATCATAAATGTTAATAGCAATCAAGTTTTTTATTTAATTATATAATAAATATGTGTATTTTGTCATATGGTATAGGTAATTGTTTAAAATAAATTAAAATTAAAATCTTTGTAGACGAAAAACTTTTTTGGGGGCAGGTTGTAACTTTTACAAAAAATTTGATTTTGGACATATTTTTGGTCGCATATACCGGCCTATCTTATAAAGGGATATTTTTTTATAAATGCCATCTAAAAATTAAATCATTATTTGGAATCTAATATATTAAAAATTTGTTTGTATAAAAAATAGCAATTGGCGCTTGCTATTCCTTATTTTATTTTACCTCTTAAACAAATGCCAAGACTTAACAAACAAAAATTTTGTTTATTATTATAACTCACTCTAATTTAGAAGAGATATTATCAAAGTATTAAAAGAGTTTTTTATTACAGATTCTGATCTGTCTTTTACGGGTACATATGTTAAAATGTCATCTTGACCCGTTTTTTATTTGTATTATGTAAAATATGCACATATTATATTTGCATTTTCTACGTTTTTATATAAAACAATTTTTTTTTATTAATTTGAGGGCATACACTAAAAAAGGAATGAAAACATAAAGGCTACATGTCCATAATGCATCTATGACGGACCCGGAGGGCTTTTAAAATTTTTGATTTTCTAACATAATATATAATTGGAACTATTAATGTTTTCTCAAATCTTTTTCTTATTTCAAATAGACCTTAAAAATATATATCAACAAAAAGGTTGAAAAGGTATTTTTGTTTTTTAAACGAGATTTAATTTTTAATGGGTATTTTATCCGGTCTTTAAATTAGATTATAAAGCCCGTATGTAGGTTGTATATTCTTATTTAAACTTTTATTGGTTTATAATTAATTTTATGATCTTAAAGCTATATTATTTTACTTTGTTTAATGCTTAATCTCTTAATTTAGTACAATCTCTTAAATAGTCTTCAAATTGGACAAAATGATATACTTATTGCCGATGGTTTATCAAAATTTTAACTTCATATACAAATTAAGATAACTTTCAAAAATAATTGAACATATGCTTAGATAGCATTTTAATCACCACTTATTAATTGCTATGCAATTTATGGGCTCACTTTCCATTTTGTTTGTCCGCCTATTCGGCGTGCGCACCGAACGTGGATGTCACGCACCGAACGTGGATGTCACGCACCGAGTGTCTTGTTTTTACTTTTATTTTTTGTTAATTTAACCAGTTTTTGGGTTCGAATCCCGGGTTTTTTTTTTGACTATTATGATTGTTCCTGTTACTACCATTGCTATTATGACTTTTTGGCCGTCCGTTGGGTGCTGACCAATGAAAAAAATGACCATTGGCCAAAATGTGAATCCAAGTTTATTTTTTCGTTTTTTTTTCGCCTATTATGATTGTTCCTGTTACTACCATTGCTATTATGACTTTTTGGCCGTCCGTTGGCTGCTGACCAATGGAAAAAAATGACTATTGGCCAAAATGTGAATCCAAGTTTATTTTTTCGTTTTTTTTCGACTATTATGATTGTTCTTGTTACTACCATTGATAATAAGACTTTTTGGCCGTCCGTTGGCTGCTGACCGATGGAAAAAATGACCATTGGCCAAAATGTGAATCCAAGTATATTTTTTCGTTTTTTTTCGACTATTATGATTGTCTTGTTACTACCATTGATAAAAAGACTTTTTGGCCGTCCGTTGGCTGCTGACCGATGGAAAAAATGACCATTGGCCAAAATGTGAATACAAGTTTATTTTTTCGTTTTTTTTTCGCCTATTATGATTGTTCCTGTTACTACCATTGATAATAAGACGTTTTGGCCGTCCGTTGGGTGCTGACCAATGGAAATAAATGACCATTGGCCAAAATGTGAATCCAAGTTTATTTTTTCGTTTTTTTTTCGCCTATTATGATTGTTCCTGTTACTACCATTGCTATTATGACTTTTTGGCCGTCCGTTGGCTGCTGACCGATGGAAAAAATGACCATTGGCCAAAATGTGAATCCAAGTTTATTTTTTCGTTTTTTTTCGCCTATTATGATTGTTCTTATCTGTTGGTACTAACCAATTAAAAAAAATGACGTTTTGACTCTTATAAATTTATATCCACTTTTACCGTGTCCTGGCTGCTGACCAATGAAAAAAATGACCATTGGCCAAAATGTGATTCGAAAATTATTTTTTCGTTTTTTTGACTATTATGAATTTATAACCACCTCTACCCTGTCCTGGCTGCTGACCAATGAAAAAAATGACTTATACCATTTTTGAATATCTATACTATTTTATTTTTAGATATCTTATTAATAAATCTAATTATTATTACATCTTATTTATAAAAGTTATATTTTTTAATATCTAACGCATTTTTATATATTTAAATTTTATTTTCAAAAATTTTTATTATAAGCCACAATAGGAATTATCCCAATTTAATAACATTTTACATTAACCAAAAGTAAGTTTTTTAATTTTATCATTTTTAGATGTGCGGTAGTAACAGGCAATAGCGGAGCTATTGCATGTCGCTGATAGTTTCGTCGTAAGCATTTTAAGTAAGCATTTTAATTGCTATGCTGTTGGAAAATGCCAGGTCCTACTTCAACAGCCATTTAATTTTTGCAATTAAAATTTTTCTAAAGATAAAATTAAAAATAACAATTAAAATAAGAAAAAAAATTTCAAGCCGTGATTGAGCGTAGGTCAATACCTGGGAGAAGCAAAGTGATTTTTTTAAAATCTTTATTTCCAATTCTCTATTATTATTAAAAAGTTGATTAATTAATTTTATTATTTCTAATTTCCGCCTGTTGTTATTTTAATTGAAACTATTTTCTAACACTTAAAATTAACCTAATATTTAGGTTTGAAATTGCAGTTGTCATAATTGAAAATTACAACTAGATAATCAATATATTAGAATTATTATTATATAGCAATTAAAAGGGGAAAGGGGGAAATTATTCCTTCGTCATTTTATATTGATTTTTTTTTCAATGGCGCTATGCCAAGGTTAAACCCCTACCCCTATCTTCCTCGGGGCGGGAGTGGAGGAGATGAAGATTATTTCACAATATTGGCATTCTCGGGCGTTTATTTATTTATGCCGAGTTTAGTATGTAGTAATAACATTAAACATGCATAATACGTCATCATATTTACATGGATATTGAAAAGATTTATATATGGAAGAGAATACCAATAGTTTTATATTAATAGTAGTAGCCAGAATTTCATTTAAGGTTCATCAATTGGCCTGGTTATTTTTATAACCCCCTCCTTGCCTTTTATATTTTAGCAAATAAATTAATATAAAATTAGTAATACACTAAAGAAAGCCTAACCTAGACGAGGATAATTGTTGTTATAACTGGAAACATTCTTTACGACAATATGGATTTTTGAATTAATAATAGAATTTTTAAATTATATTTAATTATTTTAATGTTCACATTTCATTTTACAAAACAATCCCTTGTTACATAGCCAGCTTCTGCCAAATTAAAAAAATACTATCTTTTTCTTCTTCAAATTTTTATCACATGCAAAACATACGTTATAAAACGGCGAGTAAAATTGAGGTTTTAAATTTAAATGAATTTTATTTTTTTTTACAAAAAAGTAGATTTTTATGTTGTGTAACTAGCATAGGAGTAGTCAAGGGGGAAACCCTAATGGGGGTTTGGGGGCAGAGCCCCCAACGGGGGGCTGGGGGCGGAGCCCCCAGCAGGGGTTTTGGGGGCGAAGCCCCCAAGGGGGTCTGAGGGCGAAGCCCCCAGTTACGCCCGAAGGGCGTATCTATATAATTTGGGATTTGGACATAACAAATAGTAAAAATTTGTTTGTACTGTCTTTGTTATATGAAAGAGCTTTTGTTCGACAAATTTTCATATATACCCTAATAATCTGACCCAAATGACTAATGAACGCCTTTTCCTAGGAAATCTAAAATATATTTAAGCATTTATTCCAATGTTTGGTATTTTAAAAACCAATTCACCAAATGAGAACGAATTAAAAAGTTTTATCTGTTTTCCAATCAAACACCTTCGCATCTATTGTGTATGAGGATAAATTTCTATCGTCTATTGGAAAAAAAGTATTTTAAAAAATCTATAAAAATAAGCATAAATCTATTCAATATATGTTTTCCTCTTTTAATGTATTTTCCGCTAAAAAAACGGTTCTTGAGATTTTTGACGTGGCGAATCAACTAAACTGCTCTTCTGAAGGAACTGGTTGTACCCTCTGGAATAAATGTTAATCTGCTGGAGCTATTTCTGGTATATATGACGAATTGGATGGTTACACTTCCCAGCTAAATATAAGGGTTCCTTTAATGATTTACCACTGAAAGTCTTTGTCATGTTGAAATAACTTTATCATATCTTTTGGCGTATTCGAGTGGATTTTGTCTGTATTCAAAGCCTAGTTTAGATAATCCTGATTATATATAGAGCGTTACGTTTAAAGCATAAATATTTCTGCTTGACACCAATGGACCCGGTTCACTTAGGTTCATGCATTTTTTAAAGTCGCTTAGGTTTATCCTTATAAATCCACTTTTTATCTCCATTAATAATTCGATGCAAAAATCCTTTCCGTTTTTGTTCCTGAAACAGAAAAACGAACATTGTCCATAGATGTGCAATTTAGTAACCAGTTTCTGGCTTCGGTACGAGTCCCATTGCAAGTCGACGTTTTCTTTATAGGTCTATAAACATTTTAAGATTTTCAAGTGTTTCACTTTTATCCTGACAGATTAATCGTTTCAATTGTTATCTTATAATTTTCATCTGACTGGGACCTTCTTTGTCTTCCATGCTAAAGTCGCCATTTTTAAACGTTCTAAATCATTCTCACATGCAGGGGCGTAGCCAGATTTTGGATTAAGGGGGGGGGGGGCAAAACGTTTAAAAGTTCAATTAGGGGGGGGGGGCAAAACGTAAATTTTTTTAATTTTTAAGGGTTTTCGCATTGAAAAATTTTTTTTTTCGCCCCCTCCTGGCTACGCCCATGCTAACATGTCAGGGCAGATACAGAATGCTAGCAAGTGTTTTTTCTATTTAAAATACTTTAGGAACTTTCAATACAATAATGCTCAATGCTCACACGCAAAAAACTTATATCAAATAGCGAGTTTCGAAAGCTTGTTATAAGTGATTACTATTTGTCCAATACAAAATTTTATCATACTAAGGTGTTAACTATGACGTCAATAAGAAAACAATCTGCAATCATTATTTATTAGCCAACCTCGCTATATATTGATTTTAAATTATATAGATATTTGATATTAATTATATTAATTAACCTTTATTTTATGTTATAAAACATTAAATGCAATTATGAATTTTTTACATTAAACAATTTATTTGGTAAAGAGAATTACATATTTTGTGAAGGTGAGATAAATAAATTAAAAAGTTAAGAATCGTAAATATTAGGAAAACATTCGGTTATGGTTAATGAAAAATTGGTTGAAAAATCATGTTTTGGGGGTTATTTGAAAATTTTTGGTGTAAGCGCTAATAAGTTTGTATAGCCATAATTTCGTTAAATTTTATAAATGTGATTATTCTAAAAAAAATGTGATCGATGAGTTCGAATATTAGACAAGGTAATAAGAGTTGAAAAACGTATTTAAACCTAAATAAAAAAGCATAGCTAAAAACCCTTTAATTAAATCATAAATTAATAAAATCACGCTTTTGAAAAAACAATTAGGGTTTTTTAAGTAAAAGTTTCGGAATTTAGCAGCTAATCCTTTGAAGTGTAATTGAGCAATAACGCATATTATTTTATAAAAGTTTCTTTGGTTCTATACAACTGGAATAACGTTAAAAGTGTATTTAGAGTCACAATGAAAAATTTTATAAATTCCGAATTTACTTCATGCCTATAAGTAACGATATTTTATAATCATAATCATATTTATTAAGCTATTATTTTATCCGCATATATATAGATTATTTTATGAGATTTTGAATTTAATATATTAGAGTCGTGCATGGCACGCCGAAAATTTGGCGCAACCTGAATTTAAAAAAATAAAGGTCGCATCAAGTGGAGTTAAAATAATAGATTTTGAAGGACTCTGACATGCATTTTCAATATTATAATAATTTGCCCTAAATTTAATTGCAATGAATCTTAATTCAATCTTTTTTGCGATCTTAACGGGTAAATTTAGTGGGAAGGGAGTTAAGCTTACATTTATTTCGAGTTAAGGTTGAAAATATAAACCTTGCAAGACTTTTGGAATCAAGTTAGTTTTACATATGGCTTTAGTAAAGACACTCGTTGTGCAATTAAGGATAATGCGTTCATTACTATTTATTAACTAAAAACTACATAATTATGTTTGGATCTAAAGAAATTGCTTCGCCCAGGCTATATGTTATAACAACTTGGAAATAATAAGGCAGCAACCAAATATTTAATATTATTACTAAGCATACTTTATACTAATGCGTTTCAGAGGAAATAGTTTCTAAATTCCGTTCAGCCTCTCCTTCACATGGCAGTTTAAAACTAAGAGATGAGGCATATTTATTCGGACAATTATATGTCCTGTTGTAGACAAACTACCGGAAAAGTAAAATTTAGTAAATTCATGCATACTTTATGATTAATTTAACTACCTTGATAAAACCCTTATCAATAACAGCATACTTCAACGAAATTTTTTAGCGTTGTAAATAAACTTTAAAATACATAAAAAAAACACCTTGAATTGTTTTTCAAAGGAAATTTTTAAAAAACGATATAAGAGCTTAGAATATATAAATAAATTAGTATAACTTAAAATTCGAAATATATTGCCTTTTGTTAAACCCTTTTATGGCTGGTTCAAAACCAATAATGTTTATACTGCCGTTTACAAATTATAGGCCTATTTAAATTGTTCGACCCGCTCAAACTCGACCGTTAAACATCTTAACGTTGAGGCGATCCACACTTGGCCGCAGCTGGCCCTGCACCTACATTACTCTAATTTTTTTTTTAATTCTAATTATGCGAACGAAAAATTTAATCATTTTGAATCACAAAAATATCATAAAAATGCACTTTTATTCAAAATGATAATGAAATGCTGTTTACATTAAGAGTTACAAATATACAAATGGGTTGTGAATCAAAACATACTAAAGAAATAACACTTTAATTTCAATTTTCAAATAACATATCGACGCTCACCTTCATTTTAAATAGCGATCCCAATTTGTAAACGAAAGAGTTAAAAATTTGAATTGAAAAAGGTGTTTCAATATTACGTAATTTTTATCCAAAATAATATAATTTTTCTTTAATTCGTAAATTGGATGGCTAACGTGTTTATTATTCAATTTAAATTGTGACTTTATTCTACTAATATGGCATAGTAAAGGATATGTATGGATGTTGTGGAAATTTGGATTAAAAAAGGTAAGCCTAAATTACACTAATAATCTTTAAAGAAGTTCAACATTCTTTAAAATTAGTTTAAGAAAATTCTTTATGTGATATTATATTCTTCAATCTTCTAAAATGTGCTATTATATGTATAATTAGAAATGTTCAAAAAAATTCCATTTTAATTTACTATTTGAATTTGCCAGCCTTCTACGTCCTCCGTTTATTTAATTTTCAAAATAAGCCAGGGTATTACACTATTAGTTTTCCGGGCCATCAGCTAATAGCGCTATACTACAGACCTGCACAGTCCAGCCAGTGGGCCCGGTCTAGACGGGCTTTGACCTTAAAAAACAACGGCCGGGCCTGGACAGGCCTTTATATATAACCCAGCGGGCTCGGGCCGGTGTAGGGTGTCAGCAGCCAGCGTGGTAACTCCAAACACCCCTTTATATATAACAATAATAAAACCATATAATTTGTCTATATTTAATTAAAATTTATAGAACCCCACAATTTTAAAAATTATACACAAAAGATTTATCTCAACATAATTTATTAAAAACAAAAAATATAACGCCCAAAAATAGCAAAAATTCACCCTTGATTGATTGACAGCTTATATTTAACACGACTGGTCTCTGTTATACTACACCTGGCCTAGAAATAAGTAAGGCTCGCTAAAAGCCCCTGATAAAAGCATTTAAATTTATAACAGCGTATTTTCGAATATAAACAAAGGTGTGTTTTAAAAAGTTTTATTCATTTATAATTTTTTTAATAGAATTAATAACACTTCCACTTTGTTCAATCATACATCCGTTTCTTATCTCAAATTATTCATAAGCATACACGCCATCTATACCCTTCAAAAATCTAGCAATTATAATTTCTTCATATTTCGATAAGCATTATTACAATTTTATGTAAGATACTAAATACACTCGTTGAAAAATATAGAAAATTAATTTTAAACTTTATCTTTTTATCTTTTTATAAAATCTCATTGAGATTTTAATTTTATAGCATTAAATTAAAATAAATAAAATGGTGGATATGCTAAACTAAGTAACATTTATTTAAAATAATTTATCTTAAGGTTTCCAAACATATCTTATTCGGCATATATGGTTTATGTATCCATGTGACACACAAATGAAAATAAAATCAACTTCAAGTCGCATATAATAAAAAAAATTAACTCGTTTGAAACCAAATTTTTTTAGATTTTCACATAATTATTATTGACATTATTAAAGTATATATATTGTATAAGATTTTAGTAAAAAAACGTACAATATAAAAAAAGCAAAATAAAATTTCTGATACGGGTCCGGGCCGGGCTCGGGGTTTGATTGAATTTAGCGGGCCGATGTCGGGGCTTTCATTTATTATTCTAACAGGAATTTTTGTAATGGGTTGGCCAATTGACCAAAACAGGCCCAAGGCAGGTCTTTAGACTATACCAATTAGCTAAGGTTAATTTAAATGTTATTATAATTTTGTCGCTATTTTGTATCATCCCAAGAGAGCCCATGACCTCACCTCAGGCGCGTAGCCAGGATTTTCTCAAGGGGGAAGAAAAATTAAAAAAAAAATCGACACTTTTATTTATAATGTAACAAAAGTAAATTTTGCTTAAAATATATGCGAACCTTCAAGGCGCTATATAACCAGCTTTGGAAAAATCTCTTCTCTTCATTAATCAGAGCATTTGCTATCGATTTTATACCTTAAAAAAGGGTATGGACCTTCAAAAAAATTTCCAAATTTTGGTCAAGGGGACAGAAAATTCCCGCTTTCTACAACCTTGACCTTACTAAGACGTAAGGTATCCTAAGAATGATCTAAGGCATTGTCATAAGGAACCCTTAGTGTTAGTAATATCTTGAATAATATATCAAAACTACGTTCAAATTATCACACTATTTATTTATACGTTAACCGATTTTAATCATTCCATTCTTTGCCACATATAAATGCGAATGCGATTAAATAGTTTCGTAAAATGAGGGTAACTATCTAACTTTTTTAGTCACAAACGCATAATTATAAGCGATAGTGTTTAACACGTGGTGCTTAATATTAGACATTGCAAAGAATGATAGATATCCCCAATCCAAAAAACCGTTATACTATAGTTTAATCAATCACTCATATCAATTAAATTGGCTCTGCGCTAAAGCATTAATCAAGAAACGACTTCATCATTTGTTCACAAGGTCTGAATAATTAATATTTGGCTAACTAAGTAAAAATTGATATATAGATCTTTTTTAATCATAAGGTGACAAATGAAAACGTAGACGAAGCTATGCATGGGCGGAGCCAGGGGGGCAGGGGGGCGGCCGCCCCAACCCCCTAAATAACGGAGAAAAAAATTATCAATGCAAAAGCCCTTAAAAATTAAAAAAAATTAGGTCTTGCCCCCCCCCCCGATTGAACTTTTAAACGTTTCGCTTCCCCCCCAATCCAAAACCTGGCTACGCCCATGAGGCTATGACTTAAGAAGATTTAAAATAATTAAGTGAGGGGTAAAATAAAAATATTTTCAAATTCTACACATTAATTCGATAAACATTAATAATTTGTACAATAGATGGCCCTCCATGCTTCTCCCTGGCTACGCCCATGAATATAAATGAGCGCTCTTCGACCTCTAAATTTGATAGCTGCCCTCTACTCATCCAATATTTCGGCTTTGATATTTGCATTTTATCTATTATAAAAGCATTATTTGTCTTTCTCAAATTCTGTAACCCTCTTATATAATGACTTTCATAGAGATCGCATATAAATAGCATATCTAGGAGATGTCAAGTGAATTTTGATCTAATACTAAGGATGGGAGGAAATAAATTTATTATAAAGTAAATTGGATATTTTTGCAATTGTCAACCATACGACGCTTAAAATACACGTATAAAGTAAATCTTATTTAATTGAGTTATGTACAAATTAAACCTAAACTTATTTGACGCTAATTTTCTCATCCGGAATATATCATTCCATTTTTATAAGAAATCTAAGATCCAATGCCTACTAATGCATCAATTAAGTTAAAGACACTTAGGTAATTATCTACATTACTCCATATAAATTGAATTTTGATAGGCCAATGGCTATAACCTTTACAGATTTTGCAATATATATATAGTTAATTTTTTAATTTACATAATACATTAACCAAACAGTTTTGAATATGAGTATTTAATATTTTGTAAGTTTGAAATTACTTATTTGAAAAAAATGGTTTTCAAATCACCTTTTAGTTAGTTTGCTAGATTTTGCATTGCAAATAAACTCTATAAAATATCCAATTAATTAGGCCTGTTTGCAAGTAAATAAATAGATTGACCGTATTTTAAGGTAATTTTAACCTATTATTTCCTCATTTGGCTTTGCTTAACCTAATGTGAATTTTTAAAAATTTTTATTTTATTTTCATTTTTAATTTAAAATTTGAATTTCTGTACTCTGTAGAAATGTTGTTTTTGCGGAAATACAAGCGTCGAAACAACAAAGTGAAGGCTAACGGAGGAGGCAACGTTACTACATCTCAAATTGGAAGACTTTCATCATGGCACGAAAACGTGTGGACCGATAGCAAACGAATGTCTTCGGGCGATTGTAAGTTTCTAGAAAATTCTGTTCAGAAAATCTTAATTGAGCTTTCATAAGCCCGAGCAAGTTTAAAAAGGGTTAACAATATGAAGTTCTAACTCTTAGCAACTTTTTATGTTTTTTAAGTTATCTATTCTTCTATGTACAAGCCAAATTATGAATTAATTTCATAATTACACCACATAAATTCAAGCCTAACTTTATTTATATCAATTTACAATTGAATTATTTTTTTATAGATATTATGCGTTTTAAAAGCTATTGTAAATTAAAATTTAAATAAATCATTGGGGAGGTTTTTGAACGTTTTTGTTTTGAGGTCAATTAAAGTTGTCTCACCTAATGCTTTTATTAGAAAATATGGTTTGACTTATAATAAATATCAACAAAAGGTGGTTAATATCTTGTTTTATATATTCAATAAGATAAAGTTCTCAAAATTATCGATTTATAAACTGGTCAACGGAGGAGCCCATTTACATTTTTGTTCTTGTCTGTTAAAACTTCATTAATATTTATCATGAACTATATATATACTTTAATGACCTGTCGGTGTTTAATTATTTATAATGTTTTCAATATGTGTATTAAAAAATTAGAATTGAAATCTATTTTTATTGCATATTTTATGCAACTTTCTCTTTTGTCAAAATGTCTACGCGGTATATATATATGGATCTTTTTTCCCTTCTGATGAACGACAAAAAGATTAGCGTTTATAAACACTTTTAAGCAGGGTTTCTTTCAGAAAAAATGCTCCGGGGGGGTATTTTCAACTTCCGGGGGGGGGGGGTAAAAATTTTTTTAGTTGTTAAACCATTTTGTATAATATTTACTCATGTTTTAAAAGCTTTCCTCTTTCTCCTGTCGCTTTTCTGTAATTTGTAAACGGGACATTAATGAACCCACCCTTTGTTTTTTGTTGAATAAACAAATCCTTTTTGTTGTAAAGAGAACAGACAGAGCCTAAAGCCCCACCTAAGGCTTCATCAAAAATTAGCCATTTGTATTTAGATGTCCATGAAATCATACATTTATATGATGGTTTAAGTTTTTAATTTTGCCCATGTTTTTCACTTTCAGAGACTAGCAATTAGTAGAGCTGCCAATAAACACATCTTTATCAATTTATATTAATAAAATAAAAACAAGTTGCATAATTTTAATTACCAGCATTTTTATCATCATAAGAAAAAGAAGAGGCAGTTTTCCCCACTCCAGCAGAATTACAATTTTCATCTTGACATAAAACATGAAAATATATATAATACTTCTATATCAAAACCAAAATCTTTCTTGCCTCTTTCAGAGTTCATGTGAATTTCACTGCTGGAAGCAGAATAATATCTGCCTTTAACTTATATATATTTAAAATATCTAATGCTTAAAAATAATTACCATAATTTCCCATAGTAAGGGATAAAACAAGAGTTTTTTTTAATTCAGTCCCATCTTTACCTATTACAAACAAACATATTCATGTCTTATTTTATATAAACACAAATACCCATACATAATTAAAATTATTCCAAATTAAATCATATTTACCACCTTTTTTATTAAGCTTTTCCTTTTTACTAAACTAGTGGAAAAGATGACTTTTATATTTACCAGATATCTGCAATTCAAAATAAGCATATTATATCAATAAAAAACAAACAATAGAATCTATTATTAATAATAATTCTTTTTAAGTTTATAAGTAAGATAGTGATTTATTAATTATAAAAGCATTTATTTATATTTATTTACCTATTGATCATTTTTAATTAAAGATAATTTGTAACTTTAGATTGTAAATTAGGGTTCACAGATGTTAAAAAATGATGTCTATGAATGATTTCCACCTGATTTGTAAAAAAAATTTAATTTCGCCAATTTTATATTTTTTTGATTGACAAATTAAAATAATTATTCAATTTCAATTTTAGCCTATTAATATAATTTATAACTTCATGATGGAACTTGAGTTCATGCTTTCTTCAATCAAAACTCTCCGGGGGGTATTTGAAATTGCCCGGGAGGGGGGGGGGTATTACCCCCCCCCCCGGGCTCCCCCCTGAAAGAAACCCTGCTTTTAAGTGAATTAGGAATTATTGGTTGACGCGCTCTTTAGCAATAATTTATTTTAAAATGTAGCGTTTATTTGACGATTTTATAAAACAACAAATTAAGGACAATGTTTCAAAGGTTACATCTACCCGTCATTTGTTGACATAGGTGTTTAAAAATTCATAATTCAATATCTATAGTGTACTTATGTGACTTTTTAGAGTAAATTGAATTAAAACCTATCGTTCGTTCCCAAAACAATACTTAGATGTCGTAGTCTATTCAAATATGCGTAAGCATTATAAGTTAAACGTGTATTTAATCACAATAACATCTAATATTATTCATATTAAAGTCTATTTTATAATAATAAAAAATTTAAATACATTTAATTACATTTTAATTTATATGGGTTATACTTTAATGATTTATTTCGTGAAAGAGGTAGCGTTTACTTTGTACCCCCATATAAGACCCGACCATAGGCGTAGCCAGCATTGGAATTAGAGGGGTGCAATAATGATTTAGGGAGGGAACTTTTTCAAATTTTAACCATAAGTATATTAAATTTTATATAATCTTTCGATTTAAAGAGGGGAAACCGCCCCTCTCTGCCACCCTGTGATACGTCCATGGACCCGACTAAATAATGAGCAGGGCTTTAATAAGAATCAATAAAAATCTAGCCTTGGGCCAACTAACCCGAGGCTCAATCCAAATCTGAAACTGGCTCACAACAAATAACTATTAAAGAAACTTTTAAAATAAACCCAACCTAGAAAAAGTATAACGTTTATAGCTTTTAAACTCTACCCTCGTCTTGTTTAACATTATTTTATCGAACTCATTTTTTAATTAAATGTATACATTATACATAGTAGTTTCGAAAGATAACATTAATAAATAATTTGAATACCTTATTAGAACCGTTAAGAATTTAATTTGAAAGTAAGATAATTCCTCTTAAAAAACTAGTTATAAAGTTGTAGCAAAAGGAGGTACTTTATTCATCATTATTATCTAGATTTAAAATTATAATTTATTTGCAGTGGCTTACATATTTAAACGGTATATCAGATTCTACGTGTAAACGTTTGTTTTAAAATTAAAATACATGTCGAGTTGGGCTTTGGCTCGGATAGAGCTCAAAATTATAACACATTTCGGGCTCGGGTTAGGCTCACACATACAAAAAATAAAAATATTTGACTTATAAAAATTCATTTTGAAGGGCTATAACCATATGTCATTAATATAATCATGTTAATCAGGGCAGTAGAGAGTTAAATGATACTTAACAAGAATTTTTTTAATAATATCGATACAAAACTTCATACACTTGGCGTTGGCTTAATTAACATGACGATGCAATGTATTTCCATTTAAACCGAAAGCCCCCCTCAAATTGAAAGCCTGTTTACAGGAATTTTATCAGAAAAATTTAAAGTTTTCATAAAAATTGAAAATTTAGCAAAAAACTTTAATTGGAAGATATAGACAAAAAATGAGCTCGTTTTAAAATTTGCATTGCTCCGTTATTGATCCAATAATTTTTGAACCCACCCTTTTCCTTCTTTACTTTATGCAAAATAAATTATAATAATAGACTAAACAACTTTAAAAATTAATATTAAAGGGTATGGAGGTAAAAAAATAACTGCATTAATTGGGATTCTGATTTATTTTGGAAATATTTGACCCTGGATTTATGTTTGCGAACGGATAGCTTTGTCCATTAAGATTTAAGATATAAGCAGAACATATCTATAAACTTGCAATTTTTAGTAGAAACAAAATAATTCTTAAATATACAATAATTAAGTGCAAACAGAGATGTATGGATTCCTATATCAACTATTTAAAAATTTAGACAAAAGGAAAAGGAAATGTCTAAAATTTATATAACTAATAAATGTAATGACGTATTTTAATGACATTAAAATTGTAAATTTGTTGTTAAATAAATGTTAGATCCAATAGTAAAATTATAAACTTAACCTGTTTATAGATTCAATTTAATACTTTTAATGCATAAAAATTATTCTGCAATTAGTTAGTTGTAGCAATCACTTTCACTTATGTTTCCATAAAATATTAATTTTCGTATAATTTAATTTGAATTTCAATGTTTCTTTTAAATTTTTGTGATTTTCATTGTGACTCCCAAACCTTATTTATTCTAAGAATTTTGCATAAAGCCTTAGATGAATTATATTATCAATATCAGTACACTACTTAACTTAAGTCAAGAAGTTTTCATAGTGGTATCACATTTCATAGAAAAATTTGTTTTAGATTGGGATGATATATGATATTATATAAGAGATTATAACAAGCGCCTATCAGACATCTGCTTAGCATTCCAACCCTTTTACCACTTTTATAACAAATAATACTTAAATCACACGGTTCTAAGAAAGTATACTCAGCTATATCCAATTTATCCTTTGTTAACATACTTAAACCCTAGATAAGATTGTATTATCAATAGAGTCCTGCACTCGGGACCCGACCTAGCCAATAGGATTTTGGGTCGAGGGGCCTCGAGCTCGAGTCGGGCTTGAAGGTAACCTCCAACAAACGATTTAAAATAATTATCTACCCAACTTTAATGAAACGTCATAAGATACAGCATACATACACAATGTACATGGGCGTAGCTAGGGTTGGAATTAGAGAGGCAAAAATGATTTAGGTAGGGGCAAAATGAACATTTTTCAAAATATTAGCCATGAATTCAATAAATATCATCAAATTTTTGGATTTAGAGGTGGGCAGCAGCCCCTCCCTGCCCCCCCCCCCTTGGCTACGACCATGATAATGTAGCTTTCAAAATCTAACCCTTCCTCCCTGTCTAAATATTTTTGTTCAAACTCTTAACTTTGTTCTCAGTTTTTTTGTAATACATACCTAATATACACACATTTAGTAGCTATCGGATAAAAAATAATTTAAGTAAATCATTCAAATTTTAATGTAGGACTAATAAATCGTAGTAAATTAAAATGGAGTTTTCATTCATACTCATTTTGTTTAGAATAACTTATTAATGGCAATCAATTTCATTTTATATTTAAATGTTAAATGGATTAAATTAAATTTGCCTTAAATTTAAAACAAACCGAGCAAGGCACGGGTCGGGCCTAAAATTAAACAAAAAATTTCGGCCCAAATTGAGTTAAAAACATCGGTTTTGAGGTGATGATGAGCAAATTGCAGGTTTATATATTGTCATATAAATCTAATATCGTTGCAATATTTAAGAAAAATTTGCCTAAAAGAAGTTGTTAAAAGAGTGCAAAATAACACAGCTCTACAAATATTGACTTTGTGATTGTATCGCAATCCAACCATTAATTCTGATAGAGAATTTTGCCCTGAAAAATAATATGTTTATGTTTTTTTTCTACAATTACTAGTTTTTTAGATATACGAGGTTGAAAGTGCCAAAAATGCCCTTTTTAAGCCTTTTTGAGGCTATATTGCCACGGCATTTTTCATATTTAGCGAAAAATATTAATATATTCATGTAGATTAAAGTTTATCTATAGGTCCATTCTTTTATTTTTTTATATCTCTCTTATACTCAAATTTATACGCGTTTGCGTAAACCCCTTCTCCTTATCAAAATTCGTCCCACTATGTCTGGAAAAAGGAGTTCATTAGAGTTCATACTACACACGCGCTGTTTACTAACTCATCTCCCTCTCCCTTTCTCCAACTCTTCCACTCCCGCCCCCATATCTTCCAAGTAAACAGCGTGTGTGTAGTATGAACTCTAATGAACTCCTTTTTCCAGACATAGTGGGATGATAAGGAGAAGGGGTTTACGCAAACGCGTATAAATTTGAGTATAAGGGTGATATAAAAAAATAAAAGAATGGACCTATAGATGAAACTTTAATCTACATGAATTTATTACTATTTTTCGCTAAATATTAAAAATGCCGTGGCAATATAGCCTCAAAAAGGCTTAAAAAGGGCATTTTTGGCACTTTCAACCTCGTATATCTAAAAAAACTAGTAATTGTAAAAAAAAACTTAAACATATTATTTTTCAGCGCAAAATTCTCTATCAGAATTGGTCGGATTGCGGGATATTTTTTTGTAGACCTGTGTAATTAAGCGCTACTACCTTCCAGCGTCCATATTGAAATAATACTAAGTTATAGACAATAAGAGGAGCCATGCTAAAGATTAGTCCGAATATTTGAAAATAGTCTCTTGACATAGAATTGAAATTTTGTCATTCGAATGTAGATAGATAAATGATGGACCTTGACACGTACGGAATTTATTATTTTAACATATTTAATCTATTGAAAAAAGGTAATACATTTTATAAACAAATTTTTAAGTTAATCTAACTCTCACATTATATCTATTTATCACCAAATTTGAATAAGTCTCACATTTTTGACATAAGATATAAAATCAAGAACGTTTAAAGGGCTTAAGAGATTATAAGGTAAAAATTATATCGTTTTTAAAATAAAGCCTTAAGTTTAAACGTTTATTTAACTCGTTTAAGTCACCTTCTGCTTAGTTATAGAAATCTATATAAAGAAGGATTTTGTATTTCCATTGATTTTAACTTGCTTTATTTTGTTAAAAAACAGATTAATTGCGATTAACTCATTTAAAATCATGGATATTTATAAAAATTTCATTGTTGGCACCTATTGAGGCGGAAAAAAGGCTAGCTCCTAACGTGTCCAAAAATACACCTTTAAATAGAGCTGTTGAGTAACAAGTTACATGTAACTAGTTCCTGGAACTATTTCCCTTTTTAAAAAAATATAACTGTAATTAGTAATTCAATTACAGAAAAACTGTAACTGTTGTCATATATTATTACTTTAGTAAGTGTTCAATTAAGTTATTACTTTTTATAAATGAAAAAATCATTAATAAATTTGAATATCATAGTTACTTGTTTGTTTGTGTTAATTCAAATTATATTATTCACATATGTATTTGCAATTAACATGTAAAATGAATATTTTTACAAAAAATGGGGGTCGGGGCAGTTGGAGAGGGGCTAGTGTTAGCTATTATTCCTTTAATCTCACCTCATGAAGACAAATGACAAAATTAAAAAAAAACAAAAATTTTGTTTAATATTTTAACTAATTGTAATCTGGAAGTGAAATAGACTATATAATTATACATTAATATATCATAAAAAAATTTCCACGTCTTTTATGGGTACATACTAATTATATATTTGTAATGCATAAATATTATGTTTGCCTTTCTATGTTTTTTATAATAAAATAATCATTTTAATGATTCGAGTTGGCATACATCAAAAAAGTGAAACACTAAAGATATTCTATAGCCTGCAAGGCTATGACTTGCCCCGGTCACTTAAAATTTATTTAGGATTTTGGTCTTTTTTAAAATCAAATGGTGGAAAAATTATTAAAATAGGTTTTCCAATTTTTTTGGTTTAGTAAAAATATATCTTAATCTTAAAAATGTATTTTTATAAAATGCGTTTAAATACTAAATGGCTACAGTCAAAACCGTTTAATTGCAAAGCCTCGGGCATGAGAAAAAATTCGTGATTAACCGATATTTCGCAATTAAACGATGGAAATAAAGTATATGTAGAATCTATTAAATATTCATTTCTTACGCTTCATTTTATATAATTATCTAGTTGATTTAAGGACTCGAAAATATTTGTGAATATCCGATATTGTACTATTAAGCGATTTGTGAATAGACGATGTTTTTGTTAATATTATCGTTTAAAAAAAACAAAATGGCGGTTAACTTCGCGATTAAAAGATTTTCGCGATAATCCGATTTGCGATTAAGAAGTTTCGACTGTATCCTAGCCCCGGTCTCCCTTAATATTTTGTAAATTATACGAAAATTGAATAAATTATGTTGATAAATACTGTTTTATTATCGCGGAAAAATTTAACAAAGTTAACTTAGATGTAACTAGTGCCTGTAAGTAAGAAACTGGATCAGTTTCAGTTATTTTCAAAAAACAACTGTAACCGTAATTAATTATACATATTTTTTGAAAGTAACTGTAACCTAACTAGTTCCTGTAAAGAGGTAACTTTAACAGCTCTACCTTTTTATCATAAACACACTCAGGTCGTAAACTTTAAATAAAGTTTGCAAACTTACGGTACATCAGTTTTTTAAATTAAGAAATTTATTTTGCTCTTATCTTAAAATAATAATATTTCAAAATTTTTACCCATTCTAAAATTAGGAAATCACTCTTGTTAGCTCATGTCCAATTTTTTAAATTTAATATATGCCAATCTATAGCCCTTACCAAAAAATCACAGTCAATTTATGCCTCAATGGTATAATTACTAATTTGAAGAGTCGGCAAATTAGATTACCTAAACCTAATAACAGACTTTTAAAATAACCTTGCATCATTAAAAATGCATTTAATTATATTAATATGTTAAATATCCTTTATTTGGGATTACAATACAAAAATGGACAACTAGGGGAAGAGGCGGTTAACATAAGTTTATTTGAAGATTATCATAATGTTACTGTTGATATATTCCTGAACTTAAAGTTTTTTTACATAAGAAGATAGAATATGTTGTATGATTATGATAAATAGATATTATGGTGCATCTGTTTAAACAATACACTAACGAGCCCTATAGGAGCGCTTTATCGAAAGAAAACTTGTGTACTACTACTCGTTCACAATAATAATGGCAAACATTTTTAACCTAACTATATAGAATTCCACTTAAAAGTAAAATTTGATCCAGTATTTGATGTTTAGTGTGTTCTACTTGCTATAAAGTTCTATCATTATTTATATCGAGGGTCTACAAAATCAATAAAAATCAGGCGTGCTTGATGGATTTTGAGTGAATGTTTTGATCAAGAATCGTAAGCCGATTTATGGGCGTAATGTAAAATATTAATAGAATTATAAGGATGGTGAGTTTTGATTTCCTTAAGTTTGAGGGGAGCTCATAAATTAATATAATCAATTGACCCATAAATTGTTTACTTGCTTAAGTCGATCCCAATCAGTTGGAAGTAAAAGGATAGATTTGTTTCTGCATATTTTAGCTATTATAGAATCGCCGATTCCATATTCTCCTAGAAATTAAATGCCGTAAGCAAATTTATCTCACTTTTAAGAAGCGTCATGCTTATTAGTATCACTTTAAAAATTAAAATTTACTAACCACTTCATAACACTAATTTTTTAGAGATGTTTTATTTTTTTGAAAAGTTTTTACATCCGTTTATTTGGTATATTCACTTCAAAATTATATATAAAGATATTACAATATTTATCTTCACAAAATACATTTATAACTAATAATAAACTTATTTATACATTTAATTGAATATTTAAAAATTTCTATATAAAAAACTTTAGCATTCAGAGCTTTCAAAAGACAAATTTGATACCTTCTTTTATATGCTGTATTATGGATTTTATATTTAATACGCCGAAGTTAATAAATTTCCAAATTTTTTACTTAGATTCTTAGCAAATCATTTTTACACGGATGTGTAAAAAATATTTTATTAAATACCAAACGACCAATATTGAGGGAAATAATAAAAGGAAGGCTACAATGCAATATTATTCACATTTAAATGTAATTTAAAAAATAATTCTGGGTTCCTTTTGCTTGTTATATTTTATATCCTTTTAATTTTTCCACCTAATCACATTTAATTTTTATCATATTTTAACTTAAAACGCCTTCTACACATCCATTTGAATTCCAGCAATGTTTAGAATTTATATCAATAACGTTTTCTAATTATACAAAATGCTTGTTTTTAAATATTTAACACCTCGATTGGCCCATTCTTATTTATATTACCACGCCAAGTTAAACGTCTCAACGTCACTTGTTAAATATTTGCATGAATATGATATTTTATTTTGTATTTAATACGCAATTCTGACGAATGTTAATTAGTTTTATACAAAAGGTTACTATAAAATGTATTAGCCAAAATATAAAGGAAAAGCTTGTTTTGCTTATATTCGTTTCGAGCCATTGGAAATATGCTTTTAGGATTTGCTTTCTTGCCCATCTTTATTTTTAGTTACAAAAATCTTAGTTAAAAATTCCTTATTTTGATTACTTAACTCATCTTTAATATTAACTTAGCCAGCCAGTTTAAAAATTTATTGTTCATATTCATTTATGATAGTACCTTTCAAATTAATTTTTGATAATGTCCAAAACTTTATTGGTAAATTTTTAGCGAGCTAGTGAAATTTAATCCTTGATTTCACTTAGAAAAAACTACAGCGATTTGAATTATATAAAAGGAAAGCCATCTATTTAGATCTATAATATTTAGCTATTTCTAATAAACCTTCTAATTTGCGTGTTTATAAATTTTTTTGAAGTTTCAATTTTGATTTTCTGGATTATTGTTGTTGAAGGAACGATGGAAGAGATTGTATTGTATAGCTTTTCAGAACCAATATCACAATACAAAGAATTGATCTTTTCATATAAAGAGCGAACTGAAAGTCTCGATGTTTCAAACGTAAATGTTTTTCTCTTTTAAGACAAAAGCCAAAGGTGTTTTAGATCCCCCCCCCCCATTTTTCTTTGTAACAATCCTATTTTAGTGTATAAAGCCCCGCCCCCCCCCCAACATATAGTAATAATATAAGGAAGTGAGTTATAAGCTAGTATTCCTTATCATATCATCATCGTTAATACTTCATAAATCATTCGCTGATTTGTTTAGATAGGTGTCCTTGGGAGTGTTGATTGTGAATATGGAAATGTATATACGTGTGTGTTATGTTTGTATAATATTAATCGTCAAAGGAGGGAGGATTATCTTCGATCTCAGTCGATATAGTCGGTTTCAAAGGGAATTTGGTGCTTCTTCAGCACTTTTTTTTTCTAAAAGCCAAAGATTACACCTTCATCTCCGTTTAAAACAAGCGTTCCTTTGGTTATAAGCTTACCAAAGGAGCAGGAATTGGGAAGTGTAGCAGTTGAGTTTGGAATGGAGTTTGGGGCTCGCCCTGTTTTCCGATAAAATAATCTATAGAAAAAAGTAAGAGGAATTTTGCGATATTTATCCTTATATACTACTATAGTGCATCTGCATCTATCTGTTTACATAGGCTGCTATCGATTGATGGATTTCGCGAATAATACATTCTATTTAAAGAGAACGTGGGCTGAGTAAGACAAGGAGTAGTAGCTGCCCATTTAGTTACCTATTTTTTGATAATTTAATAAAATTAAGTTTCAATATTTAAGAAAGTTATTATTTTGACCATCTTTGCCCCCCCCCCACCCTTAATTCATACCCTGACGCCCATGTATTTATGTATACATCTATAGCTTCTATTATAAAGGTAAACTAAAAAATTCAAAGAAACATTATCCATCTTAAAAATAAAGTGTGATAGGATTCTAATATTCTAAAATATATTGCAAATGTTTTTTGTATATTTATATTAATTGGTTCTAATAAATGGTATATATATATTAATGTGAGAGAATTATCTTTCGTTAGAGTGCCATAACATCTTATTTGCATATAAATTGCCGCTTTTTGCCTAATGAGTTATTTTGCTTTTTTTAACTTGGGCCTTTCTATACCAAAATGCTCGAAATGGCTGTTGCTATTGTAAAAAGTTAAAAATGCAAAAAAATTATATGATTTAAATATAAAGGGTGGTCAATCTAATTTTAAATCGGTAAAAAGTATTTAATCAAATGATGGCCAGATTTTACAAGTTGTTGTCACGACAGCCTAATATTGATAATGCAATTATCTCGACGAAGAATGTGATTTTCATTGATCTAATGTCTGCGATTGTCATCACCAAGGGCCAATGAATAAATTTCCTCTACTACTATATCATACAATATTCTTAAAATATCATCGGATATGAGATTGGCGACAATGTTGTCACATTATAAAATCTATAAACCACAGTCAGTACTCTCCTTCCGTCTTTCTCATCCTCTAATAAAGCAAACTTTGATTTTCCATTACAAAATATGTCCGGGGTTCGTGTATCGTTCGATATTAGCGAATCATCGATAATGCATCTTTTTAAAAAGAATAATAAATGGGGGATGAAGAGCTATATATGCATAATTTGGGTTACGGGTACGGTTCATTAAGTTTTAGATGGACGTTCAAACTCCCTCTTTCCCTCCCCTCCCTCGGTTCATATTGTAATTAAATCTCACTGACAAGATTAACTTTTCCAACGGCTACAAGTAAATTTAAAGTCCGTTACTTTTAATTTTCTCCTTATTTTCATATCATTTAACCTAACACTATGTTTCTTAAACCGTTAATAATACCTATTTGTACGTGATGTCTATATAAATCTTTGAGATTTATGAGTACCATGTGCTACACAATGAATACCTAATTATTTTATGCCCATTAATTTCGATCGGCTATCTTATGTTTGCAGGGTTACGGATTAAATTTTATAATTAAAAATTCCTCTACCTATCGGGAGCATACTATGAAAGATCATGCTGCGCGGCTCTAAACATCGGGCCCGACCTCGGGCTAAAGATTATATGAACCCATCTGGTGCTAATTGAAAAATTGTATGTGTTGTGTGCTGTCAAAAATTGAGATCTTAATCCTCTCTTGCTACGTAAAAAATTAATAATCACTGATTTATTTTGGTTGAGCAAACATAGATTCGCATATTTTGGGGCCGAGTTGTGATGTATATTCCTGAATTCCTGCCTTGACTTTATTACTATTGTGTAAATTCCTTTAATATCATAATTCAGCAAAATGAGTTCTTTTTCAGGTATATAAAATATATTAATTACTTCTCTGGTTTATTATTGTGCTATAGAATGTTTTTGCATTAATGGGATTACTTATATGGTAGCGTAGGGTCAGCTCTAAATTCTTGAACACTTGGAATTAAAATCCGTTGTTAAATTGCTAACTTGCTTTAAACTCCAGACTCGAGCACGCACACTGAGTTGCTTATGCGCGTTAGCACGATATGAGCTCGCTTCGGTGCACTAGGCAGAACAGTAGCATATAAAAATGCTCGAGGGCCGAGCAGAAACTCGAGCAGATGGTAGCTGGACTGGAGTTGAAGCAAGTTAGCAATTTAACAACTCTACAAATTGGTATATCTAAGAACTTTTAGCCGACGACTATGAGTGCCTTCTTTAAAAACCCTCTAAATTCAGCTATCTCATAGCTAAAATCCTTATGAAGCTTTTTGTCCCAATTTATTTTACTTATTTTTACTTTATCCGACCCAGAATTCTCGCAACTAGAATGACAGATTATATAAATGAACATATTTTAAGAAGCCCCATATGTCCGGTATTCAAAGAACACCTCAATAGCGTTTGAAATGTTATCAGTATCGATTCTATATAGAATCAATGTCAAAATGAGGTGCAGGACATCAATTTTTTTTACAATAAATAAGAGAAATAAGTGTTATTATTTCCCACCCTAAAAATCACAATTGAATCTCAATAAACAAATTTATATGTTTTAAGCATTCTCTTAATAAATTATCAATTTAGCGTAATTTTTAATCAACAAACTCTTAGAAAGTCTGAATATAATCACAAAGGATTAATGCGATCTGTATAATTGTAATCAAGGTTCCCAATGTGCCATAAAAAGTTATTAATGATAAATAAAAATAGCCTTGGGCATAGCGAAGAAGGGAAGCAGCCAAGGGTGGCCAGGGGGGCAGGGTGGGGCGGCTGTTCCCATCTAAATCCAATTTTTTTTTAAAATTTATTAAATGGGTAAAATTTAAAAAAATGAATCATTTTGCCCCTCCCTAAAACATTATTGCCCCCCTCTAATTCCAATGCTGACTACGCATGTATAAAGCCATCCCAATCTAATTTATAAATTAGTTAGACTTTTAATGAATTTGAAACAAAAACTATTAAAAATCTCATAAATTATAAAGCCACAAACATTTTTGCCGTGAACTTAAATAATAGGATTAGATGGCCCTTTTTAGGAAGTTAAGCCAAAAAAGTGGGGGTGGTAGGTTTGTTAAAATGACATCTTTCTAACCCCTAAGTTTACTTATAAAATGTATGTTCAAGTTTTAAATTTCTGTTATCGGAAGAGTGGGAATAACTAATTTAATTTGACAACCATGCCTTAAAAGTCAAGTTAATGTTTTCTCTCCTCTTTTCTTGAATTTCAATTTAACTTAATTAAATGACCATCTAGACGAAGGATTTTTTATGATCGATATTAATTTTTCTTCAAGCTATTTAAATAAAAATATCATGATAATTTAACTTTTCAGGCAACTTACGTATTTTTTTATGGGAAAATTCCTTGCCATACCTTTTGTAAACGTATTCACATTGGTAATAGTGTGTTGTGTAATAATTTAGATATGGTGTATGAAAAAATAAAAAATAAATCTCGTAGTTGATAATACTGCTAGTTTTCTTTGATACCTAAACTAGGATATAAATGTACTATTTAGGTTAATCTTTATTTTTTAATCTTCTAATTGTTATTTAATTTTTAACAATCCAAAACAACTCATACTATAGGGCATATCACTTTCAGCATTAAGAGTTGGAATAAAAATTTTAGAGGATTCTTAACCTCGTAAACAATTTTTTTTTTGTTTTTAGTAAAGCGCATTTAATTTGGTTATTTAACATACTACTAGATAATAATTACTCTTTTTAAGACTTCTAATCGACTTTTCTTTTAACCAAGCCTTTATTACAGCGTAGACTATGGGCCGAATAAATTTTGGCTATATCTCTTCTCTCGACAGACTTAATGCAACCCCTGCACATCTTTTAGGCTCTACCCCAGCTCATAATTGTTTAAAATAGAGCAGAGACTAGAAAAGCCCGACCCGGCCAGGCACGTTTAACACAGCCCACGGGCTCGGCAACTGTCATTTAAATTTTCGGGGGGGAAGGGGGCTCGGGCCGGCACCATAATAAGATTCGGGCGACTCGTGGCTAAATGAGAGTTTTAATTTATTTTGTGATTGATTTGTTGCTTTTTGAAATTATTTATGTATCCTAGTTGTTATCAAAAAAAATCAAGAATTAAATTTAAAATATATATAAGATATAACCAAAGTACTGATAAACATTTAAAAAATTATTATTTCGGGCAGGGCAGTTAGAGCAGCTCTAATGATTCAACATAGCCGGGCGTATACCTAAATGGTTTCGGGCTGTCCCAAACGGACAATATAGTTATAAAATCAGATTATTAAACAAATCTGACCTCTAAAAAAAGGCTGCACAGGTTGAAAAATAAATTTAATTAAATTGGTGGAGTTGTGGCTAATGTTTCTACCTAAAATTAATAATTTAATCGAATTTTTGATTAACAGCTTCTATTTGAAATATTAATAGAAGTTTGCCCTAGTAAAAAGTTCTTGGGATATAAAAAACTAGGCTTTGTCTAATGGGCGTAGCCAGCATTGGAATTAAAGGGGGGCAATAATGATTTAGGGAGGGGCAAAATAAACCTTTTTTTGAAATTTTAGCCATAATTTTAATAAAACAAATTTTTAGCTTTAACCCCTCCCTGCTTTTCCCCCTTGGCCACACCCATGCTTTGTCTATAGATCTCTCAGATATAACCAAAGTACGAATTTCATATATTTTCTCTAGTAACGGTATAACTCATTCGAATGAGCGAAAAATTCTTACGTTACCATTTCTAATAAAGTTTCTAGGTTCACTGACATATTTAAATTCGTATCAAATCCCTCCCCCTTCTCCCCCCTAGCCTAGCAATCACTGGTTAAAAGAAGATCATATTAAGGATCGATACAATGTGGTTTAAATAAGGCATATTGGCAATGGGTGCCCGATTAATCAATTTTGCATTTTTCATATATATTTTTCTTTAAAAAAATGATATCATTCAAAACTCAAATAGTTTGTGTTGAATAATAAAAAATTAAAAAATAAGACGTATTAAACAAATAATTGGCATAGCAATTAATTAAAGAAGGTTTGTAATTTTAAAATCAATCGCCTCTATTTGAAACATATTAAAGTACAGAGTAATTAATAATCGCGTAATAACTTTTTCAATGCCTTAAATTTTGTTCAAAAATGATTTTTCGCATATTTTAGTTTATATGCCTAAAAATTTCAAAAAATCATCCAGAAGCAAAAGGCCTTTTAATCATATTTCACGGATTAAAAAATTACAATTTTTTTTGCTTTAACAAACATATTACATATTTTAGTCGATTTTAAAGATTTCGATTTTGACCCGACCAAATTCTTCCAAATGAATTTCGCCAAACGAAGTAACATGGAATACGTAGAAGGTTTAATACCTGAGCCAAAGCTAGAATTAACTTTCAAGGAAAAGCAATATCTGATAGCCGTGGAAAAAGGAGACGTTCCTAGTGTAAGTATTTTTGTCGTTTATTTAATTTATTGAGATTCAAAAACACTAAAAATACTTAATACTAAATAATTGCTATGTGAAAGTAGTAGTCTAAATACAACTAAATTGTTTATTTAAATTAACTCAAGACATGCCATCCATCGCGTTGAAATAATTAAATTTGGCAGTTTTTAAAGCCATTTAATAACTGAGTTAAATTACTTTATGTCAAAAAATTAGTTTAAGTCAAAAACTTTATTATTAACCGGTTGTCATTTCATTTAACTAACCGAAGTGAAAAATTTAAAGTTTTTTTTAAAACATTTGATTTCTATGCCAAAGCAAGCGAATACATCTCAAATCGCTTCTAAATCAAGTTTTTTTATACGTTTTCGTACAAAATAATTTCAACTCGACTCAATTTTATGGATTTAATCAAATCTCACAATCACCCAAATTTTAACTTTAATTTTAACGCAACTTTACAATTCAATTAAAGAGTCATACTATTATAAAAAACTTGGCGAGACCTTATGTTTGAAAAAAGCATGTTTTCTTAGAGAAATATGTTATTTGTAAGTTAAGTTTTAGTTTATGCCATTCCCAAATATATTTTTAATTCATTTAACAAATTTTACTATACCCGACTAGTTAAATTTTAATCAAAATTCCTAAAAAAAACTTAACGCACTTAATTTCAAACTTTTAATTTAAACTTGACATCTTGAGTTGCTAGTGCTACAAGACATTTTCAAAGTGTTAACAATTTTAAATGTGTTTGTGGAGTTATATTTTCCGAAGATTGCCCTTTAACTTATTCGATTTATGTTTTGATTAACATATATCTCTAGTCTATGCATATATCATGAAATGTGTATTTTTACAGAATTGATTATGTTACGCTTTAGCAAAATTTATGAGTGTTAAAAAGCTATAAATTTTTTGTAAATTCAATAATTTTCGCCAGATATTGTATATCAAACCTTAAAAACTTAATATTATAAGGTCTCTTGATTTACCTTTATTTTACCACTCCTTATAAAACTAAAATTACATTGTATTAAAATTTAAAATAAAAAGGACTGCGATATTTAAGTAATACACGGGATAGCTTGAGTCCGTTCCAGAGACAATGTTATGTGATTCTATATATGTTATTTTTTTGAATAACACATTAAGTTGCATAAATATTCCATCAAATTAGTTTCTAATATTAGTTGTTATGCAATTTTTACATTATAGTTACAATTATTTATAGTAATTTGCGGACTCCTAACGAGCTTGTATCTCCTAGCCAAAGTTCTGAGCGGGCATCTTCGAGCCAAAAAAATTTAAGTCGGGTTCGGGACAAAAATATTTAAAAATTTTGTCGGGTTTTAAATTAAAAATGGGTAATCCAGGTGTTGGGATTCGGGCTGAATCAAATTACTTGCAAAACTCTGCCATGTTTTTTGCATGTGTAGTGTATGTATGATGTTAAATTGTTCATAAAAGAACAGCTAAATTTTCCCTATAATGCGGCGTTTAACATACTTCTCTATATATAATTTGATACCGTGTTATTTTAGGACGGAGATTTAAGCTAAAAATCGAATTCCGGTTATATCGTTATATCAGATGGGGTTCATCTACTGGTTGAGATCTTATAAAAGTTGGTAGAGTGGTGTCGTATTTATAATTCAGGTTCGGGCGAAATTTAAAAATAATTCTATGTCAGGACGAGTTTTGTTTTAAATTTAAATAACATTTTGGGAAGGGGTGGATTGAGTTGAAAAACTTGACTTTGCAAGGTTCTAAATAGCTTAAAAACGCCTTTTAACAATATTAAACAAATGTTTTTAAATAGATTATTTACTCGGCATACTAAAGGATTTAGATTATTAATATATAATTTTAAAAATTTATCAATGAGATTAAAGTTTTAACTTATTGCCAGTTTGTGTATGTATTGTATGATTGCCGCGAAGACGCTTATTGCCAGTGTAATGTTTCTTAATACAAATTTTTAGTCCCAAATCAGTTTTGACCTGACGCTTTAATTATAGAGATTTTCACTAATATAGGCTCCTATTAACGATGTAATGTCTTTTGGCTATGATTGATGAGCAAAAACTATTGATTTTGGTTTGTTAAATTAAAAAAATCCACACCAGTCCAGCTGTCTTTATAATTGATTTTAAACTAGTTTAGAATTAGTAATAATCTGGGATGGCTTATAATTGACAAAATTTTAATATTTGCGAATAATAACATTTAATTAACATTTAAATAGGGCTGTAGCTCTTATATCATGTGCTACGAAACCCTTTTGAACTTAACGAGAATTTGGGGTTTTAAAGGACGGGTCAAAAATAGGAAGAGTCTCATTTTCACCATAAGTATATTTACAAAATCTTGGAGAATGGGGTGCTTTTTTCGTTCTCATGATGCGTTGAGTTGTAAAAACATATTTTACAGTCTTAAATGGTTGGCTTTATGAAAAATTTTAAGTTCTAATGTCATACCAATCTCCTCATCCTTTATAATGCAGGCATTTGCATGGGCGTAGCTAGCATTGGAATAAGAGGGGGGGGCAATAATGATTTAGAGAGGGGCAAAATGATCATTTTAGGAAATTTTAGCCATAATTTTAATAAATTTCATCAAATTTTTGAATAGGGGACATCCGCCCCTCCCTGCCCCCCCCCCTGGCTACGCCCATGGACATTTGGATTATTTCTTTGCATTTTAAACTATCAACAGGTCACCAAAATTTTGGAGGAGGCGCAACTCTACTTCCACATAAACATAAATTGTGTTGATCCCTTAAATCGATCAGCGCTATTGATTGCGATCGAAAACGATAATTTGGAAATGATCGAACTTTTGCTCAAATACAACGTAGACACGAAAGATGCCATTTTATACGCTATAGCCGAGGAGGTGGTAGAAGCCGTGGAACTTCTACTCAATTACGAAGAGGATAAAAGGCTCAAGGGACAATCGATGGTGATTATTTATTTATTTATTTTTTATTTATTATTTATTTATGTAATGTAAAGGAACATGGAGGAAATAGGGAATATGAGAGTGCATTTACCAGCGACATAACGCCGCTCATCTTGGCAGCGCACAAAGATAATTATGAGATAGTGAAAATGCTATTAGACCGAGGCGCCAAAATCAGTAGGCCACATGACGTTAGGTGTGGTTGTGAAACGTGTTTAGCCAATAGCCGTGCGGATAGCTTAAATCATAGTTTGAGTCGAATACACGCATACAGGTATCTATTTTTATGTTTTTAATCTCGGTGTTAATAAAAGCAATTACAAAATTTTTGCATGAAAGTATACAACAAATTATTATGCATAATGTATTATAACAAAAAAATACTCATGCATTTAATAGCGATAGTCAATAGAGTATGCACAAGCTATAAAAATAACATAGCTCACGTTAGGGTTTTAAGCGTGAAGTTAACTTACTCTAAGTAATAGAATGCTGAACATTGAATTTTATGTGTCTAGAAAAAAACTGCCCTTAAACATTATCGATGGTATTATCATTAATCTTTAACATTCCTTGTCCAATTTGTGTGAATTTTAAATGTAGTTTATATGGTTCATTGTTACAATTTTTTTGGATTTAGAGTTTCTATGATAATTGAAAAATTATTGATAGGGTTTACTGCACGATTCCTTATAAGATAGTTAATCGATGTTGATGAAATTTATCCTATATTTTCGTCACATAAAAAATTATAGATTCCATTTTAATAACAATAAATAACTGTTTAAGACTAAGAAAGTAGCACATATTTATTATTAAACAATAATTTAATTTTACAGAATGATATATTCATATATGTAGATTTTTAATAGACAAAGTCCATCTATTTACTTAATTTTATTTACTATAATTTTATTTAATATTAGGTTATTAATAAAAGCTTTACCTTCGTTTAGTAAATAAGTTTTATACGGATATGAAAACAAAACTAATAAATTGTTACGTCTTAAGTGCTAATATTTTTAAAGAGCGCTTTCCAGTCCCTCCCTGATATCGTTAACAAGTCGGGATCCTATTATGACGGCCTTTACGTTGAGTTGGGAACTCAAGCAGCTCAGCAAAATGGAATACGAATTTACGGCCGAGTACGAAGAGCTGTCGACCAAGTGTCAACGGTTCGCCACCGACTTACTCGACCAAACGCGAACTTCTGACGAGTTGGCCGTTATTTTGAATCACTTGGAGAGTGAAAAATTTATGGAGATGTGTTCTTCCTCCTATTCCTTCTACTACGATTCTGGGCTGGCCGGAGACGACGCAAATGACACCAAATCTAAGGATACCGGCGGCATGTTCGGGCGCGAACGTATGCATTTGTCACGACTTAAAAGCGCCATCAAATATCATCAAAAAGAAGTAGGCAAGCGAGCTTTGAGTTAACATTCTGTAATCCCTTTTCCCACCTGGTTAGAAATCATCTAACAATTTTTAGAGTCACTCACGTTTTATGTTGCAATCTACGTCTAATTAGAGGAAAATGCTTTAGAGATATTTAGAGATAGCTATTTTAAAAAAGGCGATACGAGTTGTTTAGAAATTCGGTGGTCAGAGAGGGTCCCTGAGATCCATGTCGTTTTACTTTTAAAAGGAAAATTCTGGGAGTCGTTCTGATTATTAAAATAAAATTATAACGTTTAAACAAATTCTTAACACGGCAACGTATTTAACTTAGAAAGTATAAGTTCTTCTTTTAAATTAATCATTTTTTAGTTATTTAATACTATAAATTATTTTAAATTTAAGCTAATCCACGGAATAAGAATACTCTCATAAGAAGTTCGGGTTTCTAGCTCTTTTGAATATGCTCCTTGAGTTTTGACAATATGTGCTATTGTTGCTGAGCGGTAATGAAGGCCAATTTCTGATTTTTTTGTTTGCTAAATATAATAAATTTGGGTCCATAATCTAATTACACTCAAGCTTGCTGAGTTTAATCTTGGCGAAGGCCCTGATCTATAATTTACACGTCTTAAATAATAAGCTTAACTTAGAACCTATTTGTAAATGTACAAAATTATAGGTCAAGCATAGGAAGCGGTGTTTGAAATTAGTATAGATAAAAATAGTATACAAACAACTATATATGGTTTATATCAATGCAGTTCGTATCTCATCCCAATTGCCAGCAACTACTTGGTGCTATTTGGGCCGAAGGTCTTCCAGGTTACCGCAGAAGGAACCTACTTACGAGAATGCTCATAGTTTTAACAATATCGATATTTTTCCCTCTCCTATCGATATGTTACATCATCGCTCCTAAAAGTTTTGTCGGCAGAGTAATGAGGAAACCTTTTATTAAGTTTATCTGCAACAGCGCTTCCTACATAACATTCCTCGGTATGTTTAAATGGCAATATTTTAAAATATTTTGTTTTTGATGATACAGATCTTTGAGATTTGATAAGATGCGTAAAATACAAACAAAGTTGGTGAGCTTAACTCGTTTTATTTAAGATTTATTTGCATATCTGCAATATGGAAAGGTTATAAGGAAAATAATTGTTTAGCTTATTTCTAAATCTTAGCTTAGAAGTATGGTGTATATTGACAGATTCCTTAAGATGTGTTTTGAACATATATATACCATAATATTTTAACTTCTGCAATGATTTTAAATGTTTGTTTCATATTAACAGTATTGTTGATTCTGGCATCACAACGTATCGAAAATATTACTATGATCGTTCAGGGGGAACAGCAACACATAAAAAATGAAAGACGTGGTTCGCCCCCAACCACTTTCGAATGGATGATACTTGCTTGGATCGCCGGTATAAAGCTAAGTTGACAGCAAAGTTAACATTTTATAAAAAAAAAATTGTCCCACAACATAAAGGTTTAATGAAATAAGACATTTAAACCTCTAATTTGCAGGATTAATATGGAGCGAAGTGAAGCAATTGTGGGATTGCGGCTTCCAAGATTACCTAGAAGATATGTGGAACGTTATTGATTTTATCACCAACGCCCTTTATATATCAACAATAACATTGAGGGTCATAGCTTATCTACAGGTAATTAAACTTCCTGTTACTTTTTGCTTATAAATGTCTGAGAATGTTAAAAATTTGTATCCAAAAGGTGCTTAATCCCTTTTTGTCCTACAAAGCTTGTTAACCTGTAGCTAGTAGTTCTTTATCATACTCTGCCTAAATCGCTCAAATTTTACTATATTTCTTATATTAATTATACAACATACTTAATTATTTGGAAATAAATTACTATCGTTTAAAAAAAATAAAAAAAAAAAATTTATTGTAAGCAACAATTGAAGATTATATTTTAAATCTAGTGGCAAAATCGTGGCCTTTAAAATATGTATAATAAGTGTGCAACCTAAAGGCCATTCATTACACATACAGCTCGTCCGCTGGAAAGTTTATAGCCATTCGCTCAGTTTCATATATATGTTAACCTTTTTGGTCCTACCCAGGTTTAATTAATACTCATTGTTATTTATCCCTTTTCCATTTAGGTTCAAAAAGAAATAGCGGAGCACAACGACGCTGCCTTTGCGCCACGAAAAGATTGGATTGCCAATGATCCTACCCTTATCAGCGAAGGACTGTTCGCGGCAGCTAATATTTTTAGGTAGGCTTTTATTAATTTTTGCAATTTAAATTAATTGTTATTAATCAATGTTACATTAAAGTTCACTCAAACTCGTTTACATCTTTACCGTAAATCCATACCTTGGCCCGTTACAGATAACGCTGGGCAGGATGACGTTCGATATATTACGTTTCTCCATCATTATTATATTAGTGGTAAAACTCATTTTACTTTAAACAATTGTCTTGTCTTTTTTATACCTATATATTGAATTAGTATTTGATATGCTATCATGGGCGTAGCCAGCATTGGAATTAGAGGGGGGCAATAATGCTTTAGGGAGGAGCAAAATGATCTTTTTTGTAATTTGGGCCATAATTTTAATAAATTTTAACAAATTTTAGATTTAGAATGGGCAGCCGCCACTCTCTGCCCCCCTGGCTACGCTCATGTATACTATGATATATAACTCTCGAAAGTATTAATTTGTAAATAAATTGATATAAATAGGAACCTAACGTAAACAATATTAGGTATTTTCATTTTCTTGCGGCTTGACTCAACTATATTGGTATTACGGAGAGATGAGAGCCGAGGAGTGCAACCGTGATAAAACTAGCGACTCTTGTCAAAAGAGATATCAACGCTTTTCAAAGTAATCAAAATATAAACACCTTTATATTAGAAATTAGATAATAAATTGCGGGTGTGTGATAATAATCAGAAATTAATAAAAACCCCTTTCAGGAGTGCCGCAATTAAATTAAAAGATTTCCCTAATTAGCGCCATCTATAGGCAATTTTAATTAGAGACTAATTTGAACAATATATATCCCTATCTTTTTTAGCAACTCCTGAAAGGGGTTATTAATAATTTCTGATTATAAACACCTATGTTGAAAAAATTAGGTCTTTGTTAAGATCAATACATTAATGGGAAAATTTGGTTGTGAGGTTAATTTATTAATGCAGCATATTAAAAATTATAAATTTGTATAAACATTTTTGAATATTATTGTAATAATATAAATATATAATTTTTAACATCATGATTGGAGCTAATTTAGCTGAGTGTCTAATAAAAACTTAACGAATCAACAATGAGTAAATTGGATATTTATTAATAATTATGTTCTTGATTATATTATTTGTATATTTTCAATTTGTTTATCAATTTTTAATTTATTTATTGAAATAGCCTATTCGAAACTGTTCAAACTTTATATTGGGCAATATATGGATTAGTAGATCTCGAAAATACCGAACTTAAAGAACCACACATTTATACCGAATTCATAGGCCTGCTGATGTTTGGGGTTTATAGTGCAATCGCCATTGTCGTACTCCTCAACATGCTTATAGCCATGATGTCCAACTCATATCAACTTATATCGGTCATTTACTTAAGCCTTACATTATATATTAGATTCTAATTTTAATTATCACTAAGATGCCTATTGTTTACATGTCACGATTGCTTTTTTAACTCCTCTTATGTTCATAGTTATATTGACATTTGACAATATATTCAAATAGAGAATAGAATTTATGACAGCTGTAAATTTTATTTGTAACCCTCTTGCGATATCATCTACATGCAAATCCAGCAAACTACTTTTTCCAAAAATATAGTTCCGTCTATCTAATAACAATTTATACTATACTTCAATTGCAGAACTCAGCTGACACCGAATGGAAATTCGCCCGTTCCAAATTATGGATTAGTTATTTTGATGAAGGAGCCACCGTTCCTCCTCCATTTAATATAATTCCAACTCCCAAATCTATCTATTACCTCTTTAGATGGTGCACCGACAAAATATATTCCTTTTTTTCGGTCACGCATAAGAGAACCAAATGGAGATCTTTAAGAGTATGATTAAAACATGACAATTTTTTTAATAAATAAATACTATTTTACTAAACTTCGTCCAATAACATTATATAATTTTGCGAATTTTGTCATAATGATGAGATTAAAAATAATGTGAAGTTTAAACCCTTAATTTTCTTTTATAGAAAATGTTTCAGAAAGCCAATGAAAAGGAAGCGAGATATCAAGTATCATTATTTTTTACCTTATATGTTATTCTAATACAATCATCTACTCATGATTAAAATTTATAAAAATGTGATACTTAGATGGTCATCAGGAGTCTCGTTAAAAGATACGTCACTAATATGCAAAGAAAGCAACAGTATTCTGGAGTGACGGAGGATGATATTAATGAAATAAAACAGGAAATCTCATCTTTCCGGTTCGAGATGATGGAAATTTTCAAAAAATGTGGTTTCGTCAAACCAAGTGACATGAAGGCTGCCGATTTGAACGCCACTCGTGAGATAATTACAAATTATTTTATCAAATTTTTCGGTGTTCTTATTATAGATACTTATAAAGACTAGTATATATTTTTATAAATAATCTTTATATATTCTTATGAAGGAGCCAAGCCGAACAAAAAAATATTGCAACGCGAAAGGAGATTGTTGAAGGGATCGTTGGAGGTTGGCCCGGTATTACAAAATTTGGCGGTGGAAGAGGGTCCAAGAGAAGTTAAATCGGGAATTTTTGGTTTAGGAAGTGGGACCAAACTTAGTAAATACGATTTTGCTGCCAAGCTTGTTGAGGCCAAATTTTCCAACTCTGCCTCTATAAAAAGACGTAAAAGCAGTAGCCGTGGTCAGAATCATCATCACCATCATTTGGGTAGTGGCGCTGCTGGAGCAGCTCGTACATTAGGAAAAAAAGCTTGGGGCAATTTATTTGACGCCCTTAAAAATCAGGACTTGACTAAGTTGGCACAGAAAACAAGGCAACGCTTTGGAAGTGGTCGAAGTCGCAAAAGTTCATCGGAAGACGAAAACACCGACGGTGATATGGCATCTCTTTCTAAAGACTCGGTTAAAAAGGCTTCGACCAAAGAATTAAAGAAGCAAAAAAATCAAAAGCTCAGGGGCATGGGCTCGATTAAATCTATTGAATCAGTGGAATCGTTGCCTGTGGATGAGACGAACTGGAGTGTCAACAGCACGAAACCTTTTTCGAAGATTGTAGGCTTAAGTTCCGAATTTGGTGGTAGTACATCAACTCTAGAACAAGATCAAGGTGCGTTGATCAAACACGATGATCGAGATTCGGAAATTAAGCAGGGACTAGGAACAAATAAGAAAGCAACCATAGTCCCTAAGATACCTGCCCAACAAGGTACACCGACAGCTCAAACTACTACAGCAACTCAATTACAAGATCAACCATTGATTTCAATCACAGCCTCAACTAATCCTTTTGTTTTCGATATATCCGCACCCCCCACGTACATTCAACATCAAATGAGTCAACGGGATGAAACAAGTAGCGTTTCAACTACACTAGACAATCTCCTTTCGCCGACCCCTATTCTTGCACCACTCTTTTCACCATCTTCGTCAACACGCCATCCCTCGTATTTGCAACAGCCAAAGTCCGAATTTTCCACCATTATATTAGGGGAAGAGGTTGAAACATTACCTTCCATCACTGAACAACCCGAACATTCCCTTAGCATAACGTCAAAAACACCATCGCCGTCGATTATTAGTAGTTCATTCGATCGCACCAACGTAGCACCTCAAGCAACTCAAATTCAAGGACAAAGGCAACCTTCGGTGAGCACACCGCCTCAACTAAGAAGACAGTACCCGTTCGATTTGGATGCTGCTAGAAGGAATCAACTGACACGTATGGCTTCTACCCATATACCGATGACCGATATAAGTGAAATTAGACAAAATATCCCTAAGACACCTATACAACCATCGTCGATATCGAGTCCAGACCCTGCATTACAACACGGTCTTTCGCCAGACGCAGCCACTTCATTTGTAATTCCTCAGGCGAGAAGGCAACAATTTAGCGAAACTTCTGATGATGCTCTGCAGCCACCTTCTTTACTACCTCAACCATCTACAAAAATCGTATCAGCCCAACCGTCATCAAGGCCATCCTCGGCCGAACCCGGATCATCCGAGAGTAGATCTCAAACCTCCAAACCGTTAAAAACTACTGCATTTTATAAAATTTAGATTAATGGCGATTATTAAATTTTACTTCATCGTGAAAATAAGGAAGGAAACAAGAATTAATTGCCTTCGACGGTGCTTATAGATATGAGTATATAGCCAAAATACAGTCTTTCCAAAGCAGATGTGCCAAAAAAGCAATTATATATATTAAATACATACATACTACTAAAATTATGACCATTTGTATACCTTTTATACTAATATCCTTTATTAAATCACTTCAAAAAATATTTTGGACCGAATAAAGATGGAATAATTTAAAAGGCTGTTGTATATCAATTAAATGCGCCAAAACATTTTTACATTTCAAAGTTTTAAAATGCTAGAAACTATTTTTAAATAATGAGTTACAGAAGATTTTTTAATTTAAGATTAACAGCATGGGTGCATGAAAAAAAATATCAAATTGTTATCGTGAATTACATTTTTTGCTTAGATATAAATAAGCTCCCTGGTTTTATTTAGTATTATTATATCAATTGTTAAAGTAACTATTTCGAATTCTAGTTTTAAAATTAGATTTCCTTTGAAAATGATTAACCAGTAGCTTGGATGTATTTTACAGGTTGAAAAACGCCAAAGTATCCATAGCCCAATATTGTTTTATAAGTGTAATGATATGCATTTGTTATGATGTACGTTCTTATACTATGTTTTAAGTTTGATATGCCTCATGTACATATGTGTGATTTTTAATATCGAATGTGTTAATATGAATAAAAACTTACATAATTGGGTCATCGTATATTTTAGGATCATTAAATGGAACATATAATAAATTTGGCGCGGTTCCTGAAGAATGGAAATCTGGGGGATACCAACTTACAAGGTAGGATGTAATATTTTCTATATATTAACTTCTCTCCTCTTTATCAGTTATTTGGTTTCACTGTCGTGGGGTTTGTTTTGACAAGTTTCTTCCACCTTGACCGGGTGAGTGCCATGTCTTGACTAATCTTCTTAGTTTTCATAACTTTATCGACTTGCCCTTTCTACGTGACACGGGGTCGTCCTTCCTCTCTTCCCCGGTACCTCCACGTCCAGTACTTTTCGATTTACGTCATTCGTGTCCCTTAGTATATGCCCATTACACCTTGATTTTCGTTAATCATGTCCGCCAACGGTTGAATACCCATTTTTATCATAAGAAAGTCATTCGTCATATGGTAGAGCTTAGTATACCCCAAGCTCCACCGTATCTTTCTCATCTCTGTGGCTTTTAATAGCTTTCTTTTCGTGGTGTTTAATGCCCATGTTTCACTTCCATAGAGTAACACCGGTCTTACGATGGATTTGTAAGCTTTGCTCTTCAACCGGCATTTTCTTGTCGCACATTACACAGGATATACTTCGCCATTTAGGCCATACTTTTTAGATCGTGGTATTGACTTCCGTTGCGCAACCTCATTCTTGATGTAGCATTGAGTCGAGGTATGTAAGCCTGTCTACTTTTGGGTACATCCAGCGATGGGCTGTCTGTAACGTTCATTTCAATGTATACCGTTTTTCGATAGTTGACTTTTACACCATATCCAACTTAGCGCTTTGACCACTTTTCGACTTCTTCAAATATTTTCTCCTTTGTTTCCTCGCATAGGACTATATAATCGGCATATAGCATACACCATGGCGATGTTTAAATGTCTCTCGTTATTGTGTCCATAATTATATTAAATAAAAAGGGACTTAAAGCAGATCCTTGATGTAGGGGAAACCGGGGACTAAATGGCCATAAAAAATTAAATCTTGTTTTAAAAAAACAAATAAAGTTTTTATAATTTTTTTATTGGAATACATTTTTATAATCTATTTTTAATATAAGAAAAAAAATTGAGAGAAAAGTGTCTATAGTTTTTTTTATAAATTGAGTTTATGAAAATCAAAAATTTAAGAAATTTTAAAAGTGCTCGGGGCCATTTATGGCTCTGTTCAGGGGATAGATTAACCCTGACGTTTTTCCTTCTTAATGGTGTATGCTTACTCAAATCAATAAAAAGTTTGTTACATTATAAAAACATAGAAACTGCAAATGTAATATGATTGTATTTTATACTAGATGAACCCGGCAAACGTTGTTTTGCCATTTACCCGTGTGTATTAAATTATGTTGGAATTTTAGGGCACATATGATGATAAAGCGGTTATTGAAGTAAAAAAGTTTGATGTCTATATGTTCTACTTCTATTGTTCTATTTCCATATAAAGTGCAACGCGTACGAATACTCGAAAACTACTGGACCGATTTGGCTCGAACAAATCTTAAAACATGCTCCGGAGTGTCAGGAATAAACAGTGAAATTTTGAGCCAAATCGGTTTGGTAGTTTTCCAAAATTGGTGGCGGCATACACACACACACACAGTTTCATTTTTATATATATTTTATATAATACAAATTAAAAAGGGGTCAAGATGACAATCTGACTTAAGTACACTTAAAAGACATGTTGTGCAGTGGAAAAAATTTAGTCCTTTTTGTATTAATAATCATAGTCTATTTCTATTCTAAATGACACTAAGTTCGATTATAAACAAAATTTTTGTTTTTTAAATCTCGTCATATGTAAGACCCGATTAAAAATGGCTGGAACTAGCCCTTCTCCGACTAGCCCCGACCCCTATTTTTATGAACAATTAATAATTTAACATGTTCTATTACGAATAAAAACTTAACCATTAGACGGTTTATATAAAAAAAATATCCCTTTATAAGATAAAACATAAATTAGTCCAAAATATAAAGCCAAAAAGTTTTATGTGCAAATTACAAAATTTTGTCAAGGCTACTAATAGCCCCCAAAATTGTTTTTCTTCTATAAAAATTTTAAATTTGATTTTTTCTAGACAAAAATTTTTTTTATTTATACCTTATGAAAAAATATACATGGGGTTTAAATTTGAATTATATATCACTATTATTTTAATAAATAATTACAAAGATAATAGTAACCCCGGGCTTACGACTAGCCCCGGTCTCCCCCGATCCAATTTCAACCCGAAAAGGTTTAGAGTTTCCAACTATCGTCCAAACGCAATTTGAGGCTTCATAAATATTTTTCATATGCCGTATATATGCGTCAGGGATATTTTGTTTACTCAGGCACCACTATATTAAATCGCGGGGGTTCGTGTCATATGCTTTCTCCAAGTCAATAAAGACAATATGTAGGTCTTTCCTTTTTTCACCATACTTATCCATCATTTGTCTTAGTGCGAAGATTGGGATTGTGGATTTGCCGGCCACAAATCCGAATTTTTTAGCCGATATTTCCACTTCGTTTTTTAGCCTTGTTACTAAGATCCTTTTCATAAGCTACAATATGTGGCAAGTTAGCTTGATACCTCCGTAATAGCCACAGTCCTGAGGGTCTCCTTTGCTTTTAAATAAGGGTATAATCGTGCTTGCTCTCCATTGATTAGGAATTCGCTCTTCTGCCAATATCTTGTTAAGGAAATTCGTCAGGGTGGTTACTCCATCTTCACGACATCCGAGCAATGCTTCCATAGGTGTTCTGGCCATTAGCTTTTCTATTTTGCATCTTGTTCATATGTGTCCTAACTTCATCCTCTTAAAAGAGTTCAACCATACTTATGTTTGGCTCAATATGGGAAGGGAATCCTTGTCATTTGCAATATTCATAAGTTTCTTAAAATATCTTTTTCACGTTTCCACCACTTTCTTTGGATTGAATAAGGTTTGATCCTTCTCGTTTTTGACTATTTTAAGAACTCCGACACCGCGACTTTTCTTCTCTCTTATCCTGGCAAATTTGTACATTAGCCTATCGCCCGCTTTATGATCCAGTTCGTTTGCCATCTCGGTGTACGCTGCATTTTTTGCTATTGAAACGGACTTTTTTGCGACTTTCTTTGTGTCCCTATATTCTTGAAAATCCTCCGACGATTTATGCTACCCTCTATACAGATTTTTCTTATTTTGATAAAATTCCTAACCGATTGATTCGATCATCATAGTTCCCTATTCATAGCTTCCTCCTTTGTTCTGTCCTAGAACATAAATCGCTGTTTCCTTTATCTCCATAGTTAGCGTCACTGAATCGTCGTCTACGCTCCTTTGCAACTTCCTGGCACCCAAAATGTGAGGAGGCTTTTTGATTTCGTTCGTCGACATATCCTTTAGCCTTTCGTATCGAATTTGAGGTAGACCTTTCTTCTTTCGGGAAATACTCTTCTGTCAAGATCCATAACAAGGGGACTTTCTCCGGTATTACTTTGCAATCCTTGATACAATTTGATTAAAATGCTTCCCACTTCTATATGTCTCAACAAGATCTTCGCGTTTTTGAAAATACGTGTTAACGATTGCTATGTCAGATGCTTGGGATACTTAGAAAAGTTTTTCCCCTATTTGTTCTTCACCCATAGCCTCCACAATTGCGTTCATACCCGAGGCGATCTTTCCCTAAGTGAGCATTGAAATCTGCCCCAATAATTAGCCTTTATTCCTGTCCTAATCCTTGTATGTCCTTTTCATATCCAAGCATCTTTATGTGATATGATTAAAAACTTGTTGGACCCAGAATAACTTGGGAAGAATATTCGTGGCAGGATTAAATTGATGAAAAGGGGGATAGGTCATTTAGAATATATTGGGGGGTTTTTAGAGATATATTGGGGAGATTTTACTGGATGATAGGGGGCCGGGGAAAACCAACCTTCTCCCCGGTAAAATGTCGTATTATTAAACTAAAATCTCTCTTGTGTATAAACTTTATTTCTATTACACAAATACAACCAAGAATAAATTAATTAATATCTAAAAGATATCCCCGTACTATCATAATGACTCAGGCATATTATCAGTGATACACAATCATATATGGGGATAAAATAAATAATATCAGCGCGTCGGGGGGGGGGGATTTAATATGCGTACTAAACTTAATTAGAAAAGGAGAGATGTGTGGCGGCGGCGTCTATACCTTTTACAAACAAAGTAAACATCTGGCTTAGTCTTTGTATACTTGTATCTCCGGATACGCTAACTTCATTCTTCGTGTATGGGTACACGATAGTCCTTTTCCAATGAATCGAAGAATATGCCTTTTTCTGACTCCATACACCCAATTGGGAAGCTTACGCGCACATAACGGTTAGGAGATCCCTTGACCTGATTCACTCACATTAGCCTGTCTGAACAACGCTTGACCTCCACTACCTTGTCCTTGAACGATTCGCTTAGAACGATACCGACCCCGTTTCTACGATTTGGTGACCCACTGTAGAATAGTTTTATCCTTCATCTAACTCCCAAGCTTTGGCTCCGTTCCATCTCGTAAAAATTAAAATCCAAAAAAAAATCATGTAAAATTTTTTCAAGTGATGTATACTTTTCTTCTTTATCCATTTATGCGACCTCGATGCTCTTCCCCGTCAACGTTTATTCCAGCACGTTATTCTCATTCTTTCCACAACTAATTTTCTTAGCCGCCTTCGTTGGGAGTTGGGCAGTAACCCTAGTGTATTTTTCACATTGCACAGGCGGGCTATTCAGTGCGCGTCGTTTGTGGAGGACGCCCTAGCTCTCTTTTATATAATTTTGTTTAAAACTATCATGATTTTGGAGATGGTTTTTATAGCCGGTTTCCAGACTGACGCCAACCCTCCACTTTTTGACACGGACTTGGGGCCGTCAAAAATAATGTTATTTCTATATATTATCACAGATATATTTGATGCTAAAAATGTGCCCAAGGACACTCAAGGCAAAATCTTACTGAGATATATGGGGCAGAAAAAGGTAGAGAGCCTAATGAACTTTTTTTGCTTATAGCCAGTGGCGTAGCTCGCCATTTTGCCAGGGGGGGGGGCCGAGCTTTGATTTCATAGAAGTGGGAAGAGGTCAAACCATGGGCGTAGCCAGGGGGAGCAGGAGGGGCGTCCCTCCCCTAAATGACAAAAAGAACTTTCAATACAAAAACCCTTTCAAATTGAAAAACATTATGTTTTGCCCCCCCTCCCTTAATTGAACTTGAAACATTTTCGCCTCCCTCCTAATCCAAAACCTGGCTACGCCCATGGGTCAAACGTAATTGAAAGTTTTTTCCCTCATAATCGTTGTCAAATTTAAAATTCCCCTACTACTTTGTGTATTTTTTTCTTATAACATCGCACTGGTATGTCTGAGATCCCTCATGTTTATAGGGCATAAAAAAAATCAATTTATTCATAAATAAAACAAAGTAATGTAGTTGACACGATTATATCAGGACAATATAAAAAATTTCATATATTATAGTAAGTTTGTGTATAAATGAATTGTAAGAGCACAAAATAAAACGGGGATATTGATAAAAAAAACTTTAGTATTACAAAAAAATAATACAAATAGTAAAAAAAACTATACAAAAAAGTTTGTATAAGAATCTTGTATTGCCACAACCACAAAAAATCTTGGCCATATATATATAACAAAACTTAATTTTACATATGCGATATTGGCAGCATTTTCAGGCAGCATTTATAACGGGAAAACAATGACAACATTTAAAAGTTTTTTTAAGGTTAGATCCTCAAAGGCGAAATCATTAAATAAAATATGAAAAAAAGTTAATCGTGAAATCATAATTCGCAAATGCGAGAATGCCTATTTAAAAGTTATTGTCCCTGATGATATTAAAGATATATTTGCACAAACCCCCTTTACACCGCTAAAAATTCAAAATGAACTAATAAATTTAACAGTTAAAACGATTGTTAACACATAACATAAACAACAGACATTCGTTGATCATATGGTTTTCTAGAACACATACACGTCATTATTAGATATTATCATATCATATTGGAGAGCACAGTTTCTTCAATTCACATCATTCATCATTAGATATTATCATATCATATTGGAGAACACAGTTTCTTCAATACACATCATTCAACATCACATATTATCATATCATATTGGAGAACACAGATTCTTCAATTGACATCAGTCAAACAACACAACATACATATTTTCAATTGACATCAGTCAAACAACACAACATACATATTTTCAATTGACATCAGTCAAACAACACAACATACATATTTTCAATTGACATCAGTCAAACAACACAACATACATATTTTCAATTCACATCATTCAAACAATACAACACATATACACGTCATCACATCATATTTCAAATTCAAATATCATCATTCTCACACTTCAAGCATCATCATTCCCACACTTAAGCATTATCATTCACTTTACTTATATTTATATATCTTACATATTTACACTATTATATTTTACCATATACATATTTATAATACTAATTTCCATTATACATATTTTCATTACTTCAATAAAATTAGCATTTTCATAAACAACGATCCTTAAAAATATTCTGTCAAAATTAAATCAATCAAATTTTATTTAATAATTTTAGATGAAATTAGAGATGTGAGAGGCACAGAACAACTTATTGTTTGTGTACAATTTGTTGAATGCAACGACACACATAAAGAATTTTTTAGGATTTTTATCCCTTGAAAGTTTTGATTCAATACCAATTGGCAATAAAATTCAGGATTATTTTATTAATATAAATTTAAAAGCAATATGTGCTGCTCAAACTTATGATGGGGTATCACTAATAAAGGGGGAGAAATTGTGTACAAGCCATTTTTCGAAAATCATTGACTTTATATGCGCATGTGGTACATAAAAATATGCAAGATATGTTAAAAAATAAGCGGACAAATAAATTGAATCCAAGGTGGGATTTTCGTGAATTTAAAAATAGTATATTTTAAAACTGTTAAAAAGTTTAAAACGAGTTTAAAAGCCCAGATATTTCTTCATTAAATATTAAAATGAGTCTATAGAAAATAGTAGTTCATTACGCCTTTTAATCCATGTTGTAAAAATATTTATAATATCATCCGGGGGAATAACATCTATAAAGTCATGTATAACCTATCTTGTCCAATTGTGGAACGAAGATAAGTTTTAATCCGTTTTAGAAGTGAGAACGATCTTTCGCATAAACACGAAGTTATTGTGATAATTTAAATCAAATAATAAAATTTGGAAACACTTTTGAGGGTAAAATTTTAATAAGTGAAAAAACATCATTGCATTTTATTTTATTTAAAGGTAAAGAATTATAATATATTACATAATTTTTTGCCATTATTATTTCGGCATCTTGCAGTTCTAACTCATAATGGCTAATCACTTCTAATAAAAGAGATTTATCGCAAAAAGAGGGGCTGAAGGGTTTAAACCTTCTAAAGACTCATATAAATTACAATTAATATTCTATCGATTATTGGATAATATAAATCAATTTTGAAATCAATTAATGAATTGACAGATATAAAAGAGTAAAAAGTGTCCTAATTTTGTTATTTTATACGTTTAGACGGTAATAATGGAATATCATGAAGCTATATCTTTCGCCCTATTATAAAGAATGGAATTATGGTCGAATCAACAATTTAATAAAATTTGCATCCTTTATTGTCTTGTACAGCATCTTTATTTGAAGATAATATTTAAAAAAATTGCTTAAGGGGCCAAGGGGCCCAAGATTTTTTAATTGGGAGGGGGGGCTTAGGACCCGGTTTTAGGAGCCCCCACGCCACCCCCCCCCCCCCCCCCCCCATCTCCCCTAGCTACGGCACTGATCATAGCATTGTTTGAATATGATTATTTTATAAATTAATAAAAAGGTATTTCAATATAAAACTACAGTTTTTTTTTCTAGATTACAATTAATGAGATGTCCAAGAAGAAATTATGAAATTTTTATTAATTATGTAACAAGGTTAAAATCAGCTGCAGAAAATTGCAACCTCAAAACAAATTTGGACGAAAGATTACGTGATCAATTTTTAAATGACCTTTAAAATGTATCATTAGAAATACAGGTTAGAACTCAATCTGAAGGTATAAATACTGCTGGTGTTAATGTCATAGAAAACGGAATTTTGCAAAATGTTGCAAAATTTTAAAAGGCAAATCAAATTATCAATTATTTTGGAATATATTAAGATGTGAAAAGCTTATATCAATGTGGTAATCAATCAATGTTTTATGATACTGAATCCTCTGTTTTATTTACAAATAAGAATATCATATTATCCAAAGATCAAAGCTTTTGGATATAATTATGTCCCTATTTATGGGAAGCTCAAGTCTCTGTAAAATTTGAACAATAAGACTTTAAAATTGCCGTTGTAACAAGTGCAGAAGAAGAACCTATATTTGGTCTAAACGGGATGCATGCTTTCAACTTAAAACCTCTTAATCAAGTCAAGATCAATTATATTAATAATAAACCTAAATTTACAGGATGCATTGATTGAAAAATATGCTGAGGTACTTAGTGAGGGTACTGGCTGCATGAATGATTAAGAGGTAGGTGTTTTTCTAAAGGAAGAAGCCTAGCCTATAACTTTTTCAGGGCGGAGATTTCCTTTCCCACTACGTAAGAAAGTTGAAGATGAACTTAGAAGATTGTTAAAAGAAGATATAATTGAACATGTTGATCCTTCAACAACACCAATTCAATTGGCAACCCCATTGTAAATGTCATAAAGTCAAATAGTTAAATCAGGATATGCGGTGATTTCCGCTCACCAATATATTCTTAACCATAATTATCAAATCGTATTGGATAATGGACCTCAATGTCTGTGCTGACTTTGCTAAATTTAGCTCGGACAATAAAGGCATACGCTCAACTTCTTACTACCCGAAAACAGGATTAGCAGAAAGAACAATTCGGACATCAAGATCGAGATATTTGGAAGCATGGAAGGAAGGAGGTGGATACCAAACTTGCAAACCAATTTGTAATTGGCCAATAATTTGTGGTCCTGTAATATGCTAACGTTGCCACTTCCACCATTATAAATCAGGACCAACCATTGCCTTCTACTTATCCTGCAAAATCTATTTGCACTCGATCCCAAATGCGTTCCGGTAAAGACTAAGAATATAAATGTATTTCTTGCTCGGCTGGTCGAACTTCCTGGCAACCGTCATATTCTTTTACGGAAAAATTAATATATTTTGCTATCCCAAGTCACCAAACATAATATCTTGCCAAGTTTAGCATTCCCTTAAAACCAGAGTGACCTTGATGTAATATCTTAAAAGCAAGCCTTTGGAGGTTATCTGGTATAATCAAACGATTTTCGCAATATAATAATCCATCCTCGAATGATAATAATTCGTCTCTACGATTATAATAAGGTCTTAAATCATATAGGCATTTTTTTAAATCGAGTCGCCATTCTCATTTGACTGATGAAATTAATTCGCAGCATAGAGAATCACGCTTGAGAAATTTTTTTAATGTTTCATGATCTAATTTTAAATCATCCAACATTAATAGACCTATATTATTTAAGTATTTCCTATCAGTATCTCTGCATTTAGGGAGCCTTCCGAATCTAATATTGATAGGTATTTAAGAATAGAGCTAAAGGAATTAATCTGTTATTCACCACTTTGGGTAAATCATGGTTATATCCAAATAATTTTTATAATAGTTTATGGTCCGTCATCAAGGTAAATTTACGTCCGTAAATATATATAAAACTTTCCAACACCAAATACAATCGCTTTAGCTTCCCGATCAAATGTTGAATAACGCTTTTCGGATTCACTTAACGCGCGTGAAGCATAAACTATAGGTTTTTTGAACCGTCGGGTAACACATGCGCTAGTATTGCTCCTAAACCCGATTCATATGCATCTACTGACAAGATTAGCGGCAAGCTCAAAGAATTAGGCACCACCGTATCTGTAATTGATAGAAGATTCCTTACCTCGTTGAAAATCTTTTGTTCTCTATTTGGCCAGCGCCATCGAACAAGATAACCTGTGATCCTTTCTTGCTTTTATTCCAGTATGTTGAATTCTCTATAATACTTCATTTAAAGTTTTCATATGTCCTTCTTGTACCGGTCACAATAATACCATCTAAAAACTAATTACTTTTTCCTGAAACGTTGAAATAAGTTTGGGCCTATCTACAATCCAAATGGAAGTCGTTTATATCTATAATAGTCTATATGTGTTGCTATTGTGAGGTATTGTCTAGATATTTTCTGCGCTTTCATCTGCAAATATGCCTCACGCAAGTCAATAACTGTATATTTCTCACCTCATGCAATTTTCATAATCGAATCATCAAATGTTAGTAGCAAATAATTATTATTTAAGGTTAAGAATTTATTGTTACGCGGAAATCACCGCATATCCTGATTGAACCATTTACCACATTAATATAAGGTTTAAACTGGGTTACATTGTTAACATCTACCTTGTTTAAAATTTTGCAACATTTGGCAAAATGTTCTTTTCCTTGTCATTTAAAATATATTTTTTAAAGTGCTTTTGTCAATTACATGTGATTTCCCACATTCCCACAGCTTGAACAATTTTTATGAAATTTGGTTTGTTTGAAGATTTTTCATTTTGATATTTTGAATCTGGTGATTTATAATTTTGTATTTTGATCAACTTTTGTGTTGTGTAAAGCTCTTTGCATCTGTCTCCATGGATTCAGTTAAATTATATATATCATTAAACGTTTCACATCACCAGCAGTATTTATACCTTCAGATTGAGTTAGTGAATTTCTAATGATACATTTTGAAGGCCATTTAAAAGTTGATCACGCAATCTTTCGTCCAAATTAGTTTTGAAGTTGCAATTTTCTGCAGCTAATTTTAACTTTTTTACATACTCAACAAAAGTTTCATCATTTTTTCTTGTACATTTCAGAAATTGTAATCTAGAATAAAAAACTGTAGTTTTATGTTGAAATAACTTTTTATTAATTTTATTAAATCATCATATTCAATCAATGTTATATCATCTAGGTAAAGAAAGTTCATTAAGCTCTCTACATTTTTCTACCCCATATATCCCAGTATGATTTTGCATCAAGTGTCCTTGGGCACATTTTTAGCATCGAATATATATGTGATAATTAATATATATATAAATAATATCTCCTTGTGTGCCTAAATTACTAGGTGCACCCCATAGTTTAATTATATGAAATCTCTTTTGATTTTAATTTTAAACATTTTTAAAAATTTAAATTTCTGGAAATGTGAATTGGAAAGGTTTACAGTACAAGTTAAATTCGCGAGAGATTGATTAATTTAATTACCTTTATTTTTCATTTAAATGACTTTTAAGTCCAGCAGGATAGGTGGAAAATATATTTATTTGGCTAAAATTATACACCGTCATTAAGTAAAAAAGACAGTCTTAAACTTTTGTGTTTGTGGCAATTATATTGTGACCTTTGTTTCAAGGCAACATAAAAGCTGCCATTCTTCATCCAACCTTTAAGGTTGTCTGGGGGTAGATAGGCTGGAGGGATATAAAAGATTCAAAGATGATCTTTTTATAAATCTATTTGTAGAATCCCTAGTCGAGAGTTAAATAACAAATTTCTTTAAAGTCAAACTTCTCGATTCAAATCCTATCCATTTTTTTTAACTTTTAAAGTTAACTTGAGCCGATTTGAATACAAATATTATTAATATTTCCACCTTAATTGATGAATTTTTGTAACAAAATATATGTGTAACCCAAGAGCATTATTAGGATATAATTTAGTTAGCTTGTTTTTTAAACGTTTTATTAACAAAATTTTACAAAAATGCATGGCAGGGTCTTGAACAAAACAATTGTTTACCCGAATATACACTGAGATTACTTGTGAACTCGACAGAAAAGCTCCTAATTGGAATTTTGGTACTATACAGTATTTTGTGAAAGTAAATCACCAAAACTTTAGTTTTTTCCTCGGTTTTCTTTATTTAAAAGAAATTATTATTTAATATAACACTGTTAATCTTGAATTAATTTTTTCTAAAGGTGCACGAGAAAATATATACTTTAATAAAAAATAATTTATGAATAGATTAAAATACAGAAATTTTGCTTTAATTATTAATTATTGCAAGATTATGATTGAATGTTTTATTTATATCACGTCCATGAAAAATACCGCAGATTTACTGAGTCAAGGGACAATGAAAAAGTAAAAGTATCCTCGTCATGTATGTTATGATGTTAAAATTGCTCATATAGTTTAAGATATCATTAATATTTAAAACGCTTATTAGAATAGCATTTTTAGGTAATTTGACTATGATTTGCTTTGAGGAAAAAGATCGTTTCTGTTCAAACTAAAAGCTGTTCATTTCATAAGCTAATATAAAATGCTTGATGTCTTGTGGGGTCAGGGTTGTTAGGGCAAGGGTTAGGGTTAGAGTTCTCAATTAGATTTGCTTGGCTTTTGAAATGATCAGCTTTTAGTTTGAATAAGAATCAAAAAGGTATTTAATGAACTCATTCGCTTGAGGCATTTATCTTTTAATTCCAAAATCTCCAAATTTCACTCGTTAGGCGGATCTCACTCAATCGTGACAAGTTTCATAGACTTAAGCTAAAAGGTATTTGTTTAGATTGCATTTAAACAATGCTTTTCGATCCCTTGCAGACCTGTAATTATCTCATAAAGCCTGTGACATAAATTACTTAGAGTCTAGAGCAGACCTTAACACTGATTATTATCCCTAAGATTATATATAAATAGCTAGAGCCTCAAATCGTATTGTCCTAAAATAAAGTCATAGCTTATCTAGGGCTAAAGTTTCAAATTTAAAAATGTACCTAGTTAAATATTTATGGTAAATTTGTAATGGAACAATTAAGAAAACGGCATAGTGATGAGCTTGAAAAGTATAACGTCTTTAACAAAGGTATTTCCGTTAATAATTTTTTGTGATGCTTTTATTTAGATCAACAAAAATATATAGAGTTTAAAAAACAAGTCGGCGGACAATTAAATGAGATTGAATCTGTTCTTGAAGTAGCAATTATTCTATAATCTAATATAAATTATAATAAATTATATGCTACATATTTATTTTTGTTTAATTTGCATTAAATATTTAGAATATAAATCTAATTTTCATTGTAGAACTTGAGTTTTTATGTTAAAATTTTTTTTTCTGTTTTATCAATAAAATTAAAAATATAAAATCATTGATTTACTTTAAAAACAAAAATTTGGTTATTTAAAAAATAAGTTTACTTAAATGTTTAGTAATGTTAATTACATTTACAAAGCAATTTTAAAAAACAAGGAAGGTTATAAATGCACAATGACGTAGTTATTTTAATTTTATATATTGTTTTAGATATTAACTTTGTAAAAATAAGAATTTTTCTATAATCCATTAAGTTTTTGCCTGCTAATATTCACATAATAACATTTAAAGTACAAGATGTCATTTAAGATTATTACCTGCCCTGCAATGACTATCCTCTACACTTATTAGAAAGACAATTTTATGTAGAATGTAGCTGACACAAAATTTAAATTTTACTTTAATATCCTAGCTACACAATTCACTTTTAAATAGCAATTATTAATAATAAGTTGGGTTCAAAATATATTATAAATAGGGTTTGATTACACTTTAACCTAATGTTAAATCTCTTTTTTATTTATTATATTGTCTAATCCATTGTATGCCCATGAGCCTAAATTCTAATAGCAATGCTTATATTTATATGTGTCATTTTTAATTTTGGATCTAAGACCCGATTATTTTATTTGCCTAGGCTTTGGGATGTCCCTGCAGGGCTTAATGTATTAATTCGTGAATAATCTTTTGTTGATTTATTTAAAAAGTTTACTTGCCATCAATAACGTTGCTGTCCTGTAAATAGTTTTAAATTAACCTGTGCATTATTCCAATTTTGAAAATTAAATTGAATACCTTATGACTATTAAAAAGTGATTTAATTATGGTCATGTTCAAATATTGTTTTTCCTAACGAATCTCACACTGAAATTTGTATTTTTAGGAATTAAAGTTGTTACATCCCGAGAAAAATACGATCTACAAGGCAGTTGGACCTATTTTAATAAAACAAGACTTGAAGGAAGCCCTCGAGAACGTTAAAAAACGCAGAACTTTTTGTAATGAGCAACTGTAAGTTTACCCGATAATTTTTATATTACCTACTAAACAATTTCTTAAAGGAAAAAGAATGACGACTTGCTGAAAGAATTGGAAACTAAGCGTAAGGGACATGAGGAAAATCTGAAAAAGATCGAACACCAAATTCAACAAATACAGTTGAAAGCCGCCGTCAAATAATTTATTTTTACATCCCCAAACTATTAATTGTTATGTAATATTATGTATGTACGTGTAAATATTGAAGTATCAAACGTTATTATGTTAAGGGAAGAGGAGAGTTATCTCTTTTTCCAAATTGTTGCTAACACGGGACTAATACCGTTTGCTCACTGTGCAATAGAAATGATGTGTTCATAACATAAGTTTCGTTATATTAGAATCCTCCGAAACATTGAGCAAAATAAAAGCAGTAGTGAGGTTGCAAGGTCAAAACATAACGGCTTATTTGATCGGTGTAATCGGTAGTTTTAACAACAGGCATGACTTTAGCAACCACTGAATTTTCGCTTTTTTATTTTTCTTCCGAATAGATTCAATTTATATCAATCCATCTACCTTTAAAATTTAAATAAAATTTAAAATGACATATTGGAATGCGAAAATCATATTGGAATTAGCTTCCCATAATTATCGTGCCTAAAGTTTATTAAAATTTAGAACATATATTGTACTAGATGAACCCGGCAAACGTTGTTTTGCCATTTACCCAGGTGTATTAAATTATGTTGGAATTTTAGGACATATATTATGATAAAGCGGTTATTGAAGTAAAAATAAAGTTTGATGTATATATTTTCTACTTCTATTGTTCTATTTCCGTATACAGTGCAACGCGTACGAATACTCGAAAACTACTGGACCGATTTGGCTCGAACAAATCTTAAAACATGCTCCGGACTGTCAGGAATAAACTGAAATTTTGAGCCAAATCGGTCTGGTAGTTTTCCAAAATTGGTGGCGGCATATATACACACACACATAGTTTCATTTTTATATATAAGATTTTACTGATGTGTAATGTAGAGTCCACCAGATGTTTTGCGACAGCCATCTTAATCAGCATTTAAATAAATCTGGAATCAATAAAATTGATTTCTCAAAGCAAGACTTGTATAAAATTACCTTTAAAGGGTCCATTATATCCTTACCTAGTGGCCTAGCTAGCTCTTGACCTCTGAGGAGGGAGTTAAATTTAATTTTATTAAAATATTTTTTATAATTGCAGAATTTAGTAATTAACTCTTTTAGGTAATTTCCCCTCACACCTTATTTATAACAATTCGTTTAGTTACTACCTTTTAAGTCCATATCAATATTAGTTTCCAAATCTTGTTAGGTTTTCCCTTCTTCGTTTGCCTTCAACTTAAACCTTGTGCAAACCAAAAAAACTATACCATTAGCAAAAAAACTTTATTTTTGACTATATTATGATTGTAGAAAATAGTGTAGTGTAGGTTATGTTATACAAATGAATTATAAGAAATGTATAAATTATGCAATTAATAACTAGAAAAACAAAATTGTAATATTTTTGGGGTCATAGTTAATGTTTATAACCATAACAAATCTTAACGGTACCAAGTCAAACGTTCTCAAATCAAACGTTATAAAACATCTAAAAATAACTAACTAAAAATTTCTATAAAAATTATGATATAAGCTTTTAATTTAGGTAGATCTGAAGGTTTCATACATAATTAGGGTTCTCTATAATAGGGGTAGGGTTAAGGTTAGGGTAAGGTTTTAGTTATTTTTAGGTGTTTTATAACGTTTGACCCTGAAAACGTTTGACCCCGATTCAATCTTAACATAGTAGACCGAATCTTCTTCTTCTTCTTTATCAGTTATTTGGTCCCACATTGGTGGGGTTTGTTTTGATGAGTCTCTTCCATCTTGACCGGGTGAGTGCCATGTCTTGACTAATCTCTTTAGTTTTCATAACTTTATCGACTTGCCCTTTCCACGTGACACGGGGTCGTCCTCTTCCTCTCTTCCCCGGTATTTCCATGTCTAGCACTTTTCGATTTACGTCATCCGTGTCCCTTCTTAGTATATGCCCATACCACCTTAGCCGATTTTCGTTAATCATGTCCGCCATAGGTTGAATACCCATTTTTGTCATGAGAAAGTCATTCGTCATATGATCGAGCTTAGTATATCCCAAGCTCCACCGTATCATTCTCATCTCTGTGGCTTGTAATAGCTTTCCTTCCATGGTGTTTAATGCCCATGTTTCACTTCCATACAGTAACACCGGTCTTACGATGGATTTGTAAGCTTTGCTCTTCAACCATATTGACATTTTCTTGTCGCACATTACACCGGATATACTACGCCATTTAAGCCATCCTTTTTGAATCCGGGCATTGACTTCCGTTGCGCAACCTCCCTCTTGATGTAGCATCGAGCCGAGGTATGTAAACCTGTCTACTTTTGGGTACTTTAGATGGTCATACAGGGATGGGGTGTCTGTACCGTTCATTTTCATGTATACCGTTTTTCGATCGTTGACCTTTAAACCATATCCAGCTAAGCGCTTTGACCACTTTTCGGCTTCTTCGAATACTTTGTCCCTTGTTTCCTCGCATAGTACTATATCATCGGCATATAGCTTACACCATGGCGATGGCTTTTGAATGTCCCTCGTTATCGTGTCTATAATTATATTAAATAAAAAGGGACTTAAAGCAGAGCCTTGATGTAATCCAATATTAACCCGAACAGGTTTAGAGTCTCCAACAGTCGTCCTAACGCAAGAGTTTGAGGCTTCATAGATATTTTTCATAAGCCGTATATATACGTCAGGGATATTTTGTTTCCTCAGGCACCACCATATTAAATCGCGGGGGACCGTGTCATAAGCTTTCTCCAAGTCGATAAAAACCATATGTAGGTCTTTCCTCTTTTCACCATACTTATCCATCATTTGTCTTAAAGCGAAGAATTGGGTCGATTGTGGATTTGCCGGCTACGAATCCGAATTGATTAGCCGATATTTCCACCTCGTTTTTCAGCCTTGTTACTAAGATCCTTTCCATAAGCTTCAAGGAGTGGCAAGTTAGCTTGACTCTGTAATTGCCGCAGTCCTGAGGGTCTCCTTTGCCTTTAAATAAGGGTATAATCGTGCTTGCTCTCCATTGATTAGGGATTCGCTCTTCTACCAATATCTTGTTAAGGAGGTTCGTCATGGTGGTGACTCCTTCTTCACGACATCCGAGCAATGCTTCCATAGGTATTCCATCTGGGCCATTTGCTTTTCCTTTTTGCATCTTCTTCATTTGTGTCCTAACTTCATCCTGCTGAAAGAGTAAAGAGTTCGACCATACTTATATTTGGCTCAATTTCGGGAAGAGAATCCTTGTCATTTGCAATATTCATAAGTTTCTTAAAATATCCTTTCCATCACTTCCTTCGGCTTGAATAAGGTTTGACCCATCTCGCTTTTGACTATTTTAAGAACTCCGACATCGCGACTTTTCTTCTCCCTTATCTTGGCCAATTTGTACATAAGCCTATCGCCCCCTTTATGATCCAGCTTGTTTGCCATCTCGGTGTACGCGGCATTCTTCGCTTTTGCAACGGCCTTTTTTGCGGCCCTCTTTGCGTCCCTGTACTCTTGATAATCCTCCGACTTTTTTGATTTATGCCACCGTCTATATAGATTTTTCTTTATTTCGATGAAATCTTTAACCGATTGATCCCACCACCATAGTTCCCTATTCATAGCTTTGCCTCCTTTGGTCCGTCACACGAATCGCTGTTTCCTTAATGTCCTTAGATAGCGCCTCCCAATCGTCGTCTACGTCCCTTTGCAACTTCCTTGCACCCAAGAGTGAGGAGGCTTTTTGATGGTATGCTTCGTTCGTTGACGTATCCTTTAACCTTTCGTATCGAATTCGAGGTTCATATACCTTTCTTCTTTCGGGAAATACTCTTCTGTCAAGATCCATAACAAGGGGACGATGTTGCCTGGCGATTTCTTCTCCCGGTATTACTTTGCAATCCTTGATGCTCCATAAGTCCTTTCGCCGTATAAGCAAATAGTCGATTTGACTAAAATGCTTCCCACTTCTATAGGTCACAATATGATCTTCGCGCTTTTAAAAATAGGTGTCAACGATCGCCATGTCATATGCTTGGGATACTTGGAGAAGTTTTTCCCATTCTTTGTTCTTCAGACCATGCCCATAGCCTCCATGATTGCGTTCATACCCGAGGCGATCTTTCCCTACGTGAGCGTTGAAATCGACCCCAATAATTAGCCTTTCTTCCTGTCGGATTCCTTGTATTTCCTTTTCCAATGAATCGAAGAATATGTCTTTCTCTGAATCCGAACACCCGATTTGGGGGGCATACGCGCACATAACGGTTAGGAGGCCACCTTGATCCGCAATCTTCACCCACATTAGCCTGTCGGAACAACGCTTGACTTCCACCACCTTGTCCTTGAACGATTCGCTTAGAACGATACCGACTCCGTTTCTACGATTTGGTGGCCCACTGTAGAAAAGCTTGTATCCTTCTCCTAATTCCCGAGCTTTCGTTCCGTTTCACCTCGTCTCTTGTAGGCAGGCGATGTGTACCTTTCTTCTTTTTAGCATCTGTGCGACCTCGATGCTCTTTCCCGTCAACGTTCCCACATTCCAGCACGTAATTCGCATTCTTTCCATAACTAGTTTCCTTAACCGCCTTCGTTGTGAGTTAGGCAGTAACCCTAGTGTATTTTTCACATTGCACGGGCGGGGTATGCAGTGCGCGTCGTTTGTGGAGGACGCCCTAGCCTTTTCTTGTAAAATCTCGCTTGAAACTATCATAAATTTTGGAGTTGATTTTTATAGCCGGTTTCCGACCTGACGCCAACCCTCCACTTTTTGCTCGTAGGTAGTGTTATAGTAGACCGAATGGTAAAGGTTAAATATGTTAAGCCTCACTTCTATTAGGGATACTGTCATAGGCGTAGCCAGGGGGGGGGCAATGGCGAAATTTTTTTCTCCAATGCAAAAACCCTTAAAATTTTACGTTTTGCCCCCCCCCCAATTAAACGTTTAAACGTTTTGCCCCCCCCCCTAATCCAAAACCTGGCTACGCCCATGGATACTGTGATGGCTGGCATTTTAAAACGGAGACTCTTTAGAGACGAAATTATATTTTTTTTAATCAATACAATACTACACTAGTGTAAATAACAAATATGAGCATGACAATTAATATATTATTTGTTCACCCATCAATATTTCATAACAAAAATGCACTTTTTAATCAACCAGACAAATATTCAATATAGTCTAGAAAAATTCATCCAAGAATTGTGTTTAAGTCTTAATGTAGCTAGCGAAAAATTTGTTCGAAGAAGTATTATTTGGTATTTAAAATAATCTTTTATGAGGTAGAGAATGGCACGGGTGACCCGATATCGGGTTTGGGTAGAAAATTTTCAAATGTCTTCGGGTTCAGGTTGAAAATTTTTTTTATGGGTGTGATTTAAAGTGTCGGGTCAAAGGTTATAAATCTTTCATTGCAAAATACACGGGACATATCTTTTAAATTAATGCTATGTATAATATTTTTTTAATTAATAACGAAATGTATAAGATCATTCAATTAACTAAATTCCTTTTGTTTTTTTAAATCTGATTCTTTTGATTTCGGCGCAAATTTAAATTTGACTCAAGAAAGGTAAAATATATCAAAAAAAATAATATTTTTAAAAAATTGTGAAATGGTAATACATTATTAATTTTAACTACATATATAATATATATTCATAAAATAAAAGTAAGTGTGAATTTATTAAATGATTCATTTGCAAAACGAAATATCAAATTTAATGTAACCCAATATTGTATATTCTTAAATTTAGTAATCAAAATCTGTGATATCAATTAGTTTCATAAATTGCACCTTAATTTGTCGATCAAATTTTAAACACCCTAATGGGCGTAGCCAGGAGGGGGCAATAATGTTTAAGGGAGGGGCAAAATAACCATTTTTATATTTTAGCCATAATTTGAGAGAATATTTAAGAAATTTTAGGATTTAGAGGGCCCAGGCTACGTGCACACCGCAATTTTTCTTACTCTCCCGTTGGATACCAATATTTGACACACGTTCGGAAGGGGGTCGGGTTCTGGTTAAAATTTTAGAATGCTTTCGGGCTCGGGTTGAAAATTAGCGACTTTGCAGTTCTCTAGTGGGAAATCGCATCGATGGTAATTTGTAATATCTTAAAATGATTAATTTTTCTCTTAAGATTAATTTTTCAATAAATTCTTATGGCACAACTCAAAAATTAATGTCATGATTTTGTTATTTGTTAGTTGCGCTTGTATAATCACTTCATTTCCTACCACCGTGGCGTAGCTAGGGGGTGGCCCAGGGGACCCGGGCCCACCCAAGAGCAAAAACCGGGCCCCATGGGCCCCCCCCCCAAGCGAAAAATCTTTGGCCCCTCCTGGGCCCCTTAAGCCATTTTCTTCATCTTAATTAAGAAACAATATGAAGATTATTATTATTGTTTTTGAATAAAAGTTTTAATTATAATATTACAAATAATAATAATGATGCTGCATAAGACGACAATAAAGGGTGCGAAATTTTATTATTTTAATTAAAATAATTTTAACCAACTTCATGTCATGCGAAAGATCGTTCTCGTTGCTAAAACGGATTAAAACTTATCTTCGTTCCACAATTTGACAAGATAGGTTATCTTCCTTAGCTTTATGGAGCTTGGAACATGACTTTATAAATGTTATTCCCCCGGATGATATTATAAATTTGTTTGCAACATCGAGTAAAAGGCGTAATGAACTACTATTTAAAGACTAATTTTAATATTTAATGAAAAACTATCTGGGCTTTTAAACTTTTTAACACTTTTAAAATGTATTAAAATATTATTAAATTTACGAAAATTCCATCCTGGATTCAATTTAATTGTCCATCTCACATGCTTATTGTTTAACATATCTTGGATATTTTTATGTACCACATGCACATATAAAGCCAATAGTTTTCCAAAAAATAGTTTGCACACCATTTTTTCCCCTTATCATAAGTTTGATAAATTAATATTAATAACCAATTCCTGAATTTTATACAATTGTTAACGCATCAAAACTTTCAAGGGATAAAAATCCTAAAAAAATTCATTCTGTTTGTCAAACGCTAAGTTGTTCTGTGCATCTCACATCTCTAATTTCATCTAAAATTATTAAATAAAATTTTGATTCATTTAATTTTGACAGAATATTTTTAAGGTTCATTTAGCCGTTAAATTTATTAGGTCATTTTAATTTTCAGGTGGTGTAAAGGGGGGGGGGGGGGGGTTGTACAAATCTATCTATAATATCAAGGGGCAATAACTTCTAAATACTAATTTTAATTTCATAATTAATTTTTTTTATATTTTATGTTATATATAATTCGCCTTTTGAGGATCTAACCTAAAAAAAAGCTTTTAAATGTTCTCATTGTTTTCCTGACATAAATGCTGCCAATATTGCATATATAAAATTATAAGGCAATAAAATATTTTTATAAAAACTTTGTTGTATAGATTTTTTAAATTATTTGCATTATTTTTTAAAATGTCAAAGATTTCTTGTCAATATCCCCGTTCCACTTTGTACCCTTACAATTCATTTATACAAAACTTATTATACCATGTGAAATTTTCTATATTGTTTCAACTAGTGCCCTATCAACTCGCCGGAAACAATCTCGCCGAATTTAATGTCCCCCAGCTTAAAATCGTCCCCCATTCAACCAATCACAAAATGGAGGACTTTTTTTAGCTGGGGGACATTAAATTCGGCGAGATTGTTTTCGGCAAGTTGACGGGCCACCGTTTCAACTACATCACCTTGTTTTATTTATGAATAAATTTTATTTATTTTATTTTTATGCCCTATAAACATGAGGGGACATATTAGTGTGATGTTAATAGAAAAAATACACAGAGTAGTAGCGGAATTTTAAGTTTGTCCAACGTTTATGAGTTGGGTTTTGAATTGGGGGGGGGGGGGGGGGCAAAACATAAATATTTTTTTTCTTAAGGGTGTGCGCGTAACAAAAAATTTTTGTCCCCCCCCCTATTTGACCAGCTTAGCCTCCCCCCAAGGCAAAAAGGCTAGCTACGCCACTGCCTACCACCAAACTTGAATTTATATTGGCATTTGAAATTTTATTAACAAATCATGTAAGCTATGTTTTTAGACAAATACTGCCAAAATTAAAGCTAAATTTTTATGAGTAGTATGATGACCTAATGGTTGTACTTAATGAGTGTTCACAGAAAGTAGGAAAGACTATATGTCTTTCGCCCAATATTTCTAAAATATAACTTTATTATGATATACTTCGCAAAATACATAGTGAGCATTGCTCACGCGAGTAATTTAATAACTCTAAGCCTTAAGGTCATGGGCGTAGCCAGCATTGGAATTAGAGGGGGGGGGCAAAAATGATTTAGGGAGGGTATAACATTTTTTGAAATTTTAGCCGTAATTAATAAATTTCAACAAATCTCTAGATTCAGAGGGGGGCAGAGGGCGTAGCCAGCATTGGGATTAGAGGGGGCAAAAGTGGGTTAGGGAGGGGCAAATTATCATTTTTAAAAATTTGATTTAGAGGGGGGCAGCCGCCCCTTCCTGCCCCCCCCCTCCCGTTTCTACACCCATGCTTAAGGTTGACTAAACTAAACACATTAACAACCTTTGGTCCCTTTTTCATATTTTGACTTAAAACTAAAGGTTGGCTAACAAAACCCAGGTCTTTTTACAACACTACAAGTTGTACAGATCCATGTATACCAACCTTTTTTTTTATAAAATTATGTCAACGAATGGTTGGTTAACTATTATTTGAAACTAATAGCAAAGTTGTGGCAATTTAAATATACTATTAATTTAATTAGCCTATACAAACTGACATTCAATTTTTGCAATTAATATCCTGTGCTCATGCTTTTGTATTAACAAAATTAATAGTTTGCTTAATTTGGGGTTTAACAAAAACATGTATGATTAAAAGATATAATCTAGTATTTCCATTTCATAAACTATATATAAAAAATATTATTTTACACCCTTAAATATAGCTAGATTATAAAATTATGCTAGTTGTTATTTATGTATTTTATTGGCCTATGAATAGAATCTAACAAAAGGTTGATCTAATGGTAGTAATCTAATCTATTTCAGGCTTAAACAAAATTAAGTAATATATTATCAAGCCTTATTTCTATTGTAACATTGCTAAGGAAACATTCAAAGACATATAGAATAACATAAACTTGTGATAAAATTCCTAACAAATTTGCCTAGAATCAAAAAAATTATTTGCTCAGGTTACAGACCAAAGTAAAAAACCAAAAATAGTTTTTTATACAAATTTAACAATCATAAAATGCAACTAACATCTCACACTATTGAATGGCACCTTGAATCACTAAATCCTTTTATTCATTGCTAAATTATAGTTCCAAAAGTCAAAGTATATTGCCAATTAGATATCAAATAGTCACAAACAAATTTAAAAACATGCAACATTCCACTTATATAACATATAGTTTAGCAAAAATATTTTTAAAAATATGCATATGTATTTTTGAAACATAGACTTTATCATTATACACATTATTAGTTTTTTTTTAAAGTTTATTCCAATATAAACAATTAATTCAATACCAAGTATTTGAATAATCTTTATATTTACTTAAGTTTTATTTTCTTATAAGAAACAAAATGGTCAAGTTTATGTATAGTTGCATTACATAGAATTGTATTAATTGAATTATTTTCACTTGGGAATTTTGTAGGAAATTTAAGCCTTTGTTTTTCATGTATGGTATATAAAGGTTTAATGTCATCTACATTGATAAAAAGCAATTTGGCACCTAATCTAGCTGTATTATATAGAATTTGCACTGCTTTCTCATTAGCATTAAAGTTAACTTCCAATGCAGAGACTTTATTAAGATACTGAAATAATGGTTCACTAATTTCATTGTCTGAAAATTTTACAAGTAATGGGTTGCTATGGAGAAAGCAAGAAAGGCATTTATAAAAAGGTGCTGGTAATTTGGTGGACTTCATTTGGATTTTAACATTTGACGAGCATTATTTTCAATTGTTTGATTAATTTTTTTCTCGAATATTTTTTTTGCATTTTCTTGCGTAATTAAATTTGCTTTTTTGGGCGCAATATAAGTTTTGCCTTTTTTAAGCTTGGCTTTTTTGACATGATTGGACTTTTGTTTGACGTTGTCCGGAAGCTTTATTTTAAATTTTACTTCTCCCTGCACCATAATTAAAATTTTATCAATAGGTTACATTGCCTGATCATTACATTTCTACGGTTATAGTGTGTTGGAAAACAAAATAACTTATAAGCTTAAAAACGAGAAAAACAAATTTCAAAAAATTCTTTCAGTTTTGATTAACAACAATGTTGTAAGATTTCATAGCTTGTGTGACGAATTGAATTTGGATTGGTTTGCTGTACAAGGCATTTTTATGGCAATCTACTCCGACAAAATTACAATTACCTCTATACTTTTATTCTAAAACTCTTTTTTTGGTTGTACAACCAATATGTAATGTAATTGATTTTGTGGAAGGCAAAAAATTATATTCATTTGGCTTATTATACTCCGGCTTTTAGTCACAGCTAGATATTTTTGTGAAACCCCGAAGTAAGATAAATTACTTTAAGAAACTTTTTTTTAAAGATGTCTTATATAAGTGTATGTTTAAAATATTTTTAGATTTGCTTATTTTCACAAGGTAAATAGCAAGTGCCATCCATCACTCACCTTTGGGATTTGATCTTTTAAAGGAATAAATGTTTACATCTCTGTCATAAGAAAAGTCATAGTTCCTTCACAGACTTTGAATTTTTCTTTCTTGAAATAACAGACGAAAACCTTTTTTTTTAATTTAACGACTTGAGTTGGTTTTTATAATGCACTGATTTCATTAAGTGAGTTAGTTGAAAAAGCTTAATAGATTTCGTAACAGATTGTTTAAAGATGAATAAATTTTTTATCGGGTAACAATTTTAAATATGATATAACATTAAAGAAGTAATTTGTTCTGTTAACCTTTACCAAAACTCTAGCAATGTATAACTCTACTTAATATTTTTACTAAGACTTATAAAAACTCTTTAACAGAAACTGGTACTTACTCCTTTAAAAAAATAGTAACCTATAACTGAATTAGTCGATTATGAGAGAAAGAATTACGAACTAAATAGCCCCTTGTTTTTAACAAATTTTTTAATCTCAAATTAAATTTTATTTATTAATCATATACACCATAACTAAATCAACATAATAATTTCGAAAAACCATTAATATAAATTTTGTTATTATTTTCGTAGGCTGCGTTTCAGTTTAGAAGCTTCCATTTCAAGCCTTTTCTATAAAAAATAACGTCCATAAAATTTTAGATATTTTTTTTGTTTAATCCATAAATAAAACTCGATTTCCCAAAAGGGTGAAACTAGCTTGTGATGACCATGGTCACTGTTATTGTTTAAATTAAAGTCTAAGCCCCTTTAAATTTAAATTGAAAACAATAATTTAGACAATGCTATCCAGCTGTCTTACATATTAATAAATTTAATGGGTCTGACTTTAAACTTTAATAATAAAACATTACTTAGTTTATTGAAAATATTTTCTTGACATACTATTTACAAATTTATATAAAACAGAGAAAATGAAAAGATAAACTAATAAAATATTAATTTATAATTAAACAAATTTGTCGGTTGTTTAAGAAAAGAATTTAGACTACGAACCCTGTTCAAAATTTAATCCCTCACTACATTTCATTATTATTTAATTTTAAATTAGAATCTTAAGAATTTTTGGTTTTGGTACTACCTATGTGTTTTAAATTAAGTCATCTTACTTTTCTTAAGGGACGGATCTAAATCTTTTTGAATCAAAAATGGCCCAAATAAAAAATCAAGGAGTTTTAAAATAAGCTTAGGAGTGCAGTTGTTTATGGTATTGCCTATTACTTGTTGGTTTCTTAGCAATTCAAAAGATAACTAATTTAAATTTTTTGCCAATGCCTTTTTCTATCCCCGTCGCTTGCGTATCCTACACAATAACTTGAGAAGTCCATATATGTCAAGATTTAAGTGATAGAGTGCATGGAAATTACTTTTTAGGGAGTGCGTAACAATATATCTTATAGACCTTCAATTGTTGTTTCCAGTGAACATCTACCCATAAATGCATTATAACGTCATTGCCTTCCTACGTAAGATTGCATTACGCCATTAAAAGTTTGTTTATTAATTATTATAATAAATAAAGTTACATATTTTGAAAATTTACTTTTGTAATATCACAATCTCCGACTTTAAGCCGTATGTGCATAGAGAGTTTACCCGTGCCCACTTTTTGACATTTACCATGACCACTTCCAATCAAAACTTTTGAGCTGAAGGGCTTCTCAAATTTTAACGTGACCGCCATAAACGTGGTATTGCAAGAAGATGTAACTGTAGATTAGATGAGAATCGACAACAAAAACAAAAGTATGCATATATATTAAGTTGTAGACAATACCTTAAATATAAAAGTGTTTATTAATTCTATAGTGATTGGGCAACTGATAGGTTCATCGTCGAGGACAATTTTAATAAGGTGGGGCACATGTTTTATCGTAAGTTCTATCACCCTAGTAATATTTCCTCGAGTGATGTACCCCTGAGGTCAGGAATATTTTAACCTCTCTCTCTCTCTCTTATTCATTTCATAAACTTTTTTATTTTTTTAAACAAATTTTCACTTAATGTTACGCATATTTATTACACTTATCCATGGGCGTAGCCAGCATTGAATTAGAGGGGAGCAATAATCATTAAGGAAGAGCAAAATGAACAAATTTTAAAAATTTTAGGCATAATTTTAATAAACTTTAATAAATATTTGGATTTAGAGGGGGGGGGGTAGTCGCCTTTCCCTGCCCCCTTTGGCTACGCACATGCACTTATCATTATTTAATAGCAACAATTATACCTAGGTAAGAAATTTGGAATTTAAACAAACTAGTAATTTGACTCATTTTAAAACTCTCAAAAGGCCAATTTCGAAATCTTCTTTTCCGCAAATTATTTGTTAAAAAGCTCTTAAATAATAAAGACACTGCTTAAAATTTACGTGGGAAACATATAAATGACAAAATTAGGATAATTAATAAGATCGGAACTTACATTTCAAAGTGTCATTTAGGTCATTGGCTGAATAATTCTAAATGAGTATAAACGCAGTTAATACTTGTATGAAACGATAATTAAATAACCTTCCCTTCCACGTCCTTTTCCGGACACGCAATTTTTAGGCCTTGCGTGCTCATTACTTTGTGATCTTTACTGTGGTATTCAATCACAAGTCTGTGTGAATATACTTTGCCAACCTGTACAAAATAACGTTTTTAAGATCAATTTAGATAGACTCTTAAGCCAAGGGTAAGTCTTTTATTTATTTAAATAAAACAAATTAAACATTAAACCTTGCCGAAAGTTCTAAAATTGAATAAAATCAAGCTACAAATTTTAAAAACAATTAGGCTGTCTAGTCTATACTAAACGTTAATAAATTTTAAACTACACGCTTTAGCAAAAACTTAATATCTTAAAATTAACTGAGTTTAATTCTTTAATCTATTTATTAGATGCAATCATCAAAATATTTATCCTATTCGGTATTACGCTATAAGTTTAAATCAAATCTGTAAAATATCATGTTTATATACAGATCATATATACAAAGTCTATTGTTTAGATTTTGAATATAAGACTTCGTTTAACATAGCCCTATCTTAATATTAAGCTTCATCTAAGCACATGCATTATAACATTTATAAATTCTTAAGTCAATAAGAGGAGTATTAAATTTCATTCAGTTATATAACACATTTTGACTACATTGAACTTTAGCTGTCATTAAAGGCTAAAACTAGCTTAGAATTATATAGAGAGGATGGCAAAATTAGATACTTTTTTTGTTCCACATTCATCGATTCCTATACCACAAACTACAGTTTTTTCGTCGGTGATTTTAAAGTAGCAATTTTTGCCTTCCGTATAAACAAGTCCCTTAAAAATTTTGTTGAAGACCAATTTGATGGCGATGTATTTTGATAAACACAAAATTGAACCTAATCATATATGAATTGAAGCTTACCTTTTTAAATTATAATGTATTTTTAATAAGTTCCTAAATTTATTGGATATTTTAGGATTGTTCAAACATTTTCGAAAAGTTATATTATTTTAACGTTACTATCTATTTGTATATCACAATAATCATATTAATAAAAAATTAATCAGCTTACTTGAATTGAGTGAATTGGTCTAAAATATCAATGAAAAACATTATTTTGTATTTATAATCCATATTTAAGTAACATATAAATTTAATTTTGTTTAAAAAAAGGGCATAAATGTAAAAATTAAGTTTTATGGTAACTGTTAATAATAGTGCATCCTCCTGGTATCTTATACAAGATAATCATAACCTACTTTACTAAGAATCTTATATCTTATCTATGCGTGTTAAAGTACTGATTAATTGAAAGGACAGAATTATACCAAACTAATTTATAAGGTACTTATATATAGTTTTTATATTAAACTACGGAATTTGTTTAATTTAAATGGCTATATGTAAAAGTAAAATTATCCTATTAAATACAATTTTAAATGGTTCAGTATTTAATATAGTTGCATCGTCAAAATGCTTTTATGTACACATTTTAAAAGCGCTAAATAATATGCGTTAAAAGTACTTCAAGATTTTACCAATTGATTGACGTAGGTGTCCATAGTAGAAATCTCGTTCAATTCCGTCGTTTCCGATAGCGGGTTGTATGGTGTTAGATATATGTCATTGATAGTCGTTCCCTTTAATAAAGTCTCATGAAAAGTATGATTTTTTCTATTTATAAATGACGACCTAGAAGGCCTGTTTTAGGAATATCAAAAATTTTTGTAGAAACCCGCAAATACAATATATTGTTAAAGGTTGAAACAGTATACATACGTTGTGCCATGATATGGTGTCCTTTTCGCTAACAGTTACAGCGCTTTTGCTCGATACGATCATTGATGATTTTTGATTAGTATGGGTACTTCCTTGACTGTGGGTTTGAGTGACCCTCGTAGTTGTGGTTATCACTGCTGTGGTACGTTCTCCTTGGGCCATACCTGTTCCATTTTGTAGACTCTCAGTCATAATTGTTGTACTTGCTTTTTTGATTTCTGGTATTGTTTTTTGGGAAACGCTGATTTCACCCAAAGGTTGAGGCGTAATAACAAACTTTTGGTCCTACAATTAGAATGATTATTAAGATAATGAAAAGTCTCATAAACCGAGCAATAACAACTTATTTCAAGAGATGTTTAGGCTTAAATTTGTGCAACCTTAAATTGAGATCGGATGCCGGAGAAAGAATTTAGAAGTGATAAATAATGGCAGAGAATAATACAAAAAACATTTCTGATAAATTGATATTATTATTGACTCATAAGAATATATAATCCCTCCTATGTAGTACACCAAAATATTATTCCTTCGTATTTTAATTTAACATGTTATTTCTTGTCATAAACTAAGATACACATGAGAAATGGCAGTTTATTTGGGGTTGTTAAAAGTAGTGCATAAGAGTTGCCCATCCATTTAAATAACAAATTCGAGTATTATTAAAGTTCGACATGGTTACATTAAATAAGTTTAGTAGAAAAACGATATCTAACTTAACTAACTTTTAAAGTTTCATAAAGTCCATGACGCACTACTCAAAGTTTTAGCAACATGTGACAGCAACTGAAATTTGGGTATTAGTTAGTTAATGCAAGTCACTTATTGGTGGCAGTAATGGATGGATTAGGCGACAAATTATAACGGTGTAAAAGTTCAATATCACAATATTGTATCCAATTTAATATGAATTTTAGTATTCCCTTTGTTATAATAAAATCCTCAATCACATGCGTCGCTTTTAAAGAACAGATTGAAACTACGCATTATGTTGTTCATTAACAATATCATTAGGACACTACAAAGAGTCAAGTTTTAACATTTAAAACTTATTGTAGAACAATTTGTTTATTTAGAAATCCTAATTCCAAGTGTTTCACAAATACGACTTTGCCCCAACCTCAAGACATATTTCAGGGCCTATTTATATAATCATGAAACTCTTGCTTACGTTGGATCCTACATTTTTTAAACATTACTAAGGTCACACTATTTTGATGACAGCATTATGCAAATTAATATTTCAGAGTAGTTATTTAAATTTTGTGATTTTTTGTAATTACGAAACCTTATATTGTGTATGATTTCGTTTGTGTACTTAAGAGCCTATGGTAAAAAATTAAAACAACAAAAAGATGAATATTAAGGTTCAATAGTATATTTTTAAACTTACCGGTTTTTGTGTAGAAAGAGGTTTTTTACAAAATTCGTTGGGCTTAAATTTTTTATCGCCGGCCCGGTGAAAATTTGCCTTTTCGAGCTCATTGATCCCGTCTTGCCCCGTCTTCTCAAACATGATGTCATTTGCGTCTTTTCTTAATTCTTTAAAAACATGTTTATCTAGATCTTTTATTAAAGCATCGGTCCATGTCTCTCCAATGCAAATGGGATTAAAGTTGAAGTCTTTTTTGAAACATTTCCTCCTCTCTATTTGCTCCACAAACACCGATAGATGTACTATGAATTTGCGTACTCGGCCGTTTTGTTCCTAAACGAAACATTTCTTAACATTGGAAAAATGTAGCCTTTGTCGTTAAAATAACTTTTTTTGCAAAATCCTTTTTGACTTAACAAAAAGGACTTATAGCATTTATTGAAACTATATTTCAATAAATTGATGCAAGGGCTCGATTGAGTTTAAAATTTTGGGCTCGTATCCAGCTCGATCAAAGTGAAAAACTGTACCCGCAGGGTTTCTGTTCGCATAAAACTGATGTTTGCAGTGTAAAAAAGTGTAACAAATTTAAATATATTTTTTGAATTTGAAAGCATTTAATGACTCTTTTAGCAGCACATATAATTTTGTTATAAATTTAAGAGATAAAATTAAAAGAATGTTTGCATGGTTACCCTTTGAATATCTTTGCACTTTTCGGGTTCTATAAAAGTTTTAAAGATTTTGGCATTAGTCGCTTGATAAACACAACCTTGCTCGTTACCAGCCACCATGACCACATTCGATTCGTGATGGGTTGTCACTTTAATAGCGACTAGACCCATTCGGCATTCTATTATGACTACCCAGAAAAATTTGCAAATGTTTTTATATCCGTATTTTTAACTAATAACACATTTTAATTAATTTTTTGGGCTATCAAAATATTGGTAAAATTCCTACTCCATGCGCCTTCAAATTCGAAGATGTCCTTGGAAACTTCAGTCGATTTCTGAATTTATTTTAAAAAAACAGGTTCACATTCTTAATAAATAAATTAATTTACCAAAAATTCAATTTTTCTTAATTACCTTGACCTCAGTCATGACACCAGCGCTCACGGGTATTGGGCATTGAATCATGTGCGTTTGCTCGTAGCATTTTTTGGAACATTCATTGAATAACACAAATCGTAGATCATTACGATAAGAATTTTCTGCCTATGCATTTTAAGATTGGATAAAAACTAATATCGAAATAGGAGTCGAAATTGATTTATAATATTATAATTGATTATCTTTAAAACATAACAGAATTTATATAATTTATGTATTAATATTTTTGCAAATTCAAACGCGAATATAAACAAAATTAAATAGATCCTATTGTTAATCGCTATACACACGCCCCTAGCTCCATCTTACCTTGTAAGTGCCACAGTTATCGAACGAAAAGGAGCGAGCAAAAAAGGGTAAACCCCTGCTTTGTTCAAAACGGCAGTCCTTATTGGAAGTTGTCACTTCCCCGTAAAAATGTGGCGACCATTCGAAATTCAGGATAAAACGTTCGTCGTCACAAGTTACACTAACTTAATTAATGTTATAGTTGAAAATATAGTATATCTTTGTTTAATTGCTCCATTCTTCCCTTCCTTTACCTCAAGGGATGTAGTAATTGACAATTAAATGAAGAATCATTCAAATGAGGATTTATAAAAAGTTCCTAGGGCCAGGTCATTATATTTCCTAGTCTAGATTTTATTTATTTCAGCATTTTTGAGGGTGAAAGATATGTAAAAATCTTGCCTTAGTAAATAATAAACATATAGGAAGAATCGGAGTAAAAATAGCATAGCTATATAATATAAATAATTAAAACAGTAAATTATGAAAACATTTGGGATGTTGTAAAGAGTACTTTTTTATCAGGCAAAAGATCACAATGGAAATCGACGATTTCCATACACGGATCAATGCCATCCGTTTAGTTATAGCGCGTTTTTATATTTTTTTTAGTCGTGAATGTAATTTTTTGTATACCATTTAAAAAAGACTTCTTCAAATTAAGATGATTTTTTTATGTTAAATGTCTAAATTCAACGCTTTGAATTCAGAGTCTTTTTATGACCCGTGCATGTCTTCTAATGAAAACACGTATATCATTTAAAAAACTGTAGTTTGTTCGTATAGCCATTAATATCAATTCGTCTCTTATAAAATCTTATTAAGAAAAAAAAATTCGTAGTTTTGTTCCAATAAATATTACCAAATAAAAGTACTATCATTAAAATTCGTCTAGAATATATTATTAATAAAAATAAAACATAGGCCCCAAAAATATTTGTCAAAACTTTAAACCGGCTTTTAAAGGTAAATTATTGATTAGCTAATTCCTATGGCGATTATTAACAATTGTATTTACTGCCATCTTTAACAATGTCCTCATGTAATAATATAGTTTCAATATTTTAAAAATTCACATTTAAAAAATAACATTACTGTTTAAGTCTATATAGTGCTTTGTTTAATTAGTTAACCATATAAGAAGTTATTATAATTTTAAAAATAAATTCGTTTTTATAAGTTACAAATTGGATAGTTATAAACGCCAAAAATTTTAATAACCGAATAAGGCATTTAAACAGCAGCCCTACAATTATGCCAAATTCAAATCTAAGTAAGATAATAACATTTAATGCTTGTTAAAATCTCTAAAGTGGTCGTAAATTAAAATGATTGTTTTAATTGCGCATGCGATTTCATATCATTAAAAAATATTAAAATCATATATATATACGTACCTATCAAACTTTCTGGAGTTTCCTCCTATAATAAAATATAGACAAAAATTTAATCCACTTTTGAGTTAATAAGAGAATGCATTTGGACATGACATTTGATCAATTAGACATCAGACTTAGGCAAAACACTTTTGATGATCAAAAATCTCTTCATTTAAAATGCATGCATAGACGACAAGTTATCAAATTATATTCCTTCAACATATTTACTTGTTTTTCGGGCGCATTGGATGTGGTATCTAAGCTCGTATTAAGTGCCGTAGAAGTGGTTTTTATAATTGGTTCAGTACTTATAATAGTAGTAACTACCATAGTCTCATTGTAAGTTACATCCGAATCCTTTGAGGAGGTTGTAGCCTTTGAGGAAGTAGTATCCCTTGAGGAGGTAGTAGCCGTGGAAGATTGCGTTAGGGGTTTTAATGTAATTATAGGAGCCTTTGCTTGTGATCTCGGACATAACGCTTTAACTTTTTGTGTGAAACAAGGTCGACTACAGGTTCCTATGTAGGAAATCAGGAGACCGATTTCGTAACCATCTCCTTTTTTATTCTGAATATGGAGGTATGCATGCACTTAAGAGTTATTTTTTTTTATTTCCCGTTAAAAACACGCGAAATATTGTTGACCAACAAATTTTTGACTAAGGAATATTAAAGTTTATTTTTTTTCTATTGAATAATTCTCACTGCAGTTAATTTTTTACGCTCTATATTAAACATATGTAAAATTTATCCCCATTTTGTTAGCTAAGGTGGGATCTCGTGTATGTTAATTGAGCTACTTAGATTTATGGCATATGAATGATTTTAATACAGCGGTGATATAGTTAACGGAGTTGAAAAAACATAAGCATCTTTTTGCCTCCAAAAATAATTTGACTTTCAATGCCTTTTTACCTAATATATTTCAACTATAAAGTTTTATCGCAGGGATAGTTGAGAAATAAATTAATGAATCGCCAGTTAAAAGTGTACCAGATTTATTTATCTAGAAAGACAAGATTTACTTAAATAGACTTGTTTTTTTATAATATTTAAAAAAAACATAACTTTTGACAATATGTGTTTAAATTTACCCGAGCATTACTTTTAAAATACGTTACCGAATTAAACCTGGGATAAAACACTTAGCGAAAAGTGTTTTCTTGTTATCCAAATATATGTTATAAAATTTTTTTAATGATCAAATGGCTAGTTTCCTATGTTTAAAAATCGATTGCGTATTTATAATAAAATAGTACTCAAAAAAGTTTATTTTGTTAGATGAAAGGTCTTTTTAGAAGAAGTTTAAAAATCTATGCTGGATTATTTTGCCTATACACTAAAGCTAAACCGAGTTTCAATTCCTCTAATCCACAACTAAGTTCTCTTTAACTTTTGTATTTTTCATTATTACCTTGACATATTATGATAAAATTTATTTTTGTTTGATTTAAAAAAATTTCAAAATTTAACATCAAAACATACATAGATTTCTTACTATCGTTACTCCACAAGAGTCGAAGGGATAATTGACCGACCAAGAATGAAGATCATTCGATGATCTTTCGAATTGGTTGCATCCTTCTTGATCGGTTCGAATAAAACCATTAAAACGACTAGGCCAACTGGCTTTCAAATCAAAAGACGATTCTTGACAGTCCCAATCAACTTACAAAATAGAAACATAAAGAAATCTATGCGGTTTTTTATGATTTAAGTAAAAGTATTGCATGTGTTAGAATATTAAATTTTGAGGTAATATTCTTTGTCCATAACTCACATCTTCCCAAAGACATTTCGGAATAGCCTTTCATATGGCCCTGCAATTAGTAAAACGATATAAACTTGAATAAATATATACATGGCTCTTGGAATGGAAGTACAATGTGCTTAGTGGCTAATTAAAGAATATTTATTAACTTCCTTAATTTTTACATTTTTTCCCGACTTCGAAAACATGTTTATGTTAAATATATTTACAATCCATTGAATAATTATTGATTTTTTAATAGTCTCATCTTTTAAAGAAAGTGGAAGTAAAACGGCTAATATAATTAGGGTTAAATATATATAATTTTAATATAAAATCTTATTGGCATCATAATATCAACGCTGCTATATGCACATTCAATCTATTACATTTTACGGCTTGTGTTAAAGATATATTGATAAAAATTTAAAGTTTTACATATATATTAGAAATAATGCAAAAACTGAACTTTTATGTCAGGAAAGCCTTCTATATCCGCTACTGGACATGAAACCGTAGGATATTCCACAAATAACCGGTTATGGCCCTGATCTTGGTGTTGCACTGTAAACGTTACGATATAAGCGTGCCTTACCTAATAAACAAAATCACACCTTTTTCTTCATGTTTTGTCAGGCGCTTTGCCAGGATTTTCTCATGGGATTGCCAAAAAAAATTTAAGAGTTTTATTGTTAAAAAAGTCGTGCTCGCTATCGGTCCCTGTCGGCCTGGGGGCCGGGCAGGCAAACGTCGTAAATTTAGATTTTCAAGTAGGCCTGGCCGGGGATCCCAACAAAATTGGGGTTATTCGGGCTTAATGAGATTCTTTATATAGTTTACTATTTTTTGTCACCTTTGTATTTGAAAAATTTAAGAATTAAATCAAATATTTTTAAAAATATGACAAAATTAATGCTTGAAATTTAAAATCATCATTTTGAGCCTGGCTGTTCGGGCAGCTCTAGTGACTTAAACATGGCTGAAGAATTTTTAGAAGGGTTTGGGCTGGTGTTGGCAAACAATTTAATTATCAGACCGTGATGTGACCTGGCAGAAAATTTTAGACAAATATAATCAATGATAAAGGTGTTTATCCTAAGTATAAAATGTGGAACGTTATTATAAAAGTCATTTAATTTTTTATATGCGTAGCGAATGTTATTTTGAGATTTCACCCGAAGTAGAAGCATTACCTATGATTTGTTAATATTGCAAATTCAGTCCAAAGGTGTCTTGAAATCTTATTTTTTAAATAAGCTTTTAACCTCTTGAGCATGAAAAAACTAAGATCATTAATGCATGAGGGGTTGGGAAGACAAAAAAGAGGGGTTAAAGCATGTGGCCGAAAATTTAATTTAAAAATAAGGTGTAGTTAAGGTCTTTAGAAGTGTCTTAATCCATATCCGTCTATAAATACTTTTAATTAATTTATTATTTTATTCAATCAAAAAATATATGCCAAGGGGGGCGGCCTTGGCTAAGCCAGTAATCTACATCATTGTTTATAGCTATTGGTGAGACGTTTTCATCTACATCATTGGACAAATTCATGGTATCATCTAGAGATTATTATTCATATAAATTAAAATGTTGTATATATTTATAAAGGATAGGATAGATAACCATAAATGATATTTATTTTGATAGTAATGCTGATATAGGTTTGGATATGCGTATATTTTGTTCTATATAGGCTCAAGTAACAACTTAAAAAATTAACCTTGGTTGTATTTATAACAATTGAAATAAATATGAAATTAATTACTAAATAAACACAATCGCTTAGTTAGCTACTTACTACCAATGGAAGGGTCTAGTGTTTTCACGTGGAAAAATGTTAAATCAAGTTTTTTTCATAGAAATTTGCACAAACGAATTCGGAAGTATTTTGTCGGAAATTTGATTAAAAAATGAATTGTATTTATTATCTTTCCTGATGTTTATAAGTGTCTTAAAATCTTTTATACAACTATACTATAATTATATTTAACCCATTTAATTAATTTATTAATCAAATTTTTTTTCAAATTCTGGCCAAGGGGGGATACGTCCCTCTTTCACCCCCCCCCCCTCCCTTTACGCGCCTGTGAGAGAGTAGATTTCACAAGGTTCCATTTTTAAGAACTATTATTCTTTATAATAAGTGCGAGAATTGTCAATTAAATAATTGTATTGATTAACAATTTTAATGTATAAGGCAAACGTATGAAAGGTTCGCTCTACTATGGGAATCCGAACCATTAATATTGATTCGCGATAATTTGTGATACCGTTTAATTTAATATAAACATAACATTATTTAATTAAAACGAGGTAATTGTGCAGTTTAAAATAACAAAAGTCAAACCTTTTTCATAGAACCTCTCCCAACAACTATTTCTGTCCGATCGTTTAAATTTGTGATGTACTTTTCGTGTTGACCATAATTGATCCTTACTAAACCCTGTTTCTTCACCCATACGAATATCACGTTGATTTTGCCCTTTAAACACGTGCGCCAGACTATAGGCAAAACCAGAAAACATGTTATGGAAAAATTATAATAATAATTTCTGTAAAAATTATCTAATATTAGAAACTATCGTATCGGCTTACACGTGGTTGACAAATCCTAAATTGAAAAATATTATAAAAGCGAAGTGAATTTTGTACAGTACCGTAGCTGGTCGGCATCGACCATCTGTCAAAGAAAGAGAATGTAAAATGATCACTATAATATGAAGAAATAGCATTTAGTAATATTAAGGTTTTGTAACGTGGATGACCATTGAATTATAATTTTTCTTCTATATTAAACCATTTAATTATCATGAGATAAACAGCCGATTGTATAATTGTAATTCGAACGCATAATTCTATACTTAATTAAAATAGGTCTAATAAGGAATTACAGTTATCAACAAATCTCTGTGAAATTATTTAGATCTTTGCATTTAACCAAATGTGTTTTTGTCTTATGTTTATATATGTGACTTCGTCTTCATACAAATAAACATTTTAATAAAAAAAGAAAATTCACAGTGTTTAGCAAGTTTTAATAGATACGATAAACATGAATATGTTTTCTTTAATTTTACTAAAAGTCAGGTTTTTGAAATAATTAGATTGCGAAATAAGCATTTTTGTCTAGTTTATACTGCCAAAACAAATAGACCATAATTAAAAACAACGCGTCCAAGTTGTAAAACCAACTAAGAATTATAACTTAAAATTATTTTGATCTACCTTTATAGTTAGATTTTTAAGTTGTTACTTGAGCATACACAGTCAAAACATAGGCATATCCAAACCTAATTATTTACTATCAAAATTAATATCATTTATGATCTATCCTATCCTGTATATACAAAAATTTCCCTGAAACGTCTTGCCTATGAGTTATAAGCAGTGATGTAGATGAGTGGCGTAACAATGGGGGGACCCTAAGATTTGATTTAAATAAAATATTAAATTAATTAATAGTATTTATAGGCAGATATAAGACTAGGCACTTTAAATACCTTAAAAGCTTATTATTTCCTTTAGTTTCAAATTAAATTTTCGGTAAAAAGCTTTAACCACACTTTTTTATATTCCCGACACCACATGCATAATCGTAGTTTTTCCATACTCTAGATCAAAAGCTTATTTAAATAAAAGGATGTCAAGACATTGATGGAATGAATTGGCAATATTAACAAATAATCTCATCTGCAATGCTTTACTGCGGGTGAAACCTCAAAAAGACAATTCATGGGCAAATGAAAAATCAAATAACTATTTATTATAACAATTCACATTCTATACCCAGAATTAATATCTTTATCATTGATCATATTTGTTAAATTTGATTCAGTTGCAATTGACAAAAAAGCAAAAAACAAATAAATGTCTACGAAAATGCATTTGTCGATTTAAATGTGTGCATCTAACTCCCCTAACCTAAACCCCGACCTAAAACACTAACCCTAACGTTTTCGTCTCTGTAAACCCCTCTCAAGGAGCATTTTCGTTAAATATTCAGACATTCATAGACATTTTGTCAGTTAAACTTTGGTCGAATGCATCGATACCGTTAAATTTTTCTGACGATCGCATCACGGTCTCATAACTAAATTGCCTGCCATGGCCTGCACAAACTCTGCTAAGAGTCCGTTCGGCCATGCTCAGATCACTAGAGCTGTCCGAACTGCAGGGCCCAAAATTATGATTTTAAATTTCAAGCCTTAATTTATCATATAAAATTTTTAATATAATTCTCGAATTTTTTTAAATATAAAGAAGTAATAAAAAAATAGTAAACTATAAAAAATCTCATTAAGCCCGCATTGCCCCAATCCTGTTATGGTGTTCGCCTGGGCCTACTTGAAAATCTAAATTTAAGAAGGTTGCCTGCCCTGTAGCTAGGCCGAAGAGCCCGTAAGCGGCCGCCAGTTTTTGGTTGTTTAATCTTTATTTTAATTGCAAATAAACTTATTTAAACGATTTTTTAGCAGCTATCGCCCCCCCCCCTTGAGAACTAGCTACGCGCCTGAGTATTATAAAATAGTCTCATTCTATGTAGGCTAAGAACGGGAATAAAGAGTGGCCAAATGTCTTTTCGATATTGCATAATATAATATAATAAGTAAATGGGTATCTAATAAAGCTGATTGAGGTAAATAATAAGGTTATAACTTAACATTAGCTATTTTAATTTGGCACTCAATATGTTCTCGCACTATACATTAACTCTTATTTTCTTAACTTTAAATTGAGTGATTTTAATCATTTGACACATAAAAAAGAGGACATATCCGTGACCACAAGGAAGCCTTATATAAAACTTCCGATTAATATGGACATTAACATATGAGTTTTTTAAGCAGAGTCTTTCCACAACGTCCCATGTCAAATACATAAGGTTTTAAAGCAATGGTGTAGGAGGGGGCGGGGTGGAGAAGGAATGGTTTGGTTTAGACTCCTCCCCCCCCCTTTCCTCCCCCTCCCCCCGCTTTGACACCAAATAAAAAAATTTCCTTAACTCTATAGAAAAACTTATGATATTAAAAGGACTCTTTTTAATAATGCGCGGCTTGAAATAATACAGGTCTACAAGAAAAAACCAGCCTACAATCGGACCTTTAATTCTGATAGAGAATTTAGCGCTGAACAATAATCTGTTTTTAGTTTTTTTTTCAAAACTTCCATTTAGATGGTTGAAGGTGCCAAGAATGCTCATTGTAACCTTTTTTGAGACTACATTGATATAGAATTTTAATTTATACTAAAAGGAAATATGCAATGCCGGGGTGAGAAATATTTATTTATTTTGTAGAAGAATGGCTTTTTACCTCCCAAAAAAGAGAGAGTGTGTGTGGCGAGAAAATTTTCGGCAGGTCGAGGAATTAATAGCAGATGTTAAGGGCATAATTAAAACAAGCTATAATTCGAGAAATCTAACAGCCTTCGCCTACACGTTAGTCCGCTGTATAAGCATCTTTCTTGAACTATCTTCTTTTACTTACAGGGTTTGGAGAAGCATCAATAGTTCTCATGTCCTTTAATGAGATTAAAATCATAAAATAGGCTTTGTACTAAACCATATTTATTTAATTCGTAAGATAATAACTCTTTTCAATAATGATTTTTCCTCATCACTAAAAAAATATGTGATATTTAGATTAATGAATTGTAATAGAATTTTTGTTAAATTAATTTAGCCTTGCAGAGAATATCTAAATTCATAAATGGATGCTGGACCTCGAGTGATAGTTAAATGGCTGATCGCTTGTCCGAATAAATAAAACCCGTTAAGACCAACAATTATTGATGATTTTTTTACATGATTACATTTTAAATATATTTATCCTTGTTTAGATACTAACAAAAAAAATTGGATTTACAAAGCAGATAATTATAAAAAATATATTTGAGGGCGGGCCTGAGCTGGGCCTGGGTTTTGAGTTTTATGTCTAATTTATCTCCGATTGTTTAAGTGTAGGCAAATAGGCCCCTTGAAGACTTTGAATTAATGAGCTTTATCAAAATAACGCGTTTCGTTACGGACTAATGATATTTTTTGAATATACACTTTTAATTGAACCTTTTTCTAAGGATTACGCAAGTGAGATATTTATTAATTTATTTATATATATTAATTTATATGATATAGTTTTAAACTATCCATTATTTTTAAATAGAAAGATATTTATTTATTTTAAATTCTTAAAAAGTTTTTAAATAGTATAATGAATAGGGCATTTTGAGATTTGCAATTTTATGAAAATTCTTATCAAGCTATGGGATCTAGGATGTACGAGCTATATTAAAGGCTTAGAAATGCAACACCATGCACGATCCCTTTTGGAAAACAATCATTTATGTGCAAATAAATTAAATGATTTTGTTGGCATTGTCATTTTATTAGAACACATTAACCCTACCTATACAATAGGACTGAGAAAATATGAAACAAAAAATCATGGCAAATCTAATGCAGGCTTGATCATTAATAAAAAACAATTGACAGCCTTAGGTGCTGACTATTTTGAAACTAATAGGGGTGGACTTATTACATACCATGGACCAGGCCAACTTGTGGCATATCCAATCATTAATTTAAATAAATATGTTTCCCTATCCCAATCAAATGCTAACCTAGGAAATAAATTAAAAAATGCCCTTGATTACCCAAATACTAGGATAAACTCAATAAAATGGTATGTGCAACAATTGGCAGATATTATGACTCATTCAGCCCAGAGTTTTGGAATTAATAATGTATATAGTCTAGTAGTTCCTTCTGCATTGACAGGTAGTTGGGTTATCCCAAATGGGAGCCCTGAACTTTATACACTTAATCTAATGCCCAATGCATACATAAATAATTTTCTTGCTAAATCTCCTCAAAAACTTGGTGCTATTGGGATAAGTTACTCCCGTGACATAACAGGGCATGGCCTAGCACTTAATTGTAATGTTGATCTTGCATGGTATGATCATATTGACCCATGTGGACTTTTATCTTTAAAACCAACTGATGAAAGTAATCACCTGAAGAATTGCCAAAATATTAAAATGGTCACATCTATATCAGAAATCTTAAAAGAGCATGTGCCAGTTTCTATGGTTAAGCCACATTTTTTAGAAACATTTGAACAAACATTTAATTGCAAATTAGAAATTTGCAGTGATTATAAAAAATTTACTACCTAATTTTAATCTATGTACTTTTTATTACATGTTGAACAATTATGTATTTCATTTGTCAAATAAAATACTTATTTTACCTTGCAATAGTTCTATCTACAAATTAAGAATAAGCTAGAGGCTAACACATGTCAAAAAGAATTTATTATTTAAATTTTAATCTTATAATGCAAAAAATAATAATTTATTTTTTTTATAAAATTTTATTTCACAAAGATATGCTATAATACTTATATCACTATTAAAGTTAAGCTTAGATAAGCTTAATTCATGGCTCCTCCCCAAGAAAATATGAGCTCAGGTGATAATACATCAGCAAACTCCCGTTCCACACCAAATGCTAATACTCAAAGTGGCATGGTAATTACTTTTTTAAACCTATATAAGATTTTTTGTAGTTAAATTGTTTATTTATTCAAAGTTTTCTTTACATGTTTTTAATAATAATTTTCTACTATTTTTGACTAGAATTTTTTGGCTGCACATAAATTTGATGTGGTACTCTGGATCTTACGTTGGATAACAGTAGTTTCTGGATTGCTGTTTTTGTTTCCAGTTTATGGGTAAGAAACATTATAAATGACTTATTTTTCTCCCTTTTCATGTTTTAAATGAACTTTTCTAATAATGATATTAATCTATTTAAAGCAAACAAGCGTTATGGTATCAAAAATTATTGGTAAGTAATGCAGCTTCGAGTGCCCTAAGACTACACATGAGAACACCCAATTTTCAATTTAATCGTGTATACTTGGCCAGCCTTTTATCGGAGGACAGTTGCCATTACCTCATATTTTCCCTCATATTCCTTTACTTCAACCAAATAACTCGTATCTTATTAATTTTATTGCTATAATTTTATTAATTTTTGCTTGTAGTGGTGGTTGTACCAGTCATCTTTTATGCACTTTTACATGCCCTCACCTTCACAAATCAAATGTTGGACGTAAGACTACCTTCTAATTAAATTTTATTTTGTTCTGTAAATGTTGTTAGTTTTATAGATTTATTTTAATTTGCTTGAACTCATAAATACAATTCATATATCCTAGGCATTCCACGTGACCTTGACTCCCGTGAGGAGCTTGATATCCAAGGTGACGTCACAACAGGTGACCCTGTTGCGTCTCATAGCCTGCACCGAAATCTTTTTGATGCCTGCCATAGTGGCCTCAGTTTTTGCGTAAACTTTCACATTTAATTTCCATGTTTATTTTTGCTACTGTCAAAAATATGAGATTTTATTCCTACTAACAGCATCGTAATATTATAAGCTAAAATGCATTAGCCAGGATTGGAATTAGAGGGGGCAATAATGATTTAAGGAGGGGCAGAATAACAATTTTTTTAAATTTTAACCATAATTTGATAAAATTTCTAAGATTTTTTGGATTTAAAGGGGATCAGTCCCCCCCCCGGCTACCCACGCTAAAATGCATTAATTATTATTGATAGCATCTAAACTATAACATCAACTGAAAATTATTTAAATAAATATTTTTTTTGTAGATAATTGTAATTTTAACAAAATCAAGAGAGTGAATTGTAAACTAAAATATTGAACTGGCATATGCTTCCAGATTGGATTTAACAAATTCCTTGGTAATCTTTTTGTTTACATAGAAAACATTTTTGGGCTTGTGAGTGATTATATTTATCTAAGAACTGGGCAGCCTTATTTGATCTAAATTTATAGGCCTTGTCCCATTTTTGGCAAAGTCTTTAGGGTGAGATTGAATAATTTTCAATACAAATTTTAAGCATTCGCGGATTCTTGGCCAATTTTGGAAGATCCTCTCGATGATCTTATATTAAAATACTTTATTCTTATTGTTTAATGCATTTTGTTTTACATTTTATGTATGTATTTTTTATTATTGTCAAATTTCCGAATTTTTAATAATAAACTTTTACCAACAAAAATAAAAAATTTTACGCACTTAGGAAAACACAGCTTTATATTTGAATAAAAATTTATAATTCCATTTTATACAGAGGTAGGGGGAATATGTTTGTGCCTTTCATGTATTATCGTTTTATCACGTTCCGATATGCTTCGCGACGCAATCCCTATTGCAGGTACATCAAACATGGCTTCATTGATATTGTGGAACGTTTAATAACCTGAATTTAATTATCATATTTTCCTTATCATTACTAAACGGTCATTCCTATCCGCTAACATTTTTCCCTTTTGCTCGTTTCACTTTTAAAGGTTAACCCAACTATTTAATTATATTTCTGTTTCCTCGATGAGCATCAAATTTGCAAAATATAAGTATCTATTTAAAACCCAGTTGACCAATTAAAGGTTAATTTTTTTTGGAAATATTCAGGGAATTTTCATTTTGTAAAGTTGCATTGTGGTCTTCAAAAAAGTTAATTAATTCGTGCTAACGAGCCCTTCGCGAAACTTTAAATTCTGCTTTCCATCGCCCTTTTTATATTTTTGTTTTATTTAATTCTTTAATTAATTCATTTTATAAAACTATTTTTAGAATATTGTTTTACGAAATGAGAATGGCTTTGGAGCAATTGGCCGGGCACGATAGATGTCCAGCCATCGGGCGTACCATTATACGTAAGGGTATCGATTTCGTTTCTAGGCTGGCGCCACCTCTCATCCCCAGCCCCAATTGAACAAGTGTATCTTACATTCTCAACAATTAAGAAACACACCCAAAGCAATTGAAATTCATCAATTTGAGCATCGCATTTTGTTTAACCCGTGTATATATATATGTCATCACGAATATTTTGTATATTTGCCGTGTTTAGTGTCGCAAAAATCCAACCAGCCATCATTACACTTAATCAACCTCAAGGTGGGAACTAAAACCTCGTGTTCCCCCTTCTTACAGTTTTAGACAATTTAATGCTATAATATATTGCACCGAACATTACGTATTTGCCCATCTGAGATGTTAAGCCAAAATGTCAACATTTTTGCCACGATGTGTGTATGTAAATTCTAGTTTTCATGTTTATTTTTGTTGTTCGATGCGTGTGGTAACACGTCCGGTCTTGTCGCGTTTAGTTTCCAAAATAAATAAGCTTAATTTGTCGTCGAAATGTTAAATTGGATTGCAATTGACCTATAAGAAGGCAAATCGTAAATTTTTTGGGCAGTTATATAGGTTTCAATTTAGCACAATACGGTTAACTGGTATTAGAAAAAGTTTTGGTAAAAATAGATTATATATTAACGTTTCACAATTTAGAGTCCTAAGCTTATCAAAAACAATTTAAACAATTTATCTTAAATTATATGACGCTAGGTCAGTTTTAAACAATTTAAATATAAAATTATACAGCAATGAATAAATCTATTTTCAATTTTAATAAAGGGTACAACGTTATATGTCAATAATTATTGTAATGTGATCCGAATTAAATAAGATATTTAGAATACAATTTATATCTATAAAAGTGCTGAGCAAGGGTATCATGTTGGTCCGAGTAATTGGTAATTAACGTAGGGCGGTAACTGATCTTCGGGCAAGCAAAATATCGGATTTACGGGTTTTATTTTATCACGGAACATTCCGAGTAGTGATAGTCCTGCTATCCCAAAAACCGTGTGGAAGGGATCGGGCTAATCATAGCAGAGACGATTAAATAAACATTTTAAATAGGGGTTTTTAACAATAAATTATTATACAATACACTGGTAAAATAGCTGAGTTTGACATTAAAATATTTTCAGTAATTTAAAAAGGCATTTTAAGTCATGGCCTAAAGATAATATATTTTAGATGGCGCTAATACTATTTTTTCAGTGTGTAGATGTTCTACATAATTTTAACAGATTATGGTGTTATTTCAAATCTTCTTTCCTATCATAAGTTCGTTCCTTTATTAAGGGCTTTGTTATGTGATAGCTTAATATTAATTCTACAATGTTAACTTCAACAAAATGAATTGCGATTTGTTTGTTGTTCCCTCAAAGATAGCATGTTACATATATACTTTCTTAATAATTATCAGCTGTTAGCATGCCTATTCTAAAAAAGAAAAATAATGAAAAAGGTTAAAATCAATGTTTGGACAGAGATTATTTCAAAAAAAGGCTATCAAAACTTTAGTTACACCTTAATAATCTCATTTATTGCCTCGGTAAACCTTTCTTTCTTTATATATTTCTATACAGCTTTTAAATTTAAAATCAATTCAATATTTTGGGACCATATTTTAGAAATATTATTACAATACACCTTGAAGCACTGAGTTACCACATCAACTTTTAAATAAAAATAAAAGAAGAATAAAAAAGCCATTCATCGTTATCAATCTAAATTAATCAATTTTGGAAAAGATATACATTTATAAAATATGTACCATGTCATTAGGTCTATCCGTAAAACCACCCGTATCAGTATCCTGGCAGGCCAATATGAATTTCAATAATTTATCCTATGTTTGTTGAAAAAAGGTATAAGTTGTTATATCGCAGAAAGTGGAATGGGCAAAAATGTTGAGAAAAAGCTGACAATTAATTTATAACAAAATGGGTTTTATTGCACAAAAATTTAGATAAATCAATTAAAATGGGATTTTTTGATATCGCAATTACAATCTTGTAATGAAACTTGACTTTGATTCTTGTGCTATAATTGACCCACAAAGCGTTTTAAAAAAATTTGACCACAAAATATTGAATATAACATCCAATAATACTAACTTTATTTATCCAACTCAGTTTTCCTAGCATAGCTAAGGATGCCAAAACCCACCATGAATAACAAACGTCAGGCATTTTTTCTGGTCTTCCTAAAGTCAAAATCTTTATTAAATTTGAGAAAATTAATACAATTTATAATTTAAGGAAATATTTTTATATAACAAAGTAGAGCTAAACTATAAATTTAATTATAAAAAAATATTGAATATAAAAAGGTTTGTTTTAATTCGTAATATTAATTTATACAATTTATATTTTTAAATCACTTTTTCATAACACCAACTATGCAAATGGTGATTTAATAAATCAAAATGTAGTAGGCTTACAATGCTTCTATAAACTTTTACAGGGCTGTATATTTAAACTTTATTTATTAGGTTAAAATTTAAGAAGATTTTTTACCATTTAGTCCTCCAGAAGGTAATTGACGTTCGCTCAACCACCAGCCCAATTTTTCAGAATTTACCAAATGCAAATTTCCCGTAAGGGCAAGCACCCCCAAACAACAATATATCTACAAATATTAAAGCATAAACAAAGAATTAAAATTAGATTACTTAAAAAAAATTGAAAAATGATATAGAAAGTTATTACAAATTGCATAGCAATTAATAATTGAGATTTTGTACTGAACCTAATCTCAAGAATTTATAATAATGATAATTCTCTAAGTTAAATTAAACAGGTCTAAAACAAGTTTCAATGGCAGATCATATAAATAGTAGTTTGCTTGTCATTAGGTAATCTCAATTTAATGTTAATTAGTGATGGGAATATAGCTACAGTTAGTAAAACTTTAAGGCATGTTTGGTGTGGATAACAAAACTTGAATTTGTTAAATGGTTTATTTTAAATTTTAATGTTTAATTTTTTATACAAATTTAGACAAATGTTTTTTTTTGGCTATTATATATAAGTATTAAAAAATCGGAATTTAGATTTAAAGCAGTAAGGGATAAACTAAGCAAATGTTTTTTTTAACCATATGCCAACATTAAATCACCTGACCAGCATGTGACTCTGAACCAGGTCGACTCCCAAATCCACCATCAAAATTCTGACAGCTTACTACAAAAGATACTGCTTGTTCCATATTGATCTTTTCCATTTCACCTAACAATGCAAGGGATGCAATGGCACAAAATGAAAATCTTGTATCTACTTCACCTAGATGATATTTTTTACAAACATTATTTGTATTAAACATTTAAATTAAGTATTGACAGCTCAAAATCATACCCCAATCATCTCCACAAAAACTTCCATCTGGATTCTGTAATGATTTTATGTATGTAATGGTTTTTTCTTTATCCAGGTTATCAAGGGCATCATATAAAATCAAAATCTATTATGTATATATAAAACAAATGTGCAATTTTATAATCTAGTCTGATAATATGCATTTTTATTTCTAAAATCCAAATAAATATACTTGTATAGCACTAAGGGTAAAGAGTAAATGATGATCATGCCCAGGATTAGCAGAATATCCACCATTTTGGCACAAACATGATTTTACAAATGTTAATACTTCTGATCTTTTTAAATTAGATGATTTATCTAATTTTTCAAGTAGAGCTAAGGAATTTAAACACCAATATATGCCACTCATTCGCAGATATTCAGTCATAGAATTTAGCTACAGATGTAAAGGAATTATAAGTTTAAAGATAACTTTCTGCATAATAAAGTCGATACACAATTCCTTACATAGTCATTTTCTTTATCATTGTGGGATAAAATAAATGAAAGATGCTTTTCAGGTATAAACAAGTGCGGCTGAGCATCATTTATATCCACATCATTCATAAAGAATGCCTACGTAATTATCAATGATAATATAAGTAATTTAAAAATACCATGATAAAAAACCAGATGATTTCTATACTTCTGCAAATTGTAACATCCTAAATCAGGGTATTTTAAAAATATTATTGACATCACTTCGAAAAAATGGGTATCTTTGGTTTTAACTTTGACAGTCATAAGGCATTTAACTCTTTATCTCACCTCTACATTTAAGTGCCTCATAGATCCGCTTCCCTCTACACAGGAGATAAAAGTGAACGTTATCATCTACCCCATCGCTAAATTTAATTCATGTGACTGAAGTTTTTACGTTTAATAAAAAGTTTGACATTCCCGCTTAACAGTATTAGTGTAAAATACTCGCAGAAGACTTGTGAAGACTTCGGATTTATAAATTCGTCATGAAAATCCAGACATAAGCCAAAGATTAAACCTAATAACCGCAATTTTTCATTTGACATTATTCCCTCAAACAATACATTAGTCCGCATCTCAGAGTTGGAAAATTTTGGAAAACTCTTCTCTCCCACAAATATACCAGTTAGAATATTTAAACCGATTGGCTAAGACACTCCATATCTTTGTAATGAATTATGAATTTCTGTTGATCTTACGAGAGCCTAATTTGGAGGGGTAGGTGATTCCGGGAAGGCACCTGTAGGTGGCTCATTTGGCGGCGTATTGTTATGGGTCGTGTCGGGTAACGCATTGCTAGCATCGTCATTTGGTATAACAAACTATTCCTGATTGTTTACATAATTTTGTGACTCCAAATCGTCTGCTAAGGTCTCATCGTCATAGGAGATGTTATTATGACATCGATTCGTCCGGTATTGCCACAACATTTCCTGAATCACCATGAGCAACACCCAGTCCAAATAATAGAAGATTTTTGCCCCAAAGGATATTTTTGTGGAATTAACATTTAATCAGATTATTCTATGCCGCCCATAAATATATTACATATCATTAGGCATTGAATCAAAATATGTTCCTGGACTTTTAAACAGGTGTGATTCTACTATATGTAATAAGTTTAACAATTAAAAAACCTCCTTAAGATTATCGTGCCGAATCTACTGCCATGAAGCTCAAAATATTCGTTTGTGGAATAAATCCTTTCTTTTTGGGGGGGATTTTATATCGATCAATAGGCATTTAAGACGATTTAAATGTACTATTTTCGTAGCCTTTGTTATGTATTTCATGACAATGCAGCAAGACACGAGGAAACAGCGGGACCTTGATCAATAATTGGCTCCCAAAAGTGGCAAAGAACGTAAGAAGGTTACCAATCTAGTCTGAAATCTGTCAGGCAATAAATTAAGAGTTGGTATGAGAATAAAGCAAGGATGCAGCGAATCCTTAGAATTGACAGGGTATAAATAAAGAATTGGCCTGAGAAACGTAGCGGAGAGCTAAAACTGTCACCAGAAGATTCCAAAATCCTTGAAAGTGAAGGGCTATTCATCAAAAGTTGGCGCGGAAAAATAGGTCAAAGAAGCGAGGAATTCCTAGGATAAAAACCGAACCAGTAAAGAAAAGGGTATAAAAGCCGCGGTAAACAATAAAAATCAGAACCTTGTTTTTCCCAGAACTTCTCCCTATCCCTATCAGTCCCCAGAATACACCATACCCAACTCTTACACGTAGAAACCAAGTCACATCCGAATAATGCCCCGAAACCTTCCCCCTGTCTAAAAGTATATTTCCCGCATCTTATAGTTTTTACCAAAAAAAAGATTTTATCCATTTAACATGTAAAGAGAGAAACATGTTATAATTTTTGTCCCCAAATTCCCTCCCTTAACGCCCTATATATCTGTCGTATCGAAATTTGTAATATCATATATCATATTGGGGAACGAATAAAGTGTTTGAAAAGCAAAGTTTCAAGAGGGAAAATTTCTAAGAGGCAAACCGTATTAAGTCTCATCCTCCCCCAGATTCTCAATCCTGAATGCCCACCTCGATAAGTTAAGACATAAAAGAAATACTCGTCTCTAGCAGCCCCCGTCCGAAAACCTAAAAATGCTCCCCGAGATATAAAAGCTTTGATATTCACTTTTAAAGGACAATTTATTTTTGGAGTGTTGTGTACATATAAGGCACCTTGGATTTATTAATTGAAATTAGGGTTGCACTATATTAAATTGATTTAAAGCCCATCATTTAAAATATCCAGAAAACCTCAAACCTTGGAAAAATTGTGTGTTTGGACAATTGTCTGATTAGATCTTGATACCTATTTCTAGGCATAACATTGGCTATTATTTTGTTGAAGATTTTGACATTTTTGGGAGACTAATTACCAATTTTAATATATATTTCATATTCGTCTATTGTTAATTTAATTAAAGGTCTATGGCAAAATGATAAAACTTTCATATTATTAGAAGGAGAATAACTACAGTCAAAATTTTATTTTCGATCTTTTTTAACTTTTTATAACGGCGGACTTATTGCTACAAACCTGAAAATGGGACCAAGTTTTATAAAGTCCACCAACTACTATTCAAATCACTGGGTAAAGTGTATAAAAATATCATAAAATCAGAATAAATTATAGAAATTTAGACCTCTATCCCGCATTAAAATTATCAATGGAATGAATTTTAGCCGTATTTGGCATCTTAAGAGGAACAATTTTATCTATAAATATCATGTTTCTTACAAAAAGATCATATCGTTATACCAAGACTTTTTATAGCTATTTCTGCCATTCTTGACTCACTCCCTTTACACTATCACCTTTTGCACCGAAAAACGAGAAAAAAATCATTAATACATTCATAGTTTTATAATAATATTATTAAAAAGGTTACGCTAGGCACATAAGCACTGACCAGTGTAATCTGTAGATAGAGCCCTGCAAAATAGAATTTGTTTGGCCCTACACTTTTTATTTTATTTAGCCCAATCCCAACCCGTGCCTGAGATTTTTTTACTTAAGCCCGACCCGACTTTTTAGAAATAATTTGTAAATATTATTATTTAGAATATCCACCCGTATCTTTCATTTAACATAAAAATAGTTGTCTCCTCTAAATGGCCTACTCAGCAAAGGAATTAGTAAAATGTTTAAATAAACCAAACTTATAAACCCTCTGGTAGATCAGCACCAGGAAAACATCCATAGGAATGACCTAACACTTTAAAGTCAAAATTTGGATGGGACTTCAAATCGATCAAAAATTTAGAGTTTTATCTGCATAATCCTGCTTAATTTTTAATAGCTCCAATTTTTTGCATTTTACTTTATTTCTACTCTTTATCTTAACAAAAAAAATTTTAAATTCAGTTTTAATAAGTATTATACAAATAATAATTGTAAAACAATACAAAAGGATGCACTGTACGTAGATAACAATAGATAAAAAAAGCTCACCTTATAATTTTGCTATACATTTTGGGAATGGCAGGGAGACCGTGTTTGACATATTCTTTTCATCATCAAGTCCTGCCCCCCCCCCGTTCTCTATGTATGCCTAAATTGTTTCATCCTACTCATTTACAAATGCACTGCACTGCATGAGAGTCCTCTTAATGACCCCTATTCCCTGCTATCCCTATGCTATGCGTATGTAATTTCCTTTTACTTACATACTCTCACTCACAGTCTATTGTTATAAACATAATTCATCATCATCAATGCCTTTAAAAAATTTCGATTTTTTATAGCTATCTCAGGTTTTGTCGACCTAACCTAATAGGTAAGGTTAGGCTTTTCAAGAAACCTCTAACTAAGGTCTTTAAATTAACCTTAAACCTCCATAGAGTTTAGGTTAATTTTGCGCTCGAACCTAAGCTATAAGCTTTTAATTGACCTCGAGGTTTAAGGTTAATTTTGACCTCTAACCTCGAGGCAGAGGTTAGCCTTTCTAAAAGACCTTAGAGGTTTTCAAGGAACCTCTAACCTAGCCTAAGGTTGACCTGCGCGTGACTCACGCCCAACTTTTCCCCACCACTAAGCTATAGTCTATATTTAGTACTAGAGGTATATAATATATAGCTATATTTATTTTATATGTAACCCTCGAGAATACTTGTGAAAACAATCCTGAGCATAGTTGTGGTAGTGGGGTATAGCATGGGTATAGCTAACCCCATTCTTAAAATAATTATAATTTTAACACATATAAAGGAACGCATACCAATTTTGAAAAGTTTTACATCTTAAAGGTTTGTGTAAAAAATTATTTAATTATAGATGGCAGTTTAAAAATCCTAGTAGTTTAAAATTATAGACAATTTACTAGTTCCAAAGGATATTTATAGAAATAGAAATCCTATTTTTTCAAATGTCTTTTTATTAAAAGGTGGTTTGAAAAATTTTAAAATTGGCATTGACATTATAATAAAAATTAGTTTTTGTAATAGCAATTGTCTGAGAGCACTATAAAAATTTTAGAGGGACGGCCTGTGCAGGGCTCTAGGCAGAATTTAATAAAACAATCAAGCCTTGGGCTCAGGTCGTACCTGATGAGGCGGCCTGACCCGAGGCCCCAATTGACTAAAGCAAACCAATCTTTTATAAAATATGATATAAATAAACTCAACTCGATCCATACATAATATAGCTTCAAAACTTCAGCTTTTCCCCATTTTATAAATTTTGCCCTACATTGCAAATCTTATTCTAGTATTTACATAAATTCATAGTAGCTGTTACTTTAGAATTAATATAGAGAAATATTTTTAAAAGTGTTTATTTGGAACTAAACTCCTAAAGTTCGAGACCGATTGCCACCAAATTTGGCCAGATCATTACCTTAGCATCCTAGATGGTTTATATATACTTTTATCGACCTGCGACAGCTGTAACTCTTTATTTTGGTAGTGCTTGCCGCCATCTACCGGACGAGAGATACACCGTTTTTATATTTATTTATCGTTATGGTGCTACGTATTGCTTTAAAAAGCTTTTCCACTATTGCCTTGTCGTCTGTGTCTCAATTTTTACTCAACTACGCCCGTTTTTTTCACAATATATAAGCATGTGACAAATAGTGTTGTGAGTGAATGCGTTCAAATTTTTTAAAAGATTGATGAACGGCGTTCCTTTTTTTTGCTGAACTTTGAACGTTAACGCGTTTCTTTTCTTTGATGAACGCGTTCGAATTTAACGTTCGTTCAATTTTAAAAACCCTTTTTTATTTTTATTTATTTGAAAATAGTGTTAATCCGAATGTAACAAATAAGACTTATATTTTTTAATTGGCTGTTTTTCCATTTTCCAATTACGTATTCCGAAATACTTTTAACATACTATAACGTGAAGATAAGATTAAAGTTTATTAATTTGATATTATTAATTATTTTTTAATTAATAGGTTAATATGGACAATCATATTATTAAATCGCCGTCATCTTCAAATTCTGAATATAAAAATCAGCAGACGAATTGACATTTCCATGGCCAAAATATGATATATATTTTTCACTCATTTCATATAAAGGACCGAATTCAATAATTACTAATTTAAAAAAAATTAACTTTTAGTTTTATTGAAAAAAGGGTTTGAAATCCCTAGAATTGATAATGAAAGAACTGTCGTTTCCGAAATATTGTTTTTTTGACGAGGAAGTAGAGGGCAGATTGGAGGATGATATCTTATCGCAATTTTTTGAAGCGAGGGACAAACAAAACACTAAATGCTTTTAATAAATTTCGTGCTTTAAAAGATTTGTTTATTACGTATACTCTAATCACCTCATCTGCCCCTTTGGAGCGGGTTTTTAGTAGAGCTAATGCTGTATTAGCTGCCAAGCGTTCCTGCTTATCCGACAAAAATTTTGAAAAACAATTATTATTATAAATAAATAAGAAATTTTTTTATTCGCTTTATTATATTATATTTATAATTATATTATCGAAATACAACTATTATTTTTTATCATGGCTAATATATTGTGTTAAAAAATATAAGACATTTATTTATATTAAATTAAAAAATAAATTATCATATAATTTTGAACGAACGTGAACGCGTCCGTTAGTGATGGGAAAACGCTTAGCACTAGTGCGCTTAGCACCTCCCCGCTGATGGGAATAGCCTATTAAATAGGCTCTGTCTACTAGCACATAGTCACTGTAAGTGCTATAAGCTATAGGAGATGGGAGGTTGGAGGCGCTAGAGCTATGGGAGATGGGAGGTTTGACGCGCTAGAGCTATGGGAGATGGGAGGTTTGAGGTGCTATGAGCTATAGGAGATGGGAGGTTTGAGTCGCTAGAGCTATGGGAGGTTTGAGGTGCTATGAGCTATAGGAGATGGGAGGTTTGAGGTGCTATGAGATATGGGAGATGGGAGGTTTGAGGTTCTAGAGCTATGGGAGATGGGAGGTTTGAGGTGCTATGAGCTATGGGTGGAGCTATGGGAGATGGGAGGTTTGAGGTGCTATGAGCTATGGGTGCTATGAGCTATGGGAGATGGGAGGTTTGAGGTGCTAGAGCTATGGGAGATGGGAGGTTTGAGGTGCTATGAGCTATAGGAGATGGGAGGTTTGAGGTGCTATGAGCTATGGGAGATGGGAGGTTTGAGGTGCTAGATGGGAGATGGGAGGTTTGAGGTGCTAGAGCTATGGGAGATGGGAGGTTGAGGTGCTATGAGCTATGGGAGATGGGAGGTTTGAGGTGCTATGAGCTATGGGAGATGGGAGGTCTGAGGCGCTAAAGCTATAGCCGATAGCACTTAAATGCGCTACTCCTATAGCACGGCGCTAACACTGGGAATAATATTTTAATTGTTTATTTATTAGATATTAAATATGTAAAAATATAAGTTTTTTGCCCTATCTTACCATCTAACTACGACTTATTTTAATATAAATTTTATTAAGTGTATGACTTTAATTTAAATATTTTGCATTGCTTATACATTTATTTTATTCATAACTCGTCCTTCCCCCCCCCCCCTCTAAATGACGAAAAAAAAATTTTCCAATGTAAAAAAACCTTACAAATTAATATTTTTTTTGTTTTGCCCCTCCCAAATTGAACTTTTAACCGTTTCGCCCCCCCCCCCCCCCTAATCCAAAACCTGGTTATGCCCTACGACCATGTTTTTGACATGAATAGCTGGAGAGCAATCGACATCAATAATTAACAGAATATTTGCCTGTTTTAATATATATATATATATATATATAACTAATATATATATATAATGCCAAATGGTCGAATATAAAACTATCGTAGTTTGTGATTTTTAACAAGTGTATTATCATATAGACGTTGATAAAGATATCTCACTTGGGAAATCTTTTATAATATTTACCAAATTTAGTATAAAATAAGTACTTTAACCGGCTGAAATAAAACACATTGGAAAATATTACACTTAAAGATTAAATTTGTTATTTAAGTCGGATTTAAGTCGGATTTAAATCGTTTACTAATTAGTAATTTTTATGTTGAGGTGACCGGGGCAGTCGTAGCCAGGAAATAATTATTTTTCATAAAATTCATGATATTTTTTATGTTCAGTTCAGTTGAAGAAAAGGATAAAGACATTAAAGAAGAGAGCGAAAATAATTTTTTTTTATACTAATCAATGAATAAAATAACATAACATGAGTGAGTACGCATAAGTTCACTCTATTGCATTCCTTTTCATTGAAACATAATCGCACTGATGGGATATGGATTAACTTAAGGGGGGGGGGGGGGAGTTTAATTTCTTTATTCTCAAAAACATGGGCGTAGGGCATAACCAGGTTTTGGATTGGGGGGGGGAAGCGAAGCGGTTAAAAGTTCAATTTGGGAGGGGCAAAAAAAAATGAATAATTTGTAAGGGTTTTTTTACATTGGAAATTTTTTTTTCGTCATTTAGAGGGGGGGGGGGGGGGAAGGGCGAGTTGTTAATAAAATAAATGTAGAAGCAATGCAAAATATTTAAATTAAAGTCATACACTTAATAAAATTTATATTAAAATAAGTGGTAGTTAGATGGTAAGATAGGGCAAAAAACTTATATTTTTACATATTTAATATCTAATAAATAAACAATTAAAAAAATTATTCCCAGTGTTAGCGCCGTGCTCTAGGAGTAGCGCATTGCTATCGGCTATAGCAGAGGTCGGCAACCTGTTTGTCCTTAAGGGCGCAATACTAAATTTGAAAATCACCGAGGGCGCACATTTTACAGATAATCAACAGGTATAAATAGGCTTTAAAAAACAGATTTTTTATAACTTTATTTTGTTGGTGTCATACATAATGATAAATATAATTCAGTGTGAAACTTGGGGGTCCATATTTTCCGCTTTCTTATAATTGGGGATATATTTAGAGTTCCTGGTCCTTAAACAATTATCTAAATGTGAGTCAGTATGTTCGGTATTTTGTTTCAAATATTTCATATATGAGAACAAAGACTCGCAATTGTATGTTGTTGCACAATATGAATGAATTTTTAGCGCACATTTCCATAAAATAGGATACTTATTTTCATCGACTAAGTTCCAAAACGTTTTATCATCACTATGAGCTTTTAAAATAATATCACTTTGCAAGTTTATTATTTCTAATGGTCTTCGATATTATGAAGCTCGAAATACACTGAAACTATTTCAAGGACATCATCTTCAGTGAATTGAATGGATTTATGAAATATCTAAGAACGGGTTCTAATGCTGCAAAATCTTCAAATCTAGAAGAAAACTCTTCTATTAGCTTATCTATTATTTTTAAATATGATGTAGCAGTAAAATTTTCATTATACAAATTTAAACTCTTAACAGTATATTTTCAGATATTTTATATTTGGGAAATGTGATAATGATTTTTTCAATAGATGGGATTTCAACAACACTAACTTGCATTTGAATGCATTTACTGCACTAATCATGTCAGCGATATGCTGATTTTCCCTTGTATTTTTAAATTTAATTCATTCAACTTTGCCGTTATATCTGTCAGAAATCCGAGGTCGATTAGCCAATCCTTATTTTCTAATTGCTCGTAAAATTCGCCTCTTGATGCAATAAATTCCTTTATTTGTGGCAAAAGCATGATAAACCGCTCAAGTATTTTACCTCTGCTCAGCCACCTCCCTCCAATATGTAAAAGAAGATCTGTGAACTGAACCTTTTTATCTTCTAAAAGTAATTTAAACAATCTGTGTTGCATAGCTCCCGATCTTATGGAAATAATAATTTTGTTACTATCGTAAATACGTGTTGAAAACCGATTGTTATTGCGCATAACATTTCCTGATGTATGAAGCATTGATAAGAAATAAATTTCGGGAATAAGGAATCCTGTCTACATAAAACAATAAATCCTTTTTCTTACCAGTCATCGCTGGTGCTCCGTCTGTTATAAATTGACGATAACTTTTGTACAGGTAATTTTACATCTGTTATATACTTTTTAAAAGTAGAAAAGATATCTTCTCCTCTGGTGCTTCCCTTTCATGGCAGAACTTTAAGGAATTCTTCTTTTGTCGTAAAATCAGAAAATACCATCTCCACGCAAATTGCTAATTGTGATATGTCATGTCTGTCGATTCATCCATCTGTAGCGAAAAGAAAATACAATTTTCCATATTATTTGCTAATTCTGCCTCCAAATTCTCGGCAATTACTTCAATTCTTCTAGTAACAGTTCTTGCTGATAATTGCAACGTGTTTATAGCTGAAACTATTTCCTTTTTATTTTTAAATTTTATAAAAAGTGAATCAGCAGCTTCTAACATGGCTTCTTTCACTAATTTTCCATCTGTAAATGGTTTTTTATTCTTAGCTAGCAAATGCGATATTTTATATGACGAGATCGTTGCTCTTTATGTTGTTGCAGTGGTTTAGTAAAATAACTTTGCTGCTTAGTTCTTGAAGATTTTAAAGAAATATTTTTTTTCTTCTAATTTCAGAGTTCATTGGATAGTCATCAAAATTTGTATGAACGGTCTTAAAATGTCGTTCAATATTATTTTTCTTGGGAATCGCAACACTATTATTACACAACAAAAAAATACACTTCCCTTTGTAATCAACGAAACATTATAGATGTTCCTATTTATCGTTAAAATAATAAGTTCTTTTTCTTTTACATTTACCCTTGAAGGGCTTTGAAAGAAAAGAATTATTTCGGATTACTTGGTAGTTTTAAATGCACGGTCTACGCGTGGTCTATTCGAAATACGATCATATCATACATTTACATTAGTCCAGCGAGGGAGCCTTAAAAATCGATCGGGGGCGCCATGGCGCCCGCGGGCGCCGCGTTGCCTACCCTTGGGCTATAGCTTTAGCGCCTCAAACCTCCCATCTCCTATAGCTCATAGCACCTCAAACCTCCCATCTCCCATAGCACCTCAAACCTCCCATCTCCCATAGCTCTAGCACCTCAAACCTCCCATCTCCCATAGCTTATAGCACCTCAAACCTCCCATCTCCTATAGCTCATAGCACCTCAAACCTCCCATCTCCCATAGCTCTAGCGCCTCAAGCATCCCATCTCCTATAGCTCATAGCACCTCAAACCTCCCATAGCTATAGCGCCTCAAACCTCCCATCTCCTATAGCACTTAAAGTGACTATGTGCTAGTAGACATAGCCGCATATGGGTGCTATGTGCTATAGCTCCTTAAAAATGCTATTTCCCCATCACTAGCGTCCATGAACGTGTTACTTCTTTTGAAAATGAACGTGAACGCGTTTGATTTTTGTCAATGAACGTTGGCGTTTGATTTTTTTTAAAAATGTTTACAGCATTAGTGACAAATAAATATTCTTAGTACCCTAGAACATTACCATTTTCTTAAATGAAATTAGCGCGCTTTTGCAAACATTCTCACGTTTCGTGTTTTTTTCGTATTTTTACTAAGTTTGATTATTATTAATATAACAAGTACAAAAACATTACTTTAACGTTAAGATGATAAATGCAGACAATGAACCGACAAATTTTAAATGCATTGCTATGAGCTATTATTCCTAAAGAATAATGCTTCAAGATGCAGCTCTCAACGATGCTAATACAATAAACGTTAAGAAACTAACCATTTTGTCCACATCATATGCATGAATACGCCCAAGATTCGATTGCGTATGTTCTTAACTACGGTCGTCCAGACCTATTCATTACATTTACATGCAATCCTGCTTGGCGCAATGCAAATGAGCTTTTATTTCATGGTCAGTCACCAGTCGATAGGCATGACATCGCAGCACGTGTTATCGGCCAGAAACATAAGTTAGTGATTAATCTCATTGTTGCACAAGATCTTTTGCTCTCTGCGTTGGTGGATCTACTCTGTGGAATGGCAAAGAGAGGTTTACTGCATACCCATACACACATATGGCTATATAACTAGATCACCTCCAAACGAAATCGACGATGTAATATGTGCTGAAATACCTGATCTTAAACTAGATATGCATTTTTACAAAATTGTTAAGAAAAATATGGACGCGTGATATATGGTAAAGGCATAAAGCTATATCCTCGAGACTTGGTAAGCAACACTAACCGGCGGTAATGGATATCATTTGCACAAAAGAAGATCAACAAAAGATTGGTAACATGGTTCCCATTCAACTTCGCGTCGAGGTGGTTACCGCTGGGCTGTTCCATATTGTTCTCTGCTATCAAACTTATGCAAAGCAGACATCAATGTTGAATATTGAAATTCGGGTTTTTACCGTTCACCCAGATCACTGCCTATATAGCGAGTCTTCACATCGATGAAATCGCTTAGTATCAGGCTGGAAGATATATAAGCAGCAATGAAGCTATATGACGTATTCTATCCTTTCCTATAAATGTACGCAGTCCTGCTATGGTTCCCTTAGCTGTACATCTAGAATATGGGCAACGCGTTAATTTTACAAATGCAAATGTCAACAAAATAGCCTTAAATTCCCCATATACAATAATAACAGCGTTCTTCAAGTTATGTCAACAAGATGATTTTGGCCAAAAGCTGCAATATTGCGAAGTGCCTACGTCTTGCACAAAGAATTCGCGCAGCATGCGATAGGCCGACTATACACTTTTCATCCCAATCAAGATGAATGTTTTTTTTTCGCATGACGTAACTGGCCCAACGTGTTTCCAGCAATTAAAAGTGGATAACGGCGTTGCACATTCCACTTTTCGCAGTGCCTGCCAAGCCATACATTTATTAGATCATAATAATCATTGGTCATAAGGAATTAGTGAGGCGTGCTATAATTCACATCCAAAACAAATTCGTGTTTTATTGATCTCCTGCTCTCCATGTCCCACCAATTTATGGAATAAATATAAAGCAGACATGACAGAAAATATATTTTATCAGGATAGTCTTGCACATCCCAATATTAACATAAATCAATCGCTAAATCACTATATTTATTTGTGTATAGTATACCACATTTAAAGATACATAAAATAAATTTGACACAAGTTTCTTAAACACCATAAATAAGATAATAGCTATTTTGATTATCTTGGACGGACGGACAACAAAAAGCGAGCCCCTAAATTGCATAGCAATTAAAACTGGGGCCTTCAGCCCTCGTGGGAAGGGGGAAGGGGAGGAGGAGGTGGAAAGCGGGGGGGGGGGGAAGGGAAGGGGGAACGAAACTCATCTATACTCCGTATAAAAGTAGCATATTTGCTATGCAATTTATGGGCGAGAAATAGGGAAGGGGCGAGAATGCCTATAGGGGAGTATTAATTGCAAAATGATAGTGGTGATCTTTTCTAATGGTTAGCAGACAGCCAAATAACTAGCCTATAATTATAATCAAGAAAAAAATCGATTTTAATCTCACTTTGGCCGATGGTCATTTTTCATTGGTCAGTAGCCAGCGGAAGGCCAAAAAGTCATATTATCAATGGTATTAACAAAAACAATATATTAATTAAAAATAAAAAAAAATAAAATTTGCCCTCGCCGGGATTCGAACCCACATCAGTAGAGGCATAAGCCTTTGTAGGGGCACAGGGACCCATATCAGTAGAGGCATAGGCCCTTGTAGGGGGGGGCCATAGGGTATTTATCAATGTTAACTTAATAAACCAATTCAAAAACGAAAAAAAAATTCAAATCTCACTTTGGCCAATGGTCAATTTTTTATTGGTCAGTAGCCAGCTGACGGCCAAAAAGTCATATTATTAATGGTATTAACAAGACCAATATATTAATTTAATTAAAAATAAAAAAATTTGCCCTCGCCGGGATTCGAACCCACATCAATATGGGCATAAGCCTTTATAGGGGCACAGGGACCCATATCAGTAGAAGCATAGGCCCTTGTAGGGGGGGGGCCATAGGGTATTTATCAATGTAACCTAATAAACCAATTCAAAAACGAAACAAAAAATTTCAAATCACAATTTGGCCAATGGCCATTTTTTTCATTGGTCAGTAGCCAGCGGACGGCCAAAAAGTCATATTATTAATGGTATTAACAAGACCAATTTATTAATTTAATTTAAAAAAAAAATAAAAAATTTTGCCCTTTCCAGGTATCGAACCAGCAAGTCAGATACATTTCATATCCTAAAATAAAAGTAGGCTAAATTAAAAAATCGATAAATGGGTTAGATTTAAATATAGGTTAAAAAGCGTATTAACAAGTTACGTACGAGTTGAAATTTAATAACTGCTTCCCCTCCCTCACAGTTAGGCTCCGTCTTAATACGCCCTACAACTTCAATCCCGCCATTTTTTTCTGTCCAAATAGGCGATTCACGTTTCATGGATACAATTTCTTTATTAATCCTTTTACTCTCTGAGTATGCTTGGAGAATCGATTAGAAGGAAAAAAATTGTATGAACAAAGACATGATTTTGGTGAGTTAATAATATGATAAAAAATATTTTGAAGGATGATAAGCTTTTTTTGATTATAATTGTTATTAATGTTTAGGATTGTCAAGTTAGTTAATAAATATACATTTTATACTCTACAATATCAACTTAATATATTGTTATTAATGTTTAGGATTGTCAAGTTTAGTAAATAACTATAATCAAGCTTATACTTCAAAATAATACACATAACATTTTTAATTGTATTATTAGTATATAATATAAAATAAATGATCATATCTTGAGAAGGTACGGTAAAAATTAATTAAAGACTTTAGCACTAATATAAAAAAATTAGATTAAATTGAATAATCGGAAAATTTTAATGGATCCCTTTATTGGTCAGTAGCTAGCGAACGGCCAAGTAGCCTATAATTATAATGTAGAAAAAAATTTGTTACACTTTGGCCAGTGGTCATTTTTTTTATTGGTCAGTAGCCAAAAGGATATAAATACATAAGAGACGAAAAAAAATTTTTTGAATCACAATTTGGCCAATGGTCATTTTTTTCATTGGTCAGTAGCCAGGACTCGGTCAAAAAGGAAATTAATAGATAGAGACGAAAAAAACAAAAAAAATTTGATTCACAATTTGGCCTATGGTCATTTTTCTTTTTGGTCAGTAGCCAGGACACGGTCAAAAAGTCATATTATCAATGGTATTAAAAAGACCTATATATTAATTAAAAAAAATAAAAAAAAATTGCCCTCTCCGGGATTCGAACCCACATCAGTAGAAGCATAGGCTTTTGTGGGGGGGGGCACAGGGACCCACATCAGTAGAGGCATAGGTAATTATCAATGTTAACCTAATATACCAATTCAAAAACAAAAAAAATTCGAATCACAATTTGGCCAATGGTTATTTTTTCATTGGGCCGTAGCCAGCGGACGGCCAAAAGTAATATTATCAATGGTATTAACAAGAACAATATATTAAATTAGAAAAAAATGAAAAAAAATAACCCTCTTTGGGTATCGAATAACAATTAAGAATTTACCCTCTCCGGGATTCGAACCCACATCAGTAGAGGCATAAATCTTTGTAGGGGCACAGCGACCCATATCAGTAGAGGCATAGGCCCTTTTAGGGGAGGGCATAGATAGGGTCATTATCAATGTTAACCTAATATACCAATTCAAAAACGAAAAAAAAAATTTCGATACACAATTTGGCCAATGGTTATTTTTTGTCATTGGTCAGTAGCCAGCGGACGGCCAAAAAGTCATATTATCAATGGCATTAACAAGACAAATTTATTAATTTAATTTTAATAAAAAATTGTCCTCTCCGGGTATCGAACCAGCAAGTCAGAACGGTAGAGGACGGACGGACGGACAAATAGCTGCACAGCCGGCCCGAGGCCCGGAAAAGCACGGGCCCGGGCCGGGCCCGGGCCTTAAATTTTGAAACTTTAAAATTCCGGGCCGGGCCTAATTCATAAAATATAGGCCCGGCCCGGGATAATTTAGAAGTAAATAATTTAGAAGTCGTAGCCTAGGTAGTTCTTTGTTCTGTTTAAAACAATAATTACAAAAAATTAAAAAAGGAATTGGAAATCTTATTTATACTTGATAGTTATTTTAAATATACAAGACGAAAATAATGAAGCTGTTTTCATCTTTCCGCAAATTAGTTATTTTCTCCGATCACTTAATTTAAATTTTATAAGCATACCCAAAATAGAAAAATATCACTTTACATAGAGTATGGGGTTCAACTTCAAAAAAAATTTCCAATATTTTTGCTAACATTTTAGGTCAAGTATTTTAAAATTTATCCATTAAACTTTAACATAAATAATTAAACTATAAATCATATATTTTCATATGCATTAACCTCATATATATGCCGAGATTTTATTACGTAAACTTTCTAGATTTATAATGAAAAAAGATAATAACCCGTTATACGGGTACCGAAACAAAATAATAGATAAACTCTAATTTATGCCATATTAATTTAAATAATTTTGATACTGAAGAATAAAAATAAGTTAATGGTTTGGGACCATGGTAAAGCATCGAATTTGCAACCTGCAATCAACGTCCAAGTTTGCCTTTTTTAAGAAATAAAGACTTACTAAAATATCGATATTTTATCATTTTCGCCTTTAATATTTTTATATTCAATCTTTGCATTTTTATGAATAAATTCATTTATTGCGATATTTAGGAATTAAAAACCTTTAAAAATAATCGAACGAATCTTAAAATTTTTTTCGAATCGAATTTGAATCATTATTTTAATATTGGACGACTCTCGAATCGAGCATTTTTTCAAATAAAAATATTGAATCCAAATGGAATACTAAAAATATTCGATTTGATTCGAAATCCAGAGGGGTAGTGGAAAGACCAGAGTGGTCAATTTCTAGCGCTTAGCTCCCTTGTTTTAAGATTTTTTCGACACCTACTTCATCTGCCTCAAGTAAGAGGTGTTTTTAGTCAGCGGGCCGGATTTATGAAGACCGGAGAACAAAAACGCGGAAATTTTTGATGCCTATGTTTTTTTTGCATCATAATACAATATTTCCATTATCGATCTATAATTTTATTATGTACGTTTTATTTTTTTATTAATTCCTGCAATTATAAAAATTCCGGGCCGGGCCCAGGCCTCATTTTTAAAAATGCTAAAATTCGGGCCCGGGCCGGGCCTATTTCCCCATTTTAAATTCCGGGCCCGGGCCCGGCTTTAAAAAAATCGATTTTGCAGGTCTCTACGAACAACGGACAGCAAAAGCGAGCCCATAAATTGCATAGCAATTAACAACGAAACATTAATTATTCTTGAAGATATATGCTTAGAAATTGAAACAAAGTTTTGACTTAATTGGGTATGCCTGCACCAAATCGTTCTGCTGCTGCTCTATTTGATGTAGACTTACATTGTGAACGTGAACAAAGTTACAACTTGCGTGATCTTTTGTCTATGTGTGATCTAATGTTCAAAAGCTAACGCTGCAACAAAAAGCCATTTACGATCAGATTTTGCTTGTTGTTAATTTTTTAATCATATAAAACTTTTTGCGTTCACGATACTCGCGGTAATTTGTATTATTTCCCGTTAATTCTGATTTCAACCAAATATACTAATCATTATTTTTTCATAATATACGTATTTTGTGAAGATACGATAAATAAATAAAAAAGTTAAGAATTATAAATATATGGAAAACACGCTATGGCTAATGATTTATATTTACAGATAGTTATGCGGATTTTCTGTCTTATAAAAAATGAATTGCGATTATCCTGGGATAGTAAAGAGATTTGTCTTCCTATTTTCTTAATAATTTATAAAGTGGGGGCCAAAGGTTGTTAGGGTAGTTGTCGCAATGGGACAAAAAATTATACTATTGTTAATTTCAAAATAATCGAAAATTTCCAAGACTCGGCTGAAGACAGGGGATCTTTGTTGTGATAAGATGGGCCAAAAACGTAAGTACATGTATAGTCCCATGCTAAAATTCTCGCAAGCGCCTATAGTTTGGCCATCAGGTCGTTTGCAATCTTCACAGAGGCCTGTGGGTTCAAGAATAGAGGGGATACCAGCTTTGGTAAAAAAAGTTATGTATGAGCGGTATGTCAAAGATACCGGGCTTTGTTGTGATTACAATGTAGGCCATGATAGCCATTCGATTTTAGGGATTTATTGCAAAGTGAAGAAATTTGTTCAGCAACTGTATTTCATCCTAATCTTAGGCCTTCAGCGATGCGAATCGTTGTTCGATAAGAGTGGATAGAGGTTACGACTTAGGAAAGCTTCGGGACATTCGTGACCTGAGCGTGGAGCTAAGCTCCTAAGCGCTGGAAGTTCCTCTGCCGAAGCGCCATAATAGACTTTAAGATGCACTCGGGCGGGCGCCATTCCAACACTTTTGAGTGTTTACTTTAGGGGTTTGAGTAGATTGTAAGACTTCATTAAACCAAATTTGAAGGTGCTTTCCTACTCTCTCTTCATTTTATTACAATAGATTTTAGGCTATGGCAATACACTACTATATACACGCTGTTCTTAAATTTTTTCTGCATTTTCAAACATTATCATTGACTTTTGTAAATTAGTGGTTTATAAACACTTTTGTCACCCAATTAAGCATATTATCGCTACCTAATAAGTATTTAAAACTATTATAGATATATTTAATTAATAATATATATGCCTTTTTCTATTAAGTTAATATCTATTTGCATAATATAAAAATATAATTTTTCACATCATAAACTCTCTTTCATCTGACCCAAATTCTTAAAAAATTTCCTATTGATAGGTATAATTATTTAGTCAAATAAGAACTAAGCCAAAGCAACGCTTGGCCCGGCACAGCTAGTATTTTATAAAGTCGATTTCTAGTTTTAAATTACACTGGTCAACAAAAAAATAACCGGGGAAAGGGCAACATATTCCGATAGAGTTTTTTGTGGTGAACACAAATATGTTTTTCGTATATTTCCTATACGCCAAGTTTTTTAGATATTTCGATTCAAAGTTGCGAAAATGACCGTTTTTGACCCTTTTCGATGCTTAATAGAGCGATATTAAATGGCTAATTTTTTTTAAACCCCCAAGTGGTAGAACCAACTTAGGGTAAAACATTGATAAATGATTTTTTCCCCTGTTGTTTTTACTTTTTCCAAATCGAATTTCAATTAGTCCCTATGCGAAGCGGCATCCTTTGAGCCTCCCTCCCTCTCTATCTAATTGGGGTTATAACACTATAATCTTGGTGCATGTGAGTGATTGATGGATGATGTGGGGGTGTGGGTGTGTAAAAGTAGTGGTGTAATATGAGCTATTCCTCTAGTAGAGAGAGAGGATGACAGGCGTAGTTGTAGGAATAGTTCGTATTAACCCACTACTCTTGCACCCACCACGCTCATCAATCCAGTGGCATAAATACGGGGGGGGGGGGGAAACGGGAAATTTCCCCCCCCCCCGGTATTTTTTATGGAAAAAAAATTATTTTAGATCTAATGTTTATATTTTATATTAGCTTGTCTTCCCATCACTACATGCACCAATGAAAGAAGTTTCTCAACGTGGACGCTTAAAACTTATATAAGAAATCCTATGTCGAAAAATAGATTAAATGGATTGGCCCTTTTAGCGATTCATCAGGAATTAGCTCCCGCTCCAGATGAAGTTCTTGAGATAATTTCGCTGGGAAAAAGAAAATATAAAATTATTTTTAATGACTTTCTTTATTTAATTCTAATGTTGAAATAAAAATGCTATAAAAAGGGCCAATCCATTTAATCTATTTTTTGACATAGTACTTACAGCGTTTCTCTATTTGTTTGAACTAACTCCCCTCCCGCACACTAGTAGGAGAGAAAAGGGTGATCAATCAAAGCTTTTAAAAAAGAACGCCCTTTCTCTCTCCTTCCTTCGTATGCAACTTACTCCCTCCCTGACCATTTACATGCCTTCGCTACTCTTACATTATTGTTTGCCCTTTTTTATAATTTGCTGGTTTTGGTCAGAAATTTGTCGATTTTTTGCCAAATTTTATGATAAAAAAGTGGCCAAAATTTTTAATTTATTGAGTAATTTCGAAACTTTTATTTTAAGTAAGATTGTAATTTTCTTAAAAATTTGGTGGTTTTTCTCAGAAATTTGTCAAGTTTTTTGCCACATTTTTTGATAAAAAAACGTGGTCGAAATTTTGAAAATATTGCGTGAAATTTTGAATAAAAAACTGTCATGTAAATTTATAAAATTTATTACAAAATTGGTATGAAGTTTGTATGAAATATTTTAAAGGTTTGAAAAAAAATTAGATATTCAAATTAGTATATATGTAAAATAATTGATAAAATGTCATTCTATATTCTATACTTGCAACTAAGTTTTTGCTTTTTTTTAAATTGTTGGTCCCTTAAAAAATTTAGCAATGAAAAATCTCTGAAAAAACCACCAAATGTTTTAAAAAATTAAAATTTCAAACTTAAAATCCCACGCAATGATTTAAAAATTTCGGCCACTTTTTTATCAAAAAATTTGGCAAAAAAATCGACAAATTTCTGACCAAAACCAGCAAATTATAAAAAAGGGCAAACAATAATGTAAGAGGAGCGAAGGCATGTAAATGGTCAGGGAGGGAGTAAGTTGCATGCGAAGGAAGGAGAGAGAAAGGGCGTTCTTTTTTAAAAGCTTTGATTGATCACCCTTTTCTCTCCTACTAGTGTGCGGGAGGGGAGTTAAGATGTTCAAACAAAAAGAGAAACGCTGTATATAAAAGCTAATAGGTAAATAAGAGTTGTGTTGTGATGTTGGGCAAAGATTACAATATTTTATAATCTGATAGGGTGTCCAAATATATGGATATTTGCCAAAACTTGTTTCTTGTCCAAAAACCGTTCATTTTCTTTGCATATCGAGGTTTCTTAAGTTCAAAATCATAACACTTAGCCTTAGGTTCGACTACTATTACTAAAGTTTCTGCTACGTAACTTTCTGAAAATCTAGTCCTTTAAAGTTGCAGCTTCTGTTGCAACATCATGATCATACCAGCTTGCTTCAATTTCTCCTTATATGGTTTATCTTCCATTTCTGACAACATTTCAATTAAAACTCCCCCATAATATCCCTGGCCTTTTAACAAATTTAAATGCTCTTATAATTATGTCCTTTTATTGTCAATGTAGAAGAGTCAATAAATCGAGCACACCAATTAGGTCATTACAAATTGATATAATTTCATTTTGAAAGTGAAGACTTAAGTAGTAGCATGGTACCTTAAAAAAGCTCTAAAATTGCCATCACCTGATGATGCTGAAAAAAAGAAAACATGAAATTATTTATAATGACTTTCCTTATGTTTTATATTAAATTTTATAATTATGATGTTGAAATAAAAATGTTATAAATTTTTTTTGGAGATTTTCCCCCCCCCCCGGCAGAAAATCCTGGCTACGCGCCTGCATCAATCACTTATATGCACCAAGGGTATAGTGTTATACATAGACTAAATAGACTGCTCATTCGCTTTAAAAAAGTGATGCCAATTTTGACCGCCATTTGTAAGTACTACAACGAGAGAGTCTATTCTAACGTTATAACGGGATTCTATATATACTCTCTATTTTTTACCCTCTTTCTCACCCGGGGAGGGGAAGGGGGGGGGGTGTTTTGCCCCCCCCCCCTTTTTACCCTCTTTCTGATGCGGGGGAGAGGGGGGGGGGGAAGGGGGGTGTCTTGCCCCCCCCCCCCCTATTTTTTACCCTCTTTCTCACCCGGGGAATGGGGGGTGTTTTGCCCCCCCCCCTAATTTTCACCCTCTTTCTAATGCGGGGGAGAGGGGGGGTAGGGGGGAGTTTTGCCCCCCCCCCCATTTTTCTCTTTCTGATGCGGGGGAGAGGGGAAGCAGGGGGTGTTTTGCCCCCCCCCCCCCTAATTTTTTACCCTCTTTCTCACCCGGGGAGGAAGGGGGGGGGGGGTGTTTTGCCCCTCCCCCTAATTTTTTACCCTCTTTCTGATGCGGGGGAGAGGAGAGAGGGGGTGATTCGCTCCTCTTCTTATTTTTTACCCTCTTTGTCACCCGGGGGGGGGGGCCGGAAAGCTCTTTCAAAATATTTTTGTGAATTTTTGCGGTCACCATGGTGACAAATGTGATAACATTTTCTATTGAAATTTATATTTTTTTTTTGAAAATCATCTATCACCCCCCCCCCCTTCTCCCCGGCATCAGAAAGAAGGTAAAAAACTAGGGGAAGGGGGGGGCAAAACACCCCCTGCCCCCTCTCCCTCGCATCAAAAAGAGGGTAAAAAATTAGGGGGAGGGCAAAACACCGCCCCCCCCCCCTCCCTGGGTGAGAAAGAGGGTAAAAAATTAGGGGGGGGGGGCAAAACACCCCCCCCCCCCCTCCTTGTGTGAGAAAGAGGGTAAAAAATAATGGGGGGGGGGCAAAACACTCCCCTGCCCCCCCTTCTCCCCCGCATCAGAAAGAGGGTAAAATATTAGGGGGGGGGGGGGCAAAACACTTCCCCTCTTCCTGGGTGAGAATGAGGGTAAAAAATAATGGGGGGGGGGTGCAAAACACTACCTGCCCCCCTACTCCCCCCATCAGAAAGAGGGTAAAAAATTAGGGGGGGGGGGCAAAACACCCCCCCCCCCTCCCTGGGTGAGAAAGAGGGTAAAAAATTAGTGCCCCCCCCCTTCCTGGGTGAGAAAGAGGGTAAAAAATTAGTGAGGGGGCAAAACACCCCCCCCCCCCCCTCCCTGGGTGAGAAAGAGGGTAAAAAATAATGGGGGGGGGGAGCAAAACACTCCCCTGCCCCCCTCTCCCCCGCATCAGAAAGAGGGTATAAATTGGTGGGGGGGGGGGGCAAAACACCCCTGCCCCCTCCCTCTCCCTTGCATCAGAAAGAGGGTAAAAAATTAGGGGGGGGGGGCAAAACACCCCCCCTCCCCGGGTGAGAAAGAGGGTAAAAATAGAGAGTATATATAGAATCCCATTATAACGTTAAAATAGACTCTCTCGTTGTAGTACTTACAAATGGCGGTCAAAATTAGCATCACTTTTTCGGTACGTGTGTACGTATAATGAGCAGTCTATTATTCTATGGTGTTATATAAGCATATAAGCCAATTAGATAGAAAGGAGGCTCAAAGGAAGCCGCGATTTCGCATAGGGACTAATTGCATTTTTGATATATTGGAAAAAGTAAAAACAATAGGGTAAAAAATCAGTTTTCAATGTTTTACCCTAAGTTGGTTCTACCCAGGGGTTTGTCCCGAACCCGAACCCCTGAACCCAAACCGGGTAAAACCCGATGTTTTACAGAACCCAAACCCATTTTTAAAAATACCCTTAAAACCCGAACCCGATGAATACAAAAATGGGTTCGGGTTTGGGTTTTTAATTTAAAAATATATTGTGAATTGAATATCTCAGTTTTCTCTAATGACAATGTAACGAAAACCATAATAGTAATTTTAATATTTTTATGTTTCCGGCATTTTTCATTCATTAATCGATACTAATTATCTCAAAATTTTTTTGTAAGTATTAATTGCTATGCAATTTATGGGCTCGTTTTTTGGTTGTCCGTCCGTTGTCCGTTGTCCGTTACCCTCCCTATCTATTTGCATTGGGTATATTAGGTTATCAATTTTTTAAATTAATGCATGAGAAAGAGGTGCCCCACCCCTCATCTCTATCTCCCTCGCTGTGTTATTTTTTAAATTAATGCATAAGAGGTGCCCCACCCCTCATCTCTATTTCCCTCGGTGTGTTATATATAAGATTTGTTAAATTATCTATTATATAATAAACATAGATAAAAGTTGTTTACTTTTAATGCTGTGCAATTTAACTAGTTATATAAAACATAAATAAAAGTTGTTTACTTTTTAATTGCTATGCAATTTAACTAGTTTTGGGGTTAGAATCCCGGAGTTTTTTTGACTCTTATGATTGTTCTTGTTACTATCATTGATAATAAGAATTTTTGGCCGTCCGCTGGCTGCTGACCAATGAAAATAATGACCATTGGCCAAAATGTGAATCGAAATTATTTTTTTCGTTTTTTTTGACTATTATGATTGTTCCTGTTTCTACCATTGCTATTATGACTTTTTGGCCGTCCGCTGGCTGCTGACCAATGTTATATAATAAACATAAATAAAAGTTGTTTACTTTTAATTGCTATGCAATTTAACTAGTTTTTGGGTTAGAATCCCGGGTTTTTTTGACTCTTATGATTGTTCTTGTTACTATCATTGATAATAAGACTTTTTGGCCGTCCGTTGGCTGCTGACCACTGAAAAAAATGACCATTGGCCAAAATGTGAATCCGAGTTTATTTTTCGTTTTTTTTGACTATTATGATTGTTCCTGTTACTACCATTGCTATTATGACTTTTTGGCCGTCCGATGGCTCCTGACCGATGGAAAAAATGACCAGTGGCCAAAATGTGAATCGAAAATATTTTTTTCGTTTTTTTTTGACTATTATGATTGTTCCTGTTCCTACCATTGCTATTATCACTTTTTGGCCGTCCGCTGGCTGCTGACCAATGGAATAAAATGACCATTGGCCAAAATGTGATTCGAAAACTTTTTTTTCGTTTTTTTTGGCTATTATGAATTTATATCCACTTTTACCGTGTCCTGGCTGCTGACCAATGGAAAAAAATGACCATTGGCCAAAATGTGATTCGAAAATTTTTTTTTCGTTTTTTTTACTCTATCCACTCTTACCGTGTGCTGGCTGCTGACCAATGGAAAAAAATGACCATTGGCCAAAGTGAGCATCAAAATTTTTTTTCCCGTTTTTTTGGCTATCATTGACTTATAGAGGAGTATCTGTTGGTACTGACCAATAGAGAAAAAATGACCATTGGCCAAATTTTTGATTTTTTTAATTAAAAATTGTTCAAATTCAACAAAAAATTTCTCCCAACAACTCTGCAAATTCTTAACATTGTGATGTTTTATAATATAATGTTTGTTAGACCCATAATCACTAAAGGCCATAAAAACCAATGTAATACGCAACTAGATGCAAACACTAAATCTAACCCTAACCCTTGCCTATATTACATTTTGCCTATATCATTTTGCCTATAATGGAAAATTTGTATAAATAATTAATTAATCATTAGCCATTTAATACCCCCCTATAGGCATTCTCGCCCCTTCCCACCTTTCTCGCCCATAAATTGCATAGCAAATATGATACATTTATACGAAGTACAGATGAGTCGTCCCCCCTTCCCTTCCCCTCTTCCCTTCCCTTCTCCCCCTTCCCACGAGGGCCGAAGGCCCGAGTTTATATATATAATTGATATATATTAGTTATGGTATGGTTTAAAAATGTATTATTAGGATAATATAATTTCTTGAACCCGAACCTGTACCCGAACCCAATTCCTTAAACCCGAACACGAACCCGATTTCAAAATTTATGTCAAACCCGAACACTAACCCGAACCCGATTTTATTTTGGGCGGGTTAAAACCCCTGGTTCTACCACTCAGAGGTTTAAGAAATTTTTTTAGCCATTCAATATCGCTCTATTGAGCATCAAAAGCGGTCATTTTCGCAACTTTGGATCGAAATATCTAAAAAACATGACGTATAGGGAAAAAAAGAAAAACATGTTTGTGTTCACCACAAAAACTCTATTGGAATATGTTGACCGTTTCCCGGTTATTTACACAAGACCATTATTTGTTGCCTAGTGTTATTAGCTGAATAAATTGTAACGAGTGAAAATGCAAATTTTATTTTAAACTTATCTTAGTTGTCATTACAAGTAATAACAATTTATAAAATAATTTTCAAAAAATTTTAATAAAATTGTTGAAAATTTTTTATTTGAAAAACGGGTCAGGCCAAAAAAGTCATTTAGGCTGAATAAATCTCCGTGATGTTCAATTTTAGGGCAAATTTTGAATCCAGGCCATAAGGCGAAAATCCCAAAAGGGGAAAATAAAATAGTATATAATAATTACGTTAGATTAGATATAACCCTAACCCTCACCTTAACCTATGATTGACTTTCGCCTAATGGCCAGGAGCGCCAAATTTTAAGTAATTATATGAATGAAATTACTATCAAAATGTTAGAAAAATTATAGATTTTAAATATAGAAATTAAGTCGCAAAAACTTATTAAGGTACATAAATATTGAATAAAAGGCTAGTGGGAAATGTAATTTTTAATCAAAGAATCAATGAAGAAATAATAAATTGTATCAGATATTTATCTCAATCCAATCTATTTAATTTAAAAAATGTTTTTATCTTCAGTAGTTTTTAAGAAAAGTGGTTCTAAAGTGCCTAAAGGTTACACTGTTATAAAATATGCGGCGAAATTTTCCACTTTTGCTTATTGTTCTCACATCTTGATAAAGGTTTTTATCATTTAGGGGTTTATGTAGCCTAGAGAACTGCACGGGTGACCCGAGACCCGATCTCGGGTCGGGTAGAAAATTTGAAAATGATTTCGGGTCGGGTCCGGGTAGAAAATTTGAAAATGCTTTCGGGTCGGGTCGGGTTCGGGTTGAAAATTTTTAAATGCTTTCGTGTCGGGTCGGGTCAAATTTATAGTGTCAGGTCCAAGGTACATTGTAAAGCGAGACCAATTTTTTTAATTAATGTTAATTGCTAAGCAAAGAGTGTTTTTTTTAAATATCGAAACGAAATGTACAACTAATTTGGATCATTCATTTAATTAATTAATTCTCTTCCTATTTTTTTTAATTTTAAAACTCCGAACTCTGAAGTGCTAGCTAATTCTCATCAATAATTTCAACTACATAAATTACTCCTGTTTTTAATTTGACTATTAAAAGGTAAATTATTTCAATATTTTAAATTTTTTTAGTGTTAACCATGAAGTTTTAGGTAATCCTCATCGCTAATTTAAATTACATTTAATACATATTCAAAAGCCAACTTAAAAGTAAGTTATAATTTTATAAATGTTCCATTTGCAAATTAAATTAATATAGTATGACAACTTGTTTATTAATAAAATATTTTGAATCATGTACATCTAGATGTTTTACCCTAAGACAATATATCTAAAGCATAAAATTAATATTAAAAAATAATTGCATGCAAAAATTTAATTTAAAACAACAAAAAACATTAATATTATTATAAATATATAATAATTAGCTATATTTTTAATAACAATGATTTGATACTAAATAGTTGCCTCTAAATAACACATTAGTTAGACAAAATCTGTGGTTACAATTTGTTTCATAGCACTTTTATTTGTCGATTTAATTTTACACACCGCAATTTTCGCGCTCGAAAGTAATTTGATTTAATAATTTTTCGGGTCGGGTCGGGTTACAGTTTTTAAAGTGCCTTCGGGTCGAGTCGGGTAGAAAATTTGAAAATGATTTCGGGTCGGGTCGGGTAGAAAATTATTTCGGGTCGGGTCCGGGTAGAAAATTCGAAAATTCTTTCGGGTTGGGTCCGGGTTAAAAAAAAGTGACTTTGCAGTTCTCTGATGTAGCCTCTAATGAAGCTGAAAAGGATTCTAAATTCAAAGGAAACATGGGCGTACCCAGGTTTTGAATTAGGGGGGGGGGCAAAACGTTTAAAAGTTCACTTAGAGGGGGGCAAATAAATTTTTCAATGTTTTTGCATTGAAATTTTTTTTTTCCGTAAATTAGGGCTGCATATGCCCTAAAAGGAAATATTCAAGACATTGACAAACTACGACTTTGTCAAAACGAAAATGTTTTTGTTAAGGCAACACAATTGTTTCTTTGGAAATAATTTTAAAATACCCATTTATATTGCCTATTTTCAAACTGAATAATACTAAGTTTTCCGTATATTGACACAATACTCCACAAGCAACTCTTCAAAATTAACAATTAAAAATCATATATTAAGGGAAGTCATCCCACTTGCACATCTCAAAACCTGTAGTAGGATTAGCTATTAAATCTCCTAAAGCTCTCATTATTTATAATTGTCATAGAGTTAAATAAGTATTCAATCATTATTAATTATATATATTTAATATATATGTATTCAATAATTGTTGGCTAAAGGTTTTAATCAATTTATCTGCTAGATTGTGTTATATAGAATGAATGAATATAAATCATTAAACTTTCTATGATAAAATTATATAATAGAAATCTCAACATAATTTAGTGTTTGAATATTCTATTTAACTCCTTAAAACTTATATTTTTTTGACATTAAAGAATCAAGGTGTATTTCTTTCCAAACTTAGCACATCTTAAAAAAATCTAGGCAGTCTGATTGAGCTTAACATAATAACTGAGCCCTTTATGAATAAAAACTCATTATTTGTATTTCAAAACTTGGTATTTTCTTTAAAATACTTAGCATTTAGCTAACACCCTTCATTTACTAAAACTGAAAATAATTTTTTATTATATAGTTCCAAACAGTCATTTTTATAAATATTAAACTTAACCAAGTTTTCTGACAAGCTCTTTATTTTTAGCCTTTTCAATTTTTGTAATTCTATCTTGTGATTTAGATCCCAATTTTCCTCCACCCCAATGTCTTCGTATCTAAAATAATTTATGAATGTTTCATGTATAAAAATTACTTCATCAAATCTTTCATTGAAGTTGGTCTTCACTGTTTCTACAAGTTTATTGAGGGTAGGATTATCCTCTCTAAATTAAAAGAAATTATAACCTTATTTACACATTTAAAATATAATCAGAATGTCATGTTTTTCATTAGTTCAACTGAAGAAATTCTTTCATCACCATGAAAACTCTTACGGGTTAACTTTGGTGAATGCCAAGCATGTACAAGTTTTGCGATATACCACAGTCCCCAATCTTGCTTTACCTTTTACTATACAATAGGGTATACCCATTTTTCGACAAAGTGCAGGCAAAAATATAACCAACTAGAAAAATTATAAAGCAATAGTTTCAATAATTTACCTCAATAGGGTCTACATCATGAGCAATTACAACAAGGGTAGCTTTTTTTTGCTCAATAAGCTTAGTTACATTATTTAATCCTGAGTGAACCATCAATTTTCTTTTTGAGGGTGTATCAACTTTTGATTTTCCCTCAACCTTGGCTGATGCTCTAGCCTTTAATCGAGCATTTTTGGCTTGTTTTGTCTCAGGTCGATATTTATTAAGGAGTCTAAACAGCTGAATAGCTAAAAATAATTAATAATATAGTGTATAGTTATATTTAATCAGAGATCTTGGTTGTAAGTGTCAACAGCATTGTCTGAAAGAAGATTATCATCATATAAAAACATAACTATAAATAAATACCAGTTTGCTTATCAAGTGCATGTCTAAATTGATTAATAGGGGGAGGAACTTTTAAACGTTGCAATAATATGGCCTTTTGACGCTGCAATCTGATATAAAGAGGCCATTTTACAAAGCGAGTTAAATCTCTCTTAGGCTGAATATCTTGACCTATACAACTAATATACAAAATCTAGATTAAAAATACCAATTCTAAAATTTTTCGGCCGCTTCTCAAATAAAGGATTTACCACCTTTTTAACTTCAGGTGGCGGTTTCTTGACTATTGAAGGCGCTGGAGCTACCTTCTTAATAATTTTCTTTCCCTTTCCTCTAGTGCCCTAACAATTAGATTAATATATTGAATTGCATATAAGTTACTTTAATAACCATGTTTGCGGAAACTAGCACGCAGCTGATTTAATGGTCGTATTCGTTATAATTAAAAGATATTAAAAACAGGTACCAATTTTTTTATCCTCGAATACCCTTTGATATCCATCAGAATAAATTAATATAGTAAATTAAGAACCAAAAATTATGTTAAAGTGTAAGTAATAAAGCATAAATGGTAGTTATGCTAATACTGCATGTCGTACTTGCGCCTATTTTCATAAGGTTTTTGGACTAAATATAGATACATTATATCCTATAGATGCAGTTTAAATATACCCTTCTCCGCCCATATATTGTTAAATTCTGACTAATTAATTCCAAGCTGTTAAGGCATTCTAATTTGCGAATACTTATGTGGTGTCCTCCACCCCCTTACGCCTCACCCCCTTACGTGTGTGATATATGATAATTTAGATGTACGTCCCCCCCCCCCTACACACATACATTTATATGCGTAAAATTTACTCCTGGTAATTATGAATTATGTTTGTTAGTATATCTATGATATAAATAGATATGATTTATTATCCCTTAACGATTGATTATTTCCTCACATTCTCAGATATTTTTTTTCTTATTTTTTGAGTAGTGAATATACTTACGAGAAAGATGTTACCTTAAAACAAGTAAATTTAATTTACTATCGCGCGCGCGGATATTTCGTCGCGGTTAATAAATATAATTGATAAAATAAATAGTATTTGGTAGTTTAAAATTATAAGTAGCAAATTAATTCTTCGCCATCCCGACAAAACAGAATTCCTTTTTTATCTTCAATAAATCCTTTTAACCTTTATTTTCTGAGGATTTATTAACTTACAATTTAATTTACTCCCCTTGATTTATTTAAGTAATATTTATCCTTGTTAATCACTGCAGATACTTTGATCGATTGAAATTCTTTAATTACATTGAGAGCGGTATACAACCTTGAATGTTAAAAGCATACAAAGATATGTTGCTTCTAAGTTGATATCGATAACAGATATATGGAAATTTTGGTAAAAATTTTTTTGGACAACAAATTTATATTTTAATTTATGAATTTTAATCCGTTAAACATTAAAAAGCCATCAAAGCACTCGAAGAAAGTGATTAAATGATTATCTGGGACATGGGCTTAGCCAAGCGGGGAGGCAGGGAGTGCCGGTTGCCTCCCTCTAAATCCAAAAATTTTGTAAATCTTCTTAAAATTATGGTTAAAATTTCAAAAAGTATTCAATTTGCCCCTCTCTAAATCGTTCTGGGTCCATGATCTGAGATAAATTTTAAAACAGACTAAGATTTCTTTTAACCTTTGTGAAGAATTATTTCCGCTATATTTAATCCGAACTAATACTTTGGACATTTCGGGAGAAGGATGATAAAATTCCTTGCTTAATAAAAATGCATTATAGATTTAGTTTTGGATTTAAGATATTTTAATAATCATTTATGACCTCAAAACTCACTTATAGACAATTAAGATTGTAATTGATTAAAGATTACTTAGGCAAATGTTAAGTATTCAATTTAAGTCAAAAATACAAAAGAATTTAAGTTTAATTAATTTTATTATATTTTTTAATTAACTTTAGTTTGAAAGGAAATATGCTAAAAACACTTTTGTATTTATGAACAATATGCTACAAAAATCTAAGTTAAACAGCAGCCCGAAAATTACCATTGATTAAATACATTCAAAATCACTTAAGTGCGAAAGACCGTGTTAGGAATTTTAAAAAATATCACTTAAGATATTTTTAACATTTATTAATTTAAGCCAATTTGACGCGATTGCGTATTTTGCGCAGTAATCTCATTAATATTATTATAATAAAATTTCTAATATCTTATTTGCACCTTTGTAAAGTAAGAGTGACTCGGCTAATGACATCCATCCACATTTGGTTTAATGACTGTAATTGTATAGCCTAAGTTTCCAAATATTTACAACATTTAATTTTTTTTTATTTATTACATTCATCTTCACAAAATATGTATTTTATAACTACAAAATAATAAATTAGATTTATATTATAAATTTTTAAGAGATTTTTTGTTTAATATTCTTGGTCATTCATGATTTGATGTTTGAAGAATGAATCATGAATATCCTTAGGATTTTTTGTTTTCCAATATTTTTTATGTGTAATACAAAGCCTTGTTACTACTTTGCCATAGGTAAAAGCAAAGGCGTAAGCGAATTCATTTATTAGACACAAATTACTATAAACATTACATTCAAGTGAGCAGCTTTAATAGGATTATCAGACCACCATTTAATATTTGCAATCTATGTCTTAAACTTTAAATTTTCAATTTTTTTCTTATTCATCTTAAATCTATTAATCAATTATTACATTAAATAGTATTTTCACTTAAACACAAAAATATGCTAAAATATTATAATTTTTACTTAAATTTTTGCCACTCTCAATATTTACCTTTTACCTGTATGCAATTGCCATTTATAAGAAAAACCAGCGTAATAATAGTTTATGTGCTAAAAAGGTCGCTGTTAATTATCACTTATATACATTAAAACGGTATTGATTCTGAAACTTTTTACATATACAATTTGACTAATAAACATAAGTATTATTAAAAAGCCATTTAATTTTGAGACACGGCAAATACTATCATAATATTAATTAAAATTTAACGTGAACGGGTTAGTTTGGGTTAAAATTCAGGTAAATCTGTCTTATCTAAACTTATCTAAATACCTTACAGTTCTATCTAAAACCCAACACAAATATTTTCTATGAATAACATGTGCGGGTGGCTTTAACTTTAATTTGATTCATTTCTCAAATTAAATTTTATATATCCAATAGACCTGCATCGCCTTGTCAATTTGGAAGTTTATGCCTTTTTTGTTTCATTTTCCCACGTTCCTAGGTTATCATTACTTCCTCTCTCGACATGACACAAACTGTTTGCTTCAATAAACGTTGTGCAGGTTTCTTTTATAATATTTAATTTAAATCTTGGTCTTATGATACATTTAAAGTAATGCTTTATTTTCCCTAAAGCTAAAACCTATTAATTTCCATATCCATTACAGCTTTATGATTAGATATGTGCTTAGCCGGGTTCCATAAAGTTTGAACCTTGTTTCCAATTATTAGTTTATTCTCTTTACCATACCACTTCGTTTTATAGTTTTAAGACAAGACAACGCCTCAAAAGTTATAGCTTTCTAGTAATTAGGTAATATACACTCAATATAGGTCGGTTTTGCCTATGGTCCTTCCTGACGTATATTTTTGCTTATCAGCCATGACTAATGGCTAAACATTGAGACTTTTAGACACTCGTTATACTTCCTTGAAAAATTCTATGGTCGTCCTAAGATTTTCTCTAAATGCCTCTTAATCAAATATGTGATACTATACAGGCTCTGCTGTTTATTTTTCTGGTATAAGACCTATTTGAGCATGTGATTTAATTTTCAAACATGTATCGTTTTCTTCTATCTAATTCCACTTATTACTTATTTTTATTCGTTACTGTATATTTGATAAAAACAGATCAAGATAATAAATTGACAGAATGCAACAATTTATTGTTTAATAAAGTTATTTTACGGTCAAATTAAGTTGTAGCACAGATGTAAAATGGGTAAATGTTCTAAGTTTTAGTCGAATCAAACTTAGCAACTAATTGAAAGAGGCCAAGGGAAATTCCATGTAAAATTATGGTAACGGCACAGAAAATTAGTAATTAGTGGACGTGCGTTTATTTATGGGAATAAGTTTCAGGATAATACATAAACATAAAATATAGGTCAACGCACAGTAGATTAATGAGATTAATTTTATTGCGACATTTACATAAGATGGTATATTTTTTTTAATTAATAACGGTTTATCATATGTTAAAATATATTGAATTAGTGGACAGGCGTAGAGCCATGGATCTTTGTGTTTTAAAATATTAATAACGATGTAAAAAAATTTTGGGGGATTGTGTGTGATTGAGGTAATGACTTTTAATATTTGCTTAAGAAATTGACTACCCCTGGCTAAATTACAGAAGGTCACTAATACGATGAAATCGTTGAGGATTTCTATTTTCACTTTCCTATTTTTTAGAAGAGATAAAGGCGGGGACACTATACATTTAACATCTATTATTTAATTTTTTGGTAACTTTGGGTCACGCCGTTTAAATCAATTTTTTAATCCCATATTCATTGGACTAAAGTAATTTTTATTTCGTCAAGTGTTATAATCATAGCCCAGGGCACTAATACAGTGCTTAATAAGTTGAACAGATCCACGATTGGAAGTACATAAAAAAAGTATCTGCGTTGCCAAAATCAGCTTTAAATGTATAAGGTATGTGGGGAGAAAAATGAGGGTACAATATTGTTGATATTGTTGAGGGTAAGGTGCAAATTACAATAATTACAGTGATCCAAATTTGTAAGCGCAAAAGATTTATTTCATCATGCGGAATGATTAAGTAAGAGTATAGACTACGACCAGTTCTATTATGGTTTTCTCTTTTCTTTCTGCTTTTAATTGAATTTAATATTAACTTGACTTTGGTGAGAGGCCTAATGGCAAGTGAGGAATCTAACATAGTCAAATGTGTGTGAGAAATATTGGCGTTCCCTGCTCTATTAGTGCGGTCTACTTTGCTTCTCAAAGCTCTATCCAAAGGATCGTTGCTGTGATGAAAGTTTGAATATTTTATAACGTTGTGACGCTTGATTAGGAAAGATACGTTCACGATAGTTAGGATAACAGTGATTAAAAAAGAGATGAGGGAGCATATGTTTTCAAAAATATAAATTTGAAATAGAATTCAGGCAAATTGTTATCTCGCATATAAATCCATTTAGGCGACGGCTCTGTTAAAATAAGTTGTTAAAGTAATACAAAAGTTGATAAATTTTATATTCTGCAAATATTCATTCTAAACGTATTTTTAATAATTTTTATAAAAAATTGAATTAGTTGATTTAACAAATTGTCACAATGTCGATGTCATACTCCGTGTAAAAAATTTATATTCCGAAAATAGGACTTATACAAGACTTATTCCAATATTTTAATTTAAGGAGAAAGAGATGTAATGCGGAAGCGTGTATGATATCATGCATTAAAATTTAATTATAGGGTTAAAACTTAGCAATAATTACACTCTACCATCTTCAATGATGTTTAAAGCAGTTTGAGAAATTTAATTGCTATCTGGGTAGCTTAAATAAAACTATATTAGCACTTTGGTATAACGTTTCAAAAAGGTCACTCAAAAGCGTAAAATTTTATAGCAAATAATGGAGGTGTAATAACACATGTTTTAACAAAACTATTATAATTAAACCTTCAACTGTATTTATTTTGAAAAATTTGTGTGAATTAATTCCATAATATAAATCTCGTTTAAACAGTCTTAATAGTTTATTAATTAAACTCCTATCATAAAGAAGAAATTTGTTGTAAAATTTTATAGATATTAACCATCTATAGTGTAATCACGCTAGGTACAATTGATAGCATTGAGACATCCTAATTTATAGGCGTTTAATTGTGCGCGATATTTAGCAGATCCATCATCCATTTCGTAATAAGTCACTTTGTACCATGATATCCGAGGCATCGAGATGAGAACCGAAGTCGCAAGCGTCATTAGAGCTAAAAATTTGTTAAAATCCGCATTTCGAAAAATGGAGAATGCATCTCTTATATACATGGCTAAATACCGCTCCAGAGCTATAATTAAGATCGTAAAAGCTACGCTTTTGGCCAAATAGATTGAAGAACTGGATGAAAGAGGGCCATATATGGAACGAATAGTAGTTTGTGACTAAAGGTCCATTTCTTTATAATACCTAGAGCAGGGGCGTAGATAGAAACAAAATTTGGGGGGTGTTTTGGAATCCAAATCATAAAAAATAATAGTTTATTTATACATGTAAAGTAATACAATCATATTCATATAAGAAATATATTATAAATGTCATATGATACGAAGTACAATAAATTATCTACGTGATTTGGACAAAAACTCATTTATTTTAGCTTCCGTAGGTGGAACTAAATTTCTATGAACATTTAACAAGGTTAAACCTATAAGCCTATACAAAATTTATATTTATAATATAATGTATGTTTACCTTTCTTGACCAATTGTATTCCTCAGGTAAGTTTTAAGTCTTCTTAATGTAAAAAAACTTCTTTCATTTGAGCAGGTCGTAACTGGTAATGTTGCTAAAATCTGATATAATGTTTTTATGCTCGGATATAACATCAGCCTTGAAGCATGATCAGATAATGTTTGTAGTGCATTTGAAGGGAGGTTATCAGGTTGGCATTCTTTGAATGATTGCTACCATAGCTGGATTTTAGCCTTGTAGAGTTCATCATTGCCATTTAGATCATCACCATAAAAATTTGCTAATTGTAGAAAGTTTTTAACTTTTTCTTCACACAGTGTAACTGGCGGTTGTAAGAGTAAAGAATTAAATCCCATGAGAATTTGCTTATTCTGAAGGAATCTAGAATCCATTTCATTCAAAAATGTATCTAAAAAAACATTATACAATGTTGTTCTATAATAATTTTCTGGGGTTTGATGGGCATTTCCTCTGGGGATTACTATCTCAAAACCATATTGTCTTCCCAGCAAAGTGACATTTTCAAAAATCATGGAAAATTCATCCAAAGAATTATTTCTAATCAGTTGGATTGCTTCTACAATATTTTATGCTGCATTAAGCGCTTCTACTAAGTCCAGGTTTACTTTTTGCAAATAAATGCTTAGATTGATAGTATAAGAAAAAACCTGCTTTAATATCAACAAAGCTAACCAAAAATGACCCGTTTTAAGAGCTGAGACTAACAACATCTCACCTGAGGAAGATTCATTATCTGTCCAATCACAGATCTGTTCAAGAGTTAAAATAATTGAATCTTTAAGTTCAAAATATTGTAAAATAGCATCGTGTTTCTGAACCCATCTTGTTTCACAAAGGGTTTTTAGTTTCAAGTTTCTATGGTCTGAAGACTTTACAAATGACTCGAACAAACTTTGCCTCTTTGGTGTTGATAAAAAATCAACAACTTTTTAAACAATCCCTATTAATTGAAAAAATATTAATAAGAAAAACATAATCATACCTATACAATTTCGAATTTGTGAAACTTTGCAAGAATCTGCAATACCAAGATTTAAGACATGCGCAGAACAATGAATATAAAGTGCTGAGGGATAAATATTTCTAAAATGTGTTTGAACACCATTTTTCAACCCACTCATGGCTGGAGCACCATCATAACTAGAGATGCACCGATACCAAGTATCGGCATGGTATCGGCGCCGATACCTTGCCAAAAGAATCGGCCCGATACTTTGCTAGTATCGGCAATTACCAAGCCGATACCTTTTTCAATATGAAACTCAAAAAATAATATTTATAGTATCTCCTACCATTAAAAAATAGAGGACTTTTTAAATTTTTTGAAAATTGTTTCATTTGATTGGCTATAAATATTTCTATGTGGAGTATAATAAACTCATTGACCATCTGTTCCGAATAACTGTGCTTTTAAGTAAATATTGTTTTATTTTAAAAATTATTATATATTAAGCCTTAGATGGATTCTTTAGATACACTATGGAGTTATTTTGTTGTGTCAGCAGTTATAAAATAAATTTATGTATTAATAAAATATAAAATGTACCATAATAAAATTTAAATTTCTTTTTTGATCTATTAATCACAATACTTTTGAATTAATTAATAACAAAATTTATTATTATAAATTAATATTATATTATAAATTATAATTACAATTGTTTTATCGTCAAAATTTTGATCTACCAAAATTTGGATGTGACTTAATTTATAATATTTAATTTGCATATATTTTTTAGTATAAAATTTTTTTTTATTATAAGTATCGGCATGGTATCGGTAAAAAAATCTTAAGTATCGGCTGGTATCGGTATCGGCATAAAATAGTGGTATCGGTGCATCTCTAATCATAACCTTGTCCTCTCAATTTGGTTGAATTTATTTTGAGATCTTGTAAAGCTTTTAAGATGACTTCAGAGAGGCCTTTTCCATTCATATCCTTTATATTTACATATAATAAAAAGTGCTCTTTCACACTTATAGGTGTTGATTTCACATCCAAATAACGAACAACTAAAGACAATTGTTCATGGGTTGAAATATCAGCAGTCTCATCTGCTAATATTGCAAAAAAAGGAGCATTATTTACTTCTTCTACAACTTTTGATTGGATCATGTGTGAAATTATGCCAATAATTTCATTTTGAATATAGGGAGATATATGCCTTGCATTTTTAGGGGAATCTTTTAACCTGGCAAACTTTATCACTTTGATAGAAATAGTAATAGTTCTCAAAAATTCCCTTCATTAGAGTTTGTGTTTCTTTGAACTCCAAGCGGTAAAGCACCATAATCTATATGACCTGTTTAAAAATTAATTGATGTTTATACATTTTAGGTAACAAATATTTTGCCAAGTTTTTTTTTATAAAATGTTAAGTTTTTTATCAAATGTTCAGATTTTATCAAAAGCTAAAAATGCTTTAATTTTACAATAATTTACTAATGGAATATAACATTTTTTAAAAAAACTGAATACTATGCATTTAAATAACACCCTATATTATATACCTCTGAGAGGAATCCCTTGTTTTCCACAGAAGATGATTGTTTATTTAAAACAATTAGTGCTTGTCTTAGTTCATATTTATTCATCCTCTTTTCTTCTGATAATAAATTACAAATTGATTCTTTTTTATTGGTATAAATATTCTCCAATGAATTAAAAGTTTCAATTGAATGCTTATGATATTTAGCAGAAGTATGAGCTTTGAAAACTTCCAACGCTTTTTTCAATTTTTGGAATTGACATGTAACTAGGACTTTTAATTCCTGGTGAGATCCATATCCACCAATTCTTTTGCCCATAATTACACAGAATTTACAAAAGGCCCCGTGAAGAGACTCAGAATATGCCAACCATGGATATTGTTTCATCCAGGTATAATTAAATTTTAAATTAAGTTTACCCTTAGGAAAGGCATATTCTGAATCTGGCTTCCAAATTGAATTAATAACTTTAATCCTTTCCATATTGTCTATATTTTCTTTCAAAAAATTTCCTATATCATAAATATTTATGTTCTTTGTTGAGATGGATTCTGTTGTAGAGGGAATGAAATCTTTGCTAATGACTAAAAGCATATAATTTGAATTTATTTAAAGGTCTTACCAGAAGATTCAGGTTTTGATTTTGAGCTGCAATTAATATCTTTTTCGTTAGTTATTTTTTTGACGCAGAAGTCAAGCATAGTGCCCTTTCTTTTATTCATAGTATTTGAAAAATTTATAAAACAGGCGGGAATTTTTTTATAACCACAACGAAAATTTTGTACATTTAAGCTAATAAAACTCGTGTTCTTACAAGCTTATTTAAATAATTGCATGGCACTAATTTTGAAATAATTATTATGTAAAGCAAAATAATTTTTTTTTTATCCGCGGGGGGTGTTTCGACCTAAAAACACCCCCTTATCTACGCCACTGACCTAGAGTATACAACCAAGGCCATACGAATGACAGCAGTGAGAGGCAGAGATTTGAAATATTAATTAAACATAGGAAAACCAAACTTGGGGGATAATGGGCATATAGAGGTCGGGCTAGGTATAAACATATAGCGTTTGATACAGTTCCTAACACACTCAGTATAGGGGATATCAAAACATTGCATACGTAACCAGACATTTCACCTATAAAGCCATATGTATGCAAATTTAAAAATATGTACAACATTAATCAAATGCTATTTATGATTTAAATACAATGAATATTCATCACCATTGTATTAAAAATATAAATAATATTTAAATAAGATTATACATTATATTTATTTAAATTAAATCATTTATATTTTAAACATACCTGGACACTCTGTTCAAAGACTTATTACAGAGAAAGCAATTCAATTTTAATCAAATTTTTCCATAGTATTGAGAAAAAAATTTGCCCAATAACTTAAAATACCAAAACTAATAAAATGGAATGTTTTGGTCAAATTTTTAATTAATGAATGTATATCCGATATTAATATAGCTTATGTAAATATTAGAAAACGACATCTTTTATACTTAAAGTATTATGAGATTATAAAATTTAATTAGATAATTGATAACAGGATTTGGTATGAAGGTCATAAAAATAATCATGTAATGATTGCGAATAACCAAAAATAAGATAAAAGTGAATATTTTATTACAATCGTTTTATATCATTCACCTATTAGATTTAAGTGCAATTTGATTTTTCAATTACATTAGGATTTTAGGAAAATTAGAAATGTTAATGAATCTAAAACGATATTAATTTAAGGTTTTACTATAACAATTTAAACCTTTAATTTCACTTGCTTCTATTATTATTGTGCACCTAATAACGAATAAGATTCTTTTTATAAGATTGTGAAGCATTTATTAGGTAATCAACTATATTCAGAGGGCATTTAATTATTTCAATTATTCAACAATTGCTTTCAATATTCTCAATCAAATAATATACATCAAACATGAGCACCCTTGATTAACTAAATAACAAATTTTAGATTGTAATTTAATTCTTACTTGGTTAATAATGGCGGTGATAGATATTTGCAAGAATTGTCAAATAATTAATCTTGAGCATAAATAAGGTTAGGAGGGGGTACTCTTAATTGAAGGTAAATAATAAAGTGAGGGAAAAGAAAAGAGTTCCTAAATAATAAAACACTTTTTTATAAAAATCGCGAGCTAATCGAAATAATACATTAAGTCAATTAACATTTAGTGGTAAATCCGCGAGCTATATGTGATAGGTCAATTAACGTCGCGAATAAGTATGCCGCGAGGTATATAAGGTAATATAATGAGTCAATTAAAGAAGTAATATGCCGCGAGCAATCAATTAAATATTATTGGTTACTTACTACAAATATTCCGCTGGGTATAAACGGAGTTCATACAAAATTAACAAATTTTTTGTTTGATGTATGGGAGGTGTAAGTGATGTTCGTACTACTAGCTAGTTTTTTTCCGCCTACCGTGGTTGTTAGTGAGGTGGCCGAGGTTGTTGTGTGTGATGTTGTTGTGCTATTCAATCTACTAATAGGATACATGCCGCGGGCATGCGCATCTATATTGGAATCGCAATCGGTCATCAACTAAACCGGTCAGCGATGGTGAGAACGTTGGTAGTAGTAGGTGTTTTGTTTTGCCGAACACAGTCTTTGTTCGTTGCAGGAGGCCATGCGGTGTTGGTTATGTTGAGATGTGTTTTGTGATTAGGGCCATGCGCAGAGCAGTGGTTGGGCGTTCGGCAGACGTTGTTGTCTATGTAGAGGTGTAGTAGGGCATCATGGTTTTCGTCGTACAAACAATCAGGTAGGTAGACAGCATGTTTTCCTCACAGCAGTCGGACACGTATTGCTTGTTAGTTGAGAGGTTGAAGTTGGTTGTTGCAGTTCGATGTGTCTTCACAATATTTGTATTAAATGCCGGATTCACAAAGTAGTGCCCAATATCTAAGTTTCATAATTTTTACAAAGAAACCCATGACTGGGGGAGGTAAAAAAACGGCTCTCCTGAAATGCGGGGTCACCAGTTATTGGGAGGGGGTACTGTTTATTAAAGGATGAATAAAGTGAGGGAAAAGAAAAGAATTCGTCATTAATAAAGAATTTATATAATCGCGAGCTAAATGAAATAATACATTAAGTCAATTAACATTTAGTGGGGAATCCGCTAGCTATATGTGATAGGTCAATTAACTTCGCGATGTAGTATGCAGTGAGTTATATAAGGTAATATAAATGAGACAATTAAAGAAGTAATATGCCGTAAGCAATCAATTAAATATTATTGGTTACTACGAATATACTCCACTTTATTTATAATCACTTCCATTTGATTTTGCAACATTTTAAAAAATGAGGCAATCAAGGTCTATAAAGAGGAAGTCTTGAACTTTAGTTACATACTACAATCATTCAGATTTATTAGAATTTTATTTTGGACACCAATGTCAATTAAATTTGTGACTATGTGAAAGTCATCTGCTATATCTACACTTAACATTTATTTAAAAACAAGCAGCATTATCTAAAACCCGTTTCTTATAATTACCATTACGAACACGTTAGGTAATGTTATTGGTGTGGCATGAACAACCTTTTGTGAAACATGGATGGCAAATGTAACAAATTTTTAAGGGGCACCTGTAATTAGTGATAAGAAAACGTCAGGTTTTGTCGACCTAACCTAATAGGTTAAGATTTTTAAAAACCTTTGAGGTCTTTTAATAACGCTAACCTCTTCATCGAGGTTATAGGTCAATATAACCTTAAACCTCGAGGTCAAAATTTGTAGATTGCTTAGGTTTGTTTGAGCGTAAAATTAACCTAAACAATATATATGACCTAAACCTATAGGTTAATATTTCACTATTTTGTTTATAAAACTATTATTCTGTTATAATAAATATTAAAATGAAAGAAAATATTCTCTTTATGATGAAATATTTTAACAAAAAAACGATCTCAAATTTTTTTCGGTACTATATAATCTGTTTAAACAATTGACGGAAAATTTTACAAGAAATTATTCTCATTTTTAGTTAATTTTAAACTCAACACAGTTACTTAAAATAAAACTTTAATAGTAGAATTCACATTTATTTTGCACTTAAAAACTATTTAATTGAGTTAATTAAGTTAGGCTTACAATATCTTCTTCTTTTTCTTCTTCTTCTTTATCAGTTATTTGGTCCCACATTCGTGGGGTTTGTTTTGAGAAGCTTCTTCCATCTTGACCGGGTGAGTGCCATGTCTTGACTAATCTTAGTTTTCATAATTTTATCGACTTGCCCTTTCCACGTGACACGGGGTCGCCTCTTCCTCTTTTTCCCGCTACCTCCATGTCCAGTACTTTTCGATTTAGGTCATCCGTGTCCCTTCTTAGTATATGCCCATACCACCTTAGTCGATTTTCGTTAATCATGTCCGCCATAGGTTGAATACCTATTTTTGTCATAAGAAATTCATTCGTCATGTGGTCGAGCTTAGTATACCCCAAGCTCCACCGTATCATTCTCATCTCCGTGGCTTGTAATAGCCTTCCTTCCGTGGTGTTTAATGCCCATGTTTCACTTCCATAGAGTAACACAGGTCTTACAATGGATTTGTAAGCTTTGCTCTTCAACCATATTGGCACTATCTTTGTCGCACATTACACCGGTTATACTTAGTCATTTAAGCCATCCTTTTTGGATGCGGGCATTGACTTTCGTTGCGCAACCTCTCTCTTGATGTAGCATTGAGCCGAGGTATGTAAATCGGTCATCTTTTGGGTACATTAGATGGTCATCCAGCGATGGGCTGCCTGTACCGTTCATCCGTTTTTCGTTCGTTGACCAGTAAACCATATCCAGCTAAGCGCTTTGACCACTTTTCGGCTTCTAATACTTTCTCCCATGTTTCCTCCCATAGTACGATATCATTGGCATATAGCATACACCATGGCGATGGCTTTTGAATGTCCCTCGTTATCGTGTCTATAATTATATTAAATAAAAAGGGACTTAAAGCAGATCCTTGATGTAATCCAATTTTAACCCCAAAAGATTTAGAGTCTCCAACTGTCGTCCTAACGCAAGAGTTTGAGGCTTCATGAATATTTTTTATAAGCCGTATATATGCTTCAGGAGTATATTGTTTTATCAGGCACCACCATATTAAATCGCGGGAAACCTTATCATAAGCTTTCTCCAAGTCGATAAAGACAATATGTAGGTCTTTCTTCTTTTCACCATACTTATCTATCATTTGCCTTAGTGCGAAGATTGGGTCGATTGTGGATTTGCCGGCCACAAATCCGAATTGGTAAGCCGATATTTCCACCTCGTTTTTTAGCCTTGTTACTATTATCCTTTCCATACGCTTCAAGGTGGCAAGTTAGCTTGATACCTCTGTCATTGCCACAGTCCTGAGGGGCTCCTTTGCCTTTAAATAAGGGTATAATCGTGCTTGCCCTCCATTGATTAAGAATTCGCTCTTCTACCAACATCTTGTTAAAAAGTTTCGTCATGGTGGTAACTCCTTCTTCACTACATCCGCGCAATGCTTCCATAGGTATGTCATCCAGGCCACTTGCTTTTCCTTTTTGCATCTTGTTCATTTGTGTCCTAACTTCTCCTGAAAGAATTCGACCATACTTATATTTGCTATTTTGGGAAGGGAATCCTTGTGATTTGCAATATTCATAAGGTTCTTAAAATATCCTTTCCATCACTTCCTTCTTGAATATGGTTTGACCCTTCTCGTTTTTGACTATTTTAAGTACTCCGACATCGCGACGTTGTTTGTTTGCCATCTCGGTGTAGGCGGCATTCTTCGCTATTGCAACGGCCTTTTTGCGACCCTCTTTGCGTCCCTATACTTATGATAATCCTCCGACTTATTTGATTTATGCCACCGTCTATTTAGAATTTCGAGGAAATTCCTAACCGATCGATCCCACCACCATGGTTCCCTATTCATAGCTTTGCCTCTTTTGGTCTGTCCTAGAACACGAATCGCGGTTTCCTTTATGTCCTTAGATAGCGTCTCCCAATCGTCGTCTCGTCCCTTTGCAACTTCTCTGCACCCAAGAGTGAGGAGGCTTTTTGATGGTATTTTTTGTTTGTCGACGTATTTTTTAGCCTTTCATATCGAATTCGAGGTTCATAGACCTTTCTTCTTTCGGGAAATACTCTTCTGTCAAGATCCATAACAAGGGGACGATGTTGTCTGGCGATTTCTTCCCCATTACTTTGCAATCCTTGATACTCCATAAGTCCTTTCGCCGTATAAGCAAATAGTCAATTTGACTAAAATGCTTCCCACTTCTATAGGTCACAATATGATTTTCGCGTTTTTGGAAATGGGTGTTAACGATCGCCATGTCATATGAGATACTTGGAGAAGTTTTTCCCCTTTTTTGTTCTTCAGACCTTGCGTTCATACCCGAGGCTATCTTTCCCTACGTGAGCGTTGAAATCGGCCCCATTAATTAGCCTTTCTTCCTGTCTGATTCCTTGTATTTCCTTTTCCAATGAATAGAAGAATATGTCTTTTTCTTCCGTACACCTTGGGGAGCATACGCGCACATAACGGTTAGGCGGCCCTGTTGATCTGCAATTTCACCCATATTAGCCTGTCGGAACACCGTCCTTGAACGATTCGCTTAGAACGATACCGATCACGTTTCTACGATTTCGGGAAACCCACTGTAAAAAAGCTTGTATCCTTCTCCTAATTCCTGAGCTTTCTTTCCGTTCCACCCCGTTTCTTGTAGGCAGGCGATGTGTACCTTTCTTCTTTTTAGCATTTGTGCGACCTCGATGCTCTTCCCCGTCAACTTTCCCACATTACAGCATGTTATTCACATTTTTCTACAACTAATTTCCTTAACCGCCTTCGTTGTGAGTTGTGCAGTGACCGAAGTAAAATTTTTACATTGCACGGGCGAGGTATGCAGTGAGCGTCGTTTGTTGAGGACGCCCTAGCTTTCTCTTGTAAAATCTTGTTTAAAACTATCATGATTTTGGAGTTGGTTTTTATAGTCGATTTTCGACCTGACGTTAACCTTCGACTTTTTGCACACGGACTTGGGACTGTCGTAGTGTCATTAATTATTCCAAAATATTAACAATTTCAAGTGTTAGATATATGAATTAAATATTTTTTTGAAATGAATCTGCTCGAACATAAAACTATGGATATACACGAGGCGATTAATTACAGTCAAAATCATACAAGTAATAAAGAGGTTATAAGGTAATGCTTAGTGGTAAGAGGGCGCGATGCTTTAAAATGGTAATTGCATAAAAGTAAATTATTCGATAATAAAAATTTGAGTAAAATTTTTATTTTGCTGTTTAAGTGATTGCCAATAGGTAAATATCTGAAAGTCGAATCGTTTAACATTTACCTTTTATTTACATATCATTATATGCTTATTAATAGCGTTTTTTATATTACACTGGTCTACAAAAAAAAATAACCGGGAAACGGTCAACATATTCCGATAGAGTTTTTTGTGATGAACACAAATATGTTTTTCGTTTTTTTCCTATACGTCAAGTTTTTTAGATATTTCGATTCAAAGTTGCGAAATTGACCGTTTATGACCCTTTTTGATGCTTAATAGAGCGATATTGAATGGCTAAAAATTGTTTTTTAAACCTCTAAGTGGTAGAACCAACTTAGGGTAAAACATTGAAAAATGATTTTTCTCCTATTGTTTTTACTTTTTCCAATATATCGAATTTCAATTAGTCCCTATGCGAAGCGGCATCCTTTGAGCTTCCCTCCCTCCCTCTCTATCTAATTGGGTTTATAACACTATACTCTTGGTGCATGTGAGTGATTGATGGATGATGTGGGGGTGGGGGTGTGTAAAAGTAGTGGCGTAATACGAGCTATTCCTCTAGTAGAGAGGGAGGATGACAGGCGTAGTAGTAGGAATAGTTCGTATTAACTCACTACTCTTGCACCCACCACACTCATCAATCACTTACATGCACTAAGGGTATAGTGTTATATAAGTATATAAGCCAATTAGATAGAGAGGGAGGGAGACTCAAAGGAAGCCGCGATTTCGCATAGGGACTAATTGCATTTTTGATATAAATTAAAAAGTAAAAATAATAGAGAAAAAAAACATTTTTCAATGTTTTACCCTAAGTTGGTTCTACCACTTGGAGGTTTAAAATTTTTTTTTAGCCATTTAATATCTCTCTATTGAGCATCGAAAAGGGTCAAAAACGGTCATTTTGGCAACTTTGAATCGAAATATCTAAAAAACATGACGTATAGGAAAAAAACGAAAAACATATTTGTGTTCACCACAAAAAACTCTATCGGAATATGTTAACCGTTTGCCGGTTATTTACACAAGACCATTATTTGTTGACTAGTGTTATTGTTATAAAAACATAATTTAATATTGTAAACTAATACCTAGTTGAATCATATGCTTTGTTTTAATCTATTGATTCAAATTATTACAAAAGTCCCTCTCCGCCCTTCTATATTATTTATCAATAAGATATTAATTTCTTTTTGTGTTCTTATTTCTCTGATCATTTTTATCTGTATAATTATAATCTCTTCATTTTACATTTTAATTTTTTATTATTTTAGTTATTATTCTTCCTATCTAGATTAAGTAATGATAAAAATGCCTTAATAGTAAATTATAATTTTTTTAAAATTAATAAGAAAGAAACTCATTTATTAACATAAATTGCAAATATTTAAAAAATTTAAAGTTTCTAAAAAATGGAAAATTGGCAGAAGAATATGAAGCTTGGTTGATCACCATTTCTGATTTGTGTTAGTGCAGCTCAGCTGCAACGCCCTGCTTCTAATAACTTCTATCTTAATAAAAAAGTGACAAATAAATAGATATTTGATTTAAAATACAATAATATTATTTACTGTCAATCGTTTATAGTACAGGGGCTTTGCCCCTGGTGGAGGTGGAGCCCGTTTTTTTGTCTTGGGACATATGTCTTGTTCTGGGGTATTGTTCTTTCAAAACTCATCCATACTCCGGATAAACTTAGCAAATTTGCTATTCAATTTATGAGCGAGAAAAGTGGGAAGGATCGCGAATTTTTATGAAAGCAGAGGGGGCAATGGTTAAACCTCTAGCAATAAGTTAGAGAAATATATCTATTTTTGGCCTAAAAGTTAGTTGCCCACACCAATAAAAATGCACAAAAAAGTCACAAAGGATTAAGTATCAATATCAAGTGAGGTTCAAAAATTAACAAAATGGTTAATTTTTGGGCGAAGAACGGTCATCATTTATCTTAAGCCTAATTTTTTTAATTTTTGCAGGGAAATTGTATATTTGAAGCTAAAATAAATGCCAAAACCTGCAGGCACAAAAAATATGATTTTGGCTTTGGCCGGAGTTGGACAAATTAGATGTAAGCAACGGTCAGCATTGATTTGCAGGTAATTATTTAGCCAGTTTTGCAAAGAGTCACTATAAAGCCACAACTTAGACAAATTGCTAAAAGGAATTTATATATAAAGGTAATCAATTGGCCCCATAAAGAATTATGGATTTGGGCTCGAGCGAGGTAGAAGAATTGAAGCCAATCGGAGGTCATTAGCTAGTCTTTTTGTCAAAGCAAAATAGAAGTGATTGAATTCAGGATAGGGCTCAAGTTTTTATTATTATTCGAATATTTAAGGTAGCGTATAATTACTAACGATAAATATATGTGTGAGGAGTTCTGTAGGGGGAAGTATTTTTTGGTTTCGCCGGGGAAGGAGGGGGCTATAGTCGCTTAAGGGGGAAGGTTGACGTAATTTTGGGGGATATAAAGAAGTAGTGAAAATTAAAAGTGAAAGTGATTGGAAGGGATCTTTTTTCCCTTTAAAATCCTTAAGAATCCTTGTTACCCTTAGAGGTTGTACTACTTTTTATATTCTTCATTGGCTATATTCTCGCCCTGCATCTACAGTCACCTCGTATCTATCCAAAAAAGGAATGGACATAAAAGCCCCTTCACATCTTCCCGTTCCAACCCTCCTAGATCTCTGAGAACGATAACCGATACTTCCCTTTAACCGCAATCTTCCTCTCTTGACGACCTTAAATGAAATAGCCATAAAACATTTGCCTCCGCGGCCTCATCCCCAACAGTCATAGTACTCAAATGAAATCTCTCATTTCAGCCCTTGTTAAATTTGCCTTCTAGACCAAGAGAACCGTTGATAGTTATTAATCTTAATGATTCCAAACCTCAGACTTAAACAGAACACAAACTAAAGAGTGGGTATCAGGGGGGGGGGGCAATCAGGGATAGGGCAGGAAAACGGGGCAGAATAGCACGTGCACGTTTGTCCCGTGGACACGACAGTTCCCATTATTTTGTCATAGGTTATAACAAAGGTGATTTTCTAGCTTTGAAAAACAAACCCGATCCAATTAAAACACCATATTACACATTCTGTTTATGATAATCAGTCTTTTAATTCTTCTGCAAATATTTGTTTTACAATTTTCAGTTTTTCTTATTCATTTTAAATTTATTAATAAATTATAACTATAATAAATAGATACGCGCATAAAAATTATAATTTTAATTGCCATGCAATTTATGGGCTCGTTTTTTGGTGTCCGTTGTCCGTTGTCCGTCCGTCCGTTGTCCGTTACCCTTCACTGTTTTTTATCGATTTTTTAAATTAATGCATAAAAGGTGCCCCACCCCTCATCTCTATCTCCCTCGCTGTGTTAGAATAGTAATACATACGCGTGTCTCCTCCCCACATCATCTCTCTCTCGTTACCGATTTTTCGGGCGGGGTCGGGTTTTAATATTATTAATTGCTATGCAATTTATGGGCTCACTTCCCATTTTGTTTGTCACGCTCTTCGGTGTCTTGCACCGAATGTCTTGTCACGCACCGAATGTCTTGCACCGAATGTCTTGTCACGTTGTTTACTTTTAATTTTTGTTAATTTAACTAGTTTTTGGGTTCGAATCCCGGAGTTTTTTTCCTCTTATGATTGTTCTTGTTACTACCATTGATAATAAGACTTTTTGGCCGTCCGTTGGGTGCTGACCAATGAAAAAAATGATCATTGGCTAAAATGTAAATCCAAGTTTTATTTTCTCGTTTTTTTTTGACAATTATGATTGTTCCTATTACTACCATTGCTATTATGACTTTTTGGCGGTCGGCTGGCTGCTGACCGATGGAAAAAATGATCATTGGCCAAAATGTGAATCGAAATTATTTTTTTCGTTTTTTTGGTATTAATTATCTATATATTGTCACGCTCTTCGGTGTCTTGCACCAAATGTCTTGTCACGCACCGAATGTACGCTGTTTACTTTTAATTTTAATTAATTTAACTTTTTTTTTCTTTTTTTTTCAAATATTAAAATTTTTTAATTAGAAATAAAAGATGATATACAAAAAATTACATACACGACTAAAAAAAATATAAAAACGCGCTATAACTAAACGGATGGCATTGATCCGTGTATGGAAATCGTGTTGGATTTAACGATTTCCATTGTGATCTTTTGCCTGATATAAAAGTACTCTTTCAACTAGTTTGTGGGTTCGAATCCCGGGTTTTTTTTGACTCTTATGATTGTTCTTGTTACTACCATTGATAATAAGACTTTTTGGCCGTCCGCTGGCTGCTGACCAATAAAAAAATGACCATTAGCCAAAATGTGAATCGAAATTATTTTTTTCGTTTTTTTGGTTAACATTGACAATTACCCTATGCCCTCCCCTGCAGAGCCTATGCCTCTACTGATATGGGTCCCTGTGCCCCCCCCCCCCTACAAAAGCCTATGCCTCTACTGATGTGGGTTCGAATCCCGGCGAGGGCATATTCTTAATTGCTGGTTCGATACTCAAAGAACGCCAAATTTTTTTGTTATTTTTTTAAATTAATATATAGTCTTGTTACTACCATTGTAGTGTGGCTATTTGGCCGTCCACTGGCTGCTGACCAATGGAAGAAAATGACCATTGGCCAAAATGTTAATCAAAATTTTTTTTTTGTTATTTTTGGCTCTTATATATTAATAGACTGTCTCTTGGTACTGACCAATGAAAGAAATGACCACTGGTTAAAGTGTGAAACGAAATTTCTTTTCATTTTTTTTTGACTCTTATGTATTTTTATCGACTTTTAACGTGTCCTGGCTGCTGACTGATGGAAAAAATGACCACTGGCCAAAATGTTAATCAAAAATTTTTTTCCGTTATTTTTGGCTCTTATATATTAATAGACTGTCTCTTGGTACTGACCGATGGAAAAAACGACCATTGGCCAAAATGTGAATCGAAATTATTTTTTTCGTTTTTTTGACTCTTATGAATTTATATCCACTTTTACCGTGTTCTGGCTGCTGACCAATGGAAAAAAATGACCTTTGGCCAAAATGTGAATCGAAATTATTTTTTTCGTTTTTTTGACTCTTATGAATTTACCACTTTTACCGTGTCCTGGCTGCTGAACAATGGAAAAAAATGACCTTTGGCCAAAATGTGAATCGAAAATTTTTTTTTCGTTTTTTTGACTCTTATGAATTTATAGACTGTCCGCTGTCTGCTGACCAATGCAAAAAAATTACCTTTGGTCAAAATGTGGTTGAAAAAGTTTTAATTTAGCACTTGTAAATTTTTTGAGATATCCTTACAATACCTGTGTCATTTTTATGTGTACGGTCTAAATATAATTTTATGTTTATAGCATAAATTCGGTATATACCAATGATATATGATAAATTCGATAATGAATATAAGGATTTTCAAAAAAAAATGAAGAATTTGATAAATTAGCCAAAAAATATTTGGTCTCAAGTAATAATATAACTTTAAAATGCTAATTAGTTTAGGTGAAGATATAAAAGTAAGATGGAAGAATCTAAGAGATACATACATGAAAGAGTTGAATAAGGCCAAAAATCTTAGAAGTAGAAGTGGTTTGACCACATCTATTGGCCTTATTTTACTGTGATGGACTTTTTAAAACCTACCTTAGAACCTAGGAGTACATGGTCTAGTCTAGATGACTCACTAATGTTTGGAGAAGATGAATAATTAACCCTGATAGCATGTATTCAGATGCTTCTACTATATTAATAAGGAGAATGGTAAATTGATATTATATTAATTAATATTCATATAGAACCTCCAACTTCAAATATCGAAAAGAAAAGTGCAGAAAACAGTTTTTTGGAGAAGCTTTTTGGCCTTGAAGTCAAAAAGCAGAACAAACCAGCTGTCCTAGCAGTAGTTGAGGAAACATTGAACAAAACTGACAAAGGAAGAGAAAAATTGTCTAAACATATTGATTTTCAATGCCTAAACTTTATATCTAATGATGAATAACAATGTAGATATTATATTATATTTGTAACATATGGACAACCAATAAAATTAATATGATATTTAAAAGATTTGGATACAGCAAATTATATATAAAAATCTAAAGCAGTTACAAAATAAATTAAAATTTTTGAGCTATCTTTTCAAAATCTTCCAAAGATGGAGATTTCAAATATATGGGTTGAAAAATTGTGGATATTGTATTACATGTTTTAATCAAAATATAATGTATAGTTGATATTCCTATCTTATGTGAATACCTTATTGATGGATAAGAATTTCCACAAGCCAAATATCTAAATTAAGATGTGTTAAAAAATTGATAATGCTTACCTGATAGTTATCATTAATTTTTCTTCAGGTAAAATGGAATAAGCATAATTTCTTCTCTGTGATTTTAACTTGCTAGTTATTTTATCTAATATATAATAAAAAGTGTCCTAAAAACTAATTAATTCATTATTATACCTTGCTCATCCTAAAATAATTGAAGAATTTCATTGGACAGTTCACTTATTTAGGATAAGTAGTGTAATATTCACTTTCTTTTACCCTATTTACAATGATCTTATTGGCATTTTTTTCATAGCATAATATAAGTATTTTAACGTTAAGTGTGAAACCATGTTATAAGCGAATCAAATCGCACGCATCATGAACAACGATCGCCTGCGAATTGCTTAAACAATTTCGCGAACAAAATTCGCTTCGCTTTTTTTCGCTTAGCGTGTCATCACGAACGCGGGGAGAATAGTAATACATACGCGTGTCTCCTCCCCACATCATCTCTCTCTCGTTACCGATTTTTCGGGCGGATCGGGTTTTAATTGCTATGTTAAATTAATGCATAAGAGGTGCCCCACCCCTCATCTCTATCTCCCTCGCTGTGTTAGAATATTAATATTAAAATTATCAATTTCAAATATTAACAAAATTAAGAAACAAACACTATTATTTAATAAATGTCGAGGGGGCGGACGTAGCTCCAAGATTGTTAGAGATTTTTGGAGTTTAATAAATAATCTAAACTTCCAGCTAGGAAAAAGTCTATAATTTTACTGTTAATTAAACAGTAAATACTCTTTATGGAACCAATTTAGCGACTAAATGAATTCTCTATATTTTTTCCCCCGATAGTAAAGTAATTATTAATTGCTATGCATTTATGGGCTCGTTTTTTGTTGTCCGTCCGTTGTCCGTCTGTTGTCTGTCCACCAAGTTATGGCGCCAGCTTTGTGACTTGGAGGTCTAGAGTTCAATCCCAGGAGAGGACAAATTCTTTTTTAATTTTTTTTTAAATTAAATTAATATTTTGTTCTTGTTAGTACCATTGATAATATGACTTTTTGACCGTCCGCTGGCTACTGACCGATGAAATATATTGATTTTCTAAACATAAAACACAACTTTATTATTTCATTATCTATATAAATAACATAAAAACTTCTACCATTTTAATACCAGCAGGGTGTGAGTGGGTATAGCGCACGGCTTGTGTCCTCTAGGCTCGTGTTCAATCCCAGGAGAGACGAATTTTTTTTATTTTTTTTTAAATTAAATTAATATTTTGTTCTTGTTAATACCATTGATAGAATATTTGACCGTCCGCTGGCTATTGACCAATGAAAAAATGACCATTGGCCAAATAAATTGAAATTTTGTTTTTTCGTTTTTGAATTGGGTATATTAGGTTAACATTGATAATTACCCTATGCCCTTTCCTACAAGAGCCTACGCCTCTACTGATATGGGTCCCTGTGCCCCTACAAAAGCCTATGCCTCTACTGATGTGGGTTCGAATCCCGGCGAGGGCAAATTTTTTTATTTTTTAAATTAATATATTGTTCTTGTTAATACCATTTAACTTTTTAAATATTTGTATAAATTAATGATTAACTAATAATTTTGCATTTAATACCCCCCTATGGGCATTCTCGCCCCTTCCCACCTTTCTCGCCCATAAATTGCATAGCAAATATGCTACGTTTATACGGAGTATAGATGAGTCGTCCCCCCTTCCTATCCCCTCCTCCCCTTCCCTTCCCCTCCTCCCCTTCCCCCCTCTTCTTCCCCTCCCCTTCCCTTCCCCTTCCCACGAGGGCCGAAGGCCCGAGTTTCTTACATTTTACCACTTACCCGATAATTTACATTTATGCAATTGCCATTTATAAGCAAAATCAGCGTAAATAATAGTTTATATGCTCAAAATGTCGTGGTTACTTCTCACTTGCCATTTATCCGATTATTACTTATAGGATTTCGACTGTTTTAAACTTCTGATTTACATATACAATCTGACTAAAAGACCTAAGGATTATTTTAGAGCCAAATAATTTTATGAAACGGGAATTAATGTCATAAAATTAATTAGGTTTTTTTGATTTGTTAACAATTTATAAAAGCCAGGTGGATCTGCCTTATCCATAGACTAAATAGACTGCTCATCCCCTTTGTAAAAGTGTTGCCCTTTTTACCGCCATTTTAATAAGTGAATGATGAGATTGTTATACTGCTAGAGAATGGTGTGGCGGTTTAGACATTGGCGAGATAAAACTGACATGACACACACTTCGAACTTTTCAATGGTTTCAATCATCCATCCATCAACAATTCCTTCCGCAATATGAAAAACAACACCATATATTATCTTTATCGCTCATATATTATCTTTATCGATAAATATAATTATTCTTAATAAAAGTAAATAGTTAAAACAGAGAACTATTACATTGGTAACCCTTACTAAACATGAACACGCAACCTACTGATTTTTCAACTTCCAATGAGGAAATACCAATAAACACTTCTACTACTAGAGGTATCAAACAGAAATCAATAGTCCACATCAAAATCCCTGAGTTCCATTCTAGGAACATTGAGATTTGAATAGCACAGGTCTATGCTATTATATATTCTCAACCAGGAGGATATCTTATCAGAAGGTAAAATATGCATATTTACTAGAATCTCTCCCCATAGAAGTGGCAGAGGAGGTCGCTGATCTCATCCTTAACATCGCAGAAGAGAATCCATATGATGCCTTGAGAATCCAAAAGCTCTTTAAGACTGTTGACTTAAACGACAAATCCCCAAGTCAACTCTTACGACATTTAAAGTCCTTACTAGGAGAACACCAAATGAGCGATACACTTCGCAAGAACTTATGGGTAAACAAAATGCATAAAGAGATTATTGGAATTCTAACCTGTTTAGGGGAAGAAAAATCTCTATCAAGTTTAGCTGAAGTCGCTGACCGAATATATGAAATAATTTCACAAATTAATTATATTACTACTATAGCTAAATCCACAGATAGTGACAAGGCAATACAGGATTTAACACAAAAAATTGGTAATTTAGAGCTACAGATAAACAATTTATCTCAACGACCTTACCATGGAAGAGTACGAACAAGAAGTAATTCACGGAACAGGGCACAAAAGCACCCATACTGTTATTATCATTCCAAATTCCAGGACAAGGCTCGCAAATGCTTAAAGCCCTGTGCCTTCAGTGATGACAATCAAAAAAACTAACAGGCCGGGTGGTTCAGACGACGGCTACTGATGGCATGAAGTCAAACAGTCGTCTACTCTACATTATTGACCAAACGTCGAAACAAAAATTTCTCATCGACACCGGAGCCGAAGTCAGTTTATTCTTAATAAAAGTTGATAAAATAGAGAACTATTACAATGGTAATCACATATACCCTCTATTAACATATGAAATTTATTATATATTTTTAGATTCTACGACTGAAATTGTAATATATAATTAAAACAAAATATTCTTAATTAATAACATATCGTTAGTCATGATTTAACGATAAAAAGACTAAGAAATTGTCAATAAAAAACACTAATTTAATGAAATTAAGTAACTTTAGTTTTAGCGCCACCTTTACTTCGTTGAATATTATAATATAAATTCATGTATTATTTTATTTCAAAAATATAACCTAATTAATAGAAGATTGTAAATAATCACATAGAAAATATATTATTGCCCTATGAATTTTTAATTTTAAAGTTTGATTGCGAATTGCTATGAAATAAAATTTTAAGGTATTAACGTATAATAAATACCTCTCTTTTTGATGATTTGTCTCAACATATATTGGAGCAAGATAATTTATCTCATTTTTATGTATTAACAATTATATTAAGCATAGACAAATTCTACCAAAAAAATACCATCCCACCGGATATTCTTCAAATAGCCATTTCATCTAAAGATAATGCTACATATACAGGTGATTTGGATTTCAAAATACATTTCAAGAACCCTAAAAAATATTATCAAGTCATTATAGGATTTACCAGGATTAACATTGAGACAAATGGTCCACCTTCTTAATGATGATTCTGAAGGGAGGCAAATAATATTTCTAAGGTGCCTGTATGCACTTGCTGAATAATAGAGCAATGTGAGGGCTAATTGTTTGAGTGGTTGGGTAAATTGGACTTTCTTGGGATTGTTAATGCCTCCAGCCTTCATATGAGTATCGACGAGTAATAGGGAGTCCTTTTAAAAATAATTTGAAATTATCTTGTCCTCATCTCCATTGAAAAAATTGCTTTTTTTAATTCTGATATAAGATCCTTGAGCTTTAAAATCCTATTTCTAAACATCTGATTGGAAATTCTTTGTCGTTTACTAGTGCAGTCATTGCTTTTTTCCTAGGAAAAGTATTGTCCTTATCAAGGTTGTTTAAGGGCAGTTTTGAGAGTTTTTTCTTTTTGTGGATAATTGATTTGTTAAATCTTTCAGTGGATTGGCTAAAGAATTGTTAGTCCTCCTTGTAGGTGCAGGTTTCTAAAATTGTACAATTATAATAATTGATTTAATAATACTTTTTGAGATGCTCTGGTAAATTAAAAATTGTAGGTATTGCACCTTCTCTAAGTTGCTTATGCACAATAAGCCATTATTTTATTTGAGTTATTCCTATTATATTTAAAATCATTGAACACCTCACATCATGATGTCACAATCACAATAACACTTAATATTATTTGTAATAATTAATTAATAAGCAAGATTTAATTCATATAATATGAAATAGGAATGTAATAAATAATCAAATATATAAAACATATAAGGTTAAAAATAAATATATATTTCATCCAATATTATAAAAAAATAGGTTAAAACATAGAAATTAACAATTAACTGACATGAATTTTCACTTAAAAAAATGGCGCAATTTTTGACACACAAATTTTTAATGAATGCCACTTCGATGAGCAGTCTATTAGTCTATGGCCTTATCTAAACCAGTTAGAAATATACCTTATAGTTCTATATAAAACCCAACATAATTTTTTTTATAAGTCTGTGTTTTAATATTCATTCTATTTATTTATCTAATTACCTTTTTATTCAATCGCTTTGTCATTTACGCAATTTTATGCCTTCATTTATTTGGTTTTCCCTTTTGTTCTTAGGTAATCAACAATTCCTCTCTCTACATAACGACATACACCGATTGCTTCAATAGACGTTGTGCAGAAGTTTTTATAATTTTTATCAACCCTAACATCCAATTAAGTATTTTTTATGATATACATTTAACGTGCTGCTTTCCTCTTATCTCCAAAGTTAAAACCTATTAATTTCTATATCCATTACAATTTTATGATTAGATATGTGCTTAGCTGGGTTCCATAAAATAAAATTTGAACCTTGTTTCCACTTATTTGCTTTTTTATTCTACTTGCCATACCACTTTTATTGTGTTAAGACAACGCTTCAAAAGGTAAAGCTATCTAGTTATAAGGTTATAATCCCACTCAATATATGGCCGGTCAACATCTTTGCCCATGGTCCTTCCTGACATGTAATTTTAAGTTTTAGCCCAAATGATGGCTAAACTGAGATTATGATGTTTATGCATCCTTAGTAAGACACACGGTATATATAGAATATCCGGTTTATTAGGTAACATATAAGAAACAAAACAAAAGGTGACTGATGGTAATTACAATAACACGTTTAAATAGACATTCAATTTACAATCAATTAACAATCAATTAACATTACATTTCAATTCAAACGCGCAAGGTCAAGATAGTATTTGCATATATTACATTACTCCCCCTTTTAAAGTTGCCCTACATCGTATCGATCAGGTGGTTTGGATACCCTTTTGTGCTCTAGAATTTTTCGCTCGGACACCGCACCTTGGTCAATCGTTATTCTTTCCCGTAACTGATCTCCGTGTTTCCTTCTTGTATTTCCGTCTATATTAACGTCATACGTAGTCGAACTTGTTCGTGCTTCTACAAGTCCTTCCCTCCATCCCGGACTTGTGTCATTATGTAACCACACCTGCTGCTCGGGTTTGAAGAATCTTTCTTGTGTCCATCGGTTTTTATAGTACTTTTGTTTCCAGATCGATTCTACAACCTTGTCGCGAGTCGCTCTTCTGAGCTGGTCTAGCGTAGTACGAATCCTGCGATTGAACATCGCCTCAGCCGGGCTAATACCTGTAGTCACGTTTTGATTACTACGCATGCTCATTAATACTTGTAGTAAGTTTAACGAGTCATTAACCCCCGACTTTTTATTCGCATAGAACTTACTTTTAATAGTTCTAATATATCTCTCGGCTAAACCAATAGTTTTGGGGTGGTAGGGCGGTCCCGTAAATTGAACTATGCCATTGTTTTTACAAAAAATTTTAAATTCCGTAGATTTAAATTGCGGACCATTGTCACTGACAATATATCTAGGCAACCCAAAACGCGCAAATATTGTCCTTAAATTTTGGATAATTTTTGTTGAGTTTATCTCGCCCAGCACCATTACTTCGGGCCATTTTGTAAAAGCATCAATGCAAACCCAATACTTCTTATTAATGGGTCCCGCTAGATCTATGTGAACCCGTTCCTAAGGCTTGTTAGGAACGTTCCAAGCGTATAGGGGTACCTCTTTAATGTTTGGTCGTTCTTCTTGGCAATGTTTACAAGTAGTAACGTATTTTTCTATGTCTACGTCAATATTATTCCAGTACACATAGTATCTCCCTAATGACTTCATAGCCATGATTCCCGGATGACCATCATGTAAAATTTTAAGGATATCTGGCCTTAATTTTTCCGGTATTATAAGTCGATCTTTATAAAATAAAAGATTATTTTCGAAAGAAATGTAATTTCTTAATTGCAGATATTTTCGTACGTTATCGTTATTTGAAGAGCCTTGCCATCTATTTTTAAATTGCTCTATAACTTCTTTTAGTACATTATCTTTTATTGTTTCCTCTACAATATTTTTTGTATTCAAAGTCAAGTCATCGATTAATTGTAATTTAATTCTTCGTATATCATTATCGATGTTTAAATTATGAGGTGAATCCTTTGGGCATAACCGAGAAAGTCCATCAGCACACTGATTAGATTTCCCTGGGATGCATTTTATATCATAATCATAATGAAGTAATTTAATTGCCCATCTTATTAACCTATTATTGGTTATTTTACTAAGATCCCGGGTTGTCCCAAAAATATTTATAAGAGGGTGGTGATCTGTCTGAATTGTGAATTTACGACCATAAATATACTGATGAAATTTATTTATCGCATAAATTGCTGCCGATGCCTCTCTGTCGATGACAGAGTAATTTTTCTCAGCGGGATTTAGGGAACGAGAGGCGTAGGCAATAGGTTTTTTTTGGCCTGAGGAAAACTTATGCGCTATAACTGCTCCTAGACCTAAATCTGACGCGTCGATTGAAATTATGATAGGCAATTCTTTTTGATATGGCACTATAGTTTTTCTGTTAGAAATTATAGTTTTAACTTTTTTAAAAGTTAATTTTTCTAAGTCGCCTTATACCCATTTTGTATTTATGGAAGTTAATTTGTATAAAGGAGCGCAATTTATCTGAAGTTTGGGGATAAAAGTTTCTAAATAGTTTACCAACCCAAGGAAAGAACGAAGTTCCTTTTTGTTTTCTGGTGTTTTAAAACTTTTAATCTTTAGAACCTTATCCTCACTCGCTGTTATACCTTCACTATTAATAATATGTCCTAAGTATTTGACAGACTTTTTAAATAGTTGCATTTTTGTTTGAGATGTTGTTAACCAACAGTTTGAAAATGATTTAATACTGTTACTAATTTGTATAAGTGATCCTTTTCGTTTTTACCGCTAATTATAACATCGTCCATAAAGACGCTCACCCCGGGTATGTTATTAACCAATTGTCTCATAAACCTATAAAGATAATCGGCGCTGTTGTAAGCCCAAACGGTAATCTCTTATAACGAAAATATCCTATATGCGTTGATATGTTAAATATTTCCTTGATTTCTCATCAAGTTCAAGCTGTAAAAAGGCATCCTTGAGATCAATGATAGAAAAATTTTTACCTCCGGCTATTCTTTCGGCCACGTCACTGAAAGTCGGTAAAATATCCTGATCTTTAGCCAAGTGTTGATTTATGGTTAAACGAAAATCACCACATATACGCACCTGCCCTGTTTTCTTCTTAACATTTACCGTTGGCGTAGCCTATTTAATCGGCGTTAAAGTAGGATTAACTTTTTCAATGACGTCTTCGTTAAGTAGCCGTTGTAGTTCATCTTCTACAGCTTGTCGTAGTGGAAACGGTACTCTTCTTGCTGCAAACATTTTTGGCATCGCGTTATCATTGATTTCGAGCGTCACTTTGAAATCTTTTACTTTTCCTAATTTTTCGCAAAAAACGTGGGGAAATTGTTTTATAATTGCATGTACATTTGAAGGTATTTCAATAATAGAATTTAGACAAACCAACTTTGGTAAAGTTAAGTTAAATTTTGAGATAAATGGCATACCGAATATTGCTGAACCTTTACCTTTGATGACATAAATATCTAAATACTTTGTCACACCACCAACGTCCACCTTCACTTTGGTTTTACCAAGTGTTGAAATAGCCGTTCTACCATAGCCGTATATCTTCGGAGCTTGGTAAAGTTTAGGCTTGCCGATTCGAGACCACGTTATTTCATCAATGACGCTACATGCCGCACCCGTATCGAATGTCATTTCATAGGGCACATCGTTAATTCGTACGTTGATGTGAGCTTTGGTGTGCTGATCGAAGTCGTGGTCGATGGCTGATAACGTATTCATCACCGTTCTACAATTCTTTGCTAAATGGTTTGGTTTCCCACACCGATAATATTTAGGGGGTGGCTTTTTCCTAAGTGTGCTAAATTTAGGAAAATGTACATCTCTATTGTTGAAGTAATTAAACGACTGCTTAACCTTGTTTACTTCAACAGCCCCCGATGTTTTGTGTTCTACCGAATCTAACGCCAATGCTAGATTAACTGTTTCTTCGAAACTTATGTTACCACTCGGATACTTAGCTCTTAACTCAATGTTAAGCCTTGGTAAGTTACATCCTAGGACAAATATATCCTTTAATACCTCGTCTAGGTTATTTTCAAATTTACAGTTTTTTAAAAGAAATTTCAAACGAATACTAAATTCAATAATACTTTCGTTATTTCTAATTGCCTTATAAAATTGTTCTCTATGAAGATAAATAGAAAACTTATTGGCGAATATACTCCTAAGGGCATTAATTATCTCATCATTAGTCTTGTCTACTAATTTTGGATATAAAAAGTCCCTTAATTTTGTTAAAGTGTTAAAGCCTACGTAAGTGAGTCAAAATGTTTTTCGCCTTTCTCCCGTGATGTCTCTCAACTTGAATAAGAGCTCGATATTAAATAAATAGTCATCAATAGAATTACTTGAATCATAAAGAATTGAATCCTTCAATTCCTTTAAATAATCGCAAGAAAAATTTGTCTCCGGTTTGATGGCCATCTGAAAATAATATGGATAATAAATTCTTTAAGTTGAGCGAGGTAGGGAGCGTCTTCTAAACGAGGTTGAGTTTAAGGTCCAAGGGTTCTAAGGTCTCGTCGCCATTATAGAATATCCGGTTTATTAGGTAACATATAAGAAACAAAACAAAAGGTGACTGATGGTAATTACAATAACACGTTTAAATAGACATTCAATTTACAACCAATTAACAATCAATTAACATTACATTTCAATTCAGACGCTCAAGGTCAAGATAGTATTTGCATACATTACAGTATACTTTCATAAAATTTATAGGGGCGTCCTATATCCTTTAACATTTTTAAATCTAAGATTTTTTACAAATGCCTCTTTATCAAATATGTGATATTGCGCAGCCTCTGCTGTTGATTTTTCTGGCATAACAGAGGTAATTTATTTTCATAGTATATAATTCAAATTTGTATCGTTTTCTTATATATATTTCTAAATTACTATTTTATTAAGATTACTGTATACTTTATAAAAACAAATCAAAATAATAAATTCACATAATACATCACTTTATTAAATTTTGAACAATTTAGATTTATCAGAGTTATAGAAAGAAAATATTATAATAAAATTATATAAATTTTGGTAGATTCACATCTAGCAACTATTTGAAAGATGACAAAAGCAACTCCATGTAGATGGTAATAAAGGCATAGAAAATTAGTAATTCGCGGACGTGCGTTTATTTAAGGAAATAAGTTTTAGGATAATACATAAACATACAATATAGGTCTACGCATAGTAGAATAATGAGATTATATTGTGACATCGACATAAGGTGGTATATTAATTGCTATGCAATTTTTTTAATAATTTTTAAAAATATATATTTAATGAAGATGAAAGGAATAAATAAAAAACATTCAAAATACTGCTAAAACTAGAGTTGTTAAATTGCTAACTTGCTTCAAACTCCAAACACGAGCACGCACAATGACTTGCTTAATATGCGCGTTAGCACAATATGTGCTCGCTGTTCGATGCACTAGGCAGAACAGTAGCATATAAAAATGCTCGAGGGCCGAGCAGAAACTCGAGCAGATTGTAACTGTTTAAGCAAGTTAGCAATTTAACAACTTTAGCTAAAACGTATTGAATTGGTGAATAGGCGTAGAGCCATGGATCGTTGAATTTTATAATATTTATAACGATTTTCTGCTAAGTAAAAAAATTCTTTGGGGTTATGTGTGATTGAGGTATTGAATATTAATATTTGTTTAAGAAATTAGCGATCACGGGCAAAATTATAATAGGCCTTGGCACTTTGTTAAGTCATTTATATTTTTCCACTTTTCTCCTTTCCGTGGAAGAGATAGCCAGGGGAACTCTAAAATTAAAAATTAAATTTACAATAACTTTGGGTTATTTACCGTGTTTTGTTCAAATTTTTAAACCCCATATTCTTTGGACTAGAGTAATTTTCATTTCGTCAAGTGTTATAATCATAGCCCAGGGTACTAGGACAATGCTTAGTAAGTTAAACAGGTCCACGATTGGAAGTACATAAAAAAAAGTATCTGCGTTACCAAAATTAGCTTTAAAGGTATAAGGTATATTGGGAGAAAAATGAGGGTACAATATTGTTGATATTGTTGAGGGTAAGGTGCAAATTACAACAATTACAGTAATCCAAATTTGTAAGCGCAAAAGGTTTATTTCATCATGCGGAATGATTAAGTAAGAATATGGACTACGACCAGTTCTATGATGGTTTTTCCTTTTCTTCCTGCTTTTGATTGAATTTAATACTAACTTGACCTTGGTGAGAGGCGTAATGGCAAGTGAAGAATTTAACATAGTCAATTGTGTGTGAGAAATATTGGCGTTTCCTGTTATATTAGTGCGGCCTACTGTATTTCGCAATGCTCTATCCAAAGGATCGTTGCTTTGATGAAAATTTGAAAATTTAATAACGTTGTGACGCCTGATTAGGAAAGATACGTTCCCGATAGTTAGGATAACAGTGATTAAAAAAGAGAGGAGGGAGCATATGTTTTCGAAAATATAAAATTTGAAATAGAATTTAGGCAGATTGTTATTTCGCTTATAAATCCATTTAGGCGACGGCTCTGTTAAAAAAAATGTTAAAGTAAAACAAAAGTTAATAAATTTTACAATATGCAAATATCCATACGTAATACATTTAGGTTTTCTTATTTTTATACAAAATTGGTTTTGTAGGTTTCTATATTAATTGTTACAATGTCGATGTCATACTCCGTGTAAAAAACTATATTTAGAAAATGGGGCTTAAACAAGTTTTATTACAATAGTTTAATTTAAGGAGTGAGAGATGTTTAAATGCGACAGTATGTATGATATCCCGCATTAAAATTTTATTATAGGTTTAAAACTTAGCGATTTATTACAATCTACCCCCTTCAGTGATGTTTGAAGCAGGTTGAGTATTTTAATTGCTATCGGGGTAGCTATAATAAAACTATATAAGCACTTTAATATATCGATTCAAAAAGCTCACTCAAAAGCGTAAAATTTTATAGCATATATGGGAAAAGCGGAGTAATAACGCATGTTTTAGCAAAACTATTATAATTAAACCCTTACTCTATTTATTTTAAATAATTTGTGTTAATTAATGCCCTAATATAAGAGCTTTTTAAACGTCAAATTAGCTTATTAAATAAACTCCTTATCACGAAGAAGATTTGTGTAAAATTTTATAAATAAGAACCATCTATCGTGACATCACGGTAGGTACAGTTGATAGCATGAAGACATCCTAATCTATAGGCGTTTAATTCTGCACGATATTTAGCAGATCCATCATCCATTTCGTAATATGTCACTTTGTACCATGATATCCGAGGCATTGAGATGAGAACCGAAGTTGCAAGCGTCATTAGAGCTAAAAATTTGTTAAAATCCGCATTTCGAAAAATGGAGAATGCATCTCTTATATACATGGCTAAATATCGCTCCAGAGCTATTATTAAGATTGTAAACGTTACGCTTTTGGCCCAAATACTTTGAAGAACTGGATGAAAGAGGGTCATATATGTAACGAATAGTAGTTTGTGACTAAAGGTCCATTTCTTTATAATACCTAGAGTATACAACCAAGGCCATACGAATGACAGCAGTGAGAGGCAGAGATTTGAAATATTAAGTAAACATAGGAAAATTAAACTTGGGGGATAATGGGCATATAGAGGTCGGGCTAGGTATAAACATATAGCGTTTGATACAGTTCCTAACACACTCAGTACAGGGGATAACAAAACATTGCAAACGTAATCAGACATTTCACCTATAAAACCCTATATATAATAATTCAAAAACACGTACAACATGAATCAAATGCTATTTTTAGATTATGATATAAATACAATGATTCTTATCACGTCAATATTGAAAATATAATTTATTACAATTAAATAAGATTATATATATTATATTTAAAAAAATTATTTATATCCAAAAATATATACCTGGAAACTCTATTCTTTAATATTAAAAGCAATTTGTTTTTAAATAAGGTTTTCCGTAGAATTTTAAAAAGAATTTGAGCCCAGAATTACTTAAAATACAAAAACTAAAAAAATGGAATGTTGTGGTTAAATTTTTTTAATTTATAAATGTTTTTCCTAGATATATATAGCTTTTATAAGTATTAGGAAACGACACCTTCTATACTTAAAGTATTATGAGCTTTTAAATTTAATTGAATAATTGATAAAAGGATTTGGTTTAAAGGTCATAAAAGTAATCTAATTTCGAATAATCAAAAATAAGATAAAAGTGAATATTTTATTTGAATCGTTTCTTATCAATCACCTAATAATTTTAAGTGCAATGTGATTTTTAATTACATTAACATTTTTAGAAAATTAGAAATATTTATGAATTGAAACAATATTTATTTGTGGTTTTCCTAAAGTATAACCTCGCTTGCTTCGATTATCATTGTGGATCTAATAACGAATAAAATTCTTTTTATAAGGTTGTCAAACATTTATAAGAAAATCAACAATTGCTCACAGGGCATTTAATTATTAAAAGTGCTCAACAATTGCTTTTAAGATTCTCACATCCTATCAACTAAAATCCATTAAACATATTAAGCACCTTTTACTATCTTAATAACAACTTAAATTGTAATTAAGCTTTAAATGTCGGTGATAGATATTAACGAGAATATGCCAAATGGTTAATCTATACGCTTGGTTATTTTGAGCACTTCTATTTATTTATTTTCACTTACATTTCATTTTGCAACAAAAAATGGAGGCAATGAAGAAGGTCTATAATGAGGAAGTATTGAACTTTATTTATATACTGAAATGATTTCGATTTGCACAACTTATTTCTTTATCAATTGTTATAATTTAATTTTGGATACCTATGTCTGTGACAATGTGCAAATCTGGCCATGGCTACACTTATCATTTATTTTAATACAGGCAAGCATTATCAAAAGCGCTATGAGGGTAGCCAGAGGGGCGGGGCAGGGAGAGGCTGCTGCCCTCCTCTAAATCCAAATATTGTTAAAATTTATTATAATTATGGCTAAAATTTCAAAAATGATCATTTTGCCCCTACCTAAATCATTATTGCCCCCCTCTAATCACAATGCTGGCTACACCCATGAGCGCGTTTCTTAATGTTGTTGATTACGTGGCGAGAATAGCCATTTGTGAAACAACAACATGGATGACAAATGTAACGAATTCCTTGAAAGGGCCACCTGCATATATTTATAAGTGCCATACTATTTATAAAACGTTATGTTTTAATCTAATGCCATCTAATTAGTTTTTAACGCGTTTTATTTTGTAGTATTTTAATTACCAATGTATTTTACCCATGTGATACTTTTTTTATATATTAAATAAAAAATATATAAAAAATTAAAAAAAAATTTAAAGGTTTGCTAGTTGTCTTAGTATAAGAATTCAAAAATGGTAATCATGTATTTCATACAATTGAAAATAAACTTTTTTCAATAAAAAATGATAATAAATAAAATTGTATTAGCCTCATATAATTTGATATAATGTTGATGTTTTGTAGATAACTTGTTGCCAAATAATTCCTCATGCAAATTTTTTCAAAGTATCAAATCAATATTTAATTGTTTTGTAGATAACTTGTTGCCAAATAATTCCTCATGCAAATTTTTTCAAAGTATCAAATCAATATTTAATGAATGTTAATTTACTTTTTATAAAGTACTATTTAAGCCCGGTAAACGTTGTTTTGCCATATACATTATGTCTGGCAAATTAACTAACTTACTATAAGTGTGTGGGGATATTTTTTGCAAAAGTTTTCTAAATTGTAGTGTTACTTTTACAATCGATGGAAAGTAAACGTAATAATTAATTGCAGGTAAGGAGTTTGTCGGGGAATGAAGGGGAGAGAAAAGTTTTTATTTATAGTTTTCTGAGGGGTTGTTGGTCTACCGATTATGTTTTCTTAACCACTCTTAAATAATACCTTTTTTATCATTCGCATCACTTTGTTATATATTATATTTTTAAATATCTAATTCGAGAAAACTTCAGCCTTGTATGTATGACGTCATTATTTTATATGATGCTATAAATAAAACTTGCCGGGAAATATCCGATATTTTTTTAGGGAATCTGAAAAAGCTATTTTACCCCTGGCCGCCCTGGGCATCTACGGCTAAATTTTCGCGCAAATCGGGCCGGTAGTTTCAGAATTTAGCTCTTTTTTAAAACTAAAAGGAATTTTAGGAATCTGAAAAAGCTATTTTACCCCTGGCCGCCCTGGGAACCTACGGGTAAAGTTTCTCGCGGATCAGGCCGGAGTTTCAGAATTTAGGCCTTATCCACATACATACATACATACATACATACATACATACATACATACATACATACATACATACATACATACATACATACATACATACATACATACATACATACATACATACATACATACATACATACATACATACATACATACATACATACATACATACATACATACATACATACATACATACATACATACATACATACATACATACATACATACATACATACATACATACATACATACATACATACATACATACATACATACATACATACATACATACATACATACATACATACATACATACATACATACATACATACATACATACATACATACATACATACATACATACATACATACATACATACATACATACATACATACATACATACATACATACATACATACATACATACATACATACATACATACATACATACATACATACATACATACATACATACATACATACATACATACATACATACATACATACATACATACATACATACATACATACATACATACATACATACATACATACATACATACATACATACATACATACATACATACATACATACATACATACATACATACATACATACATACATACATACATACATACATACATACATACATACATACATACATACATACATACATACATACATACATACATACATACATACATACATACATACATACATACATACATACATACATACATACATACATACATACATACATACATACATACATACATACATACATACATACATACATACATACATACATACATACATACATACATACATACATACATACATACATACATACATACATACATACATACATACATACATACATACATACATACATACATACATACATACATACATACATACATACATACATACATACATACATACATACATACATACATACATACATACATACATACATACATACATACATACATACATACATACATACATACATACATACATACATACATACATACATACATACATACATACATACATACATACATACATACATACATACATACATACATACATACATACATACATACATACATACATACATACATACATACATACATACATACATACATACATACATACATACATACATACATACATACATACATACATACATACATACATACATACATACATACATACATACATACATACATACATACATACATACATACATACATACATACATACATACATACATACATACATACATACATACATACATACATACATACATACATACATACATACATACATACATACATACATACATACATACATACATACATACATACATACATACATACATACATACATACATACATACATACATACATACATACATACATACATACATACATACATACTACATACATACATACATACATACATACATACATACATACATACATACATACATACATACATACATACATACATACATACATACATACATACATACATACTACACACATAAATACATACTACATACATACCTACATACTTTGTAAATAAATATATCTAATTCGAGAAAACTTCAGCCTTGTAGTATGACGTCATTATTGTATATGATGTTATAAATGAAACTGCTGGCCGGTCAATGTCCGATATTTTTTAAACGAAAAGGTATTTTAGGAATATGAAAAAGCTATTTTACCCCTGGCCGCCCTGGCATCTACGGCTAAATTTTTGCGCGAATCGGGCCGGTAGTTTCAGAATTTAGCCCTTTTTCAAAACTAAAAGGAATTTTAGGATTCTGCAAAAGCTATTTTACCCCTGTCCGCTCTGGGAACCTAAGGGTAAAGTTTCGCGCGAATCAGGCCGCTAGTTTCAGAATTTAGCCCTTACATACATACACTTTACTATATATATATAGATTATCATAAGCATTAAAGAAATTTAACAGTTTTAGTTTTAAGGTAATATAAAAATGAGAATTATATCCAAAATTTCATTCAAACGTTACTAAGTACTTATTTAATTTTATTGACAAAGTTTGCTGAAAACTTTAACTAGTAAATGTCTGTCCTTTAATGTGTTAAATACACACAAAAATTAATAAAAGTTTGTGATAATCAATTTATTGTATAATGCATAGCACTACCTAGGACGGTCCTAATCCGTGGCAAAAAGTGGAGGGTTGACGATGGGAAACCGGCTGTATAAACCTACTACAAAATCATCATGGTTTCAAACAAAACTTTACAACAGAAAGCTATGGCGTCCGCCCCAAAGGACGCGCTTTGCATCTCCCGCCCATGCAATGTGGAAAATATGCTAGATTGCCTTTCTCGCAGCGAAGGCGGTTAAGGAATTTAATTAAGGATAGAATGCGGTAACGTGTTGGAATGTGGTCACGTTGATGGGATTGCACACAAATGCATAAAAGAAGAAGGTACACATCGCCTTACAAGTAACCAGGTAAAGCGGAACCAAAGCTCACGAGTTAGGCGAAGGATACAAACTATTCTACAATGGGTTACCAAATCATAGAAACGGGGTCGGTAACGTTCTAGGCGAATCGTTCAAGGACAAAATGGTGGAAGTTTAAGTTCAGAAGGGTTAATATGAGCGAAGATTGCAGATCAAGGGGCCTTTAACCGTTATGGGCGCATGGAATTTGAGAAAGACATATTCTTCAATTCATTGTAAAAGAAAATACAAGGAATAGGACAGAAAGCTAACTATTGGGGCGAATTTCAACGCCCACGTAGGGAAAGATCGCCTCGTGTATGAACCAAATCATGGAGGCTATTGGCATGGTTGGAAGAACATAGAAGAGGAAAAACTTATCTAGGTATTCCAAGCATATGACATGGCGATCGTTAACACCTATTTTTAAAAATGCGACGATCATATTGTGTCTTATAGAAGTGGGAAGGATTTTAGTCAAATTGACTATCTGCTCATACGGCGAAAGAACTTTTTGAGTTTTAAGAATTTCAAAGTAATACTAGGAGAAGACACAGCCAGGTAGAGCTTTGCAAAAATAAATTTCATCTGTCCGAGCCCAACCCGACCTACTTTTCGTTTTTATTTTGCCCGGCCTGAGCCCAAAAGACTTTTTCTTTTTGTCCCGACCCGAGCCCACGATAATTTAAAACTAAGATAAGTTTAAATAAAAAAAATCCATTTTCACTCGTTACAATTTATTTAGCTTTAAAACTATAAATATAACTTAAAAAAGTATATTTTGTTTAACAGTTCCCTATAATTTTTTTTTGAAATATTTACCTATATTTCTTAAGTTTTAACAACTACTATAAATATATTTAAATACTATAATAAGATTTGCAGTTCAGATCAGTTATATTATAATAGACAGGGGAAAAAGCTCAAGATTGGAAGCTATATAACGTATGCTGTGTGAAGATATTTATTTAATATCAAGTTGAGTTTATTTAAATAATAATTTATAAAAGATTAGTTTGCTTTAGTTCAATTCGGGCCGAGCTCGGGCCTCTGATCGGGCCACCTCATCAGGCCCGACCCGAGCCCGAGGCTCGATTTTATTTATAAAATTTTGCCCGAGCCCGCCCGATTGGGTAGGGCTCCCGTGCAATGCTCTACCGCCAGGTAACATTGTCCCATTGTTGTGGATTTTGAAACAAGAATATTTTCCAGAAGTAAGGTTTATGAACCTCGAATTCGATACGAAAGGCTAAAGAACACGTCGACAAAAAATGCGATTACGCCTGGGTGCAAGGAAGTAGCAAAGGGACGTAGACGAAGATTGGGCGCCAAGGACATAAAGGAAACAGTGATTTGGGTTCTAGGACAGACCAAAGGAAGCAAACTATGAATAGGGAACTATGGTGATTGGATTAGTCGATTAGGGATTTCATCGAAAGAAATAAGAATTTCTATAGACGGTGGCATAAATCAGAAAAGTCGGAGGATTCTAAAGAGTATAAGGAGGCAAAAAGAGCCACGAAAAAGGCCGTTGCAATAGCGAAGAATGTCGCGTACACCGAGATGGCAAACAAACTTGACCATAAAGGGAGCGACAGGCTGTTGTATAAATTGGCCAATAGAGGGGAGAAGATAAATCGCGATGTCGGAGTCCTTAAAATAGTCAAAAACGAGAAGGGTTAAACCTTACAAGTGAAAGGAAGTGATGTGGAACTTATGAATATTGCAAATGACATATTCCCTTTTCGATGTTGTGTCAAATTTAAGTATAGTCAAACTCTTTTAGAAGAATGAAGTTAGGACACAAATGAACGAGATGCAAAAATGAAAGACTAATGGCCCAGATGGAATACATATGGAAGCATTGCTCGGATGCCGTCAAGACGGAGTCACGAACATGACAAACCTCTTTAACAAGATATGCGAATTCCTAATAGTGGAGAGCAAGCACAATTATATCCATATTCAAAGGCATAAAAAACCCGCAGGGTGGCAAATACAGAGGTATCAAGCTAACTAGCCACTCCTTAAAGCGTATAGAAAGGGTGTTATAAACAAGGCCGAAAAACGAGGTGGAGATAACGCCTAATTCGGATTTCTAGCCGGCAAATCCACGATAATCTTTTCATCAAGAAAATGATATATAAACATGGGGAGCAGAGAAGAGAACTGCATATAGTCTTAATCGCCTTGGGAAAGCTTATGACACGGTCCCCGATTTAATATAGTGTTGCTTGAGAAAACAAAATATCCCTGACGCATATATACGGCTTTTGAAAGACATTTATGAAGCCTCAAATTTGTGCGTTAGGACGACGACTGGAATAGAGAATTGAACTTAAGCAATTATATATTAAGCATTTTCTTTAATAAGTTGCCCTAGTTGAAACTTTATAGCGACCTTAAAAATTCTCCAAAATATTTCAAGTTTTAAATATATGATTCTAATTTATTCAAAATGAATCTGCTCGTGGCCATTTACAGTTGTATAGGTAAGATTTTCAAACATAAAACTAGAATTTATCACAAGATGGAAATAATTACAGTATACAAATAATAAAGCGGTTATATGGTGGGGCTTTTAAGTGGCAAGAAAGCGCATGCTTTAGACATATAAACTATAATTTGGACATATTTTGCTTATAATCGGTAATTATATGAATGTAAATTATTAGATAAGTGATAAACATTTAAGTAATGCTAAAATTTTATTTTGCTGTTAAAGTGATTACCATATGGGTCAATATATGAAAGTTCAATTGTTTAATCATTTATCATTTATTTATATATCACTAGTTAAGCCCGGCAAACGTTGTTTTGACATATACATTATGTCTGGCAAATTAACTAACTTACTATAAGTGTGTGGGGATATTTTTTGCAGAAGTTTTATCTAAATTGTAGTGTTATTTTTACAATCGATGGAAAGTAAACGTAAATAACTAATTGCAGGTAAGAAGTTTGTCGGGGAATGAAGGGGAGAGAAAAATTTTATTTATTGTTTTCAGGGGGGTTGTTGGTCTACCGGTTATATTTTCTTAACCACTCTTAAATAATACCTTTTTTTATCTTTCGCATCACTTTGTTATATATGGAAAAATTAAGACAGCATCACGGTGGATAAATTTCAGCTTTAGCGCCATCTTTATATACTAAAAATTTTTAAATATTTAAAAAAAAATTAAAAAATTTAAATAAGGAAATTTAAAACTACCAAAAAAAAAATTTAAAAACTCAACAGGTCATCACGGCCTACATTGCAAATTTAATAAGGCCAGATTTTTGCGTCACACATCTGTTAATGCTCTTCTACAGAAGACATTCAATAAGGCTGGCTTTCCCTCCCATTGGAGACTAATGGTCTTTGCCTTAGCGACAAGAAGAGACCCGATGGACAGACCCTCATCCCATGGGCAAAAGGGCTATGCATAGCATGGGACTACACTTGTCCGGATGCCTTCGCACCCTCAAACCAAAACAAAGACCCCCTTGTCGATTCTGAAAGAAAAAAGTCAGCTAAATACGCAGAACTAAATTCCTCACTCCTTTTCTGCCCTATAGTGACCACTACCCTTACCACAATAGGTCCTAAAACCCAAGCCCTCCTGAAAGAATTGGGGCGCCGTATAGCTGCCAATACCCTTGACAAAAGGGAAACTTTTTTTTTTTAAACAGAAAATCGGAATTATAATTTGTCATTTCAACGCGATCGCAATTTTTGAATGTTTACCTCGCATATAATTTATATAGTAGTATATAGTTTCATTTAATAAAAGATATTATTAGCAAAAAAAAAAAAATAATTCCTTACTAATTAAACTGGCAACAATATTAATGAGCTGCCATTATTATCACATGGCCATAGAAGCATGTAATTTATTTGGGGACACGACCTTGCATAAGTTATGTAATAACAATGCACATTATAAGAACGTATTATATAAAAAGATACAAATGTCGCACGTATGGGGGCGATGTGGGATCCATATTTCGGGTCATCAGGGATGGGAAAGCGAGGAGGTAAAACGTGGCTTAGGCTAGGGACGGTTTTTCCCGGAGGACCGTTTGAGTGGAAGCTGGGTAAAAATATCTTAGTGGATTGGAGAGATAAATACTGATGGTAGTTTCCAATACGGGACTCTGGGAATATGCATTTCGATGTAGCAAAAAATATTACGCGAAAGGTACCTGGTGCCGCCGGGTGTGAAACGAAGGAGCGGTTCCTTGGTTCAAGGTAATATGGCATCAGATGCCATCGCCGGATCATTGCAAGGCCATAGGATATACAACATTTGTGGTTTTACCCTCCGGCGCGAAAATAAACAGGTTGCTAGGTGTGCCTACACGGGAGCAGGCTACATATAGTTGGCCATGCGAAAAACATGGATTTTCTAGATTTAAGCCAACAACGGTTACTGATCTCGACGTGGAGGCTCGGTTCCGAAGGGCGGCAAGCCAAGCGTTGCGCTTTTCGCCAGTTTCAGCTGCTATGGTCTTCTTTGCGGTTTTTGTAGTACGTAGAATTTTTGTTAAAGTTTTTTTCCGCCGGGGCATATGAGGCTGTTGGTTATAATAGGGAACAGCAAAAGTAAAATAAAGATTGTTTAGCATTTAGGGGGGGGGGGGGGTGCTTAAAACGAAACAGTAGTAAAGTAGGTACCCGACTTTAGACTTAAAACCATTGTAACGACAAAATGAGTTAAGTAAGTTATTAAACTAAGCTACCATAGAGATGTTTATCTTCAAATGGGTGTCGTACCGTTGTATTACATGTCAAATCTTCCACAAACTGGCATTAACATGTAGATGAGAGCGAATGGCAGTAAGAAATGAAGGTCGATTCGATATAAGCGTGTTTCTACCTCTCATTATGGTGAAAGGAAACAAAACACGTTAAAGTAAATGTGTAACGATATACATTTAAAACACTACTAAAAATAATCAATTTAACGGTAATGGGCAAGGTAGTATGAAAAATTGTATCAAAATTGATTGAACATGTATAAAAAACAGAGTAAGTTATTTAAGCTAAAAATATAAATAAATAAATAAATAAATAAATAAATAAATAAATAAATAAATAAATAAATAAATAAATAAATAAATAAATAAATAAATAAATAAATAAATAAATAAATAAATAAATAAATAAATAAATAAATAAATAAATAAATAAATAAATAAATAAATAAATAAATAAATAAATAAATAAATAAATAAATAAATAAATAAATAAATAAATAAATAAATAAATAAATAAATAAATAAATAAATAAATAAATAAATAAATAAATAAATAAATAAATAAATAAATAAATAAATAAATAAATAAATAAATAAATAAATAAATAAATAAATAAATAAATAAATAAATAAATAAATAAATAAATAAATAAATAAATAAATAAATAAATAAAAAACTTGGGCCTTCGGCCCTCGTGGGAAGGGGGAGGGGAGAAGGGAAGGGGGGAAGGGAAGGGGGTAAGGGAAGGGGGGACGACTCATCTATACTTCGTATAAATGTATCATATTTGCTATGCAATTTATGGGCGAGAAAGGTGGGAATGGGCGAGAATGCCTATAGGGGGGTATTAAATGCCTAATTAATTAATTATTTATACAAATTTTCCATTTATAGGCAAAATGTAATATAGGCAAGGGTTAGGGTTAGATTTAGTGTTTGCATCTAGTTGCGTATTACATTAGTTTTAATGGCCTTTAGTGATTATGGGTCTAACAATTATATTATAACACATCACAATGTTAAGAATTTGCAGAATTGTTGGGAGAATTTTTTTTTTTGAATTTGAACAATTTTTAATTAAAAAAATCAAAAATTTGGCGAATGGTCATTTTTTTTCCATTGGTCAGTACCAACAGATACTCTATAAGTCAATGATAGCCAAAAAACGGGAAAAAAAAATTTGATGCTCACTTTGGCCAATGGTCATTTTTTTCCATTGGTCAGTAGCAACAGATACTCTATAAGTCAATGATAGCCAAAAAAACGAAAAAAAAAATTTCGAATCACATTTTGGCCACTGGTCATTTTTTTCCATTGGTCAGCAGCCAGGACACGGTAAAAGTGGATATAAATACATAATGGTCAAAAAAACGAAAAAATAATTTTCGAATCACATTTTGGCCAATGGTCATTTTATTTCATTGGTCAGCAGCCAGCGGAGGGCCAAAAAGTCATAATAGCAATGGTAGGAACAGGAACAATCATAATAGTAAAAAAAACGAAAAAAATAATGATTCACATTTTGGCCGATGGTCATTTTTTCCATCGGTCAGGAGCCAGCGGACGGCCAAAAAGTCATAATAGCAATGGTAGTAACAGGAACAAGCATAATAGTAAAAAAAACGAAAAAATAAACTCGGATTCACATTTTGGCCAATGGTCATTTTTTTCATTGGTCAGCAGCCAGCGGACGGCCAAAAAGTCTTATTATCAATGATAGTAACAAGAACAATCATAAGAGTCAAAAAAAACTCCGGGATTCTAACCCAAAAACTAGTTAAATTGCATAGCAATTAAAAGTAAACAACTTTTATTTATGTTTATTATATAATAAAATGAAACAATAATAGAACAAGCGGACGGCCAAAAAGTCATATTATCAATGGTAGTAACAGGAAACATATATTAATTTAATTTAGAAAATAAAAAAAAAATTTGCCCTCTCCGGGAATCGAACCAGCAATTCAGAACGTTCGCCGGGGTTCGAACCCACATTAATAGAGGCATAGACTTTTGTAGGGGCACAGGGACCCTTATCAGTAGAGGCATAGGCCCTTGTAGTGGAGGGCATAGGGTAATTATAGCAATTAATATCAATGTTACCCAATTCAAAAACGAATAGATATACTTATGCATTAATTTAACATAGCAATTAAAACCCGACCCCGCCCAAAAGCGAGGGAGATAGAGATGAGGGGTGGGCCACCTCTTATGCATTAATTTTAAAAATAACACAGCGAGGGAGATAGAGATGAGGGGTGGGGCACCACTTTCTCATGCATGAATTTAAAAAATCGATAACCTAATATACCCAATGCAAATAGATAGGGACGGACGGACGGACAACGGACGGACGGACAACGGACGGACGGACAACAAAAAACGAGCCCATAAATTGCATAGCAATTAATAAAAAAATTTAAAAAAGGTGTGGGACGGGAAATGTCCATATTTTGGCAACTAATAGACCTTTTTGGATGCGGCCAACGCCATTTTACCCCTGGCCGCCCTGGGAACCTACGGGTAAAATTTGGATGCTTACTTAAGTTACAACACAACATGATTTCTTTAATTCTTGCCCTTTTAATTATCACATAAAATTTCACAATATAAATAAGAAAATAAGTGAAACATTAATCTTACCATGATTTGAAGCTGGCAACTAATTATTTGATAGACAAATTATCATAAGTAAATATATAGGCAATGATATAAGAGTTATGCAAAATAGGCAATTTATAAACATTATTCTAAAATTATATATAAGGTTTTATAAACGGAAAATAAAAAAAGAACATCAATTTAATTTAAATTTTTAAATTATGTGTGACGTCATTATTGTATATGATGCCATAAATGAAACTGGCCGGGAAATGTCCGATATTTTTAAAACGAAAAGGTATTTTAGGAATCTGAAAAAGCTATTTTACCCCTGGCCGCCCTGGAAATCTACGGGTAATTCGCGCGAATCGGGCCGGTAGTTTCAGAATTTAGCCCTTACATACATACATGCATACATACATACACTTTACTTTATATATATAGATTATTTGCTTATTATTTATATTATTGCTACAACTACATATTTTACTAGTCTTGGGTTCAAAATGTCACAGTCCAAAATGTCACACGAATATCACGAAAAATTAAATCTCAAATGGGGAGGGAATTTGATGTACATCTAATCCTAACCCAACCCCTAACCTAAAACGCTGACCTAAAACACTACCCAATGGAAGTTATGCGCTTGCGCAATGAGTAATTGCGAATCTCACGATCGTGAGATTCGCGAATCTCACGATGTGGCTTTGTTACATTTTGGACTGTGACATTTTGAAACGATACCATTTTACTATTGTAAACTAAAACCTAGATGATCCATATATTTTTAGTTTTGTTTTAATTCTATTGATCCAATTTATTGCAAAAGTCCTCCTCCCCCTATTTATTATTTATCAATAAGATATTATCTTCTTATTAATTTCTTTTTTTCTTATTTCTCTCATCATTTTTATCTGTATAATCATATAGTAAAAGTAAATTACAAATGTTTTAATAAATTTTAAAATGAATAATTGTAAATATCTGGAAAAATTAACAATTTAAAAAAATGAAGAATTGGCAAAAGAATATTAAGTTTGGTTGATGACCATCTATAAGATTTGCGATAGTGCGGCTCGGTTGCAACTCCCTGCTTTTAATAACTCCTGTCTTAATTAAAAAGAAATAAAAAGATATTTGAATTGATGATATTATTTACTGTCAATCCTTTGGAATATAATTCGTTGTATAAAAACGGTGGGGATGGATTAATAATATGAGTAGAGATAAATGGCACCCGATTATATTAATTTTTTTTAAAATATAATCTTTACAGTTGAAATAGAAACCAACAAACAGTTATTAATTCTAAATGTAACCTCCCATAACATAAATTACAAATTTATCACAACAGTTTATCGTAATATGGCACAGCCACTCTCACTCGTCTAGAATTTGATAGAGACATTGAAATTCAAAATACCTCACAAAGATTTTTAGAGTCAAATTATCCATTTCATTTGCTCAAAATAAAAATAAATTAATAACACCCAAAAATTATGGGAGAATCCACTCTTAATACAGATCATTTATACATTAGTAAAAACGGCCTAAAAGAAATCAACAAAATTTTACATTTTCACAAAATAGATAATTTTAAGTTTTCTCATAAAATTACCACCAACTTATTCGCGCTAGTTAAAACTATTAATAACATAACAAATAAAAATCTTATTTCTATTTAAATTTATAAAATCTTCAGCGCCGCTTGCAACCAATTTTGCGTTAGAGAAACAAATGGAACCTTGGTGTCGTATCTACGGGTGTCGTATACCCCTGTCGTATCCGTATATACGACACGGAGTCCTGAATAGTTTAACCTTTAATTGTCTAACATTTCTGCAGATTATATTATTGCTATAATTATATGTTTTAATATTGTAAACCAAAACCGAGTTGATAAAAACCATTTTATTTCATTATATCAATTATTCTTTTGTGTACATATATCCCTATCCCTGGCCCTATTCTTTGATACCATATACGTTATTAATATATTTATAAACTGATTTCAATAAATTGGAAAAAACATTAAATTCATACAATTCAAATGCGGAGTCAGAAAATATATGGAAAATTTCAAACATAAACTGTGACTTAGCCGTGAAGTAAAACATATAGAAATTATGACTCTACAGATCTATTAGTATCTATGCGTTCCCAGTGCAAGCGTTCCTCTCTACCCAAACCCAGGGATGGTCACAAAATCATCTGTCAACCATCCCACATACAGTATCCAACAGAAAGACCGCTTTCCAGACTACAACAGATACTTTTTTTGAAAATAAGAAGTGTCGTATACCCCTGTCTTATCCGTATCCCCCCCATGTCCACTTATACAAAAGTTAAGGTTTCCCTCTCCCCCCCCCGCGCTTATATACACAAAAGTTGTAAAACTGCGTATCTCATACATACTTATTCGACCCCCCTTCTTTCTTTACATTAATTGCAAGTTGCTGATTGTTATATTACTTAGCACTAGCGGATACCCCTTTTGATGTTACACGCGTTAATTTATATAATTCGTATCTTTATACGTAGAACATCTGCTGTACTGTATCCCACACACTTCGAATTTTCTATAATGATTTCAAGATACAATATAGAACGTGATTTTAATAATACGATTGTGGTTCTCAATAAAGATAATTAGAAAACCATCGGCCAAACCACAAAACTTGGCACAGAGAATCTAAGAGCCCAAAACTCTTCAAAGACGTTTGGGAACTGTGCTTTAAATTTTGTTAAAGAAATTAATAAATGCTCGCCTCCTTCAAAAACCTTGAATAGTTTTTGGCATTCTAATGAGCTCCAATATGAGCGAAAACGTTTATTGTTTGTTATTACTTTCGAGTGGCATATTAACAAAGTTAGGTAAATATTTCGGCCAATTAGTATCCAAATAATTGCCTTTAAATGGCAGTTATTAAAGTTAACTTATTAACTAATTTGCGACATCTCTACAGCGGGTTATTCTCTAGATTTGACAGTAATTAGCGTTAAATTATTATTTTAATTGTGGCATTCGTAGATCGAGTTTACATTTTAATAATAGACAAGCCTTAATAATTATTGATAGTTCAAACTATTTTTCTTCAATGATAGTGGGAGGCTCTCTTACTCTATAAAGGTGTATAAGACCAAGGGCAATAAATTATAACCGCAATACTTGTCTTTAATAATAGTTAATAATAGGATTTTTAAAAGCTTTATTTTTAATATTTTTTTAATAAAAAGGTGCTGGGAATCGCATAAATGAATTTTTTTAAAAGGGCTAGTAATTCTTAATTAGCATAGTGTAATAAGATGTATCAAATATAATTGGCTAGGCACCAGTCTCTAGAAGGTAACCTTTTGTTTAAGGCAAATTAATTATATTTTTAAAAAATTAGTCAAAAACTTTTTTTAGGTAAATATTGCTAGTCAATATATCTTATGTCTTAACATAAAAAGTTGAGATCCCTAAATAAGTTTAAAAAACAATCACTAGTAAAATAATGGTTTATATATAGTTAAAACAATTTTTGATAGAATAATAAAACACACTCTCACATTTTACATAATAGTCACAATCACAAAATAATTGACACCAAACTTTTGGCACTCGGCAAAAGCAAGTCACAATAGGAAATTTTAAAAAGCATTTGTATCAAAAAGTCAAAAGATTGTGGCATTTATAGTCATTTTTTTTGAATAATATTGATATATGAGTCTTTAATATTAAAACAGATTTGTAATAAATCTAAGTGGGGGTGGGGGTTAGGGAGGCCAGAATTCTGGCCTTAAGGATGGCTCGACTTCCTTGGTTTTTCCCTGGATACGCCACTATCTTAAAGTTGTTTAAACACATGCAAAAATTTTACTTTTTTGTGAATAATAAATTATAAAAATTTTGAGGCATCATCGCCAAACTAAGCAAACAGTTAATTTCGAATCCAGTTGAAAAGACAAAGTTGTAAGGCCTAGGCTATGTATTCTCGATTTTGAGTGATAAATAACAAAACGTAAAACGCATTTCTTAAACGTTCCATTGCATCTAATTCTAACCCTAACCTAAAACGCTGACCTAAAACCCTAACCCCGAACCTTAACCCTGTCCCTTAAAGATAATTTTGACTTGAAAGGATTATTTTTAAACAATAACACACAAATTCGAACGCGATGATTGCGCTCGGGAATGGAACGTTTAAGAAATGCGTCTTACGTTTTGTTATTTATCACTCAAAATCGAGAATACATAGCCTGGTTCAAGTTGTAAAAGGCAAAGTAAATGTATGTAAATTCATATGATATTAAAAATACCATATGATTTTATTTTGTATAAACAATAAAACTATTTGAAAGGATAGACTTATATTTATTGTTAAATTAGTTAAATAAAAATTACAAATTTGCTATGTATACTATTGTATTTAATTATTTAAGTTAACACTATAGATTATTGTTGAAATCGCACAAAAACGTTAATAATATTACGATATCCTATCATGCTATAGTTTATGATGTAATAGTAGGTTATCTTGTTCCATTCCTAAGTTTTAAAAGGTTAAAGAAGCCTTTTAATGTAAGGCACAATGTCATGGAAAAGAAGAGGTGGAAGCCAATGTTTTTCACTAAGAATTGATTAATAGATTGCTCAATAGACTACTCTGCCTTAAAAAAGAACGTCTGCTATTTCTAAAACAAATAAATTTTAACATTTTTATTATTTTAAGACTAAAATTACATAATATAATTATAAAACATTATTTAAGTTAAATGTCAGAAGCTAATGGTATAACGCACAATGTTAGGAAGTTTAAAAAAAAACATTACTCGAATAAAACAATTGATAAATTTACACCAGCAAATCCCTTTTTTATATTCATAATTTTTTTATTGTGCAATAGATGTTTATTTGCTAATAATTTATAAATTAAAAAAAAATTCGAATGAGTAATATTGTTAATTGAAACTGCAAATTAGCATAAATAAAATGTTATTGATTTAAAATAAGATATCCTTAGTTAATTCATTGCCAACACATTTTAAAGTTTAATTTAAAACATTGACTATAATATTAGATTTATATACAAGAATTGCAAACATTACTTGAATAAAAAAATTGATAAACCAACTCTAGCAAACCCTTTTTTTACATTCATAATTTTTTTTATTGTGCAATAGAGGTTTGTTTCCTAATAATTTATAAATTTAGAAAAAAAAATTTAAATGAATAATATTGTTAATTAAAACAGCATATTAGCATAAATAAAATGTTATTGATTTAAAATAAGATATCTTTAGTTAATTTATTGCCAACACATTTTAAAGTTTGATTTGAAACATTGACTGTAAAATTAGATTTATATACAAGAATTACACCTGTTTAACGAACCTAATGGTCAGTTGTCCACCCCTACCTTCTATATTAACTCATCCCAATCTGATACATGCTTTTTAAAAGTATTAAATAGAAAGGTTAATTAACAATAAAATATAAAAAATGGGCAAAATCATTATTTATTCATGTTAATTTGCCATCTTTTTTCTGACTTTAGAGCCAAGTATAGGTTTAAACAACAATACTGACTTTGATTAAATATTCAAAAACATCACTTAATACAATCTATATAAATCTAATATAAAGTTACGTAAGGGAGTATATATATGGTATTGCACAGAATTAGAGGTACAAACATCACCTAATACAATCTATATAAATCTAATATAAAGTTACGTAAGGGAGTATACATATGGACAGAATTAGAGGTACAAACATCACCGAATACAATCTATATAAATCTAATATAAAGTTACGTAAGGGAGTATATATATGGTATTGCACAGAATTAGAGGTACAAACATCACCTAATACAATCTATATAAATCTAATATAAAGTTACGTAAGGGAGTATATATATGGTATTGCACAGAAATAGAGGTACAAACATCACCTAATACAATCAATAAATCTAATAAAAAGTTACTTAAGGGAGTATATATATGGTATTGCACAGAAATAAAGGTACAAACATCACCTAATACAATCAATAAATCTAATACAAAGTTACTTAAGGGAGTATATATCTGGGATTGCACAGAATTAGAGGTACAAACATCACCTAATGCAATCAAAATAAATCTAATATAAAGTTACTTAAGGGAGTATATATCTGGGATTGCACAGTAGAGGTACAAACATCACCTAATACAGCAATCAATATAATTATGACATAAAGTTACTTGCCAACATTCTACTATTTTTGAGCATTGATCTAAAATTATCAATAGGACTACAAAGATTGATAATGTGATTAAATTGACAAAAAATTTACTTTGAATATTTGTGGTTGAAGATGAAGCTAAGATTGAACTTGTTGTATTTACAACTATAAAATTTAAAAATTTGCATATTTACTTGGAATGGATGAGATATATGAGGTGGAATGGGATGCCAAGATATAACTATTAGCTTATTCACTTGTTTGATGTGGTATATTCAGATGCTCTTTGGTCACCAAATTGGTGTAATGATAATTATTATAACAATAAAGAGGTTGATTTCTTTGCGTTAATATCATGCGAAAATTAAAAATTTGAAGTTGGCGCTAAATATCGACCAAATTGGAGATCTTGGTGATCGGTTTATCACCATTTGCCCTTAAAAACTTTGCCTTTACGAACGAAGCGGTTAATTTCAGTACACAGCTGAGTTGCACATTTAAGGTTGGGTTGGCTAACCCAAAAAGTGTTTAGTTAGCAATGGTAAGTTAGTAATTTGTGTTATTATTTTAAATTTTTAGGCTAGATATATAGCTCAAATTATAGTTCTTGGGACTAGAATTGTTTCCCAAGCATTTATTCGTGCCTTACAGCAAGAATATCAGGGTACATTATTTTTGATATATTTATTTAATTTCCATATAGCTGCAAAAATTGTTTCACAAAAAGGCGGCTCCACTTCTACGGCTTCCAAACAAACCAGCGCGATGAATATGAGAACAGGCATAACTCTGCAAGTATTATAATTATAAAAATAAACTAATGTTTGTTTAAGGAGGCCATTCAAATATTAAATATATCACCAAATCTCAGTGCTGAAGAAATTGAAAGCAGATATAAACTACTTTATGAGGCAAATGACAAAAATAAGGGGGGATCTTTTTACATCCAATCAAAGGTTACTTTTTAACCATTTTTGTTTCTTAAATTAGTTGTTAAACTATGTGATTGATAATTTTGACATAATGGTTTAAAATATTTAGCAAATATATCCAGATAATCTTGTTTCATTTTGTATGCTAATTTAACATAGATAGTTAAAAAAAATTCTCTTGATTTGAGCAATGTTTGTAAAGAAAATTTATCTCAATCTCAACATTATATTATAACTTAAATAGTTTTTTAACATATTTTCTGACTCATTTATTTCTCTACATTGTATTCTTAACATGCATATTTATTCTATTGTTCTTTTATATCATTTTATGTTACAAATTCATTATCTAGGCTTTTGTTCTCTTTTCTATTATGGTCCAATAATTAACATATTCCACAAATTAAATTTTAATGCAATTTGAAATATGAGCTAATAATTAAGTTTTAAGTGAATTTTTTGGCTTCAACACAGGCACATCTACTAGTTACAATTTGAAGAGTATTTACAGCAATTGATTTTTTTATAACAAATTTTAAATATCATAATAAAATATGTCACTTGTTTTACAAAGCTGCCTTATAGAAATGTTAATGTCTGTCAAAGATTACCAATTAGCAAGGCATGGCCATAGTCAAAATCTATAAGGGATGGAAAATTATTTATTTAGCATTAAATACAGGGTAAAATTCTTCAAAAGTTATAGCAAAATTTAAAATTCAGGCTTTGGCTATGCTTTTGAAAAATATAAACAGTTTTTGAATAGATTTATGCTGTTTTATATTAACCACTCTCTTACAATTTAAAGATCAGAAGAGGATTTTGGGGGTTGTTTTCATATTTATAAAAAATAATTTATTCTATACCGAAGAAAGTATTGGTATAGAATTTTGCTTGTGTTTATTGAATAATCTAGTTTTCGAATAATTTAATTATCGAGTTTGCTGCCGCAACTCTTATTTCCATCTCCACTAATTTATTTAGAATTCCAATTAATATATTCCATATGGACGTATTATAATTCTAAGAAATATATCCGCGCGCGAAAATCCTCAAAAGGATTTTTTTTTTGAATTTGCTTCTTTAATATTACATCTTTTTTCAATTTATTTATTTGGTTACAACGAGAGAAAAAAAGAATTATATTGAATTAATTAATAATCAACGTAGTTAGGTAATCTAAAATATATTTGCTAAATCGTGAGATAATAATATCTATATGCGATCGCGATGGAAATAAAAAGCGAAGTGGTATAAACAATCTATTTTTAGCGCAGTGGCAACACTGATGACTACGTGTAAAGTAAATCTGACGCAATTAAGATCGAGCGTAGGGTAAAATAAAAATGCATATAATTTAAATCGTAGCATGCATGGGGGGGGGGGAAGAATTAGAATATGGGTGAACACCACATAATTAAAAAAAGGGATATTAATACACGAATTTACACAAAGCTATAATAATTGATAGTTTCAATTTGACCTGTGTTTCAAACATTTTTATAGGTTGTTAGGGCCAAAGAGCGATTAGATGCTGAACTAAGCCTACAAAAGAATACGGAGCGTTTGAAAACCAAAACAAATCATTCTGACGAAGGTGGATGACATATAATTACAATTCCATTATTTTTTAGTCAATTTGCGAATTTAATAACTCACCCGACCATATATTATTGTGCGTGATGAATGCCCATGATACTAAATAACACCAAATACCTTGGTTATCTAAAGTTTATCCATTTTTTTGTTAAATTTTTGCATGGTTTTATTGTGGCAAAGTGAAAACAGGAGACGTTGCGCTTAACGATTGTTAAATTCTCACTATACAATATTCGTGTAAGAAAAAATAAAATTTTAACGCCTTTAAGAAATATAGATTTTCAAACGTTAAACAATATAACTCGGGCCTTCGGCCCTCGTGGGAAGGGGGAGAAGGGAAGGGAAGAGTGGAAGGGAAGGGGGGACGACTTATCTGTACTTCGTATAAATGTATCATATTTGCTATGCAATTTATGGGCGAGAAAGGTGGGAAGGGGCGAGAATGCCTATAGGGGGGTATTAAATGCCTAATGATTAATTAATTATTTATACAAATTTTCCATTATAGGCAAAATGTAATATAGGCAAGGGTTAGGGTTAGATTTAGTGTTTGCATCTAGTTGCGTATTACATTAGTTTTTATGGCCTTTAGTGATTATGGGTCTAACAAACATTATATTATAAAACAACACAATGTTAAGAATTTGCAGAATTGTTGGGAGAAATTTTTTGTTGAATTTGAACAATTTTTAATTAAAAAAATCAAAAATTTGGCCAATGGTCACTTTTTCTCTATTGGTCAGTACCAACAGATACTCTATAAGTCAATGATAGCCAAAAAAACGGGAAAAAAATTTTGATGCTCACTTTGGCCAATGGTCATTTTTTTCCATTGGTCAGCAGCCAGCACACGGTTAAAGTGGATATAAATTCATAAGAGTAAAAAAAACGAAAAAAAAAATTTTCGAATCACATTTTGGCCAATGGTCATTTTTTTCAATTGGTCAGCAGCCAGGACACGGTAAAAGTGGATATAAATTCATAATAATAAAAAAAAAAACGAAAAAAAAGTTTTCGAATCACATTTTGGCCAATGGTCATTTTATTCCATTGGTCAGCAGCCAGCGGACGGCCAAAAAGTCATAATAGCAATGGTAGGAACAGGAACAATCATAATAGTCAAAAAAAACGAAAAAAATAATTTCGATTCACATTTTGGCCAATGGTCATTTTTTCAATCGGTCAGGAGCCAGCGGACGGCCAAAAAGTCATAATAGCAATGGTAGTAACAGGAACAATCATAATAGTCAAAAAAAAACGAAAAAATAAACTCGGATTCACATTTTGGCCAATGGTCATTTTTTTCATTGGTCAGCAGCCAGCGGACGGCCAAAAAGTCTTATTATCAATGATAGTAACAAGAACAATCATAAGAGTCAAAAAAAACTCCGGGATTCTAACCCAAAAACTAGTTAAATTGCATAGCAATTAAAAAGTAAACAACTTTTATTTATGTTTATTATATAACATTGGTCAGCAGCCAGCGGACGGCCAAAAAGTCATAATAGCAATGGTAGAAACAGGAACAATCAAAAAGTCAAAAAAAACGAAAGAAATAATTTCGATTCACATTTTGGCCAATGGTCATTTTTTTCATTGGTCAGCAGCCAGCGGACGGCCAAAAATTCTTATTATCAATGATAGTAACAAGAACAATCATAAGAGTCAAAAAAACTCAGGGATTCTAACCCCAACACTAGTTAAATTGCATAGCAATTAAAAAGTAAACAACTTTTATTTATTAATTGCTATGCAATTTATGGGCTCGTTTTTGGTTGTCCGTTGTCCGTTGTCTGTCCGTCCGTTACCCTCCCTATCTATTTGCATTGGGTATATTAGGTTATCGATTTTTTAAATTAATGCATGAGAAAGAGGTGCCCCACCCCTCATCTCTATCTCCCTTGCTGTGTTATTTTTTAAATTAATGCATAAGAGGTGCCCCCGGGCGGGGTCGGGTTTTAATTGCTATGTTAAATTAATGCATAAGTATATCTATTCGTTTTTGAATTGGGTAACATTGATATTAATTGCTATAATTACCCTATGCCCTCCACTACAAGGGCCTATGCCTCTACTGATATGGGTCCCTGTCCCCCTACAAAAGCCTATGCCTCTATTAATGTGGGTTCGAACCCCGGCGAACGTTCTGAATTGCTGGTTCGATTCTCGGAGAGGGCAAAAAAAATTTTTATTTTTTAAATTAAATTAATATCTTTTTCCTGTTACTACCATTGATAATATGACTTTTTGGCCGTTCGCTTGTTCTATTATTGTTTCACTTTATTATATAATAAACATAAATGAAAGTTGTTTACTTTTAATTGTTATGCAATTTAACTAGTTTTTGGGTTAGAATACCGGAGTTTTTTTTGACTCTTATGATTGTTCTTGTTACTATCATTGATAATAAGACTTTTTGGCAGTCCGCTGGCTGCTGACCAATGAAAAAAATGACCATTGGCCAAAATGTGAATCCGAGTTTATTTTTTCGTTTTTTTTTGACTATTATGATTGTTCCTGTTACTACCATTGCTATTATGACTTTTTGGCCGTCCGCTGGCTCCTGACCGATGGAAAAAATGACCATTGGCCAAAATGTGAATCGAAACTATTTTTTTCGTTTTTTTTGACTATTATGATTTTTCCTGTTCCTACCATTGCTATTATGACTTTTTGGCCGTCCGCTGGCTGCTGACCAATGGAATAAAATGACCATTGGCCAAAATGTGATTCGAAATTTTTTTTTTCGTTTTTTTAGACTATTATGAATTTATATCCACTTTTACCGTGTCCTGGCTGCTGACCAATGGAAAAAAATGACCATTGGCCAAAATGTGATTCGAAAATTTTTTTTCCGTTTTTTTTACTCTTATGAATTTATATCCACTTTTACCGTGTGCTGGCTGCTGACCAATGGAAAAAAATGACCATTGGCCAAAGTGAGCATCAAATTTTTTCTTTCCGTTTTTTTTGGCTATCATTGACTTATAGAGTATCTGTTGGTACTGACCAATGGAGAAAAAATGACCATTGGCCAAATTTTTGATTTTTTAATTAAAAATTGTTCAAATTCAACAAAAAATTTCTCCCAACAATTCTGCAAGTTCTTAACATTGTGATGTTTTATAATATAATGTTTGTTAGACCCATAATCACTAAAGGCCGTAAAAACTAATGTAATACGCAACTAGATGCAAACACTAAATCTAACCCTAACCCTTGCCTATATTACATTTTACTTATATTACATTTTGCCTATAAATGGAAAATTTGTATAAATAATTAATTAATCATTAGGCATTTAATACCCCCCTATAGGCATTCTCGCCCCTTCCCACCTTTCTCGCCCATAAATTGCATAGCAAATATGAAAACTCGGGCCTTCGGCCCTCGTGGGAAGGGGGAGAAGGGAAGGGGAGTAGGGGAAGGGAAGAGGGGAAGGGGGAACTCTTCTATACTCCGTATAAACGTAGCATATTTGCTATGCAATTTATGGGCGAGAAAGGTGGGAAGGGGCGAGAATGCCTATAGGGGGTATTAGATGCAAAATAATTAGTTAATTAGTTATAGGCCCTTGTAGGGGAGGACATAGGGTAATTATCAATGTTAACCAATTCAAAAACGAAAAAAAATTTCGATTTATTTGGCCAATGGTCATTTTTTTATTGGTCAGTAGCCAGCGGACGGTCAAAAATTCATATTATCATTGGTATTAACATGAACAAATATTAATTAAAAATAAATTTGTCCCCTCCCTGATTTGAACCCCACACCTCCAGTTCACAAGCCGGCGCTATAACCACTATACCATGGTGGCTTTAAAATAGTAGAAGTTATTATGTTATTTATATAGATAATGAAATAATAAAGTTGTGTTTTATGTTTAGAAAATCAATATATTTCGTCGGTCAGTAGCCAGCGGACGGTCAAAAAGTCATATTATCAATGGTATTAACAAAAACAAAATATTAATTTAATGTAAAAAAAATTAAAAAATTTTTTTTTTTTTAGTTTTAAAAAAGGGCTAAATTCTTAAACTATTAGCCCGATTCGCTCGAAACTTTACCCGTAGGTGCCCAGGGCGGCCGGGGGTAAAATAACCTTTTCAGATTTCTAAAATACCTTTTCATTTTAAAAATATCGGACATTTCCCTGCCACACGTGCGGTGTAATATCTATGACACGTAGAAAAATTTTACTAATTATATAAACTTACGCGCGCCATCTAATAAAGTACAATTCGTGTTTGAGTTTAATAGTAGATTCAATTTAATTAGAAATAACGGGCTATGATTATACCTTTGTAGGAGGTTTCGAATTTTGTGTTAGTTTCTATCGATATATTTTATCGTAAATTAGAATCTAATACCTATATTAATTTTTTAAATATTACTTTTTAGGTTTTCTATGAAATCACAATCTAATTAAATGAAATATATTAACCCAATAAAAAAATATATAAGCATTTATAAGGTTAAAAATATATATTACATAGTTGGCTGTCTGTTAGACCATCTATAATAAATTTTTAGGTTATATATAAAATTTGGCCAATGGTCATTTTTTTTCATTGGTAAGCAGCCAGGACACGGTAAAAGTGGATATAAATTCATAAGTTAAAAAAAACGAAAAAAAAATTTTCGAATCACATTTTGGCCAATGGTCATTTTTTCCATTGGTCAGCAGCCAGGACACGGTAAAAGTGGATATAAACTTATAATAGTCAAAAAAAAACTAAAAAAAATTTTCGAATCACATTTTGGCCAATGGTCATTTTTTTCCATTGGTCAGCAGCCAGGACACGGTAAAAGTGGATATAAATTCATAATAGTCAAAAAAAACTAAAAAAAAATTTTCGAATTACATTTTGGCCAATGGTCATTTTTTTCCATTGGTCAGCAGCCAGGACACGGTAAAAGTGGATATAAATTCATAATAGTCAAAAAAAAACGAGAAAAAAAAATTTCGTTTTGGCCAATGGTAATTTTTTTCCATTGGTCAGCAGCCAACGGACGGCCAAAAAGTCATAATAGCAATGGTAGTAACAGGAACAATCATAATAGTCAAAAAAAAACGAAAAAATAAACTCGGATTCACATTTTGGCCAATGGTCATTTTTTCATTGGTCAGCAGCCAGCGGACGGCCAAAAAGTCTTATTATCAATGATAGTAACAAGAACAATCATAAGAGTCAAAAAAAACTCCGCTAACCCCAAAACTAGTTAAATTGCATAGCAATTACCAAAATTTAAATATAGATATACTTATGCATTAATTTAACGTAGCAATTAAAACCCGACCCCGCCCGAAAGCGAGGGAGATAGAGATGAGGGGTGGGGCACCTCTTGATAGAGATGAGGGGTGGGGCACCTCTTTCTCATGCATTAATTTAAAAAAGCGATAACCTAATATACCCAATGCAAATAGATAGGGAGGTAACGGACAACGGACGGACGGACGGACACCAAAAAACGAGCCCATAAATTGCATAGCAATTAATACATTTATACGAAGTATAGATGAGTCGTCCCCCCTTCCCTTCCCCCCTTCCCTTCCCCCTTCCCTTCCCCCTTCCCTTCTCCCCTCCCCCTTCCCACGAGGGCCGAAGGCCCGAGTTTTGTTTATTATATAACTAGTTAAATTGCATAGCATTAAAAGTAAACAACTTTTATCTATGTTTATTATATAACAAAAACTAGTTAAATGCAATTAAAAGTAAACAACTTTTATTTATGTTTATTATATAACTATTTAAATTGCATAGCAATTAAAAGTAGCAATTAAAAGTAAACAACTTTTAATTGCTATGCAATTTATGGGCTCGTTTTTGGTTGTCCGTTGTCTGTCCGTCCGTTACCCTCCCTATCTATTTGCATTGGGTATATTAGGTTATCGCTTTTTAAAATTAATGCATGAGAAAGAGGTGCCCCACCCCTCATCTCTATCTCCCTCGGTGTGTTATTTTTTAAATTAATGCATAAGAGGTGCCCCACCCCTCATCTCTATCTCCCTCGGTGTGTTATATTATATATAAGATTTGTTATATTATCTATTATATAATAAACATAGATAAAAGTTGTTTACTTTTAATGCTATGCAATTTAACTAGTTTTATAATAAACATAAATAAAAGTTGTTTACTTTTTAATTGCTATGCAATTTAACTAGTTTTGGGGTTAGAATCCCGGAGTTTTTTTGACTCTTATGATTGTTCTTGTTACTATCATTGATAATAAGAATTTTTGGCCGTCCGCTGGCTGCTGACCAATGAAAAAAATGACCATTGGCCAAAATGTGAATCGAAATTATTTTTTTCGTTTTTTTTGACTATTATGATTGTTCCTGTTTCTACCATTGCTATTATGACTTTTTGGCCGTCCGCTGGCTGCTGACCAATGTTATATAATAAACATAAATAAAAGTTGTAATTGCTATGCAATTTAACTAGTTTTTGGGTTAGAATCCCGGAGTTTTTTTTGACTCTTATGATTGTTCTTGTTACTATCATTGATAATAAGACTTTTTGGCCGTCCGTTGGCTGCTGACCAATGAAAAAAATGACCATTGGCCAAAATGTGAATCCGAGTTTATTTTTTCGTTTTTTTTTTGACTATTATGATTGTTCCTGTTACTACCATTGCTATTATGACTTTTTGGCCGTCCGCTGGCACCTGACCGATGGAAAAAATGACCATTGGCCAAAATGTGAATCGAAATTATTTTTTTCGTTTTTTTTTGACTATTATGATTGTTCCTGTTCCTACCATTGCTATTATGACTTTTTGGCCGTCCGCTGGCTGCTGACCAATGGAATAAAATGACCATTGGCCAAAATGTGATTCGAAAACTTTTTTTTCGTTTTTTTTTTGACTATTATGAATTTATATCCACTTTTACCGTGTCCTGGCTGCTGACCAATGGAAAAAAATGACCATTGGCCAAAATGTGATTTGAAAATTTTTTTTTCGTTTTTTTACTCTTGTGAATTTATATCTACTTTTACCGTGTGCTGGCTGCTGACCAATGGAAAAAAATGACCATTGGCCAAAGTGAGCATCAAAATATTTTTTCCCGTTTTTTTGGCTATCATTGACTTATAGAGTATCTGTTGGTACTGACCAATAGAGAAAAAGTGACCATTGGCCAAATTTTTGATTTTTTTAATTAAAAATTGTTCAAATTCAACAAAAAATTTCTCCCAACAATTCTGCAAATTCTTAACATTGTGTTGTTTTATAATATAATGTTTGTTAGACCCATAATCACTAAAGGCCATAAAAACTAATGTAATACGCAACTAGATGCAAAAACTAAATCTAATCCTAACCCTTGCCTATATTACATTTTGCCTTTATTACATTTTGCCTATAATGGAAAATTTGTATAAATAATTAATTAATCATTAGGCATTTAATACCCCCCTATAGGTATTCTCGCCCCTTCCCACCTTTCTCGCCCATAAATTGCATAGCAAATATGATACATTTATACGAAGTACAGATGAGTCGTCCCCCCTTCCCTTCCCCTCTTCCCTTCCCTTCTCCCCCTTCCCACGAGGGCCGAAGGCCCGAGTTTTATTTATGTTTATTATATAACTAGTTAAATTGCATAGCAATTAAAAGTAGCAATTAAAAGTAAACAACTTTTATTTATGTTTATTATATAATAGATAATTTAACAAATCTTATATATAACACACCGAGGGAGATAGAGATGAGGGGTGGGGCACCTCTTTCTCATGCATTAATTTAAAAAAGCGATAACCTAATATACCCAATGCAAATAGATAGGGAGGGTAACGGACGACGGACACCAAAAAACGAGCCCATAAATTGCATAGCAATTAATTAATTAAAATTGTTTGAGAGCGGGAAAATGTATACAAACTTTGTTGTATTAAAATCACATCTAAATTACTAAACTATCTTGTATTTACAAAAAAATTTAGACTAGCAAAATACATGATTATTTCCCTAAATTAAATGATCTATAAACACCTTCTTAACTTAGGAATTATTAAAACACAATTCTAAGCCAGTAACATGGATTGTTTTGATGTTAATGGAAGAATGCTATTCCATTATATTTACATAGAGTTTACATTATAAACCATTAAAATACTCAGTTTTTCCAAAATTTATTAAATACCAATGAAAAATATATGTACAATTTTAGCATGAAATTTTATACAACAAGCATCTGAAAGAATATTATAGCGTGATAATTATGGGTTAAGTTTATTCGTCGTCATCACTAACGCTAATAACCTTGACCGTCTTTTTTGATCGTTTCTAAGCAATTACAAACAAAATACTTAAAAAGCATTGCCAATACCAAATTAAAAAATAATTATTTTCTTCCAGATTACAGACAATTCATCGGATTGGCCTATTATTAATTAAATTCTAAAAAAGAGTTGAATATTGTCTCGGGTATTGCAAAGGTAACTAGGATCAGGCTATAAATTAGAGGTTTTTCGGATGGGGTTCAAATTGAAAATTATGTTGAATGTGAGATTTATTTTTAATGTTACTGAGTGGGCAAAAAACGCTTATATTAAAAATAATTTGAAAAACAATTATTATTAGTCAAGATTTTTACAGGTACTAAAATTTGTATATTATTGTAGAAAAAATTATAATTATGTGGTCATATTTGGTTAGCATTAACTTTTAGAGGCTTTAAGTTAAAATATATTATCAAAATAGGAGGTTAAAGGACATTTATAAAAGAACCAGAGATACAAAGGCAAAAAATTACTTCGGAATCATTTCTTGATTCGTAATTGCCATCCTCATCGCTATCAGATGAATATATTTTGGGTCTCGATTCTGTTTAAAATTAATAAAAACACATTATAAACGCATAATCTAATTCAATTATTTTAATATCAAATACTCGTTCAAGGTTAATAGACAAATTTTAATATTAAGTAATAGATTTGTATTGGAAACCATAATGTTTACAATTACATACAATCATGTGATACAAAACAAATGTAGATTTACCCAATTTTTTCCCATTAGAAAATTTATGCTTAAAATTGCAAACGATATTTCACGATTTTTAATATCACCATATTCTAAATGGTAAATGAAAAATTCATAGTCATTTAAATAAAGATTTTGATAATCAACTTAATTATTTACAATATTTAAAATAGCTTTTGACGATTAAGATGTCCCTGCCTTTAAAACAAACTTATGTAATGGCCAAAATAGCCAAACCTGTGACAACTTAAATTAAATCAGCGAATCAAACACAAGCCTATCATACCTTTTTAGATAATATGAGATTTAAGAGTGTGAAAAGAAAAACTACTTGTACATAAAAAACACCAGATTTAAGGTTAAATTAAGGGCACAATTTAAATCTTCGCACCACATTAAAAATAGTACATTTTCGAATGGGATAAGCATGGGCGTACGCAGAGGGGGGGGCAGCTGCCCCCCCCCTAATTTACGAGAGAAAAAAATTTCAATGCAAAAACATTGACAAATTAAAAAAATTTATGTTTTGCCCCCCTCTATATGAACTTTTAAACGTTTTGCCCCCCCCCCCCCCTAATTCAAAACCTGGGTACGCCCATGGGGATAAGTCTCAATAACAATTTGCCTATTCAACTTAATTCATTCTTTTAAAATACCAAATAACGACGTCTTATAACTTCACTGTTTCCCCTGCCCAAAAAATAGCATCGCTTTACAGACCACATTACACGTCTTAACTTTTCGATAAATAAGTTGATTTTAAGCAAAAATAGAAAACCTTTAACGGATGGTCCGGTATGCCCCGATCTGGATCCGAACTTATTAGACGAAGTAACGTAAGGTGGTGGCAAGACGTCTAAAGCAGCACCTCGATGTCCAAAATCTCCCGAAGAAAATCCTTTTTTGTAGCTATTCTTGATGGCAGCTATCGAGTTACTGTTACGGTCTTCATCTTCGTTGTCGGAAAAAGAGACGTCCGAACCGATGTTAGCTTTTGAGGTTGAATGCTTGCTGTATCCACCCTGCCCAGCCATTTTTTCTCGCACGCGTCTCTTTTGGTTGTCTCGACGGATGGAAGCCCTAAATTTTTCTTCCTCTTTCTAACCGTGTGAAGGGAAAAAGTACATATATTTACGTCATTTTTAACAAAACTACTACTATGCTATAAATATTCAATCCATTAATGTGAATGTCATTGTATAAAATCGGTGGGTTTAGATTGATAACGTAAGTAGAGGGAAATGGAACGCGACATTTCGGGCTATTATAGCCCATCATTACTTCAATTTTATTTTTTTGTGACTTCATCTTCTCCCTTTTTTATATTTTTTCCTTCTGATGATGGGCTATAATAGCCAGGAATATAACGTTCCATTTCCCTCTACCTACGAAATCATACTATGCTAATCCTATATAAGTTGTATAAAATCACGGTTTAAAATAAATTGCATAAATGAGGATGACAAGACGATGTACAAATGTCGTAAATTAAAGAAAACCTGTAATTACTATTTATTAAAAACGTGCCACAATAGATATTAAATTTGAAAATATAATATTGAAAAATATTGGTTAATGGCAAATTTAAATTGAATACGGATTTTAACTCATTCCCTGCCCTTTTAAAAAATTGTCTTTTGTCAATTTAATAGCTAGAATGCCTAGAACATCATATTTCACGGGACATTGCTCATATAAAGAAAAATTTATCGCGCCAACATATTTTACTAATATTTTCTTAATTTTTTCACTCGCTAAAACAAAAAAGGTAATTTAAAATTGTCAATGTATGTCCGCTTTTAAAATGTGAGGTCCAGTTGCCTTTTTAATGCACAAAAAATGTAAGGTAAACAACAGAAAACGTGAAAAGAGTATCTAGTAAACTTAAAGTCCGAGATTCTATTCCAAGATGGTAAATGTAGAAGTAGATCAAAGATTATCATCTAATATGCTGCTAGGATCCAGTGTCACAATCACTGTAAAACATATGATATCGTTAGTGCCCCCCATACCTTATAAATTTCGGCTTTCCCCGTTTCTGGGTCGGCACCCACGCTAGCTAAAACCTTTATTTTTTGTGCCTTGGAGCATCGATTGGCCAAGGATAAAGTCATTTTCCTGTGAGTTATACTATTCGTCGAATGAGGCCTACACATAAACGACAGAATAAACTAAAGAACTAATTCGATTTAATTATTATTAGAAAGCAGACCTAAGTTGTACCGGCTTAACCAAACTCCAATATAATGGTTTATTAAAAATATGGAAAGACTTTGTTTGTATCACTTCTCTGATGCAGGGATATATGATAGACTGAAGTAGTGTTGTAAAAACGGCTGGGTTGTATTTGGTCGACCATTGGTTTTAGTCGATTAAACATAAACAAACCAAAAGTTTTTTGGTCTGTTCTTATTAGTCGACGTCTGAGCTTGGTCGAAATTTGAAAAAACACACCAGAGTCGACCGTTAGTCCTAGTTAAACACCAGGTCGACCAAACGAAATCCAGCCTGTTTTACAACACTAGACTGAAGGCATAAATTTATTTACTTTGCCCGTCTCGAGATAACTCACAAACAACTACAATGTACATATATTATCTTTATCACATTTCAGCAAAACAATGCAAGCCCATATCCAGAAAGGATGCTCTTAATTTTAGCAATATTTTAATAATGTATTCGATCCTATTCTAGCAAGGACAACCTTAAAATTTCAAAATTACACTTTTCGATATACAAGGTTTCTCTAAAATTAGCATAAACCCCATTAATAACTCTTATTGTTATGAAACAATTTTAGGTCGTTATCAGTCTAACAGAAATATTTGGAGAACATTTCTAAAATTTCAAGGTCTTTAACCTGAAGGAAAGTTTTGTTTTGAACACGGCCTGTCCTTGTAAACCCGTTCCTTGGCGGACAAACAAGTGATTAAAATCGTTGAGAATAACGCTTTTGTAAACATCAAAGTATTCCGACCCGACTTGTAATGACATACTAAATATAAAGTCACATGATAATGATCTTAATTCACAAACTAATTTAAAATCCCATTTTAGGGAGTAGGCCATTTAGACAACGCCAAAATATTAATTCTGTATTCTAGTATTTAGAGAAAGCAAAAAACAAAAGTTTAAACAATTATCTCAAGTCTTGTATTATTTTCTCCCCTTTAATGATTGACCAATCAATTATCAATCAGCAAGGATTTCCTAAAACGAGATAACATAAGACAAAGAATTTGATATAATATTCCAAACTTTTACAAAATTACAAAGTAAAATACAAGCAAAAATCTAAATTTTTACAATTTATTCAAAACTTATGTCGGGTTTATATGATGAGTTTTTAAAAAAAATCCAATTAGCAAAAAGGCACTTTCCAAACATTTGTTGAAAAAGTTATGTGATCGATATTAACTATACCGATCAGAGGAGTAAAGTACAGTTACAGAATATTGCAGAAAAATTAGTGCAACTTTAAGGCAAAAGCGTCATTTAGGGACAATAAAAACCCTGTAATTGGCAGACAAAATTTCGAAGTGGTAGTCAAGGCAACCCTTAGTTCTTAGTTTTGCCTAAAACAAGGTAGAATACAGGTGCTCAGCATAAAATTTAAGAAACTATACCCAATCAAATTAACGTTCCTAACTTTAGCTAGATAAAAAATAGTTTATAAACAATTCTTAACCGATATTCATGGGCGTAGCCAGCATTAGGATTAGAGGGGGACAATAATGATTTAGGGAGGGGCAAAATGATCATTTTTTAAAATTTTCGCCATAATTTTAATAAATTTCAACAAATTTTTGGATTTAAAAAGGGGCAGCCGCCCCTCCCTGCCTGACCCCCCCCCCCCTCGGCTAAATAATTGGACTAAAACTTCCAAGTTTCAATCTAGGTCACCTATACAGCACTCTACTGACCTAGCGATAGAGAACTGCACGGGTGACCCGAAACCCGACCTGACAAGACTCGATATCAAGTCGGGTTGAAAATTTTGAAATGTCTTCGGGTCGGGTTCGGGTTAAAAATTTTAAAATGCTTTCGGGTCGGGTCGGGCTCGGGTTGAAAATTAAAAAAAAAATTCGGGTCGGGTCGGGTTCGGGTTGAAAAAAGTGACTTTGCAGTCTCTACCTACCGATCAGTTTTTATAAATTAGGGATGGGTACCTGCCATCGGACCAACGTATAATTTTGGAGTTTGATTCTTTGTTTTCTAAGCCATTGTTGTCACCGTGTGAGCCTTTAAATCTCCACCTAACCGTGTTTTCAACGCGTAATTTAACCCGAGTCCGACCCTCTTCGTCGTATATTTCGTCTTCATCGATCTCATCTTCGTAAGTGGTCGGGTTGAAAGCTCTGAAACCGCAATGAACATTTCAATAATATAAGCTTTTATAATATCTTGACTGTAGACCGAATTTATTGGAATTTATCGAATTGACGTAGCAACATTAATGATTAATTTACATTATATATTAAGAAGAAGAGAGTTTTTTTTAATAACTCGGAGACAGTATATGTTATATATTAGAATATGAATGCAACGGTAAGTATAAGGGGGGGGGGGGGGGAGGAAAGGGAGATCCATAACAAATTTATCCTTTGCGCTAATGTAAACTTACATCTATATTAGTGCATGCCGTGGAATGAACCGGATAATGTGATTAAAAAGTTTTGAGGTAAAAGCAGTTTTCAACAGTTAAACTAAAAATACCATTAAGGATATTATAATAATAAGCTTTTACCCCTTAACAGAGGCGACCTTATGTGATAAAGAAAGATGGCAACTCGATAACGTTTACACTATTTCTCCGGGTATAGATGCATTATATTTAAGTTTCCCAATAAACACCAAATTTAAAAATTAGAATTTAGGTTTTATTATTAGATCAATAAAATTATTTATAATTAAGTAGGATTAAGATTTTGAGTTAATGGTCACAACCATTGAAATTTAAGAAACACTATGTTTACTTTGAATTGTTAATTGGCAGGAAAATAATTCAAATTGCTTGCTAAACTTCTTGGCAATACCATACTCGATTTTATGAGAAAATCAAATAAAAACTTAATTGCTTAAATAACCAAAAACAATCAACTTATTAAAAATAAAAAGAAAATGTAGATTTTAACAAGTATATCAAAGCTCCTTGGGCAATGATCTTTGCAGACGATATAATCCTCTGTGCCAAAAGTGAACAAGAATTGGCTAATACTGTAAATAGATGGGTAAATGCAACAGAAGAAAGTGGTCTCAGGGTAAATCGAAAGAAAACAGAATACATGAAGACAAAGTTTAAATCGGATGAAAACCACCTAAGTGCATCCCTTATTTTAGGCGATTGGCAACTTATAAGCGTGGACTTCAAATATTTAGGATCAACACTTCAATCGGATGGCGGAATGGATAAAGAAATCCAAGCAAGAATAAATTCCGGATGGCTTAAGTGGAGGCACTTGACAGGCGTTCTGTGTGAGAAAAACATTCCGAGAAGACTAAAAGGCGCGCTGTATAAATCCATCTGACAGCCAACAGTCCTGCATAGCTCGGGATCATGGGCTATACTTAAAAGAGAAGAGCAGCGTCTTGTGACCATGGAGATGAGAATGCTAAGATGGGTGCTAGGAGTAAGCAAAAAGTAACATAGGCGAAACGAAGAAATAAGAAGAATTTTGGGTACTAAATCTATTATGACAAAGCTCCTAACCAAAAGACTAAGACGGTATGGCCATGTCGAAAGAAGGGACGATAGCTACGTCGGAAAGAAAATCGAGATGATTTTCGCAGGAAAACGAAGGAGAGGAAGACCCAAGCTTACCTGGATTATAAAATACGGCACGATATGAAAGTCCACACGATAAAGAAAGATCTATGTAAACTAGAGGTGTGCACGGATCAATCCGATCCGACAACCGATCCGTCCGAACGGATCAATATTTTAAATTTGGAAGTCGGATCGGATCGAATCGGATCAACATTTTATTTTAGTCGATCGGATCGGATTTTCAAATTTAAAATAAACAATAATAAGTTCTAATTAATTAAATTAATAATTTTTAGTATACCTTTTCATAATTATCTTTGAAATCAAATATGATTCGAAAAAAGATTTGCTGAAATGGTGGTCATATCAAACAGTCCTGCCAAGGCTTTATAAGCTGACAAATAAAGTTTTAGCTATACCTGCTACCTCTACCACTTCGGAAAGAAATTTCTCGGTGACTGGAAGAACGTTAGAAGAAAGAAGAACGCGAATTAAACCAGAAAATTTAGATTCTTCATTATTTTTATATGATAATATGGAATTAGTCAAATAAAATTTTATATTTATTTCGGGTTTATTAAAATTGCTATACCTTATTTTTATGTATTTTGAATTTAATCATCAATAAAAAGTTCTGTTTGTAAAATTTTAATTTAAAAATTTCGGATCGGATCGGATTTAAAAAACTCGGATCGGATCGGATATAAAATTTTTCAAAAACCCCTCGGATCGGATCGGCACACCTCTAATGTAAACATAGAAACAAATGGAAATGAATGCTGAAAAGACTGACCACCAGCCTAGGTGACAAACAGTCATAGAAAGAAGATCAAATCGACACTTAGGCGCTATTAAAAAAATTCGAGATTTTAGTTTTCTACAAAAATTATGTAAGTGGGGAGGAGTTGGGGATTTTCATTTTTTATGAGCTTTTAAATAGGACAAATAAAAGCCAAAAAAATTTTGCAAGCAGCAGGGCATTCTTTCAGAAAGTCTACGAATCAACTCTTTCTCTTATCAAGTTAATTGGGTAAAACTTAAGATTTATAAGGACACCAAAAATAAAAGAACCTACTAAAATATGTAAAAAATAAAAGTCTGTTGACATAAAAAACACTCTTTTATAGCAAGAGTGCTTTATTTTTAATTGTAGAAAAGTAATATAGACTCATAATCAAATTGTTGTAACAGCTATAGAGAACGCTCTTTATTACTTAGGTTCAACGCTCAAGAAATTGGGTAATTTCACGAAGTGTATCTCGTTTTGCTGCTGACCAGGATCGGGGGCAATTTGATCTTTTTTGCCTGGGACGGAAGCAGAAATAAGCATGTCGGGTCTAACTCTAGGCATTTCAGCTTCAATCAGTATTTCTTGCAACGGCTGTTGTTGATGAGTATTTGCACTAGGTGGCGGCGACCTTTGGAATTTAATAAATACGAGAGCGGTATTAATGATAACCCTTTTTAAAAAACGATTAACATTAATTTCCTTAAATACATAATCTTAAATGAACATACACGCTAATTTATGTAGAAACGGCTGGGTTTTGTTTGGTCGACCTTTAATTTTAACTCAGACTAACGGTCGCCTCTGGCCTGTTTCATAAATAACGCGGTAAGCCTAGAGGTCGACCAAGAAATAGTTTAGCCGACTAAAAGCAAAGGTCGACTAAACAGAAACCAGCCGTTTTTACAACACACTAACACGCGCTACGAATAAAAATTTTAATATTTTTAGACTGCATTTTACGATAGCTGCATATAGCTTCTCGCTTAAACTATTTAGGAAAACTACAAAGTGAAATCTTTGGTCAAACCTTGGTGGCATAAAATTTTTAAAATTAAAGTTAACTTAAGCTTGGTATAATATAGGCACCTTCGGCGATTTAAACGCATTAACAGTTTAACTACCTAATTACTTCCACAATTTTAGATTTAATATAATATAATAACGGACAACCAATTGTATTGTAGACGACTTTACATAAATGAAAGCTTTTACCCAGGCCCATTTCTTCAAATAAACCGACAGAATAGAATAGAGCTCAAAACTAGTTCTGACATATATGGAGCCGAAAATTTTACAAATACCAATTAAGCAAATCATGATAATTGCAAAAATAAGAGTTTACCCATGAAACATGTACTATTCTTTCAATAAAAATAGTTAGTTTTTGATATAATATGTTATTGACCCGTTAGAAATTATGATTGATAAAATTATGAAACATGAACCATTCATTTAATGACCAATTTATTGTATGGCCCATTTTTTCAGAATATCGTCGCCATGATCGTAAAATGGAAAAAGTATAAGCCCTAGATAGGAGCATTAAAGACCTTGGCCACACCTACGGCAAAGACTATGACTCAGCCTAAAACCCTTTCGAGTTATTTTGAGGCCTCATTCCAAACCGGTCTAAAATTTAAATTCAAAACACGAACCCTAAGCCATACTAATTTTTAAAACCCAGAGGAATTTTCGAACGTTTTATCCTAGCTAGAGCCCTGCACGGACCGTCCAAAGCCTAGCAGGCTTGGGTCAGGCCTGGTGGGTCGACCCCACCCGAGGCCTAGCCCGAGGTAAAATCTAGCTAAAAGATTTTTCATACTTTTACAATTTCCTTTCTTAAGAGGCTCTTTAGAGGAGACAAAATATTTTTACTAAGAAAGGTACGGGTGGGTATTTTAAATAAATTTTTTTATAAATTTTAATTTCAAAAGTCGGGCTGAGCTGGGGTTGAGCCTGGGTAAAATAAAATTTCGGGCTCGGGCAAAGTAAGTTAAAAAGGGTCGGGCTCGGGCCGAAGAAATTCCATTTTGCAGGACTGTAAACCTAGTTAATCCCATGTCATAAATACAAGGCATCAGGTATTATGTTTATAAATTAGTGTAATATTAACAAATCCTCTATATACTTGGAATCATTCTCCTCGTCGGAACCATCATGTTTTGGAACCTCGTAGTCGCTATTAAGTTCTCCATCAGGGGGTGAATCTTTAAGGCGTCGCGCTTGGGCAATGCCTTCACCCCCTTGACTTACCCGTTCAGTGTTATCCTGAAAATTGCCTTCATCGTCAGAATTAGACTCTTCGATAACCTCCTTAATCAATACAATATAAGATACAGTTCCATTAAAATTATAAGATTTGAACTACTTTTATATTGCGTTTTTAACATAAGATAAAGCAATAATAGTTGACATGATATTTTTTTGATGCGTAAATATGGCTCGTTTTTTTAATTATTAACTTTTTCGAATTAACACGGTTTTATAAAATTTGTAATGGATTTTAACGCCCAAAGGGTTAACATCTAGATTAATAACTAACCTTTAAAGGGGTCTATCAATTAGATGCTTTAAACGGATGATAACTGCAACCTTACATTGAAGACTTTAAAAATTTAATCAAATTAACACATTTAACTATTAAGTTGAGCAAAGAATAGCAAAAGAGTCCCCCCCGGCCCCCCAAAAAATTACCAAATTTATTATAAATCTACTATGTCTAAGGGTTAGAGTTGTTAAATTGCTAACTTGCTTCAACACCGGCTACCATCTGCTCGAGTTTCTGCTCGGCCCTCGAGCATTTTTATATGCTATTGTTCTGCCTAGTGCACCAAACAGTGAGCACATATAGTGCTAACGCGCCTATTAAGCCTCAGTGTGCGTGATCGCGTCTGGAGTTTGAAGAAATTTAGCAATTTAACAACTCTACTAAGGGTTATAGTCAAAGACAAAATTTCCCACCTTAAATGTGTATGCCTTCACTAAAATTATACTTTTTATCATTTTTTTCACAAATAAGAACAGAAGCATGCATCAAAAGCGACTAAATTGTAGAAAATAAAGGTAAAGACAAAGAAATCAACTTATTTTAATATGTATTTAATGTCTTTCTAAATCACTAGCACACAAAAAATATATTAGTAAAGCCTTTAAAAATTGTTAAATTATCTATCATCTAATTGATTTTGAATAGTAAAAGCCTTAATTCTAAAGATTATATACAAGTATTATAAACAGTTTATTTTAATATAAACTTAATAGAAATAAAAAACACCAATTATGAAAATAAATAATGTGCACCTAAAAAACTTATTTTTGCAATTAAAAAAAGAATTAAAATCAAAAACTTACATTTTGGCTTCTTGATTTTTCTCTATGAGAAACCCTTTCATCTAAAGATATGGTCAAATTTTTTTTTATTTAAATATTTGTAAAATGCAAACAAACAAGTGCTAAACATACCATTGGATGATTCCTCATTGTCTGAACCAAATATGTCAGACATTTTAACCCGATCACTGGTTTTATTATTTGCTCGAGATCCAGTTTTATTATCATTAGAGTTAATAAATGTAGAAGGATCTTCATCCATATCATTATCCTCCATTCCTGATTGATCATAATCTGAACATAAATTTTATTTACAAATCAAGTCATATTAGATAAATATTTATACAGTAGATATTGGCTACCAAAATAATTTGTTAACTAAAAGAAAGTGTTTTAATCATTTATAGGTGTACATGAAATTAATTAACAAAATAACATTTTAGGTTAATAATTCATTAAATGTTCACACATAAAACTTAAATGTAAAGTTGTGTATAAGATATATTCTTCAACGCAAATAACATGGTAAGTAACCAACTTTATATGTATGCCATGATATATTCTTACTTATATTTTCATCATATTCATCTTCAGACTGATCATCCTTATTGTTTCTATGACTACTAATAACATATTTATACATATATACTTGTTGCTTTGGGCCTTATCTACACTATCACCATCAGACATTTCTTCCTATAATGAAATTATGGAATTCTAAAATAAAACCTACGTCATTATCCTTAGCTAGTCGAAAAAAATTAAAACTAAAAAAATTAATAATTTACTTCCGCCTCTATCATTATTTTCTTCGAGTGAAGAATTTTCATTATCACTCATTCTAATAAAAAGAAATGAAAAAGTTAACCCGCTGATCGATCGAGTTTTGGGTCATAGTGGTACTTTCATGATCAAAATAAAAACGTTTTCGCCGAATGTTTAATTCGTCTACGATTAGCCCAGATATACTTTAGTTTTAACAAAAATTTTTTGAAAAGAGTCAGTAAATTTTAGAGAAATTGTATCCATATTAAGACTGGCTTGGAAAAAAATGGGGCCATTTGTTATTTAAACAGTGTTAAATTAACCAAGAGTTTACGTGTACTGTTAATCTAATATAAAAGATTATGATAGTGTAGACTTTATTTTATATATAACAAGTTATTAAATAGGTTTAGCTGTTATTAATATTGTCTTTACTCCAAACAATGCATGCTAAACCATAGCAGAAGCAAATAAATGATCCTAGTTTCAATCCTTGTTTTTGCCAATATTATTTGAGGTTTATTATGGAGCTATACAGCTCTGTAAGTTACTCCTTAATAGTGTTAGATCACATTTTATGATTTTACATGAATTCTATGCCCTTATAAGATGTTTTGCTTTTTTGAAGAAAGAGCTCATGCCTTTAGGGTTTTAAGTCTTTCTGATTAAATACAATGTATATCAGCAAAGTTTAAGTGTTTTATACATAAGAAGAATTAATGAATTTAGATATTTAGCCACAATTTTATTTTTACTAAATAGTTTATAAGCTATTTCCGATAATAATGTTTTCAAAATAATTTTTCTGCATTTATACTCCATTTTGTCTTCATAACCTTTCTGATCGTTTGTTTTAAATTTTTAATGTATATCATAATAGCAAATACTTGACAGAATTTGTCAAATTCGTAATTGAAGACGAATTCGAAGTAGAATTATATTGCAAATTGTACCCATAAAATAATTTATCTATTACCTTTTATTTTCCGCGATAAAATGGATCCGCGCGCGAGTTTATTAAATTCTCTCTGTTTAAAGGTTACATTTTTCTCGTATATTTTTATTCACTACTCAAAAAGAGAAAAAAATATATGTGAGTAAGCGAGTGATGCAATAATAATCGCTAACTAAGGGTAATGGTATCCATTTATATCATAGAGATACTAACAAACATGACGCATCATAAACAAGAGTAGAGTAAAATTTACGCGTATAAGTGTATGTGTGTGGGGGGGGGGGAATGAATATATAAAATATTGAATACACACAATGGGGTGAGGGGTAAGGGGGTGTAGGACACCACACCTCCCCCTTTTATCGAGATGACCACGGCTTAACAATTATTTAGCTAGAGGTCAAGGCGGCGATTTACCTTATCTATTCTAAACTCCAAACAAACCATAGGTATAACAAACAACATAATTTTCAAACCTTCCTGAAATTTAGCCCTAAAATTAATATAATTTATCGTCTGACATCTAGTGCCAGCTTCTGCCTTTGCCCTCGGAACTGATTCATGGACGACGAATTTAATCGATGCAATCCCGCACTGTGAATCAATTATAAAATGGGGTACTTCATGGCTACTGGACTTGGCGTCCCAGCTCTGTAAAGCACCACTGAGCAACAGCCTCAACCAAAATTATAATTAATTTATACTAAATTATCCCAATGGCTTTTATTTTATACCTATACTGAAAATTGCCATTTTACAAATCATCATTTTTCGCGCCGCCCCTTCCTGATTTTATAAAATCACTAATTAATTATGAGCATAGGGCCAAATAATTGTAAAGAAAACGCGATGAGGGATTGAATATAGATTAACAACATAATTTTCGTAAACATATTTTTAAGATGATACAACTAAAGCAATAATGTTTTAAATCAGTTAAACTATTTGCATAATTCAAGTGGGTTACATTTTTGTTTTTGTTTACTGAAAAAAACCTTACATTCGTTGAGTTTTGCCATTTGTTTTCAGATTATTGAGGAATTTTTAGCTCTTAGCACTAATAATAAATCCAATTGATGGAAATATTGAGGAATGCCTAATTGTTTTTCATGGCGTGAGTATATTTTCCTTTGGTTGACACTCGGAATGAGGGTATTTGCTTTTTTTTCAATTGCTCGGAATATTGAGGAATGTCGAATTGTTTTTCATGGCGTGAGTATATTTTCCATTGGTTGACAGACGGAATCAGGATATTGGGTATTTCCTCGAATGAGGGTTGTATATTAGATCCAAGATTCTGACGCCAATTGTCAAATTCGTAATTAAAGACGAATTCGACGTAAAATTTTATTGCAAATTGTACCCATAAAATGATTTATCTATTACCTTTATAAAATGGCTCCGCGCGCGAGTTTATTAAATTCTCTCTGTTTAAAGGTTACATTTTTCTCGTATATTTATTCTACTCAAAGGAGAAAAAAATATGTGAGTAAACGAGTGATGCAATAATAATCGCTAACTAAGGGTACTTAAAATCGTATCTATTTATATCATAGAGATACTAACAAACATGACGCATCATAAACAAGAGTAGAGTAAAATTTACGCGTAGAAGTGTATGTGTGGGGCGGGGGGAATGAATATATAAAATATTGAATACACACAAGAAGGTGAGGCGTAAGGGGGTGTAGGACACCACAGAATTTTAAATAGCGTGGAAAAATTGATAGCTCATCAAGTATTACCCCAAAATATAATTACTATTAATTTTTTATTAAATATTAAAATTCACATATCTTCCACTTACAAGTTCTTGAGGAACTTTTGATCCTAGACCACCTTCCAAGAAAGGTGTTATCAAGTGGCATATTATAGTGTTTTCAAGCTTTAATTAAATTAGGTTTAACTGCACGATTATATTTAAAGAGACAATAACTAAATACAATGAATAAAAAATGTTTTACACTATTTTTTAAAACCTTAGCCGAGGTTATCTTATACAATTCAATATCATGCTTATTTAAGACTAAACACATGTTTGTGTCGTTTTCCTTTGCGTTTTCCTGGGGGTATCTCCTAATTTTTCTTCTCGTCAGCCAACTTTACATCTATCCACATAATAACCTCTGTTTACGAGCTTTATTTTTATTGTTTCTCTGTTTCATGTTTAATTTCTCGCTTTCACCTAGCATTAAGTTTATCTTCATTGACGCTAAGGATTGCTACTTCATTTTTTAGATAGCCCACATTCCAAGCTATTTATACAGGTTACCGTCTAATCTTATTGGAATTTGATTAGCTGTTAGATCGATCTTAAGGGAGAAGGCAAGGAAGATACTGCGGGGTTGCGTGACACAAAAACTAGGGGTGACCAGAACTCAACGACTTTCATATATACGTGGTCAATCGTTGGCCATCGATGTAACGCTAAATTACACAAAAACCCAATTCCCTCAGCAATCTGAAAGGGGAGGGATGGCGGTGAATAACGAAATTAAATCTCCCAAACAAATACAGAGGAAACGATATATTATAGACGACAAGTTCCGTTATTTCAAAAATACGACCAATCCCAAAAACATCTTCCCAAGAAATGGTCAATTTAGTTCGATGTGACGGAACAAGAGACCCGAGGAAAAACGTTTGCTGTCTGTCAGATACCAAGTCCCGAGACCGTGCGGATTAAGGTAAACACATATTTCAGAGAAAGTTATCTTGAAGAGGATGGTGTTGTGGTTAGATTCATCTGCACCTCGCCTGTTAACCACTCTTCCCTTCCCCATACCCATAGATTAAATTTTATCATCTCCCTTCCCCTAAATATTATACTTGCCTCTCCCATACAATTGTTATTGTATCTTAATTAATTACCATCGCATGGTGAGGTGCTAATCTCAAAGAAACTAGATGGCGATAAATCACATATATTAAAATATTCAGGATATCAACCTTTTATTTTCCTGTATCTCCCCGATAAACTTAACTTGCAACAATTTTTTCGCGACTTTTACTTTTTTTCCTCATTCGCGCGATTAAGTCCCGCCTTAGTTAAAATTATATATAATGGGATTTGCCATATTAATATTTATCGGGTATAAATTTGTATGTAAATAAATATTGTAATTAAATTTGTTAATGGTAATAATTGCCTAGATTAATATTTTCTCTTTTAGTCTTTAATACTTCTTAATAGCTATTAAAGATGAATCCATCTAACCATAAAATATTAACCCACCAAAATTATTTAAATCATAATCTCTTAACTAATTTTGATCATGTTTAGAAAGCAGTATATAGTACCATTAATTATTAAAATATTTTACATGATTAAAAAAGTTTTTAATTTATCTTGTATGTTAAGGTAGATTATATATAAACACTCAAAATAATATTAGGAAATTTAAAATCTCTTAGTCGAAAATCTAATTGATATTAAAAAAAGTAATTTGAGAAGGTATCTTGCCGGTCAATATTAATAACCTCATTTGCGTTAATTGGATTGTTGTTTTAACAGGAATCATTATTCTAACAACATAATTCGCGAGAAAGCTTTGAACTAAATTATAACAAGTTAGTCAAAATCAAAAACCCGAATACACATATTTACACGACAACATAGTAACCGACCTTGCTAATAATTCTCCTATTTTCAGTAAAGTATAAATGGAACTGGCGGAGCATAACTTATCTACTAGTTTCAAAAATGTTAGTTGATTATTTTTATTTTAGGTATATTGATTTTATTTAAAATATTAATAAGGGATCCTAAAGTATTCAGTTTAGGGGCCGGAATGGCCAACTAGCAATGAGAACCAAGGTTGTGTTCTTCAGATAAGCTTTACTATACCGAATTTGGTATTAATTAAAATTTGTTTGGGGGAAATGGTTGGGGAGGTTGTTAAGCAAATAATTGCAACGCTCATATTGTGGTTGGGCATAAGAATTTGAATTTGACCCTAAGCCTAGGAGGAGTGTTGCTTAAGCTTTTTATTAAGTGTGGGTTGGCGATTGAATTTTCATATGTCACTTAAAAATAGTATTACTTGATTGGTGACTTGCGTTTTAGATAGGTAGATGTATTAATTTAATACGTCATTATCATACAATATTAACTTACAATATTCAAATTAGATTTTGGTACAAAATATGCGATATGCAAGTTTTTTTTCTTTTTACATTAGGACGGTTCCTATGTTTTGCAAAATGTGTTTACCAAAAACGTTAAACTCATCCTTTTATTGGTCTCTTATGATATTGCTATAGAGAGTCGTTGATTGGCCATGTATTTATTTTAAAAAATCGTGCGCATAATAGAGACAATATAAAAAGTTGTATAGATTATATCAAAAGTAAATTCAATAAGAAAGTAAAATTATAGCAAGAGAACAATTACAGTATTAAAGTATTAAAAATTATATGGTTCCTAAGGACGATAAATGGTATAAAGCGTTGCATCCTTTTACATGAAGCACACTGGCCCAACTTCATAGCCCCAAGCTTGGTCTCCTTCACCATAATCAATGGGGAAAAAGTCGGTTATTGGAAGATAGGAAAGATCTGTCACATCTAATTCAAAAATGGTTCTGCTTATTGAATCTTGATCCTGTAGTAAATAAATAATTAAAATAAAAAATTTAATTTTAGGAAAGGTTAACCATCCTAAGGTTGCATATCGAATTAAGTATAAGGTAACTAAAAGTGTTATTAAATCCCTACCAATGCCTTGATAGGTGTGTTTATAATAATTTTTTGTAATTTTTTATTAAACCTACAGCTAGATCTAATGTTATTAACATTCCCAGCGAGATAAAACGGGGCTATTTTACCAAACCTTTCATTTAAGCAAACCTCTGAGATATCCGATATTTATACACATGACCATTATTTACATTCATTATATATCAAATCAGAACATAATTAAACATTTATTCCTAAACATTCTCACACGAATGTACCAAATGTAACACAATGATAAATTTAAATAATAAATTTATACATTTTATTTAACTAGAATGATTGTCATGCAAAATTAGTGGCTCGGTTGTAATATACGTTAGGTCATAGTGATAAAATATGGTCCTAATGTAGAGAACGGTTGTTTGATTAAAGTATAACTTTTAACTGATTTAAATTTTACTTTAAACTAAGTTTTTTTTGTATATATGTTTATTTATTTGTTAAGTTACCTAAAATATTATGGCTTTTGAAACTATATACCAAGTCAGTAATTTGAAACCTTGTGACATGTTTTGTGAGACTTTAGTAATGCTAAGATCAATATACTTTTGTAATCATATTCATCATTACAAACGTTTTTAGTGCTTTTGATGTGACCTATACTTAATAGATAAACTGCCACTTCTCTTTCTTACCGGACTAAAATTAAATTTAAAGTGTTTAAAAAACGTCATATTTGCAACAAATATTATGCTTTTTAACGAAAACCAACTTCTCGATAAGCTTTTATAACATTTAAACGAAGAACTTAAATTGAATAACCAGATGAACCTTTCTTATTTACTGATTAAGGCAATATATAAAATATTTTTACAATCTTTTAAGGTTTTGTTTAGCCTCAAGGGCAAAGGATTGGGTCATAAGATCTAACGATCTTAGAATTAATTTGTAATGCCTATTTAAATTTATTTAAATTTATTACCTAGCGTCAAGTTCGAGACCTACATTATAATGGGCGTTGCCAGGATTAAATTTAGGGGGGGGGGGGCAATTATGGTTAAGGAAGGGGCAAAATAATAATTATTTAAAAATTTTGTCATAATTATATTAAAATTTTAAGGATATTTGAATTTACAGGGGAGCCGGTCCTTCCTGCCACCCCTCGCTATGCCTATGTACATTATATGTAATATAGACTGTTGAACTTAGAAAATGTTACCTTACATCCATCGTACAGAACATTAATATGTGGTGCTTTAGGATTGTTCAAAGTCATTTCTCTACTCATAGTTTCGCCGTTATATCCTTTAAATTTAATTGCCGCGTCGTAGGTATGATTGATTGCATTGTACCAAGCCAAGGTATTAACGCAAGTGAATACGAATTTTTGTTTTCCCGTCTTACTTAATAGTTTGAGAAAACGCAGTTGGACTTCTTCTATTGCATTGTATGTGAACTGAAAAAAGGAATTTTTAAAGTGTTGAATATTACAGTTATAGCATAAGTTAGGCGTGCTTTATTTTTAGGCTCATATAAAATAGTGAGTGGCTAATAATTTCCTGAGATGAATGTTTTAAATCATCTAAATTTCATTTAATTAAAAATGTTTTTGATGCTGATGTGACATTTAAAAAGTAGCTCCTAACTCACTCGATTTTGAGAAAACGCTATTCATAATCAATTTTAACATTTTGCTTTTTAAATCACCAATGGAAAATTTTTATTTTGATGTTAACAAAAAACTCTTTAGACTTTCGTCCTATCTTGCCTATTTTTAAGGAATATTGATTGACACAGCTAAGTGAGTTGTCAAAGCTTGATAACTTCCCTTTGAATTTTTTAGTCTAATTTGAACCCAATTCTACCCTTAAATAATAAGCTTTATATTCGTATTTAAGGTCCACTGCACATTACCAATAATATGTGCGTTGCTTTTTTGTTAATTTATAGTTTTATAATTACGCTTTGAGGTTTCATATTATAATTGTTAATCAATTTATAATATTTGAGATATTGCCAATAATGGTGGATTATATTGAGAAGATTTTCAAAGTGATTATAATTTCTCTTTTACAGCATTATATGCCTTCATAAAGTGACTTAAATTACATATTAATTAGTGCGTTATACAACACTTTTAGGCTAATTACGTTATCTAGCTCCTAAGAATTTTATTTATAGTGTAGTTAACGCGTTAACATCACTGATATATAAAACTCTTATAAACTTGAAGGTAAATGTATAGAAGACATATCTTATCCTAAAGTGGGCATCAACAGACTAAATACAGTTTCATTTTTATTTAGATTAAACTATAAATATTTTAAAATACAAACCTTCATTCCTCCACTTATGACGGAATACCATTTTGGTTCAATATTTTTCTTCCAACGTATATTTGGCATCTATTAACGATTGAAATATAGTAAGATGCGATATTAAGCGTACCATTTTGGTTTCGTCATCGGGGAATAGGCAGGTTTCGCCACCCGCAGTCATATTACAATAAACAAATATCGAATCGACTCCAGTTCCCAAATTTGGATTAACCCAATAAAATCCTATGTACATATAACACAAATGTGTATACATTATTATTTTCTAATTGTGCTGCCGATGGAACGAGCTTTAAGTGATTTTAAATATAAAAGATAAGCTAGTACATGGGCGTAGCCAGGTTTTAGATTAAGGGGGGGGGGGGGGCGAAAATTGTTTAATTTTAATTAGGGGGGGGGGGCAAAACATATTTTTTTAATTTTAAAGGGTTTTTGTGTTGAATTAATTTTTCAATTGGGAGGGGCCATGAGCTAGTGTGTATTTCTACTTACCTTAATAAGCTTAAAATAGTTAACACTAGCCATTTAAAACCAGACCCTTTAAAAAAGTGGATCTACTGGGTTTGTAAGAATTGAGTTAAAATCCATAATTAAAATATAGTGAAATTAAGGCTACTATCACCATTTTTTAGTTATTTACAAATTCTAAGTTTTTAAATAAGATTTGTACCAGACAATCTGTGAAAAGATTCAAAATTAACTATTCATAATACTCATTTTTATACCGTCTTCCATATGAGGATGCAGCGAATGTAACTCGCGACAATTTTGTGCGGGGTTATTGTTGCTCCCTGTGGGTTCGGTTATGCTCTCGATTTTTTCTTGCATATTTTTTAGGGAGGAGTATATGTTGGCTGCCAAGGTTACTAATACCGCCTCTTTGTCATCAGGTTTCTAAATTAAAGCATTAAACATTAATAATGTAATTATTATTACTCTTTTAACCTTATATTCATATAAATTTATACAATTAATATTTTTTCTATAATTCCAGGAGTTAAGTATTTACATCCAATAATTCTTTCTTCAACTCTTCCAGACTCGTTTTCAATTCATCCATGTCTACATCGTTATAACCATCGAGAGAATTTTTTCGGTTAGCCTTTTCATCCATGTGATCATAAGACATTTCATCTTCCATCCGGTTAATGACATCTCGCTTAGGCCTAAAGTTGGACATAATTTGGGCTGCCAGTTGAGACGGAATGAAGGGTTTATCACCGGGTAATCCCTTAAATGCGATTAAAAAGTATATAAATGCTAAAACAAAACATATCTTAAAACGTTTCAAATATTTTAATAGTACGGCTAAAAATATATACGAGATTCATTTTAAATTGGTTCCTTATATGCAAATTTCAAAAGAAAGTATATTTACTGAAATTCAAAAATTTGAATCGTATCTTTAAAAAGGATGCGGAAAATTAATTTATTATTTTAAACGGACGAGACGCATATAATATAGCTATTTTTATCTTTCAACAATTTAGTTATCTTTCCCGATATCATTCATTTTGTTAAAGATTATTTATAAAAAGAGATTGTTTATTATTAAAAACAAAATTAGATTATATTCAAATCGAATGTAAATCTCGAAATTTTTTCCCATCTAATATCAATCCTCATTTAAATATTCGAGTAATACCAAATCCAATTAAGTAAGTTGATTAGTAATTATATGTTCATATCAATTGTCGAACAAATTTTCAAGTATTTTTAATCCACCAAAATTTCTCACCCTTTCTCCAGCAGGTCCTGCATCACCTTTATCACCTTTTGGTCCCGTTGGGCCTGTGTTACCCTTCGGACCCATTGGGCCTTCGCCACCAGGGAGACCTGGTGGACCGTCTAAACCAATAATTCCAATTGGTCCCGATGCGCCCTAAAAGATCAGATGTAGAGTGTGAAAATTAAAGTTAGCTTATATTAATTAGCTTATATTACCGTCTATATTTATATTTATTAGTAGTGAAAAAACTTATATAATATATTCTTCATAGTTATGCTTATAATATCACAAATAGTTGTTTTTATTCGTAAAACTAATAATACTCACTACAATTTTTAATCTACAAATTAAGAGATTTGATATATACTTTTTTATTAAGCATACATATATTAAATACTAATTTCCAAAGTGACGTCTTTATAGTGTTTACTATGTCTCCTTTTGAACCTGGTGGACCAGGTTTGCCAAGACGCCCTATCTCTCCTTTTGACCCCGGCGCTCCGGGGTCGCCCATTCTTCCAATACTTCCACCATGTCCTTTCAATCCTCTTTGTCCTATGCTACCTTTGTCACCCTTTACACCACGTTCGCCTGGTTGACCTATAGCTCCAATCGGACCTGGAGCTCCTGGGCTTCCAACTTCACCCTATAAACACTCTCAAATTATCCTGTTAATATTCATAAATCAATAAATTATTTGAAAGCCTGCTATTTCTTATAGAGTCTAGACTAGTTTCTGTAATAGAACCCACCCTAATTTTTAAATTATATTCTGTAAACTTTTGAAAAGGTATAAGTAACATTTAGCAATTGCTTTAGAGAGTCTAATATATAATAAACACACAAAAATTATTTTAATGAATCTAAGCCTAAATTACCACGGGGCCAGGTTGTCCTGCTACACCTTGAGGTCCCAACGGACCTTTCGTACCAGGTGGACCTAGTGGACCTTGCAGCCCTTGTGCACCCTCAGGACCTGTCTCACCTTTGGGTCCTGGATATCCTGGTGGACCTTGCTTCCCAGCAAAGCCTGGTGGTCCCGGTTTTCCTTGAGGACCGACTGCTCCGGTCGAACCTCTCTCACCAGGATCACCTATAAAGTTTATATTAAATTTAATAATTGTTATAAATATATTATATAACGATTTCATTTCAGATGAAAAAACAGCATATTCTGATTTTTGGCACATTTTTTAGGTAATAAACATATATTATTATAATGTATGAGTACAACATACATAAATTGATAATCCTACAATTTGGTTTCAAAATAATTTAAAAAAAAAATACGAAAACGGTATAAACAAAAAATTGTTTAATGCTTTATACATAACGTACTGAATATTAAAAAATATATGAAAATTGCCTTGTGGCCCTGCTCTTCCAACTTCACCAACATTGCCAGCTTGTCCTGGAGCCCCTGGATATCCCGGTGGTCCAGTGGCGCCTCTGGCTCCTGGAATCCCTGGAACACCCATCTCACCTTTGGCACCGAATATGCCTGGTGGTCCTGGTTTACCTTGATGCCCTTGTGGTCCAGTCTCGCCAGTATCACCTTTTGATCCTGGTTCACCTCTTGGCCCCTAGAAAGAAAGTTTTACATAATAAAGCTTGGACCAACAAATGTACATGTTTTTTGGAGACACATGACTAATTATACTTAATCAAGAATATTGTGTATTTTAAATGTTTGATGTTAATGTAAAACGATTAAAGGCGGATTCTGATGTTAATCAGTTAAAAAAGATTCTAAAAATCAACCATCAATGTCAGATTCCAGATGATATATTAAAAACAAATAAAAAATTAGTAATTTCTTAGAATTTAGTTATACCGTAATTCCAGTTTTCCCTGGAGAACCAGGTTGACCGGGAAATCCTTGATCACCTTTCTGACCTTGTTTGCCTTCGTTTCCGGGTGCCCCTGGGGATCCCGTTTCACCAGCAGGTCCGGGCAGTCCATGTAAGCCTCTATTACCAGGGGGACCAACGGCTCCAGGTTTTCCATGGTCTCCTCTTTCGCCTTTTTCCCCACCTGCGCCTGGTAAACCCTGGTAAAAATTAAATGAAGAATAATATGAATGTTTTAAAATTTAGGGAATAAGCAGCAAATTGTAAAAAAATTTTACTGCCGGTCCTGCTGGACCAAGATCTCCCTTTTCCCCAATTGGACCGTCAGAGCCCTTAATTCCTTGAAGACCTGTGATACCAGGTGACCCTGGTTCTCCACTTACACCCTATGCATATGGAGAATATTCGTATAGTGTTACAAATCGATTTAAATATATCTTGTGGCTAAACTTACGGGTTCACCGGGCTTTCCTCTCACACCTTGTGGTCCAGCTCTACCTATTGATCCCTAAAGTAATAGTAAGTTAATAACCACATAGATTGTCATGCAGTTTTTTAAATAGATAATAAGTAGTGTACCGGAAGTCCTACGTCTCCTTTAAACCCCTTTTCACCAGGTGGACCAGTTTCTCCTTTTTCACCTTCCTCTCCAGGAGCTCCTGTGGGTCCTACGGGGCCTGCATTTCCCTAATAATAATAATTTGTCTTAACATGTTTTAAAAATATAAAGTAGTTATTCAAAAGAGAGTTTATGTTGTGTAAAATGGTGGTTAGAAGAATGTATCGACATAATGGATAATTAAGATGTGAACAGGGTGCTTTCATATAATTTTGAGAGGTAAAAATTTCTTTGAGAAATTTATTTACTTTGGAACCTGGAAGTCCTTGAGGACCAGCAACACCTACGTCACCTGTTAATCCGTGACTCCCTTTTTCACCTTTAGCTCCGTGAGGTCCTTGTAGACCTGGTGCTCCCTAAATTAGTTTTCATATATTTGACAAAATAAGTTTCTGAAGGATCATGTATTTTAGCTTACAGAGTGTCCTTGTGGTCCAACTTCACCTGGCGCTCCATTTTGACCTTTGTCGCCCTGTTGAACATATTAATTAGATCCAACGCACGTTTAAGTATTATTACCCTAAATCCAGGTTCGCCTTTAGACCCTTGTTCCCCCTTTGCACCTGGGTCACCCTAAATAGGCATAAACGCTGGGTATCGATTAACCATGTTTTAATTTACCGTTGCGCCCATCATACCCCTCTCACCAGGGAAGCCGTGAAGCCCCGTTGGCCCAGGAGGTCCAGGAAGACCTTGAACACCGCGCTCCCCTTTTGCACCTTCTGATCCTTGGGATCCTGGGTTTCCTGGTTCACCAATAGGACCCTGGTGAAATCAGATGAAATAAAATTTAAGAGTTCGCAAACAATAAAATTACTTGAATTCCAGGGGTCCCAGACTCTCCTGGTGCTCCGGTTTCTCCTTGATTACCGGCTGGTCCGATTACACCTATAGGACCAGCAGGGCCGTCTTTGCCAATCGGTCCCTATAAGCGTTAAACCTTAATTAACTTATTCAAATTTGTTGAAATTCATCAATGTACTAAATAGAAAACTTGAAATGGTTGTAATTTGTGCATAGTTTTTAATTCATTAAACTCGGGTGAATTTACTTTAAACGCGCTCTTATTTAACCATCGTGATTTTGCAGATTATTTTAAAATTGATCCATGTTATTATATAAATTGTTCATACAAATTTTTGCATTTTTTTTTATTAAAATTTACAGGGTCTCCTTTATCCCCTTGTGGTCCTAAGGGTCCATCGTTTCCACGAGGTCCCGGAGTTCCTGGCGCTCCGGCAAATCCTTGTAATCCTGGATTACCTTGTGCACCCTCTTCACCTGCAGGCCCAGGTGGACCAGGTTGACCTGTATTTCCCTGTGGGAAGCAAGTAAAAAATTTAAATAGTCGATAAGGTGAGTGTTTTTATGAATAAATATAAATTTTTACAGGCAATCCTGGTCCTCCTGTAGGTCCACGTTTACCTCTGGGTCCCTGTACGCCCTAAAAACGTACGAGATTAAACATTTTTAGTGTTCATTTAAGACTTACTCGTAGACCTGGCTCCCCACGTTCGCCTTGAATTCCTTGATTTCCCTAATAAAAATATATGTCGCATAAGTTAAAACACAATTGTCATTTTAAAATTACCTGATTACCCTTGACACCCTGTTTACCGCTCGGCCCTTGAAAGCCATGGTCACCTTTAGGTCCAGCCTCTCCTGGGAATCCCGATAATCCTTGTGGTCCTCGTTCACCCTATTAATTTAGATTGATCACAATGCAAAAACAATACTTCAATTTCTTTATAAATAAAAGTTAAAAAATCTCAAAAACGTTGGCTCTACAGATCCTCTAAAATATTTAATTTAATGCTTCGCCCGTCCGACCTGAAAATTAATAATAAATTAAAATAAAAAAATATTAAGCCATATATTGGATTACTCTTTTAAAACATATTCATATTTATTTTGGCGTGATATCGCCCTATATGTGTAAGGGCTTGTCTTAATATCGAATTTTGCTGCGCAGCAAAAATCGTTGTACGGGTTATAACATAACCGTGTCTTAACTTCGAATTCACAACAGAATTACGTTTCAGACGCATAACATAACAGCTATAAATCTCAAGAGTTGAAATAAACAAAAAAACGTTTTTAACTATCAAAAAACAAAATAATAATAATTACAACCGAGTTTGACACATATCGGATATTTGATAAAGACAAATTCGCGCCATTTGAATCTGAATCCGATATTAAGACAAGCCCTAAGATGAACTGACTACTATTCGGGCTACGACTGTGGATTTCGAATCGAATCGAGTATTTTTGGTATATTCGATTCGAGATTCATCGAATATTGAAATCAAGATTCGAATTCGGTTCGAAAAAAATTGAAGGATTTGAAATCGATTCAAATATATGATAAGTTTTTTTTGATTGCAAATTAACACATTAAAAAGGCTATTGTGATTTTTAATTTGCAAATACATTTGAAAATTTTTTTTAAAAAATATTTAAAAAAATACACACATTGAAAATAAAAATATTCAAGGCGAGCAGAAACTATGGCGATATGTGTAAAACAATCAAGAACCGTTTTTAGAACCTTTTTAATTTGTTCCCATTCAGAGTTTGATAGTGATTTTAAAACGAATTTAAAGGTCAAATCCAATGCCTGCCTTACTAAAATAGCCTCTTCTACCATTATATAAGTGCCATTCTACCTGACTACTATGTCAAGTTTTGCCTTAACGTAATCGTGAAATATGCAATTTTTATCAAAGTCCATAATTTAATTAAATTTTGATCCATGTTCCCCATATGTAAGTTTGAAAAATGTAAAATTAAACTTCAAATTGTAGCAGAAAAGGTAAATAAAATGCGGTAAGATAAAAACAGCTAAATATTTGAGGGTTGTCTATTTAAATTAAACTTTAAAAAAAAATCGATTTTTCAAGGATTCGGATTTTCGAATCCTAGCAGCGTAAATATTCGATTCGAACTTACACATATGGATTCGAATTCGAATCGAATCGAATCTCGAATTCGAATTTTGAATATTTCCCACAGGCTTAATTCGGGCATACAATAATAACAGCACCTACTTTCCTGAGCGTAGACAAAAAAAAATTTAATACAAAAATCCTTAAAAATTAAAAAAAAAATTTTGCCTCCCCCCTCATTGAGCTTAAAAAATTTTCTCTCTAAACCTGGCTACGCCTAGGCCTACTTTAATAGTATAACTGATTTGTTAATGGTATTTCCATAATTAATACAAATTAATAAAACTGTAGAAAAAAATAGGAAGGAAAAGCTTTATTATTTATTAAATATATTGTTAAATTTGATTGGATCTTGATGTATCAATAATCAAATTAAATGTAGAATTAAAAAAATTACACCCAACACTAAACGTATTTTACCTTGTGCCCTCTAAGCCCTTGTATTCCGGCCTCTCCTCTAGGCCCCTCAACTCCTTTCTCTCCCTCAGGACCATCAGATCCTTGTGGACCTTGAGAGCCTTTTTGTCCTTTATCACCTCGTTCACCTTCTTTTCCTTTTTCTCCTTCCAATCCTGGAAATCCCTAAAAATGCAAAATAATTTAAATTATGTTTTCAGATGCAAAAAGGAGTAATTAAATTATGATACTAAATGGGTGAATAATTTAATTTACTTTATCCCCCTTTTCACCATATGCCCCCCTTATTCCAGGCTGTCCCTTAAAGCCCCTTGGTCCACTGTAACCAATAACTCCTTGTTGTCCTGGGGGTCCCTTGAAAATTTGGTGAAATAGTAGTTTATGTAAGAAATATTAGATATGACATAAAATAATATGAGGAACACATAAAGTGTTTGGGACCATTTCATATTCAATAAAAACGCATAATATATGTTGTATTTAAATTTATATTATAAAAATGGAACACGGTTATTAATACACACTTTTAAAGATATGGCTCTTATAAACATTTTATCACTTTGTTTATTATTATTAAAATTATATAAGCGCGAATGTTATAGGCGACTCATAGTGTAATTAATGGGAAATATTATTTACCGTGTCACCCTTTTCACCCGTTTTTCCTTGAGATCCTGCACTTCCCTATAAAATACAGAGATCAGCAAAGTTCTTAACATAAAAAAATGAAATGGAACAATCAGTTACCGGTTCTCCTTGTTGTCCTGGTAATCCCGGCATTCCTGGTTTCCCTTCGGCCCCAGCTATACCTGGCGGACCTCGTTCACCTTGTGAACCCATAGATCCCTAAATGAATGACTTAACTTATTACTCTGATTTAAATAATAAAATTCAAATTTCCAAGACGTGGCGACTCGTGATTATGGGTAAGAAATTATTGTAATTCTAAGAGATATATTATTAATTTCTTTTAAATTCGTATATATTTTCTACTCATACAAAGTTATAAACATCAATGTAAAAGGTAGATATAGATGGTTTAATACCGGTGGTCCAGGTGGCCCAGTGACGCCAGCGGGTCCCGGAATTCCCATGCTACCCTAAAAACAAGAATGTGAACATAAAGAAGCTATAAGAAATTTATCTTACTGGGCTTCCTTTAATACCCATAGATCCTTCAGGGCCAGGAGAACCCTAAAAAATGTTATAAAGGCCGAATAAACATTATTTTACAGGAAGGCCGGCTGATCCGGGAAAACCTCGAGGTCCAGGAAATCCACGTGATCCCTAAAATATATGTTTATATGAACCATATACAATAGTTCCGTTTAATAAAAATCAATTATACTAAATCTCCGGGCAGACCAGGTAACCCTTGGGGACCATCTTCTCCCTATGGTAAATAAAAAAATGTTAAAGTGGAGATTATTAATTATTGATGTAAATGCATTTTATGTATTACTGGTAGACCATCGTAGCCTTTGTCTCCTACAGCCCCAGTTTTTCCGGTTAAACCCTAGAAAATATAAGTAATGTCAGTTTTAGGCAATTTATTATATACCCTTTCGCCCTTTTCTCCGATAAAGCCTGGCAACCCTTGAAATCCTTTCGGCCCCTAAAAAATATTCACTGAATGCATAATTCTAGAATTAAGAATTACTATTAGACCAGGAACACCAGCTATGCCTCTTTCACCATCTCTTCCCGGTGGTCCCTATAAATAAAAATTATCTAATATTTTATTTATATTTTACTCTTTTGCCAGGCCTTCCTCGTATACCTTGAACACCCATGGGACCAAGAGGACCCTATAGAATTTATACTTTAAATAAGATTTCACCACAATATCTAATACTTACGATTTCTCCACGGTATCCAGCCTCTCCTTTAGGTCCCTCATCTCCAACAATGCCCTGCATGACAAATTTATAATATGATGACAAGCCTTAATCGCTTACCGGTGGACCTGATAGTCCAGTTAAACCTTGCGGACCTGGGGCACCTCTCATGGCTTGCTACGAATAATTGTACAATTATAATTGTGATTATAAATATACCATATGTTGAGCTAGCATTTGTCGATAAATTTCTTGTTCCACTCCAGGTCCTTTTGAGTCTCCGGCTCTCCTTAGCTAATATAACGATCATAATATATTCATAGACTAGATAGACTGCTCATCAACGTTAAAATGTGTACCGTTGATCCTCAATTTAGCATATTGATTATGGTGATTTTGGTTAATTAAAGTGTTTTTAACACGCAATGAAAAAAAAACTAGCTAAACATTAAAAACTGCTTTATATATATCATTTACTCAATTCATTTATAAAATTACCATAATGATGTGATGTTAAAGTAATTTAGTGTCATCTGCAATTTATTAAATAATCATATTAACATTCTTTTTTAATTATTAACTAATGAGGCAAGTAAATTCACTTTTTCTGCTTAAGCAATAAGGGATACTGCAGAAAGTTATAGGAGATTGCCAATTTCAAAAATAGTGGATTTAATGAAGATTTTACCATGTAAAACCTACGACATGAGCAGTTATGAATACATTATCTATTAATTTTGCGAGTACAAATATTACCGGTATCATAAATACATGGCCTGGTGGACCGGGAGGCCCTTTAGCTCCGTCATAACCGCCTTTTCCTGGATCACCCTAAAATTTGCGTAAACATACCTTTATTAACTATTATTATTAATAATACCTTTTCTCCCTTGAGCCCTGATGGACCACGTGGACCTATTGGCCCTCTCACCGTGGCTGGACACTAGTAAAAACATTGAAATAATTTAGTGCAATAGTTAACAATATAACAGCGAGTTGCTAATAACATTTTAAGATAAAATAAGATTGCCATATTTAATATTATATATTTCAAAAAATCAATGCTATAAAATCTTTTGTAATGTAATGTTGTTAAATTTTGATATAATGTTTTTAAATATTTGATGATTAATTCTATAATAGTCTTAAATCGAATCAATTAAAAATTAGATCATAGATAAATGGGTATTTACTTGCAAATTATGATCTGTCAAAGCCACTTGTGTTATATGAGATTTAGGAACGACTACCCCCTGTTCAGGTGAATGATCGTCATCATCGTGATCATCATCTTCATCATGGTCATCATGATCCTCGTGGTCTAGATGCTCTTGTCCATCCGGTCCTTCTTCCAATGGATGCTCAGGTCCTCCCTCTTCTCCCGGCTGCCTAATGATTATTTTGTACTTATATTTCTGCTGATGGGCCTTTTGCTCCATGTAAGGCGACATCCCTTGTTGGTAGAGATTTCCTCTAGGGTCACGTCTTACGACAAAACCAGCTCCGAGATCCGAAGATTGTTCGTATTTACCGATCTCTCCTCCATCCGCCTGACTCCCGCTGGAATACGCACTGGGATGGTAAGGATGATGGGCTAATATTTGAGTTGGTCTCAAGGACTCATTCTTCTTTTGTTGAATGGCCTGTGCGTTCGTTTCCACTTCTTGGCGTGATTTCTCGATGGCCAACATAGCTGCGCGTCTTTTTTCTTCTTCCTCCATCCTCATTTTTTCGTATTTCTCGCGTTCTTCTACCATGCGTCTTTCGTAGTCTTCCCTTTCTTTCAGACGTCTAGCGCGCTCCCTTTCGTGTTCTTCTTCTCTCGTTTTTAATCTCTGTGCTTCCTTTAATAGCCCAATGTAATTTTGATATCGACCGACAAATATCAGTCCGTAAATCAAATAATTTTAAGGCAGTTATTAAAAAATTGGTGTAAGTCAAAACTTGTGAAAATACACTTGTTTGTGCATAGTAGCCTTTTATTATATTGAAACAAAGGTATACTGATTGCGTTATGTTTATAATTAGTGATGAAAAGCGTTTACGACAATAATTTTCACTCTAATTCATATGCCAAAGTGCAATTTTAATTATAGACTAATTTGGTTAAATATCAATCCAACTTGTTTATTAAGTGACTTAAAAATAATAACATACTTATAACGTTTTCGTTCCTCTTAGAGCTCATCAGTATGCTATAGTTAATTCACTCATCACACTTTCTAAATCTACCTTAGTATTAGATATATACATGGGCGTAGCCAGGAGGGAGGGGCTCAATTTTGGAATGATTTTATGGCGAGAAAAAAAAATTTTCACTGCAAAAACCCTAAAACTTAAAGAATTTTACGTTTTGCCCTCCCCCCCCCCCCTAATTGAACTTTTGAACGTTTTGTCCCCCCCCCCTAATCCAAAACTGGCTACGCCCATGGATATATATCTATCCCGAATAGTAGTTGAATAGAAAATTAGCTATACTGATGAGCACGAATGCGTTCTATGTATGCAATTATTTTAAGTCAAGTGCTAAAGAAGTTAGGTATTAACAAAATTGGTCTTTAATTTAAAATTACACCTGGATGGCATACAATTTAAAGTAATAAATTTTTATTTGTTCGGATGTACTTCCTTTTATTAGTATAATCATAACTCATCATAAAATTTTGGTTGCGCCTACGAGTTTGGCAAAAAGAATATGTTTGGAAGAATGTTTATTCGTTTTTAGGATCCTACAAATTAGGTAAGACAATTTATGTGAGAAATAGAATGTATAAGACAGAGATTTTTATTATTATAGGCTATCTAGAAAATAAAATGCTTTATTTCGAAAACACTTTGTTGACTATATATATATATGGCAGGATAATTTTTAATTCTTTTCATTTGGAGCAATTCTCTTAATGAAAAAAAATTAAGATGACTTCTTATATTTACAACCCCGTAGAATAGCTAGATTTACATGTGATAGATTTATATTGTAAATTGGCAATTTTATGGACAATTTAAATTACCACATTCAACTACTTCGGATTCTTGCCAAGAATTTATACTTAAGATTTAATGCTATAATGCTGCTAACTGTTTATAAACCCTTTCATTACATTAATGCTGCTATAGAAGATTTGAACTCAAATTTTGGTTGATAACACTAATATTAGTAAGGCAGCTATAATAAATTCTTTTAAAAGATGAATATCAAAGCAAAGTTAAAGCGTGTATTGTAGAAACTAAGGTTGCCTTCGACTTGATACAGGGCCTATACTTTGTCAAAGCCGAACTTAGTAGTATATTAAGTAAATACCAGGCTTCCATAGCGTAAACACTTTGTTTCATCGTCATTTTTTTAAATTCTTATACAATGAATATATTAGTAACCATCGTTAGAAGATAATATTAAAGAAATACCCTTGTTTTTGATAGCTTATTTTACCTCCGAATTTCCATTATTTCCTTCGGTACACCTGAGATTTCTATTTCTGCAAAAGTCAAATGCGGATTGAGGATCTGACGATACGATTAAATTTTGTACCAAACCCTATAATAACAATAGTATTATGATAATAATTTTCAGACAAGGGAAAAAAGTAAGTTTATGATAAATAATAATAGGCAGAGTAATCGAAGTATAATTAATTCGAAATTAACTTACAATAAAGGGTTCATCCTCGTAAAATGGTTGACCGAACAGCAATGTCCCATCCTCTGTATGTAAGGACTCGGTAGAGCTTCTTTCTAATGGCTTTGTATCGGCGTGTCGGCAATCCAGGATTAATGTCACTGAATCCCCTTTTACGCTAAAGGCTAAAATGTGCCAACTAGGGGAAATTTTAAAAAATAATAGATTTTATAAAGGACAATAATAATAAATATGATACAATATTTTTTTACTATTTGGTGAGAATCATTAGTGAAAGATTCTAATTTTGCCGCCACAAAGGTTTTTATAACGTTCTAAAGACAAATAGCATTCAAATTAGTCTAATAATAAACAGATAGCTAATACAAGCAAGAAAGGCTAAGTATTTAGTTCAACTTCAAAAACTTGACAGTGAAGGCGAGCAAACTAAATTTTTTCTAAAATTATATTACCTATAGATCTTTCTTTGGCCGCGGAAAAAAGAGGCAAACATTTTTACGCTATTAAAACATCAACTAACTTCTCATCTGCCAAATTGACTCCAAAAATGGGACTGCTGTTAGCTTTTTTGCTCGAACTTTCTTCGTCTACTTCATTACTTTGGCCCTCGCTACCCTCTCCATTTGCATTCAGAGATTGATCATCGTAATATAATTGCACTTGCGTTCCAAAAAGTTTAAGCGATAGCTCTTTGTAGTCGTTTTCATCGTACAAGGTAAATAGGGTCATAGCTTGTTCACTCTCACCCGACCTTCGGGTAAAGGCGGGCGATGAAAAATTAGCCTTAAGACTAGCAACCACCGAAAAGTCTCTCGGAAATTCTAAGTTAAAAATAGTTTGGATTAAATAAGAAAATTAAACGTGAGGCCTGGTTGAACCGCTCAATGATCTTTTTAAAATCCTCTGAAGGATATTAAATGTTCAGTTTTTATATTAAGATTATCATTGCGGTTATGAACACAATCTAAAAAAGGTTTATATATTGAATACAAAATTGTTTCTTTAAAATACAAAAAAAATTTCACGAAGTGTGACAAACAGCTATAGTAAAATATTAAATAAATATGTGTTGATTCAGACATATACTTGGCCAAATGTGATGAGAATTCAGGCTGAGTTGAACTTTGTCGTGAACGGAATAGGAGAAAGGTTTCAAACCATTTTGCGTCTCGTCACTCTGGACACCTTCATCTTTTTTTTGAGGGTCACTTTTGACCCCGGTATGGGAGGAGTTATATTCGTCCCCGAAATAGCTATTACGTTCTTTAGCACTGCTATTTGAAGGTGACCCTTCATTATTGCTTATTGTCGTTGAAGGCACTAAGGAGGCGTCGTATGGGGAAATACAGAAACCCGGAGCCTCCTCAATCCCCAATGGCTTAGATTCGAGGTTCAAAATTTCAATTATATTCACAGAATCTAAATGTGCCAAAAAATTGTACTTTAATTTTATTTACACTAATTTTGGCTATAAAATAAATTTTTATAATTTACCTTAAACTCATAGAACTTAACTAATCAGTATAACTTAACATAAACTTGAGGCATCGGTCGATGTTAAGCTCAAAAAAGTGGTAGCGGTTATCTTGTTTTTTAAGGTGCATGTAGTAATAAAGTTGACACATGGATTTAATTAGTTATTTTATGATTTAAACCAAAATGTTCAACGAACAAATGATTTTATGTTTAACTAGCCATATATTTAGCGTATACAACGTTTGATTCAGAAATTTTATTTCTCTCTTTTAACTATAAATAACGAGCATGGGCGTAGCCAGCATTGGAATTAGGGGGGCGGGCAATAATGAATTAAGGAGGGGCAGAATGAACAATTTTTGAAATTCTAGCCATAATATTGATAAATTTCAACAAATTTATGGATTTAAAGGCTCCCTGCTCCCCCTTGGCTACGCACATGGTAATGTGGTACATTAAAATAAATAGCACAAATTTATTATTATGATTATTTTATTTATTTATGGAAAGAATTATATTGTATTGTAGTAGAAATAATTTTTGCCTCATGTTACAAGAGTTTTTAAAAGGGCTTGGAATTTTTGTAGTGCTTTAACCGAAACAACTAATTTTTATGGAAAAATAATACCAATCATTTGAAAACCTTTATTTATATAACTTTTGACTCGGAAATTAGGCATTATCCTAATTAATGTTACCAAAGTTCTAATTTTTATAATTCTATAGTTAATTACACTTTTGATAAATTAAGTAAAATCATGTTTTTTCCTCTAAAAAATAAAGGCCCGGCTTAAAAATGCCTTTCCTCTAAATACTCATTTAAAACTATATGCTATTTCATTAAATAAGTATTAATGATTTTTCTGATCAGCTAACACGATATACTAAATTTAATGGCCTAATCTACCAAAATAAAACACAGGAAATTTCCAGAATTGATATAAGATATTCGGATAACATTGGAAACTTGACTATTATAAATTACTCATTAATGATATATAAATATTGTTTCAATTAGGACCTAATTTTTGATAAGTTTTAGGCATACTCAGGCACTCAACAATTCCTAAACATTTCATACAATTATATTAGCCCATATATGGGAAATAGCATGAGCGCGATACGATTGACTCTGATTATTCCCCAATAAGACTTACCCAATTGCCCCAAAATAATAGGCAAAATTTAAAATTTATGCGGAACTAGAATGGAAATAAAATTAACGTGCATATTGAAATAATAGCTTGAATTTATGAAATAGGTGAAGGCCCACCTTACTTTAAATATTGAATAGGTTTCTAAAGTTTTTGGTCTAGGTTATAAGACGAAATGCTCGTTAGAACTGAACGCTTACGTAAGATCGAACCTTTAATAGCTTACCATTCAAATCTAAAAGATTAAAATGCAAAATTACCAGCGGGGTTATTGTTGGCTATTGGAAAGGAATTATGACTAGCGGCATTTTGAGACGCGTCTGTGATGAGAACAAGATTTTGGGACACCAAAATATATAGTAAAAACAATAGAGTTTTGCGGTATTTTTGCATCCGGGTCAGCATAATACTCATTGAAGATGACGATTGCATTTGAGGCCTATTAAGTAGGACCATAGCTGCGCTTCCACGTGCTTACCCGAGAACAATCGAAAAAGTCGTTTAAATGCGACAATTTTATCAAAATTGGACAAATATTATAAAATATAATGGTATTTATTATTAATCAGGACGGGTCGCGCAGCATTTACAGCATATAAATGGGTAAAGCTTAAATGAGAACTAGCATGGTCCTGCGCTTTTTTTTAAGGGAAGGGAAAGAGATATAATTTAATTAGTATGGTCGGGTGGCGGTTATACAGAGGTTGGCAAAAAAAACTACGGCCGATCAAGGATTTGGTATTATTATTATGCCTGTTGATTATTTACACCTCACCCTAAACAGTTAGGTTGTGAATATAATCGAGGAAGAGATTTTTCTACGAATTTAAAAGTTGATTGGATCCTGAATCAACTATCATGCATAAACTTTTAAGAAGTTATTTAAATTTTTTAATTATAAGTTTAATTGAAAGTTGGCAAAGGAGTATGATTGTAATCACGAAGTGCATAAAACGATAAAATTTTATCTAAACTTTTTGTTGAGGACTCCCTCTTTAATTTTTTTTCGGTGGGGGTAATAGTTTCCCCTTAAGTGCAGTCAAGGTAGTTTATTTTTTGATTAATTTATCAATTAACATATGGTGTATTGGAAATTTTTAATTCGGAAAAATGATTAAACCATCTCCAAAAAAGTATTTAAAATAAACAATGAACCCTCCATCGGATCGTATAGGCTTATTGTAGTTTAAAGTAAGTAAACTGTAGTGAATTGACCCCTTCCCAAATGGATGTGGGAAAGGAAGGGGGTGGGGGAGAGAAAAATTGATCCGTTTTTATAATTATTCCGTTTTATTTTTAATTTATGTGGTTTGTTCAATCAATTATACAACGGCCACACTGGGCCAGTACTCTTCGCCCGCCGCCTGATGTACCATATCAGGCGAAACACATGCTATAATACTTTGATTTCGCGAAAAAATCTTTTAACTCTCATTCTCCAAACTCTAGAGTTTCTTAAATTTTATTTTACATTTTACATAGGGTACTCCCAAAATTACGATCAAGCATCATGATACATGCAAAGATACTACGTGGAACTACATTTTGTAATTCGATGTTATTGCACTTGTGATTAGATAAATTGAAAATTATAAAAATTGGGTAAAACACGACTTTCACGCCACGTTAATATGCTTTTAAAGCTTTAGCAACCTGTTGAACTGCATTTTTTAAATTACGGCCTTCCCATAAAACTATTAGTCCATTATTAACTCTCGTTGTTTTAATTTTGGTTCTATGTTCATTTATTTGGAGATCAGCCCATAATTTAATATCAATTTTTTTAACATTCATAGATTTAATTCAATTCATATTTTGTATAAAAAATGATAGGTTAAAAACCTCTAGCATCATATAACGCTGGCCATTTGGAATATTTTACGAAATTTAAACGGATGAACCAAAAAATTAGGTTCGCTCAAAATAGCATGTGTTAAGATAAATCTCGAAAAACTTTACCGAGATCTGATGCTCTCTGCTTAATGAATTAATTAAATTGAATTGGAAAAAAGCGAGGCTTTTATCAACTTCTTCGCGATTGCTTGTTTTTAATCAACATATTACATTACTAAATAAAAAAAGTTGTACATCGTATTGCAAATAATGCTGTAAAATCCTAAAAAATCAATCTTTTAATCACCAATTATTGGTAAACAGTCTAATAAAATAATGCCCTATTTGATAAAATTGACAAATTTAAAAAAAATTGCTATAAAGACTAGAATTGTCTAGCTATTTTGTGTATCAAAACCGAAAATGCATAAATACATATAATAAAAAACAAAAAATTATGTTTTTGTTAAATATTATTTTCGTCAAACTTTTTAAAATTCAATAAGAGATCGTTTAATCAATAAACCGTAACCTTATATCAACCCAACAAGACACAGGCTTTTAAAATTTTTAAATTTTCATATTCGTGGCCAATTAAAATGTAAATTATTTAAAATAAAAATTTTCCTACGATTATCGTAAAACATAATAAATATATCTGCATTAATTAGTTATATTTTTACCGTAAAAATATAATATTACAAATAAATTACCAAATAAATAGCAAGCTAAACTTTACATATTTGGGATCAAAAATAAAACTATCGTGTTAATTCATTTAAGAACCTTTTTTCCTTTCTTCCTTCGCCAAAATATCTAAAATTTGAGTTTGCAAAAAAATAAAAAAAGATTTGCTTTTTCGGGATACACGTATATTTTAAAAAATAGTGGATCCGTATAAGTGTTTTAAAAATAAGAAGTCATGATAGGTTCATTGTTCTGTTAACGGTAGTAATAAAATGAGCATTGCGACAATAAAATGCTCAAATATTTCAATACATTTGTCTTATTTTAAAAGATATAAAAATTGAGGATGTGCTTGTGTCTAAACGAATTTGGTTTAAGATACTTTGGCTGCGCAAGACTTTGCCTCGCTGTATATCTCGATCGTCATCCAAAATACCCATCTAAGATGAAGATTAGTAATATCAGCCACCTGTTTGTATTGCAACGACAGCTCTCTAGATAGCAGATTAAAAAGTGTAATTTATAATCAACTAATCAAGAGTTTTATAGTAGTTAACAATCTAATCCGCATGTCATAAATATATCAAAGAATTAACTTTTTTCTGCAAAATAGTTTGTTAAGATAGATAAATTATGTAAATCAATGTTAATAAATGTATCTAAAAATTCTTAAGCATTATTCTGCATCCTTTAGCTTACTTGATTTCATGTTTAACCACATTGCATATCCCCTTTTTATGCTAATATATCGCTTCATTTTTGGCATATAGCACAAGATGTGACTAAGATCATGCCATATTTTTAATCTTAATTATTATATTTATTATAGAATTGTTAACCTTACTTAGCTTGATGAATATTTTTGCAAATTATTTACTATTTTAAAAGACAGAATGTTGACTGGTTGTTTTTAAAAACTTAAATTAATAAAATCAAACAGATTAATACTGATTAACGGGCACGTTTAAATATTCCTTTTATAAATAGATTTCAGCTAAAAACTATTTTAATTACTGATATGATGTTATTCTTTTGTCAATCTATTTAGAAGTTTCGTGTGCAAAAAGTGGAGGGTTGGCGTCGAGTCGGAAGCTATCCAACTCCAAAATCATAATAGTAGTGCTGAAAACGAACGCGTTCAAATTTTGTGAACGCGTTCATGAACGGCGTTCTTTTATTTTTTGGTAAACTTTGAACGTGAACACGTTCCTTTTTTTGATGAACGCGTTCAAATTTAACGTTCGTTCAATTTTAAAAACCCTTTTTTATTTTTATTTTTATTTATTTAAAAATTAATGTTAATCCGAATTTTTAACAAAAAAGTCTTATATTTTTTAATCAGCTTTTTTCCTGTTTCCTATTATTACTAATTCCGAAATACTTTTAACAACATACTATAAACATAAAGTGCAAAAGAAGATAAGATCAAAGTTAATTAATTTGATATTATTAATTAAAGTTTAATTTATAGGTTAATATGGACAATCATAATATTATATCGTCGTCATCTTCAGATTCTGAATATTCAAAATCATCAGAATCAGATGAATTGAAATTGCCATGGCCAAAATATGAAAAATATTTTTCAATCGTTTCATATAAAGGAGGATCATTCAATCATTACAAAATGTAAAATGTGTCCAAAAAGTATTATTTCCACATCAAGAAGCTCAAGTTCTAATCTAAAAAGACACCTGATTGTAAGATACAAATTTACCTTTTTCTTTTTCAAATATAAAGGATACTTGTATTTTTTGTTAAATTATAGCATCTTAAATTTAAAATACTTTTAGATTATCATTTCATTACCAATTATAAAAAATTTACCAAATAAGAACATGACCTATAATAAGAATGCTTAATTACATTACAACAATAATTAATAAAATACTTAATGATTAGTCAAATATATTAGATACAAGTTTTTGGGGTAGAGCCAAACACTGGTTTTAGATATATTATTTTATAAGTCTTTTCCTTGCTATTATCAGTTTAATAAAATAATATCATCTATAGGATAACTTATTAAAAAGTATTTTATTTTTATAAAACCATCATGATAATATGCTAAAAGAAATAAATGAAGTTCTTTCAAAATCTTCTGATAAAAATAATAAAAATGTAAAATGTGAAAAATTCTAACAGACTCTAAACAGTTCATATGTGACTCAATCACAAATAGATGGTGTAATAATCAATTTTGTGATAGAATATCTACAGCCATTTAATATAGTTGAAAAACCTTCATTTTTAAAAATGATTACCACTTTAAAACCCTAATAAAAAAGTTATGTCACGCCCAACGCTTACATCAAAAATCTCCAAAGATTATAACATCATGATAGATAAAATAATTACTTGTTTAGCCAACCAAACCTTTCTTTGTATCACAGCGGATTCATGGTCATCATACCATCGGTAATTTGTACATAATTTGAAATCAATTTTTTAATATTATTAGTTCATTTTTAGGCATGACTGCCCACTGGTTGGATGTAGTCACTTTAGAAAGAAAATCAGCATGTTTAGCTTGCCAAAGTCTAACTAGCAAACATACATTTGATTATTTAGCAGAAACAATTTCAAACCTTCTTAAAAGATTTAAGATACAGAACAAGGTGGCATTATGTGTCACTGACAATGCAAGAAATTGGCCTTTAGTACATTTTATATTTTTAAACAAATTATATGTTATTCGAGAAAGTATCTGAAGACGAGGAAGATGAAATTGTCTCATTTCTATTAAATGAAATATTTGAATATCAAAGTAGGCAGGAAAGTTTTATTTACCTCCTAAAACATCACTCTTGTGCAATCTTAATCTAGTGGCAAGTGTCGATGCTGAAAAGGCACTAGAAATTCCATCTTTTAAAAACATATTAAAAAGTGCATAAATGCAAAAATTTTTGGAACAAGCAAAATCAGTCAACATCATTTGCTGATGATGTAAAAAAAAATTTATCAAGGTTGCTTATAAGACCTGTTGTTACAAGATGGAATTCATATTATAATTCCTTAAAATTAATAGACTCATTAATAAAAGATAAACCTCATTTATTTGACAAAGTATGCGACATGGGAGGATTAGCAAGGCTTACAACTAATGATAAAATATTTTTGGAAGAATACTGTACTGTAAGTCCTAATAAAATTTTTTAGGATAAATATTATAATAAATTTTAAATATTAAAACAGATCATGGAACCTGTTGCTACCGCTCTCACTATTTTAGAAAGTGAGGAAAATATGCATTTGGGCTATTTGACCCCAACAATAACAATAGTTATTTTGAAATTAAAAAAAATCACTAGCCTAAAATATGGTCAACCATTGATTGACGCTGTATTAAATGGGATCCATCAAATTAATCGCATATATTTTCTTTTTTTTAAAGATTTCAACAAATATATGAAGATCAATATCTTCTTTCGGCCATTATACATCCAATGTTCAAGCTTCAATGGCCTTGGATTAAACTTCGAGAAATGAACCTTTAAAAAATAATCTTTTAGTGTTATTGAAAAAAGGGATTGAAACCCCTAGAAATGATAAAGAAAGAGCCGTCAATTCCGAAATATCATTTTTTGACGAGGAAGTAGAGGGGGGATTGGAGGATGATATTTTGTCGCAATTTTTTGAAGCGAGGGACAAAACATTAAATGTTTTTAATAAATTTCCTCCTTTAAAAAGTTTTTTTATTAAGTATAATACTCCAATCCCCTCATCTGCCCCTGTGGAGCGGGTTTTTAGTATAGCTAATGCTGTATTAACTGCCAAGCGTTCCTGCTTATCAGACGAGAATTTTGAGAAACAATTATTATTAAAAATCAATAAAAAAAATTTTATAAATAATCTTTATATTCGCTCTATTAAATTATATTGATTTATAATAATATTGTCGAAATAAAACTATCATTTTTTATCATGGCTATTTATTGTATTAAAAAATATAAGACATTTATTTATTAAATTAAATTTTAAAAAACTTTATCATAAAATTTTGCGCGTGAACGCGTTCCTTTTTTTTAAACTAATGTGAACGTGAAACCGTTTGATTTTTGTCAATGAACGCTGAACGCGAGCGCGTTCGATTTTTTTACAAATGTTTACAGCACTACATAATAGTTTCAAAGAAAATTTTATAAGAAAAAGCTAGGGCGTTCTCCACAAACGACGCACTGCATACCCCGCCCGTGCAAGGTGAAATATACAATAGAATTACTGCCCAACTCACAACGAAGGCGGTTAAGAAAATAAGTTGTGGAAAGAATGCGAATAACGTGCTGGAATGTAGGAACGTTGACGGGGAAGAGCATGGAGGTTGCCCAAATGCAAAAAAGAAGAAAGGTACACATCTCCGGTCAACAAGAGACGAAATGGAACGGAACCAAAGCCCGGGACTTAGGAGAAAGATACAAGCTATCCTACAGTGGGTCATCAAATCGTAGAACCGGGGTCAATATCGTTTCAAGCGAATCTTTAAAGGATGGAAGTCAAGCGTTGTTCAGACAGGCTAATATGGGTGAATATTGCAGATCAACGGGGCCTTTTAACCGTTATGTGCGCGTATGCTCCCCAAATTGAGTGTATGGAATCAGAAAAAGGCATACTTCGATTAATTGGAAAAGGAAATATAAGGAGTCGGACATAAAGAAAGGCTAATTATTGGGGTGGATTTCAACGCTCACTTAGGGAAAGATCGCCTCGGGTATGAACGCAATCATGGAGGTGGACATGGTCTGAAAAACAAAGGAGGGGAAAAATTTCTTCAAGTATCCCAAGCATATGACATGGCGATCGTTATCACCTATTTTCAAAAAGCGAAGATCATATTGCGACCTATAGAAGTGGGAAGCATTTTAGTCAAATTGACTATTTGCTTATACGGCGAAAGGACTTATGGATAATTAAGGATTGCAAAAAATACCGGGAATAAATCGCCAGGCAACATCGTCCCCTTGTTATGGATCTTGACAGAAAAGTATTTCCAGAAGATGAAAGGTCTATGAAACTCGAATTCGATATGAAAGGCTAAAAGATACGACGACGAACGAAAAATATCATCATAAAGCCTCTCACTCTTGAGTGCAATGAAGTTGCAAAGGGACGTAGACGACGATTGGGACACGCTATCTAAGGAGATAAAAAAACAGCGGTTCGTGTTCTAGGACAGACCAAAGGAGGCAAAGCTATGAATAAGGAACTATGGTCGTGGGATCAATGGTTAGGGATTTCATCGAAACAAAGAAAAATTTATATAGACGGTAGCACAAATCAAACAAGTCGGATTTTCAAGAGTATAGGGACACAAAGAGAGCCGCAAAAAGGGCCGTTGCAATAGCGAAGAATGCAGCCTACACTGTGATGGCAAACTAATAGGCTAATGTACAAATTTGCCAAGATAAGGGAGAAGAAAAGTCGCGATGTCGAAGATCTTAAAATAGTCAAAAACGAGAAGGGTCAATATTCAATCCGAAGGAAGTGGTGGAAACGTGAAAAAGATATTTTAAGAAACTTATGAATATTGCAAATGACAAAGATTCCCTTCCCGATATTAAGCCAAACATAAGTATGGTCAAAATCTTTCAGGACGATGAAGTTAAGACAGAAATGAACAAGATGCAATAAGAAAAAGCTAATGGCCCAGATGGAATACCAATGAAAACATTGCTCGTATGCCGTGAAGAAGGAGTAACCACCATGACGAGTCTCCTTAGAAAGATATTGATAGAAGAGCGAATTCCTAATCAATGGAGAGCAAGCACATTATACCCTTATTTAAAGGTAAAGGAGACCCTCAGGACTGTGGCAATTACAGATGTATCAAGCAACTTGTCGCTCCTTAAAGCTTATGGAAAAGAACAAATTAGCAAGGCCGACAAACGAGGTGGAAATATCTGTTAACCAATTCAGATTTGTGACCGCCAAATCCACAATCGACCTAATCTTTGCACTAAGACAAATTATGGATTAATATGATGAAATGAGAAGAGATCTACATATCGTCTTTATCGACTTAGAGAAAGCTTATGACATGGTCCCTCGCGATTTGATCTGGTGGTGCCTGAGAAAAAAATATCCCTAACGCATCTATACGGCTTATGAAAAAATTTCTCTTGCGTTAGGAAGACAGTTGGAGACTCTAAATCTTTTCGGGTTAAAATTGGATTACATCAAGGATCTGCTTTAAGTCCCTTTTTATTTAATATAATTATTGACACGATAAAGAGAGACATTTACAAGCCATCGCCATGGCGTATGCTATATGTCGATGATATAATATTATGTGAGGAAACAAATGAGAAAGTATTCGATGGTTTATTGATCAACGATTAAAAAAACCTTATATATGGAAATGAAGGTTACAGGCAGCCCATCGCTGGATGACTATCTAAAGTACCCAAAAGTAGACAGGTTTACATAACCCGGCTCGATTTAAGAGGGAAGTTGTGCCACAGAAGCCAACACGGATTCAAAAAGGATGGCCCAAAAAGCGAGGTATATCCGGTGTAATATGCCACAAGAAAATTCCAATAATTGAGGACACCCACAAATCCATCGTAAGACCGGTGTTACTCTATAAAAGTGAAACATGGGCATTAAACACCACGGAAGTAAAGCTATTACAAGCCACAGAAATGAGAATGATACGCTAGAGCTTGGGGTATACTAAGCTCGACCATATGACGAATGACTTTCTCATGACTAAAAGGGGGTATTCAACCTATGGCGGACATGATTAACGAAAATCGGCTAAGGTGGTATAGGCATATTCTAAAAAGAGACGAATGACGTAAATCGAAAAGTACTAGACATGGAGATCGGAAAAGAAAGGAAGTCCCGGCGGCGGGTTGGGGGCGGAGCCGCCAACAGGGCCTCTTCCGCCCCCCCCCCCTCTTGCCCCCTCTATTAAAGGAAATTGTAGGTTTATTAACAATTCTAATATTAAACCCAGGGAATCATAAGGTTTATTAACAGTTCGAATATTAAATCCATTGCTATATAAAGTTTATTACCAGTTCTAATATTAAATCCAGGGCATCTTAATATTTATTAACAGTGTCGCATATACAATAAATTAATACGTTCTCGATAAAACCATAATTAAAGTGTCCTTCCAAACCATCTCCCGAATTTTTCCTCCCTCAGTTCGATACACAGTTGTTTTCTCTACATCAACAAACGAAGTCTTTGTCTGCCTTCAGTTCTCTTTGTCTAACGGCTATCATCGTATCACTCTTTGTTGTCTCGCCTTCTTAATATTAAATCTCCACATATGGTTTCCCTTCTCCGAACACTCTTCACTAAACATTTACAACACCCTCTTTGCCCTCTCTTGCCCCATCTGACCCTCCTCGGCCCTTCCCCCCCCCCCCAAGGGCGAAACCTCTGGTTTACATAAATATACGAAGACATGGCTGGGAGTGGCAGGAAAGGGCAGTTGAATCTTAAAAATTTTATGAAATTATGGCAATTTCTAATTATCGTCCCCCCTCCTAAAATGAATAAATATTTTGCAATTCCTCAAATCCAATCTGGGCTAAGCCTATACTAACAACAAGTACCTTTTTTAACGCTAACTTAGTGTTTATGAACATCTACCCCAACTTTTTTATCCCAATTTTTTAAAATCAAGTGATATCAGTCAGGTTCAATTTAAAAAGTTAATAAAATAACAAGCCATACCGTACTATTTTTGAACATTAGTTTTATTTAACTGTTGTGGTTTGATCACGTTTTTCCACCTCTTTTTTTGATCTAAATTACGATCAAAAGAGAGGGAAATAGTAATTTTTATAATTTAAACTATTTTCATTAAATTTGGATTCAGGAGACAACTTGTTACACTTTCAGGAATGTATGTAATGGAAGCTTCTCATATATACTCTCAATTTAACTTGATTATATATATATTTAACAATTTTATATTAGTAAAATATGATTCAATAGGTATGGATTTATGTAGTGACAATATATTGGTATAGATATGAGATTAAGGAATCGAGAATATGCTGTAGTGGAACCATTTTCATAAGTTGGGTTGATTCTCATCAGTGTAAAATATGCATTCTTGTATAGATTAGTCGATGTAGATGTATTAAATACAGACTGCGAATCTATTTCATTTGATTTTAAATCGATTTAAAAGAAGATATGCTTAAGGTTGAAATTATTTAAAATATGTCTTCAGAAAATTAGGTCGGAGAAGAGATAAAAACTTTTTGTAAAATTAATTGGCTTTTTTATTAATCTTAGATTACTAAATATATAAAATAATTAAAAAAACGACTTCTTTATTATGAGAAACAGTTAATGTGACAAATGATTTTAATTGATTCATGTTAGAAATGTTTTTTTATTATAAGTGAAATAAACAAATAAAATGACATACTTTCGATCCTAGGGCAAAAAAGTGTTAGGAACTTAAGGCACGAGAACTCTTCGTAGGTAACCTTGCATGAAACGTACAATTGGTGTAATGTTAAGACATTTTGAATTTCGTGTTGAAGAAATCCCTGGTGTTGTTTGGCTTTGAGATCATCTAAACCTTAATGTTGATTAGAGGAAAATACGAATTATAAAATATTGTGAATTTTTATGTTTGGTAAAAAGTTTGTTATAATTTATAATTGTCGTTAAATAAAAAGATATTTTATTATATTTGTTATAGGGTTTAATTTATTTATGTAAATTGTTACAAAAGAGAGCGAAACGTCGAGTCAAAAATTAAAAAAAAACATCGAACGTTTATTTTTTTACAAGTTTGCGAACGTCCTGATTGGATTTTAACAGATACAAAATGGATTATATTAATTGCTATGCAATTTATGTTTAATTATGTATTTATAATTTATTTATTCGATTTTGAATGATTTTTTAATCGTCCACAAAACATAAAAATTGTATGCACCATATATTTCACGACATCTTATAGCTTCTAAAACTATTAAGGCTCCCCATGATCGGCTAATTATCGTGTTTAGTTCTTCTCCGTTTAGGCTTGAGATCGAGCTGATCGATTTTATCCATTCCATTACGTTTGCGGAAATATTGTGAACATACGCTAAATATTAATTTTAAAAAATAAGCATTATAGTGTTTATTTTAAGAAAAAATCTTGAATTAATCGATTATAAACAAAAAATTGAATTTTACTATTACTCTCATTTCTTTTCGGTTTTGCGAGTTTCGTGAAGGTATCAGATGCTTTGGAATAAATTAGAGAGGCGTTTTGTTTCCTTGAGTGTCCTGTAATTTTACACGTAACTTTATGGCATTTTTTCTTGTAATATTTGACTCCAATGGCACTGATTTTATATCTTTCAGGTTGGACTGCTATTTTTGTGATAACAAAAAAAATATACAATGCCATTTAGGCATTATTATAGTTTAGTTTAAATTGTAAAATAGTCATCATCACTTTAAAATATGAAATAAAAGATGCTATATTTATGTATGGCTGGACTTTGCATAGGGCTTTAAATAAGGTTTAAAGGCACTGTTTTATATCTTTTAACACAAAAGTGGCTCTAGCCTATGTGTTTGTTAGTATAGCGATTGAATTTTCTTGCTAGGTTTATCTAATTTTAACTAAAAGAACATAACTCTAAAGGTTTAATTTATCAATTAAGTTGCTAATTCTTGTGTTTATACAATGATTATATGAACAATATGGCTAAAGATTTTTGCTAAAGTATATACTTATCCATGGGCGTAGCGTAGCCAAGGGGAGACCGGGGTGACGGCTGCCCCCTTCTAATCCAAAAACTCGTTGAAATTTATTAAAATTATACCCAAAATTTATTACTATTTTGCCCCTCCCTAAATCATTACTGCACCCCTCTACAATGCTGGCTACACACATGTACTTATCCCGAGTTAGAAACTGTTACCAACAATTTAAATTATCTTAGAAACCTCATTCGTGTCAACGCTAACAACTTCTACTTGGACATTTAACTCAAAAAATGTAAGCTTTTAATTGTTATATTATTTTATAAAAAAAGGTGGAGCCTTATAGGATTAAAGCGACACTCAAAATAGAATTAGATTTCCACCCTAAAATTGTATAAATGATTAAGTCCATTTTTAAACCATTTGAAAATTTAAATATCAAACCAAAATAACTGTATAAAAGGCCTTTAAAGTTTTCTGTCTAAGCTTTTTGAAATCTTAACCTTTTTACATTTCCAAAACGAAATCATATATGCTATTTTTATCACCCATCGATTCCAGCAAAAGTCAATCGCGCTTTGATTAAACCACTGCTGCACTCATGAGCGTAGCCAGGATTGGATCTAGTGGAGACAATAATAATTTAGGAAGGGACAAATAATAATTTTTGGAAATTATAGCTACCTATAGTTATATTAAGTTTCGATAATATCTGGAATTAGAGGGGGGCAGTCGCTCCCACCTAAAAACTTTGTTAATGCTGGCACATATTCTAAATATTGGAAAGCCAATTAAATCCTTATATTAATACTAAGAGTATTCATATTTACCAATCAATGATAAATCAAGTTAAGTATATATGGATGATAATAATAAAGTAATTATCTCCATGCCTTTTGTATCAATCAATAAAATCAAGAGTGTCATACTATTGCTGATCGATTAAAGGCCATCTCCAAGTCGATCATAAGATTCATAATGATTGATTGTAGTCATTAATTAAGTGGGTATTCGATGATGCCCCATTTAGTACTTAAATTCGACTTAATTTAATCCATTATCCTTAAAGCCCGAAGGCAAGACTTTAAACTTTTGAATATTTATGATATAGTGATGGTATAAACCTAACCTCCCTCCCCTAGTTTAATTTAGATCAAAATTAGTTGGGAATCGGGTCGATTAGTTTAGTTCCTTTGTTCATTTAGTTGGAATACCATTAGCACATATAATTGAAGAGCAATTAATGCACCAAAAATAAATTTTGACAAATGATTTTAATATTTACTTACGGCAAAGGGTCTGGTCAAAGCGGTCACGATTAATATAATACTTGATTTGTAGCTGGTTTTAGCCAAAATAACTTTAAAAATATCGTCATAATTTTAGAAGGGCTGCTTTAAAATTTTTGGATTTATGCCTTAATGTCCCATTCTTTCAATTAGACAAAATTAATTTAGATCTAATTTCGGCTAAATTAAATCAACGATCGAAAATTAAGTCATTTTAAAAATAACGCACCAAATAATGTCAGTTGGTTTAGATATATTTTGCCTAAATTTTATCTTTAAATTTGAGCAAAAAATAGAAAAAAGGAGCAGTCGTGTAGCAAATGAAGTAGATAGTGTAAAATATTCCCTGGGATCAAAAATACATTTAAATTTAATCTAGCTAATAATTTAAGAAATTAAAATCTTGTCTACCCACACCGCTTCCACCGCCCTTTCATATACAAACAAATTTTTATATATTTGTATTAAGATAATGGTTTTTATTAAAAGTTTGAAATTAATATTTATAGTCTCCTCTAGACACAAAAATATAGTCGAAGTGTTTGTTTTTTGTGCAACAAAATACATTTCTTACGCATGAACGTTGAAAAAATTATAAGTAAAAAGATGCATCAAATTACTAACTGTTTTAAAAATAAGTTTCTATTAAAGTTTTTCTTAAAACTATATTTATTAATAACAGATAAAGTAAAATAGATTTCGATAAAAGTGTTACCAATCTAATTAGAAAATTTTATATTTAATTAATAGATAAATAGAATTTTTTATGGATATTGTCCAAACTTAAAACGATTTTAGGGTTTTATTAAATGTAGCTTTATTTAAATGTTCATATATCAAAAATTCAATTATTAACTTGGCATTTCCACTCCCAACCTGTGCAACATTTAATAAAAAGATCTTTGGAGCGGGCATGACTAAAATGATGAAAAATAAAAAATACCTTTACATCACTAGGGAATGTTTTTGTAAAAAGATTTCTTATATACCTTCGCTTACGCGCATATCATAAATTATAAGCATGGGCGTAGCCAGGATTGGATTTAGAAGGGAGGAATAATGATTTTGGGAGGGGCCAAGCGATAATTTTTTGAAAATTTAGCCATAATTATATTTAATTTTAAAGGATTTTTAGATTTAGAGGGGGGGCCGCCCCTTCTTGCTCCCCTATTATAAGTAAAAAATAACAGTATTAAGTTAATATAAAATCACAAGAAATATAAAAGTTTGGCTATAAATACCCTCTTTTTTCATGTTGACCGATAGGCACATCTTCAAACGACAAGCTTGACAATGATTTCGATTAATTAAATCGACTGGACAAGTTCCGGATTCTTTACAAATATAAGTCTGATTCCTGCGGATACTTCTTTTGAAAAAACCACGGCAGCCGTCGCAACTCATAACGCCATAGTGCTTACCAGATGCTTTGTCCCCACAAACTTTACATAATTTATCAAATGAGTCGTCCATTTTTTATTAAAATTTATAGTTTTGGATTGAATTTTTTGCGAATTATTGCTTGTCATCGATTTAAATTACCCGTGCCCACTTCAGTAAGTGATAAAATGGTGGGGGGGGGGAGTGGTTTTTATTGAGTTGATGATTTAATTATTGACTATCGAATATAATTTGTGAATATATATCGTACTTTGATTTATTTTAAAAATGTATACTTTATTAAACCAAACAAATTGGTGCCGAAGTTTTGAACTTATATGCTAAATTAACTTAATAGTTAACTTATGTATAAGAATTAAAAAGTATTTAATTGTGATTTATATGCTAATAATGTATATACTAATCTTAAAATGATAAAATCTATTTTCCCCATCACTTTCCATGAAACTTTCGAAAAACAATGTGAAAATTGGAGAATTAAGATAAAATGCGGGAAAACTTGAACATGAAAATATGGGAAATAATTAGAAAGAATAATATAAGGTGTAAAACAGTTTAAATAAATAATATAAATACAAAGAACAGCTCGTTTTACATCTAATTTATAAAGATTTGTTGAGTCGCATACACTAAATGGTCAAATAATTTAATACATGCATTGCATGAAGAAATTTAATATAATGATAAATATAATGTATGTATGTTTATAAACTATTTTATCAATGTCAATCGTGCTCTATTTCATTTTTACCTAAATTTTCACCTGTTGACTCTGAATATGACCTAGCATAATAATCGGGAGGATTTAAGCAGTTGATTAGATGTAGATTTTGTTAATTGCTATGATTTTATAAATATTTTTTCCCCAGCTTGTTCCTCAGTTTACTATAAATATTACCTCGACCAAATTCTTTTGAGAGTCGCACTAGAAGGCGGCAGCAAAAATATTTTAACCACCAGTACCATTAATAGCATGTGGCACTCATCCTTTTCCACCAAATTAAAGATATTGTGTAGTCAACACTATCCCATAACAAAAATTCAACGGCAAGATTATTATTTTGTAAATATAGACCTGAAAACAAATCGAAATATTAGACATGAAAAACTACTATAAATTTGCACTGGCAGGCCCTGCCCGCGGGCGGGTAAGGACAGGCTTTAAAAGGGAAATTTTTAAACTGATTGGGCTAGGGCGGACCGAACAACGACCAACGGATGGTCCAAGCAAGTTTCATAACGGGATCGAACGGGCCTAAAATTTGGTTAACGCTCCTGGAATTTATTAAATTTAGATCGCCCACAAACGGGTTTTTAAACAATTTTGTTTTGACTTTTTTTAATAAAAACAAAAAAGTTTTGATGACAAAATTTAATTAAATAGCTTTAATCCATATGTGAAAATGATAATGGTGATTTAGTTAATCAATTCATTTATTTAGCAACTGTTTTACCTATCACATTCAGTTATTTTGCATTTCGTTCCATATTAATTCTAAATAATTAACTCATATTATATTTTATTTCCTAGTATATGATTACTCATTTTCATAACTTATTAAATTAGTTTCTCTTTAAAACTAATTATATATAGCTATAAGATATTTTATAACAAAATTCAATTATGATTATAAAACAATAACCAACTAAATTTATTTTGCATCTTAAACTTTTGCCATTTTCCATAAATAAATACGACACACAGAAACAGGGGCGTAGCCAGGATTTTCTCAAGGGGGTAGAAATTTTCCAATTTTTTAAAAACATTTTTATTTCAATAAATTATTTATAAGGCGGAGCCCCCGAGGAGATGGGGGTCTGGGGACGAAGCCCCCAGCTACGCCCGAAGGGCTTATTTTTCTATTTACTAATATAATATTATTAACTAGATGAACCCGGCAAACGTTGTTTTACCATTTACCCGGGTGTATTAAATTATGTTGGAATTTTAGGGCATATATGATGATAAAGCGGTTATTGAAGTAAAAATAAAGTTTGATATCTATATGTTCTACTTCTATTGTTCTATTTCCGTATACAGTGCAAGGCGTACGAATACTCGAAAACTACTGGACCGATTTGCATTTGGCTCGAACAATCTTAAAACAAGCTCCGGAGTGTCAGGAATAAACTTTGAAATTTTGAGCCAAATCGGATTGGTAGTTTTCCAAAAAAGTTGAGAATCAGGCGCTAAACTGTTTTTGAAAACTACTGGACCGATTTGGCTCAAACAAATCTTAAAACATGCTCCGGAGTGTCAGGAATAAACTATGAAATTTTGAGCCAAATCGGTCTGGTATTTTTCAAAATTGGTGGCGGCATACACACATAGTTTCATTTTTATATATAAGACTAGATGAACCCGGCAAACGTTGTTTTGCCATTTATTTTTGCATTTTGCAGTATCACTTTTTAAGTGTTTCTAATGGCTGTAGACTTACACTTTATGAATAATTGACTAAAAACATAAAATATTCATAACGCAGTACAGATATAACCCAAATAATTTATGGTAAAGTTTAGCATAAGCCTTAAAGAAATGTCACTGAGTTTTAAATGTAATTTAAGTTTCTTCTACAAAATAAACGCATAACCATGACATAAAATACTTTGTAGAATCTAATGTTTATATTCCTCTGGTTCATTCATATGGTAACGGGTCTGACCTGATTTAATATGAAAGAAAATTTTTATGCAGCCATAAAACATTTAAGCTTCATATATTTTACTGCATAGCATATGACGTCTTTATTAATTGCCAAAACGTAAACAAAAAAACATGACCCTTCGAAAACTACTGGCCCGAATTGACTCAAACAAATCTTATGCTCCGGAGTATGGGGAATAAACTCTGAAATTTTGAGCCAAATCGGTCTGGTAGTTATCCAAATTTGGTTTTATTAAGTGCCAAAACGTATAAAACAACGTATAAAACAAAAAAACGTGACCCCCCGAAAACTACTTAACCGATTTGGCCGAACAAATCTTAAAACATGCTCCGGAGTATGGGGAATAAACTGTGAAACTTTGAGCCAAATCGGTCTGGTAGTTTTCCAAATTTGGTTTTATTAAGTGCCAAAACGTATAAAACAAATTAATTTTTGGCCAAGGGGGTAAACTATCCGTTTTTCTACCCCCTTGTCTACGCCCCTGCACAGAAATAACTAAGATCATGTGGATATCTAATTACATAAAGAGCTTTAACGCTTAGCATTACTCAGATCTTATACATGATAAACATCAAGAAAGTCTTTTTACAACCCCATTTTTAGACAAAAAATAGGGAATATTATTAAAAATGCTATGTTGAATAATCACAAGATTCTATCGAGATTTTGCGGATCAAGCTGTGGAATAAAGTAAAAGCCTTAAAAACGTTGGGAAATCTTAAGAAAATATCAGTAAAATAAAAATCATTATTGCATAAATTTTCAATTTTTAATGAGCCGGGCCTAATGGACCGATCATGGTAGGAATCGGGCCTAAAGTACATTTAAAAAAACTAAGGGCGGGCTCGGGGGGAGGGGCTTGATAGTTTTTCAAACGATTATGGGCGGGTCTGAAAGTTTTAAAAGAGAATGGAGCGAGGGCCAGTTTGTTGTTGGCCGATCTCCTAAAAAACGACCCTTTGCAGATTTCTATAAACCATACTTATAATGATTATTTAAATCAAATACGAAGTCAATTTTTACTAAAATTATACTTTTAACAGCAGAATGTTTGTTTTGTGAGTAAAGACCTTAAACGAACCTAGATACAATTGAAATTACCTGATCTTTAAAGCGACAATATTGGTTAAGAATTATATAGTCTCGAGGTATAGTGAATTACCATTTAAAAAGACAAAATTTATGATATGTCATGTAAAATAAAGTAAAAGGGAAATTACCAGGAAATAAAAAATTATGGAAATTTCCTGGAAAAATAGGAAAATTTCATCAGGAAATTTTATTCTGTTATCTCTAATCAAAAACCCTATTAATAAGAAAAATGTTTTTATATGTAATGATAAAAGCTTTATAAGTTCAAACTGTTATTTTCAAATCACTTAACTTTAGGAAGAGCTCTCATAAAACATTGATTTTTAATTAATGTAACATAGACTTACAATGTTAATTAGATTATATTAAACATTTTTTTGAAAAATAAATTTTGCTAATTTTGTATTTAAAATTCCTTTATATTTTACTTAGTGTTTGATTGCAACTAAGCAATAATTAATGGAAGCACAAAATATCTTGAAAAACTTTAAATTAACTTCATTTAAGTATAATTAGCATTAATAGTATAAAAAGTATTATTAATATTTTCGTGAGTGAGGTTTGGGTTAAAAAATTCAGCTATGAGATTGGTTGATAAAATTAAGAGTTTTGCTACATGATCAAATATACGAACTTTATTTCTACTAAATGGTTGTGGTGGAAATAGATTCATCAGCCTAAAATTGTAATTATCACAATCTATCAAAACAAAAAGGAAAAACAAAATTTCTCTCTAAACCATCTTGATTTTCAAAAACAGGAAGGCATAGGATTCAAAAGTCACGTTTATAGGAAAAGACAATTATTTATCTAAGTATAAAAATTGTTAAATAAACATTTTGCATTAGCTTTGTTTGACCCCGATTACAATATCATGCATTAACAACGATGGCAATTATATATGATGAAAAAAAGTTAATTAATTAATTAAAGTCCTACTGTCATGACGTTATATGTAAAATGGAATTTACTTAGCAAGCTAAATACAAATAGGTCGTTAATTTGTACTTCCATTAAGCAGTACAGAGCGCTGAACACTATTAAATTTAATTTTTAAGACTTCTTGAAATTAGTCATGTTTAAAGTTTTGCGCGGCTTATTTGAGGCTCGTGCAATGAAGGAGTTCTTTGTTATTTTGCAGAACATGCTTTTTCTAAAATTTACATTTTAATATTTAAACCAAACCTTTATTTGTTGCTTGAGTGCAATAAAAATATGTTTAATCTATTTTTTCAGACCTTGATAAAAATTATTTAATAAAGGTGTAGTTGCTGATTATAGCGGAATGAGGGAAAATATTGACAGCTGTTTGAACATTCAGGCACAATTTTGAAATGGCAAAATGTGATAATATTGAAAATGTAAATGAAAATTGGCTAATTACAGCTAATATATTGTTAGGTGATAGAATTATTCTATAGTGGAGCAAACTATACCCCAGAGATTCAAAAATGCTTAAATGATTTTTAAAGTTCAGCTCAATCGCTAAATTATATTTGGCCTTTGTTGGATAATAATAAAGTATTCATTAATTTGTAATCAACATTATGTGTTTTAGTGCGTAGTGATTCGGTATTTTGCTGCCTCAAGCCTATACAAAATTGTAAAAAAGCATTGGTATATTTTATAATTATTTTATGGTTAAATTTATATAGGGATGACACATGCTGCAATATATTATTAAATGTAATATATTTTTTGTCTCATGATTACAATAATGATATAACAAATGAGAGAATGATGATGGTTGTAAGTTGATGTTTTTATATTCTCTATGTATTCATTTGAGCCATTTTTAATAAGCTTTTATGTAAATTTAGTTTTTCAATCAAATAAATTAATAAAGATAGGCATTAATTAAGGATTCCATTAATCAGATTAAAACTACTGACCTAAATTTTAAATTTGCTACTTATAATATGTTAATAATATCAAGTTACTGCATCAAATTTGTCTATTAAAGTAATTTAACATTATATCAATTATTTAAATGACACCTAAAAATTTTCCTATATTTTATATGGCATCCCCACTGGGGTGTTAAGATTTCCAGTGGAATTTAAATATAGTAGTTACTATGTTTATTAATGAAATGTAATTGATCTCTCAGAAATATTGTATTAAAATAATTACAGATTCTAATATTAAAAATTGTAAGTTGATTTACTAAAATATAAAGTTACCCTGCAAAGACTGCTAATTAAAGCCATTTTTTTAAAAGGGCATTTTTTTTTGGCCTTTTTACATATTTAGAAACATTTTATTATAATTTATTTATGTAAACAAGATTTTTATACAAATATTGTATAATTAATTTATGATGTCACGAAGTATGTTAAAATAAACTTTGTATTCATATGATTTGTATAATCATTTTTATAATATATAACACAGACATTAAATTATATGGGTTATTGTAATTTGGTTCAAATGGCATTATTGCACCTTTAAGGTGTAAGAAAGACTTAGCCGACCAAATTTTGCATAGCTTTGACTATATATACATGAAATAAAATTTACTCAAACGCATATAAATGACAAATTTCGTTTAGATTTGTTAATTTTAAGATTGACTCTTAGCATTTTAACTAAATAAATTATCAAAATTTATTAAATAATTTGACCCTCTGCCCTATTTCAAATTCGGTAAATGCTCATTAAACCAATCCCATATTACCTACCAATTTTTTGAACTTGATAGTTTTTGAATTATGTGCAATCATAATAATTGAAGTTTTTTCCTTATTTTTTTAATAATTTATTTAATTACTAAATTAAATACATATATATGCATATAAAGAAAAAGAAATTAAATAAGTCTGAACTTTTTCTCGCTCAACCAATATTTTTTATTTATGAAATTATCATTTTTAAAAGGAATAAGCAGTAATAAAAGAATATGTGTTTGAAAAGTACCGGTCACACATCATTTAAAAATATTATCATTTATGCGATATTCACTTATATAATTTCCAATGTATTTACAACAGTTGGCTCATCTAATATTACGAAAGATCTCGGTCGATTCAGATCTTATTAAAAAACTCACTTTTTTCAGCAATGATAAATATGACGGCAATAACGAGGTATGCTTTATTTTAGTGGTTTTAGTTTGTGATCCAATTCGTTTTTAGATGGGATTAGATCGTAAAACAACGGCTTGCGTCCTGAAATATATACCGGAAGAAGTGAATTTTTTGCAATTTTGTAAACCTTTTCTTGGGTATATGAAATTTTACGTTTTAACAACACGGTTCAACAAGAAAAATTGACCGGCAAACGGTTTGCAGATTTTAGAAATTTTCGCTGTGAACACGAATATATTTTTAATTTTTTCCCTATACGCCCAGTTTTTGAAAAAGTTGTTGTTGTCAAAGTTGTTTAAAAACTATTTTGGCGCTCTTCAAACGTCAATAACTTGCAAATTAATCTGTATAATTTTAATTTAATATTAATTTATAAATTAAGAAGAGAAGAATCCATTAAATCCCTGTTAATTTAATAAACATCAAATAATTATAAATTGAAATATTATAAAAGTAAACCTTCGTTTATAACACTTTATAAAACACAAACAAAATCTAATTGATTTTGTAACGGGCTTTTAGCGGGCCATACGTATATCTTGTCTCGGCCCGAATTGGTTAGATTATATTAAGGCCCCTCCATACCTCGTCTGTTGTTTTGGTAGAAGTCCGGCCGTGGGCCTGGCCATACAGGTCTCTAGTAGTAGACAAACAACGAAACGGACTTATTCTTAGTGCTAAAGGGAAGGGAGGGCAACCTTAGGTCTAATGCAATGTGTTAATGTAAAAAGATAGAGATAAGATAATTTTGAATATACAGTAGAAACTTCTTAATCGCAAATCGGATTATCGCGAAAATCTTTTAATCGCGAAGTTAACCGCCAGTATACAGACACTAATAAATAAGAGAGATATGATGGGGGGGGGGGGGGGGGTTTGTGTGTGTGTGTGAGTTCACAGAATCAATGCCCCGTACTAGGCGTAATTAATCGATGAGATCAATCGTGTAGTAAACAACTACAACACCATACCCTTCACGATAACCTCCTCCGACTGACACCATTGTAAATTAAGTAAATTAATTATTATTTAAAAGGTTAATATTTATACTCATTTTTAGCTTACCTTATATTTTATTAGGATTTAACGATAATATAACAAAAACATCGTTTATTGACAAATCGCTTAATAGTACAATATCGGATATTCACAAACATTTTCGCGTCCTTAAATCAACCAGATAATTATATAAAATATCGTTTATCGAAGCGTAAGAAATGAATTTAATATAATGTACATATACTTTTATTCCCATCGTTTAATCGCGAAATATCGGTTAATCGCGAAATTTTTTCAGGCCCAAGGCTTTGTAATTAAACGGTTTTAACTGTATATCAAAAATTAATAGATCACTAAAAAAAATTTTCATGGATTCCTCTCCCCTTTATGTATAAATCAAATTTAATAAACTAAAATTTTAACGACTAATTTGTAATTATTGACTGTTGAAAAACGCTAAAATCGCTGTTTTTGGTAACTTTGACAGCTAAAATTTAAAAAACTTGACGTTTAGGGAAATAACTAAAATTATATTTGTGTTCACCGTAAAAAACTTTACCAGAATCTGTAAACGGTTTGCCGGTTGATTTTATAAGTTCGTTATTAGTTGACTAATGTAATTTTGAAATTGTTAAAACCTCAGTTACCATGGTTTTTGCCTATAAGATCTTTGCATTTCACCTTTTTAGGCCTCGCCATTTTTAAATTATGATTCATTTTATAAATAGTAATTTTTGTGAGATCTATGCAATCCGACTCGAGCACGGAAAAATCCGAGTCAACAAACCATTTAAAATTAATTTTTCCCTAAATAACCACTCTATGGCCAATTAAACCTCAGTCCAGCTCCTTTTCCCTTATTTTTCCCTCCGAATTATATATCTTTATAAATTAGTGGAAAAAAGCTTTTACCTTAACCTTTAAAAGGAATGTCGGGCTGGGTTTGGCTCACCTTGAGAATGATTTTTTGCCAGAACTCGGAGATGTATAGAAAAACATTGATTGTGAGTTGATGAATGGTAAAGTTGCTGGGCTTTAAAAACAACTATAATTGTCAATAAAAAGGAAGAAAATTTCCTTGGTAGGCATTAATTTAAAACCTAACTTTTTCTAATCCACTCTCGTAATTTTTAGGTGACTACAATGTAAATTAAAACGCCTTTAAGTAGTATTTTATTTATCTTTACGTCATTTTAGTCTAATTTAAAGACTTTTCTTAGTTTTAAAATTGTTAAACAAAGATAAATTGCCTAGCAATACTTTTCCAAGGTCAGGGATTGATTTTTATTTGTTGGTAAATTAGTTTGGAAGCGTGAATTTTAATCGGGTCGAGAGGAATATAGCCCGCTCACACCTACGCAGCAACGTCGAGTATGGTTAGCCCAAATCATTTTTTCATTGCTCAAATATTACTTCGTGTATTTTTCACAATGATTTTGATTTTATTTTGTAGTCAACGTTTTGTTTAAGAATAGTTTCTCATTTTGATACATATTAATGTAATTTATATTTTTCTAACAATACTCCTTGTTATACCTTTATAATGCTTTGCCCTATAAGTAGTTGTATGTCCAGTGTCCCATTAGTAACGCCTTTGATCTGCCTCGGTTATATAAAATAAGCCCTATTTATAAGTTGTTAAATTACGCTAAAATAATATTTTAAAAAGAAGGCTTTTAAGATGTTTTATATCAACTAGCTTAACTGTTTTTTAATAAGTTTTTTTTGACCTAACCAAGGTCTTAGAGTCTCTTTAATAAAGTTTGAATTAGTTAATTACACTGGTCTTCAAATGAAGGTCTTGTGTACACGGATAGATTATCGGGATTTTTCGAGGGTGTTAAAAAATATTATAATTAGCCATTCAATATCGCTCTATTGAGCGTCAAGAAGGGTCAAAAACGGTCATTTTCGCAACTTTGAATCAAAATATCTAAAAAACTTGACTTATAGGAAAAAAACGAAAAACATATTTGTGTTCACCACAAAAAACTCTATCAGAATATGTTGACCGTTTTCCGGTTGATTTTTTATGTAGACCAGTGTTATCTAAATTAAGCTTTTGGTGTAATATTTGGAGAATTAATTTAAAAAAAGCACATATCTTTTCTCGTTATAATAATTGACATAATTAGCTTAAAGGCCTTTCTAACTTGACATAATAAATTTCGTGCCGTTTCATTTTTAAATATTTCACAGTTATTAAATTTTCTACTGATTTATTTTAATATTTGTTGCTTTAGACTGTATAAAATTTTTGTAAACACTTTGAATCTAAGCTCCATCCATTTTATTTTCGCTAGTACTAAAATTTGTCAACGATCTCCTACCTTCCTACCAAAATTCTCAGCCGCCAAATGCCATTGAATCTGATCTCATATGTCGCTTGCTGGCTTGTCTTAACGCCTGGGTGAGTATAGAAGACGTTTCTTTGGATTTTGCCCAAAATCTCCCTACCATGGAAGCGCTAGTAGGGAAGGTGTTCCCAATGCTTTATATGCCAACACTCAACGTGGCCGCCATAGGCTTTATTAATTCGTTGATCAACTTTCCCGACCTTTTAAAGTAATTTTTTTTGAATATTCCTCAAAATCAATCTTATAGCTTGTATTAGCTCAAATTTTTTTAAAAACATATCCCCCACTTCCCCTAAAATCCTTAAAATGTTAACATGCATACTATGTAATTTTTAAAACAAATTTGCTATAGGTATCCAAATTTCGTCAAGTTTTTGATAGGGGGAATGATGAGTTTAGAAGAGCTCTTAGCCGATGTTAACCGCATGCAATTAGAAGCAATAACCGAAATAAGGGGTTTAATATGCACGTTAATCGAGGTTCACGGTGGCTTATTAATCAGTCTTTTAATCACCCATTACCCAATTGTTCCAGCTACCTCCGATGCTTCTACTACACCAATATTTGACACCATCCGGCGCCTATTATCTTGGCTCTTATCTTGTACAGAGACGCCGGGGCTTTACCCCCTTGACGAACAGATAACTCCGGTGGCTCTAGGGGTTTGGGTTGCTTTTACCGATGAAATTAACGATATTTTGCCCAGGCAGATTGGTTAGCCATAATATAGATCGTAATAATGTTTACTCGACTATACTATCTAGTGTTGTAAAAAGGGCTGGGTTTAGTTTGGTTCACCTTTGCTAGTCGACTTAACATAAATGGACCAAAATTTTTTTGGTCTGTTCATCTTAGTGGACCTCTATGCTTTGTTGAAATTTGAAACCGTTAGTATTAGTTAAATCAAAGGTCGACCAAACAAAACCCAGCTGTTTTTATAACACTACTACTATCTATATGTGTCAATTTAATCTTTTTTGTTAACTCATAAAGTTAAAGGTTTATGCCTAGCAAGTTAATCACTATTAAGTTAACCCAAAGAGTTAGATACACTTCTACATTTTAAAAAGAATGTAAACAAGTATATATTTTAAAATCCAAAATACGATAAAAGTATATAATATTTTGTTACAACAGAATCTAGCGATGTCACAAACGAAGAAACCCATATTAGGCAGGACTTGTATGCGACACTATGGGAACCTTTGTATACCCGCGTGGTCGTCGCCTTGCTTAAGAAATTAAGGTTGCCCGATACTTTTTCGCGCTGGGATTTGGAAAGTTGTGAAACATTTTTGACTTTTCGAACTAGCGAATTATGCCGAGACGTCCTATCAGCCATTCGTAACGTTTTGAAAATCGCTAAGGTGTTGCACATATTGCATGATCATTTGCTACGAAGTATTGAAATGCCCGAGCCTTCCACGAATTCGCTGTTAGATTTTGAAATCGTTCTTCATCTTTTGAATAACTTGGGTGACAACTTTTTTCAATGGCCACCCCCGACCCACTATGGAGAAACATCTTCTAGTGTTCAAACGAAGCTTGTGAAGGTCATTCATCACAACCTTATTGTAAAGTTCGATTGTTTGCCCCAAAATAGTTGCAGTGAAAAGATTATGGTTCTCGTGCGTCGGACAGTTCTTAAATACATAGGTTAATTAAGTTTGTGGTGCATTTTATTCAGAATTTATTAATTTAATGTATAATGTACTCAGAGAAGATGGATGTAAAATACCTGTATTTTACGCGACCGAATTACCTGTTATAGATGTAAGCCGTTCTGCAAACTCATTTTCCAGTTTAAACCCCACCCCTAAACTCTTTCTAAAGCTAACTTAGAACCCGACCTTAGTTCTTGTCGAATATTCTAATCCGACCCGATCAGATTATAAATTTAGGCCAAATCCGCCATCCCTCTCGAATTAAGCAATAGATTTTAGCGAGAAATGCCTCAAAGCCAGCAGCATTGCTAATAAAATCTATATAGACTTTGTTTTTGTACCATTTATTTTCAAAAATGAAAAAGTGAAGCAATGCATGGCAGAGTGTTGCAAAAATACTTTTTTCTACCTCATCCTACCCAAATTTTCTTTAATTTTAACTTAAAACCCCAGGGGACCTGTGCATAACTCCCAACTAAACCAAAAGCCTCCTGATTTTTGTCATTTGGATTGAATCAAAGTTTTTATACGCTCATTTTATAACCCGCGAATTTTATGTATTACGAAATAAATATTTGTTTTAGCTCGTTTCGCTCCCTTTTTAAGATCCGCCGAAGACCCTAATCATTTGTCCGAACTACTAAAGTGGGTTAGTGCCAGTATCTTCGCCCAAAATACCATGGTACCTGCTTTTGAAGCTTTAAACGCCATATTCGAAAATTATGCCAGCGAAATAGACCAACATACGTCCCAACAAATATATCAGCTCTGTCAGGTTTTTCATTACTTTCCTTCTCTTTTTATCATAACTATTTATTCCACTTAAATACCATAAATTCATACACAATGTAAAGAAGCGAGAGCCTTAGTTTGTTGTTTAGTATGTGCAATGGGGTAATCACAGTTTTTCTGGGAATTAACCATTTTTACTATTTCTATTTAGAATATGACAGCTATCTTTGAAACAATCTATTAAAACTCATTTTATTTTGAGAGCATTTACTTAAAGTTTTACGAATGTATTTATGTACTATCAATCCATTATAATTTATAAAGTTAGTTTCAAAGTATAGAATTTTAGTAAAAATTTAATAAAGTCAAAGTATAATTTCTTACTTTTACCACAAGTATATTGAATGTATTTATGTACTATCATTCCACCCTCGCATTTTATCAATCCTAAACTACCATTATTGGAAACTAACTTTATAAAGTTTTACGACTTCAGATTCACTCAATTTTAAGTTTTTTTACACCGTTTCGTTTTAAATTGTTTATTTCTAAAGTATAATGAGCCATTCCGATTATAAAGTCACGCAAATATTTTTTTGTTAGACCTTTCACCAAACCTACTATCATCAATCGAATCCTGAAACGCAAGAGGGATGCATGGAAAAGATAGTGACACAATACACGTGTCCGGTGCTGGCAAAAATATTGCTGGAGATATGCTCCGACTCTAGTCCCGAACAACTCGTAACCATTTTACAATCACTCTTTGCCCAAACCATGGATGAGCTCAACCAAAATCCCAAATTCCAGGCCCCCACACTGAAAGATGAATTACTCCGGAGGCTTAAAATGTTGACCGTTCTCGACGCATTTTTGCTTGCTATCGCACAACGAATGCCCCTGTGTGAAACTGGGCAAAGCTCCGTTCAAATTCATTACCTCCATGGTCACCCTTCTCACAAACAAGTCGTAAGTATAAGTATATGGGCATGGGCGTAGCCAAGGGGGGCAGGGAGGGGCGGCTGCCCCCCCCCCTCTAAATCCAAAAATTTGTTGAAATTTATTAAATTAATGGCTAAAATTTCAGAAAATGATCATTTTACCCCCCCCCCCTGGCTACGCCCATGAGTATGGGAGATACACATTAAAGGATCATCGGTTAATTTTAATTTGTTTAACGTCATTTAGTGTAGGGTTTTAGGGATGTCTTTATGAAATTTTAAGCTTGAATTATTATTAGATATCATATCAGTATTTTTAGTAGGGAATATAGCGATTAATCTTCATTTTAATAAATGTTACATTTATTATTTAAGAAAATTTAAAAATTTGTAGAGATGTTCAGTGAAATACATAAATGTCATCTTATTGGTATATATTTGTTGCTTAAGATAGACTCATTTTAATCATATAGTAATAAAAAAATTTTACACTCACTAATATTATACCAATATACGATAAATTTCATATGGTCAAAATGACCTTGCTAATTTAAAATTAAGTATTTACAAGTATAAATCTTGTTATGCCTGTTCCAATAGCTTCTCTCATTCGTGTCCCAAATCAGCCCATCCCTATTGAAGAACATCGAAGTCTTGACTAGAGCCTCGGATGATGCGAATCAGGCAATATTAACTAATCATAATGAAATACAAATCTCGTGGAAAAATCTCTTGATATACTAGCCGATTCCCTGCAATTATTCCCGCTGGCTCCGACAACTTTTGCCCACGATATAGCGTTATTTAACACATTCGTTCCCACCATTTGTCGTCATTTAGTCGAGTCGATATACGTTAAAAATCCTTTAGCCCTCGCGCGAGCCAATATTTTTGGTTTAGCCAAAGATTACGTAGTAACCTTCTGCAAGCAACCCGAGTACGCGTGCGACCTCAGCCAAATTTGTCAAAGATATCTGGCGCGAGGCATTATAGATGTCACTTTATCCGATCAATTGATGCAATCCTTACTAAATCCTACCGAAATGTCGGGCAGTCTTCCTGTCGCAGTCACTTTTTTCCGATTTATAATGGCACTCTTACAAAAAGTTCCCCACGTCTTGTTTCCACAAAGCTGCGAGACTGCAGACATACAAAGGATCCAAAGGATTTTTGCGATCGGTGCGCAGCTTTATGTTACTTTTCGATTTTGTGTTTTATCGGGTTTTTATGGCTAAAGCTCGAAATTTACTTAATGGGTTTCTCGACATTTCCCTATCATATTTTAAAATGCTGTGTAAAAGATTTTAATGGTAAAACACGACCTATCAGAATAGGGTGAAATCAATAATAACAAAATGATTAAAAAAGGGATTAATTTAAGTCATGTCGTATTAAGTTTTATGTTTTTAACTCAAAGTATACAAGTGGAATGGGGCTTAAAATCCATTTAAGAATACTTTTGTCTACTTAAACATTTGTTTACGCTTGGTTTATTATTAATCATTTAATTTAGCCTTAGAAAGTATCAAGTCATCCCAACCTGAAGCCGTCGTTTCGGGTTTAAACCTAACCTCCAAATTACTACTAAAAAGGTCCGACCCAGATCCACACTATTTTGATTTCATCGCTTTATCTCCTAAATCTGCACGCGAGCCTTTAGGTCCAGCCTTGAACGCAGCACTATTTTACGTATTATTCCCCGAAAAATTGGGTGTTAGAGACAATCGTTTATACGTCGAAACCACGCTGCGCCCGTGTTGCGAATTGATTCTCGCGCTCAATAAGTGCTGGCCCGCCGAGTTTAAAGCCTGGCTCGAGGCCTACATGGCTGCTTTTGAAACTGGTCATCGGTCACAACTGACCCACACCATGTTGGGCGAAAGGAGTTGGAGACGCATGGTCGAACAAATTACTCACTTTAAAATGGGAACCCTACATTACAGCGAATTTTAACCGAAGAATTTTCAAATCTCATTTTTGTGCGCTCGGGCCTATTTTATTATATTATTGATGTTAAAACGAGATTCGAGATGTTATATGAGGTTGTCTCCCGAAATTTTGATTATATTAAGACGTGATGTTGGGGATTATACTGTAAAATTTAAGTATATAAAGATTGTTAAGAAAACAAATTATTGTGCGTAGTATCTAATTCTTTGTAATTCAAGGAAATTTTTGAAATAAAAATACATAATCGAGTCGAGATTCTGACCCACAACCTCAGGTGCACCAATGGAAAGCAGCCAGGAGTTTTTTTTAAAAAATAGTGGAAATTTAATTCTATTCGAATTCCACATCCTAATCCCCTTTGGTTATCAAAGTCTTTAACCTTTTGAATCTCATAGCAAAGATGTAACTAAAGATAATAAAGGGATTCAATAACATAAACGCACCATATAATTTGAAAGAAAGTTGTTATATATGGAGCTGGAAAAACTAAAAATGCTGAAGACGGCTGGAGTTTTTACTTTATAAATTATACTGAAAATTTAAAAGGGGACAAAATAAATTAATTTACATAAAAAATTACCTGCCAGCTGAAAGGGGAGAGGAGAAATCAAATTTTACAAAACGCCTAGAATTTTTTGTATTATATAAAAAATCAGGCTTCCAATATAAATTATACCCTTAAAATAATTTAATAAATTGAATACTGCGCCTTTTATAATAGCTAACTTTTTGAAAAAAATCACTTAGCACATTAATAAAATACTGAACATTTTTAAATAGCAACCGCCCTTGATTTTATATACAAAAAAGCAAACGACAAAATATTTTAGAAAATCTTGTTCAATTTAACCAAAGTTATGTTTATTCATACACTAGATGGATTGGATCAACAGAAAGTCACACGATTATATTTATTAAGCCTAAAATAACTCATATTTAAATAGTAAATTATTATATGGAATTTTAAATTCTACATTTTTTATATAAAATTTTGCACCGTTTTTTAAAAAACTTTAATGCCTTTGTTAAACTTACTTTTATATTACGTTCTGCAAATTCACACATACCAAATCGCTGACGGCAGTAAACATGTTATTTCATTAAATATTAAATAAGCTATTTATTTAAGGTTTATAAAATGGCGTTTTTGTCATCTACAAATTTATTACCCAAAAGAAATACATTAGCTAAAACAAAACCTATAATGGCCAAGTAATAGTATACCCAGTCAAATGTCAAGCGTAGCTTACGACAAATTAATGTACCTAATTGTATCACTTAAAAAGTAATTAAGCAAAGTGTAAATAAATACGTTAGCTAGCGATAAAACATTTTTCCTAATATTAACAGGACGGTTAATATATAACATTAGCAATACGCATTATTTAGAAGCCTGGATTAACCACTTTTGTGCAAAAAATAAATTAGAAACTTTAAAAAAACCAAATGATTAATTGTAAAATTTTTCGGTTTATATTCTGTTAGGATTTCTAGGCAGCTCCCCTATCGACTGTCAAATTAAATTTTTGAATCGAGGTTCTTATATATTGACAAGAAAAAGTAATACAGGAGCCTTTTTTGCTCTAAGTTTTTTAAAATTTGGGATTTTAAAAATTTTGACTAATTTTGTTCTCAATTTTTTTTATTAAACATTTATGTTTTAATTTCGGATCAGTATTTTTAAAGTAATTAAACCCAAGTTTTAAAATTATGAAAAAACTACATTTTCTTTCACTTCTACAAATCTGAAATATAAATCCTTGTATATAGGGGATATTGGGGTCGTATTATCGATTAAAATTTCGATAAAATGTCAAATATCAAAAGGTGTTATCTTAGGATGAACCCAATTCTTTGTGGTTAAAGGGATAGACCGTTAAAATAGTGATAAATTATTTATAAGGCAAGTAGTAGTAAGCTACACTACCACGGCCTAAGCTCATATATTACTTTAACCCTCGTGTGGGGTTCAATAAATATATTAGCTTTTTATTAATTACTTAATACATGTATAATTACTATACGAGATTTAGGACAAATAGATCCTAATTAATACAATAGCCTTTCGTTCCATTATACGAAATTTAATCTTACCCATAGAAACTGTTTTTGTTTATTAAAATTATTTTTGTCTTCGCTTATAAGAAAAGAGTTATTAATAAAATAAGTTACATGCGAATTTGTTGTGATCTCGAAAATTATAGAAATTTTTTTGGAACTTATGAATATAGCCGCTGAGCAAACTTGCCTCTTTGACGCATATTAGAATAGCAAGTGCAAAATCTTACTTAGTCCTTCCTATAGATTTAGATTGATACACATTATATTCCTAAATAATAAAATTAAGTAAATAATATCAACTATGCAGTAATTTAATTGAAGAAAAACTTGTGGTCTCATAAAATTTCCCATTTTTTTAAAGTCAAAGTCCACTTTTGTATAATTTAATTTTAAAAAAATTTTATTTATAATTATATTGTTTTCTTAGTTTTAAATTATTTTCTATATATTGAATCAATATCAATTTTATTGGGTCATTAAAGTCATGTAGTTTCAGAAGGCTTATCACCCGCATTTGTATCGGAGTGATCATCAATCAACGCATTTGAAGTCTTAACTTCAAAAATAAAAAACCTTAGTAAGTTATTTTTTCATTTAATCCACCTAACAAATTACGTCACCTTAGTGCCAATAGCAAAAAAATAGGTATTAAGGCTCACTCATAGTTACTCTGGCAAACGTTGAGAGAGAAAAGGAAATTTAATATAGACTTTCTTCCACAAGATAAAATGTGTCATTTTGCCCCATCTCTACTAAAAGCATTTAGGGCGGTAAAAAAGGGGGAAATTTCTTATACCTAAATCGAAATGAAAATTACGGCTCCAATTTTAATTGCAACAACTGATCTGTTATAATTATAAATTTTAAAATTATCTTTGTTGCCGATAAATGTTTAAACACTGAAATATTTGGATACGTCTCCCGGAATAATTTAGTTCGTTAGTGCTGCCACTCGGGAATATTAAAAACCATATGATTCGCTTGATACCTATTATAGGCTATACCCAGGTGGGGAGGCTGCCCCCCCCCCATAAATTTGGATATAAATTTCTAATACTTCTCGCTACAAAATTAAGCATGTTTTATGCTATCCCTCCCCTCCTTACCGTTAATTAAAGTTTATTTTAATTAATATAAAATATTATAGGTTATGGTATCCTAAAAAAATTTAGGTTGTGGCCAAAGTATAACTAATACCGTTATTTATCCTAAGTAAAACCGGGCGGCTATACTAAGATAAGTTTTTATTCAAATAATAATAATGCCAAAGTTTATAACATAGCTTTAAGCTAACAACACTTTTAAACAATGTAAATTATTTGATTTGGAATATATTATATAAATAGTTTCATTAAAATAATATTGGTCGTAATACATAATACTAGTAAAGATGACTGAATAGATAGTAAAATACAGGGGCGTACGCATGATTTTATTATTTTTTTTTTGGGGGGGGGGGGTGGGGTTTCAAATTTTCTCTTCAAATATCAAAAAAATTTATAAGAAATTTTTTTTGCATTTTGATTAAAGATCTATATACATAATGTAGCATCCATTTAAGTTTGTCCTGCCATTTAGATTTTAAATTCTATTGAGGCTGGTGTAATGAAAACAAAAAAAATTAATCTGGTATTAAAAAATTATAATACAACACATTATTTTGTTGATGTGAAGTCTCACTTTGCAATTCTCCTTTATTTGTTCTAATAATTAAAAAAAATTATCTGGATAATAAATACTCACTTTCAAAACTAACATCCTCAATAAAATATTTTTTCAGTAGTTTCCCCTTTTTAACTTGACAGCATTTAATGCCTTTGATAGGTGTAAATTAACATTTAAGGTTTTAAATTAGTTTTTAATAACACAGGCGTAGGCGAATTTAGAGTCCTGCAAATTGTTTTTCATTGGGCTGAGCTCAATTCAAGCTTGGGGATTATGCCCGTCGAAAAAATAATGTTTTTAGGCCCTTTTAATTATTAAACAAATTTAAAATTCAGAATCATTATATCTCGTAGCATGCAATAAAGTTAATTGGTATTAATAAGTGAGAAAATATATAATTTTGATAAATGATTTGTTGAAGATTAAATTATTTTGCAACGATTGAATCATCCTATTTTTCAATTTAATATTTTAAAGGCAGTTAAGAAAAATTATTTAAAATATAATTTAAGGAGCCCGATAATTTTAATCCAAGTTACAGAATCTTCTCGAGCCCGAGTAATTAATACTTGATACAATTATTATTTTATTAATTAAGTTAGTTCTGACGTTCTGTCACTTTCTTTAAAATCTTATTATTCGCAACATTATTCCGTAATAAAAAGATTTAGGAATTGAATCTTCTGTTACTTATCAACACAAATAATTTTTTAAGAAATTCATTTATTTAATAAAGTAAAATTGAATATTACGCCGCTATCTTACTTATTAGATTTTATTTGCATTACATAAGTTTTATAAAATTTTGTCGGTGGGGGGGGGGGGGGGGGGGGGTTGAACCCCAAACCATCCCCTTGCATACGCCGCTGGTAAAATATGTAATATTCGTTCAAAAAAGTGTTATATTTGATCTACTAAAAAACCTATTATTCTAAAAAATCTTAACCTTTTCGCTTTTCCGATTTAGTATTTTATTGCTATATAATAGACTTCAGGTTAAGACTGTTTTAGGTATAGATAGAACAATGGCATAAACATAGGACTCTTGAGAGTGTAACGCAGATAGAATTCATTTGATTGAGTAAATGAATATCTACTAGTCTAAGGCTATTGATGCAAAATTGTACGTGCCCAGTGCGTGTTTAAAATGAAAAGATAATAAATTCTGATTATTATATCTAAAAAATATTTCAACTTTTAAAAGAGAAAATGAAGATAATACAAGCAAAATTTAGTAATAAAATGATTATTTTTTTAAGCGTTTACCATACTTATTAAAACTTACTTTATACCTTGTTAAAAATTGCGAGTGTTGAATATAAAAGAACAAAATTATAATATCCGACTGATTAATACTCAAAGTAAATTATTATAATTTTACAGAGTGTTTGGCACGCTTCATTTATTCGTGCTCTATTGTTAGACTTACTTTGAAATCTCCTTTTTTAGAAACTGAATGTGCTAATTTTACAGTATGATGATCAAATTCAGCTAAGAATTTTAAAATCCTCACAGTCTAATAAATAGATTTTAAAGTCTACTTTTAGATGATCATTATTGATGTTATCTAGCGCGTCTTATTAGGTCTGCGCTATTAAAAGGAGTAAACAGACTCAGTAACATCTCAATCAAAATCACGTGAGATGCGCTTACCTAGTGTAAGGTCCCTTGTTAATTCCAAGAGGGCAGAATATTTTGTCGTTTACGACTCTTTAGGTTCGCGATGGGGCCGCAATTATAATGGGAAGGAGCAAAAATGTCGATACACAAGTAAAGTCATATTTGAATGATAGGTCATTTTGCCAGGGGACTCTAAAGAATAGCCGTCAGGGCGCATTCTACCTTCCAGAGATGAGTATGAAGGCTTAAGGATTGACGGGATTTTTGCACTTTTAAGGACAGTTTGAATTAATAATTGGCTATTTTGTGTATAAAATATTTGCAAGGCAGTGTAAAGCGTGTCTACCAGGGTTAGACGATTCTGACAAGAAAAGTCTTCGGTGTAACTAATTCCCAGCCTTAAAGCTATGGAATATGAAAGCTCAAAGTCGTCAAGCAGCATTCCGAAAAGTTTGATAAGATAGGCGGCTTCAAGCCAACCCTGACCGGAACCATCAAAAGTGAGGGACCTGAGGTTGTGAGGCTGGCTACCATCGCTGCTGTACTTTGCAGGCGACAGCGGAGCCTATTGTTGACAATAACGACTAGCTAACAACTCTTAAGCATATATCTAATGGCACATCCGAGTCTCTATGACAAAGGAATATGGTAGTGTGGTCGGTTTGCTTTGCACCACATCCACATTAAAAGTTTTCAAAAGAAAAGGAGACACTACTCGATGTTGGTGTGGCTATTTTATGCGCACACTAATATTTTTTTAGCAGACCCCTCGGCGCGCCCATTGTATCACTAATCGTGACACAGTCAACTTGATTCAAGCTAATTTAGTTGGGATTCGCAAAGTTAAAATTATAAAAACAGCCTGAAGATGGCCTATAACGTGCCGAGCATTGGGCTTTTTGTTAAAGGATAAATTGCGAGCCAGGATTGGACGAGCTTTAATTTAACCAAACGGTTTCCGGCCGGGCCTATCTATATATAAGCCCGGCTCCAGCCATCAAAAATATTTAAATAATATTTCTATTTTTGTATTTTAATGTATAAGAAATTGTCTAGTATTTATTAACATCAATGTTTTATCAATACCAATTTTTCTTCGTCATATATTCTTTGAACTTGTGATTTGTAAATCAGGGGATTTCGAAAATTTTTATTTATTAATAAGGTGGAAAATTAACTAAACTAGGTAATTTCTATTATTTCAATTAACCTTGCAGAGAGTTTCTAAGTACCTACTTATATCTGACATTAATGGTTTTATGCAGCCAATGTGAAAATCCAATGAAGGGTCACTTGTTATAAGAAACAAACACACGTTTGGGAATGATGATTTTTTGACATGAATAATATTTAACTTTCAACCAAATAAATGATTGTTTTAATAGTGCCAAAAAATTTCATTTGAAATGGAGCAAAATATTAAAGATTTTTTTTGGGAAGGATCCATGCTGTACCCGTTCTTTGCAAATATTTCGATAGCTTGGCTAGGACTATAATTTAATCTTGCCTGGGCCGAGCCCGAAATTGAAATAGCCCTCGGATCTTTATTCTTAATGATTAGAGCTGTTAAGTAACTAGTTACATGTAAATAGTTCCTGAAACTAGTTCTTTTTATTCGAAAAAGTAACTCTAATCAGTTACCTTTACTTCCGAGTAACTTTAACTGTAGTTAATTACATTAATTCAGTAACTATTGAGTAAAGTTTCAGTTACTTTTTTTTAAAGTTATAAATCATTAATTAAATTTAATAGTTAGATAGACGTCTAGTTTGTGTCCATCGCTTTAAATTTCCTTCGCGGATTAAATTTAAATATTTAAATACTATTTAGATTAGATAAACCATCCTTTTATAAAAAATTAATTACAACTTAATAATTATTATTTTCATAAAAATTGAACTGAATATATAACGACGAAGAATTAATTTATAAATTTTTGCTAAATCTTCATCCAAGTTTTGATCATTAAGCCATTTGATATTTGAATATGATAATTATCCTAAATTGAAAATACTTTTTATTAAATTTAATGTACCCCTACCATTTGGCGCTCCTCGAGCCTATTTAGTCTTGGTAAACTAATTTTAAGTAAAAAGTGGACATGCTTATTAGACGACAATATAGAATATAACGTTTATTGAAGTTGAATCACCATATATTACCCTGTGATTTTTTATTCTAATATGTGAATAAAGTATATTAAAATTTTTTTAAATTACCTAAATAACTTTTATGTAACTAGTTCCATCAGGTAAGTAACTGGAACCGTATTCGATTACTTTTGAAAGAACGTAACTGTAACTGTAATTGGTTACATTGTTTTGGAAAGTAACTGTAACTTAACTAATTACTGTGGGTGGCCCGTCAACTTGCCGAAAACAATCTCGCCGAATTTAATGTCCCCAGCTAAAAAAGGTCCCCCAATTTGTGATTGGTTGAATGGGGGACGATTTTAAGCTGGGGGACATTAAATTCGGCGAGATTGTTTTCGGCGAGTTGGTAGGGCACCGTTACTGTGGAATAGTAACTTTAACAGCTCTATAAATGATACAGTGTTATAAAGTCAACAAATAATTGTGACAGGAGATCAAGGCAAAAGAAAAATCTAGTGGTTAGCAATTTAGGAATTTCTATATACTAAGCGCCTTTTATTCATCCTTGTCCTTCTACTAACTAAAAATTTACTAAACCATGCGGAATGAATAAAATATTCCCCTAATTACGAGGGCTCTTTATATAGACATAATTTTTAAATTAACGATTTAAATTTAATTTAAAGAGTGGATAAATAAGCGACCTGAATGACAAATTAATAATCTTAAGATTGTGGCTAATTAATTAGAATTCAGAGAGGTCCACTGTTCAAATATGTAAATCTTTATGAAAATTGTCCATCTTTTTTACATAATTGGGATGTGTAATATGTGTTTAGCTTACACATAAATTACATATATAATTGAATATTAGTGCCAAAATTATCGAATAAATAATTAATTTACAATTATGTGTGTATAATAAATATCTCTTTTGACAGGTTATTTATTAATTTCGTACACAAAATTTTTACGCACATGTACCTCTAAAATGGTATTTATACTGTAAAAAAGCATTAGCCCATTTATTTGGGGCCTTCATAGCATAGCAGACATTTTAGAGAGGAGGGCAAATTGGCTATTATAGCCGTATAGCAATCTCGTCATTTTTAAAGTGGTTATAGCCGCTCTAAATGGATTATCCACTCCACTAAACTGCAGCAACCTGTTAAGGATGCGAAATTATGTGTTGGCAAAGCAGGATGATTAATCAAAGTGAATCTAATATTTTTGGAAGCGTAAACATATACCCTAATTCATGTTCGTCTATGAAAATTTTTACATTAACCCCTTACTAGAAACCCTTATTAAGTATCTTTCTTTAGTATGCTACTAACATCACAAAGATTCTAATAATCAATTATGTATAGATGCTAAAACAATTAGTGTATACCGTTTAGGTGCAGCAGATCGATAATAATAATTATTCACACCTCCAAATGTGTTTTCAGTGCTGTTTATAACCTTGTAATAAAATAGGGGAGGATTCAGAATTGTTTATCAGAAATTAAAGGTAGCTTCCCCCCGTCCAGCTCTGTCCAACCTAATTTATTGTCACGCAAGGGGTTAATTTATTATTATCCTGACGACACATCTAAAATACGCCGAAATACAGGTTAAATATACTGGGAATAACAATGAGGACTTTTATTACATATTATAGTGCCTCCGATTTGGACCGTTTAGTGTTCTCATCTACAGTACAGAGCATTTGTTATGGGAAAAGGTGTTGAAACGGAATCTGTTCGTAAATTAAGTAGCGTCAAAGGTTTGGACTTAGCTTTGTGTTGAAGTTTGATTGTATAAATTTGCTTAAAATTGAAGCAAAAAATTTGATCAAAGCTAAAATAATAAAATAATTTCTTAAAAGCCATATATACTTTTTTAATAGATCGTTCTAATATATTGCAAAGCAAATTAAATTCTACTTTAATTCATTTTACTCAGATAACTTGAATAGCAATTAGTTAGAATATTTCAAAACTATTCCTATAATTGTATATAAGATGATGACATTAAGGCGATCAAAAAAATAGACATAACATTTTGTTCCATTCTATTCATTGATTAATAATAATTTTAAGTTCCATCTGATTATATAAGCTTACTAGCTGACCCGGCAAACGTTGTTTTGCCATATTAAAAATATTTTAAAAAAAATTAAAAAATTTAAATAAGAAAATTTAAAACTACCAAAAAAAAATTTAAAAACTCAACTAAGCGAAAAATAACAAATAATTGATATTTTTAAGGGTGGTTAAAAACACAAAATTTTACCTCAATAATGTTCGAATTTAAATTTTCATGAAGCAAATTTTTTTAAGTCAAATTTACCTATAATCAGAAAAAAATATCGCGCCTGCCCTTTATGATAAAATATAAACAAAAGGCGGATACGGATACGCATATAGGTTATTTAACGAAAAATAACAAATAATTGATATCTTTAAGGGTGGTTAAAAACACAAAATTTTACCTCAATAATGTTCGAATTTAAATTTTCATGAAGCAAATTTTTTTAAGTCAAATTTACCTATAATCATGGGCGTAGCCAGGTTTTGGATTAGGGGGGGGGGGCAAAACGTTTAAAAGTTCAATTAGAGGGGGGCAAAACATAATTTTTTTAAATTTTTCAATGTTTTTGCATTGAAAAAAATTTGGTTTCGCAAATTAGGGGGGGGGGGGGCAGCCGAGGATTTCAATACAAAAACCCTTAAAAATTAAAAAAAAATTATGTTTTGCCCCACCCCCTAATTAGCCAGGCAGGCGGGGGCAGGGGGCGCGGCTGCCCCCCCCCCCCTATTTGAACTTCCAATTAATACAGATGCTTATTAGCGAATTTACACAAAAATAAAAGATCACTATGGAAATCGTCAAATCTAACACGATTTCCATACACGGATCAATGCCATCCAATTAGATTTTAACGCCTTTTCTTTTTAATATTTTATTTACCAATGTATTTTACCCATGTGATTATTAGAATAAACTACTATTTGTTTAAAAAAAAAATTGTTTTGGTAAAATAAAATTTAAATTACGGTTGCATGAAAATTTTTGGATAGTCGAGACCTTTTTTTTTTTGCTCTCAGGAAAATTGTTGGGTAGTCAAGACCTTATTTTTTAATCTGCCCCCCCCCCCTAATTCAAAACTTGGGTACGCCCATGGATATATCAACATTTATTGGCACTTTGTTAAAAGTATTTTCATTTTTCTCCTTGTTTAACGTGCAAAAAATGACAAAATTAGATTTTTTAATTTATTTAGCCACGCAGGAGGGGGGGGGGACACGACCGTCCTATAATAATAATAATAATTGAAGCAAAAAATGGCTTTGATAGTGCGTAAAAAGTTTTCATTTACCGCAACACATGCCTACTGCATTTATCACCAGACTACCTACACGATAGTAGATAGATAAGATACGCAGCCAGCAGTACGTGATGAGGGCAGGGCGTTTGATTGACGTTCGATACCGCGTCAAAACGCATAAAACCCAATATCTCAAAAACTACTCGACCGATTTGGCTGGAACATATCTTAAAACACGCTCCGGAGTGTGGGGAATAAACTGTGAAATTTTGAGCCAAATCGGTCTGGTACTTCTCCAAAAAAGGTGGCGGCATACACACACACACACACACACACATAGTTTCATTTTTATATATAAGATTAAATAGGAATTGATGAGAATTGTTAAGCTATAATTTAGGTAAGCGGAGAGAGAAGAGACGAATTTTGAAAAGTTATCATAAAAGCCATTTTTTGTTCAAAGCAAGAAAGAAAAATCCAACATATAATCAAAACTTAAAAGCGTTAATTTGAAATTTTTATTCGTGTTTTATTGAACAACAATAAATTTTTTATTTTTTTTATTTTTATTTGATTAATAAAAATATGATAATATTATAATTATTCTAGGCTAAGCCAATATTTTTGATGGAAATTTTAATTTAAGGCCTTTTTCAAATTTTCCTCCGATAATATAATTATTCATTGGTGTTGCAAGTGGCACAATGTGTTGACTATAACCTAGACATAAGGTAACTAAAAGGATTTAGCTAGAAAAAAAATTTATTAAAAGACGATGAAAAATTATGTAAAAAAATAAAACGCCTTATATTCAAATCAAATTGTAAAAGTGTTTTATGAAGCAATGTTTCTACACTCGATTACAGGCCCAAATCAATTTTTCAAATAAAATATTTGTTTTCTTAGTATAAAGGTAATTTAAAATAGTCATAAAATCATAACTTACCTAAACAAAAGTTCTTCTTTACATACTTATAGTCAAATTCTATTTTAGAAAATAATTCCAATATAAAAAAATTTGGGCCCAGGGCAAGTTGCTTCCTTCTTAAGATAGATCCTTTTTAATATATTTTGATGTGTTAAATATTTTGGCAACTAATATCATTAAAAAAGAATTTTATCAAAATAATATAATGATATTTGTTAACAGAATTGAATTTAAATTAAAAATAAATGACGGCCCAAGCCTCCATAAAAACATAATTTTAATTAATTAAATGATTTTCTGCTTGTTTACGTTTTATTTGTTACTATCAGTTTCACTCATGTTTAACTAGAAAAACTAAAATGGAACTACTATGCTCGTTCCTAAAACTAGTCCCCGTTCCTTATTTCTCATAAGCAATAAATTAACCAATTTTAAATGCAAAATATTTTAATTATATTGTAGTTATATATATTGAAATAAAATTCAATTTAACTAAGAGAGCTTAAAAATTTTGATATGTCAAATAACAAACTAGGATTTTCACATAAATTTTTTTTTAAACAATGTTATTTTTTACTAATACTCGTTATGTCATTAATATAATAACTATGGGCTGTGACCCGCGCTACCTTATGCTGGTGGACTTAGAAATATGATCTGCACACATGGGCGTAGCCAGGTTTTGGATTAAAGGGGGGGGGCGAAACATTTAAAAGTTCAATTGGGGGGGGGGGGGGGGCAAAACATAAATCTTGAGTTTTGCATTAATTTTTTTTTTTATTTAGGGGGGGGGGCGGCTTAAATTTTTTTAACCAACATATTTTTGTTTCTGAATAACTCTACGTTATAAAAACGCTACAAAAAACAAGCTAACAAACACGAGCTAATGTTAATTGATGGAAATCCATAATTTTCCACTTCTCTCTTAATAAGGTTATAAAGACAATATATTGATCTAAACGGCACGTCTTAATTTTAAAAATCAAAGTAACTCCCAGAGGGGTCTATGGGGTAAAACTTCATGAACTGGCCAAAATACCACCACATGTATTTGTGAAAAACCCAAAAAATTGTTATTGGTTCAACTCCCAAATTTTTAAAAATTTTCTTAGACCAACTTTTGCAGAATAAAACTATCGGTGTTTTAGACAAATTTTACTTTTCTACGTCATTGAGTTGCGGATAACTTTTTTCAAGGAGGCGGGAAATTGATTGAAAATTTTAATAAACTATTGCTTGTTAACCAATAATTCAAATAAATATGATTACTACAATAAAGCTTGAGTAACATGATATAACTAATTATAAATATACTGTTTTCACTTAAAAAGGTATTGCCTATTCCAAAATAGGTTTCCTTATCCTATTTATTTTTAAATATTTAGTCGATAGGTTATAAATGTTACAAAAAATTTTTGAAACAAAGTTTTTTAGATATGCAATAGACAATTTTAAGGCACTTTATGATGCGCTTTATCAATTCAATTTGACTTATATAATTATTTGGGGTTAAAAACTAAATTGCTTTTGCGTTCGGGTTCCAGTTGAAAATAAAATTCTTTTAAGTGTGGTCGTAGGGTAATGATTTTTCTAATTTTACAAAATAAGCAGGACTATTATTTGCCTCCCTAAGTTTTCTGATTAATTTAAGTAGTGTATAATGTGTGGATCTGTTATAGTTCATTATAGATTCAATTAAGGGTTAAGACATTTTAGAATGGTGGAAAGTATATTCTTCTAGATATTCAATTTTAGCTCTAGCTTTTAAATTTCTGGCCATCCTTATCTCTTCTTCGAGTAATGGGATGTCGTTTTCGACTGGTGGGCAAATTTAAAATATTGAAGGGCGAATTTGCGACCAGAAATTGTACATGGAGCAACTTTTAATAAATCGTTGAAATAAAATTAGTATTCCAAATAAGTGGCGTCAATTATTTAAAGCTGACTCGTTAATTTTTCGAATAAATTTTACACACCGCATGTGTTTTTTCTTTCGGGACGGGTTCGAGTTAAAAATTTTAATACGTTCTTGGGTCTGTTCGGATCGGGTGCGGGTTGAACAAATCAAAACGCTTTCGGCCTTTGTCAGGTTCGGGTCAAAAACCGTAACGTTTTTGGATCGGGTTCGGGTCTTAAAAGTGTGACTATGTAAGCTTTTAATTCAGCCTTAGAGCCCACCTCTTAGGGAAATATTGATATAAAGCCTGCATATAATTAAATTAGATTTTTAATAAAAATTAATTACATTTTATCTCTTTTCCAGTGCCATCCACATCTTATCTAATAACATGGAGTCAGCCAGGAGGAGCAAGGCTGGGCAGCTGCCCCCTACAATCTTAATAAAAAATTATGTGAAAATATATAAAAAAAAAACATTTTGCCGTATTCTATATTTTATCGCCATCTTATTTAAATTCAGGATATGTTCATGTCTATAATTAGCCTTGTTTCTCAAACAGATTGAATAAATCAGGCGGGTAGCCAGGATTTTCTTAAGGGGAACGAAAAATTCAAAAAAAACTTTGTCACTTTTATAATGTAACAAAAATAAACTTCGCGTACAATATAGGCAAAACTTCAAGGTGCTATATAACTAGCTTTGGAAAATTCTCTTCTCTTCATTAATCAGAGCATTTACTATCACTTTTATACCTTAAAAAAGGACATGGACTTATGCAAGTTATTCATCTTGCAGCAGCAAATATTATCATTTAGGTAAAATTAAATAATGGCGAAAACCAAAGCAAAATTATGAGTTTGATCTGAAAAAATTATCAAGTTGCTAATAAGCAAAATTATACAGTCACTCAATCTGTTTACTTGACATTTTTTAGTACAGCTAAATGAACGGTAAGTTTTTCAGAATTTACAATCAGTGGTGGAAAATTATGATGGTGGGGTGGGTGCAAGCTTTTAGTGGAAAATCAAATTCGAAAAATTGAATGTATATATTATGTTTCCAGGCTTTTATAAGTGTCTCAAAATCTTTTATGCAACTAAACTATATTATTTTAACCCATTTAATTTAATTATTAATCAAAAAAAATGTCAAATTTTGGTCAGGGGGGTAGAAAAGTCCCGCTTTCCGCCCCCTTGGCTACGCGCTGGAATAAATATATCAAATTTGCACATTAATAAAACAAGTCAAGTTTTTTTTGCAGATTGCAGTATAACAAAGCTCGTTTGAAGAAATTTCTTCCAAACTAGCTCCAGTTTTTCTTAATTTTCTAAACACTTGAAACATTAATTAAATATGCCTTAAATACATTTCTATCGCTCTTTTACTAAGTTCCGGGGACTAGGGAGAATTTACCTTGCAGGGCTAGGTACACTGTGGTGAGGTAATTAAAGGGGACAGGATTTTATAACTGGTCATTTGCATAAATTTGAATTTGATAAGCTTCGACTCCATTAGTAGTTAGGTTTAATCTATCCCCAACCTCTTTTTATTCATGAATAATTAATACTGATGGGCACCATCCTTCTTATAATCACTTTTCCATATACGTGCCAACTCTTTTAATGGGCGGCTCCTCTTTCATAATCAAAAAAGATGGAGGATGTTGTATCATTTGATCCCCTAATCCCATTAATGATTGACAAAAATATATCATTTCAATTTACATAAAAATAGGAACAAAGAATTAAATTCAGTTGTTTTGAGTATGAAATATTTCTTACGTTATCACAAGGGCTAATTTAGTGTTGTAAAAACGGCTGGGTTTTGTTTGTTCGACCTTTGACTCAATTTATACTAAAGATCGAGTCTGGTCTGTTTTCCCAATTTCGACTAGGCCTAGGGGTCGACTTAGAATCCAAATCCAAAAATTCTTTAAATTCGATAAAATTTTTATAAAATTTAAATAAAAAATTTGAATAAAACATTTTTTGTTCTCTCTTCATCTTACTGCCCCCCCCCTCCTTTCATTCAAGTTTTGGCTACGCCCATGATTATTGCAGTTTTTAATATACTAATTACTTAAAGTGACGCGTATAGGATATATTTATATTAGCCAAAATTACTTTAGCTAATTATAATTTTACGGACGATGATGAATTGGATAAAACAATACACGACCGACCCACGGATAGGTTTCCTTCATACAGTATAGGTGGCATTTGGTAATGACAAAAATTAATATCTTAATTTCGTATAATGTTGTTAGTTAATTAGCTTATAATGTCAAATAAATCTCAGTCAACTTATTACCCCTAACACCCATCTCAGTCCAATACATGAGAACAGTTTTTTTTGAAATGGATGCCATTATTTAGATTGGATATTTTAAAAAATTTTACATTTATCATTTCCATAAATTGCGTTAAAAAGCAAAGAGTTATTTGTCTAAAACTAATTAAGTAATGACGATTTTTACATGTTCGTTCGCTTAAATATTATTTTTTGTCGAAATATAATGATATATCAAACATTAGGTTTGAATGTGTCTTCTACAAAATCTCCGCCGTATTGATTTTTGGTTATTAAATTTTGAATATTTAATGAAGTTTTCTTGGCCATTTCTGCCCCCCCCCTTGTACCTTTTATCTCATCTTATTGCTGGATTGCTATAAGATAACATTTTATAATGAATGTTGCGCGGTTATTATTTTATTTAAAATATTTAAAAATTTAACTTTTTGGTAGGATTTGTGAGATGTGTTATAGATGAAATCTAAAGCTTATATGTTTTTATAATAAATCCTTGTCTTTAATAAAATTTTAGTAAAGTGCAAAATGCAAAGTTACCTGATTAATGAAAGATAAAAAAAATATTTTTTTCTAGATTCTAACTAGATTTTGTACAAAAGGCATCACATATCAAATTCTAGATAACATAGACTTACTCATTATAAAGACACAATAAACAGATTTTATCAAAACTCATAATTGGTGATTCCATTTACTAACAAAAAATTAAAACAAACAATAAATTTCTTTGTTTACAATGGAAAAATTTATTTAAATCTATGCCCTTTTGTTAATATTTTGACATATTTAAATTATGTTTTAAAATTTATTTATGGCATGTATTATATAATAATAATTTTAAGGGCGGCGTAGGGGGGTGGTTAACCATTGGAGGCAGCTGTCTCTATATGTCGCCTTAACTAAGCATATGTATACTTCTGGTAACACAGCTGATGAAGACTTATTATATCGGCTTCGACCGTTATTAGTGCAAATTTTTCTTATAAATCCTTTAAAAAATTTACGGCTAGTCGTTGATATAATAATTTTTAAATTCCAAAGACTTCATTAAATCAATTTTTTTACGTGATAACTGAATTTAGATTATACGCATTAAAATGCAATATGCTGAAAATATTTATAAATTTAAGCTATCTTAAATATGGGACCTTGTAAATTTAATTAAGCAATAGTCATTAAATGTTTAAATAAATCATAATGATTAGAAATAAAATAGTATTTTTATATTGGTAAAGGTCTGCACATCAATATAATACAGGAATTGAAGATTACTACAACTCATTTATTGGTTTAAACAAAAACGATTGATATATTTAAAAGTAATCAGGTTTATAAAAAGTCCCCTTAGCTGTTTTTGAATGCAACTTTTTTAATATATAATTTTAGTGATAATATTAACAGCAAATTCTTAAGAATTAGTGATATATAGCATGAATTCTTTAAATCAAAATTTTGGATCACTTAAGAGCATGCAATTATATTGATAGTAATATCTTTTTAAATTTATTGAACCTTTTTTGGCAAATGCAAAGTTTTATTTTAGTCCATATATGGTACAAATTTGAAAAATTATTTGTCGTTGTGATTAAATTAATGGTATATTTATTTTAAATTAAGCTAGTAAAGAGAATTTTTGATTTTATATAAGCAGGTGGCAATAAAATTGATAGACACCCGTCACTCAAATATTGCATTATTTTATCGCCAAACCCATAGTCAAATAGCAAAAAGGCGAGAAAAATATCGCACTAAAGGTTGTAATGGAACCATCGTAGCCGTGATTTAGATTAGAGTGTATAAATCGTTCAATAAACTATTGAAAGAGGGGTGAATTGATTAAAATTTCAACCATAATTTTTAAAGAAAAAAGTCTTTGAATTTAGGGACGTGGGGGGGGGGGCAGCTGCCCCTTCCTGCCTCCACTTGGTTACGCTCATGAATCATAATGTTTAATAATTATCTCGAGCTACTAGCGTTTAGGACGATTATATTGAATATTAATAATAAAAGAATCTCAAAAAATGGTTAAAATAATTTTCCACCATTTCGTGATCCACTTTCTCTACATACATTATCTAATTTCTACTAAAAAAGTGAATTTATCAATTTATTATGAGGGGGGCAGGGCGTTATGGCACCGGAGATGCTGGCTGGTAGACTGTTGGGTTAATTATTGAATTTGAGATTTTATAGCATCCAATCCACATTAGCAAGCATAATTATCTTTGTGTGGATTAATTCGTTTATTAATAATATACATGAAATGTGTACAAAATAATGTTTGTTGTATTGAACATATATTACGTATAAATATTACTTATATATATCTATCTACCCTTATTACCATGAGGTCCACTATAATAATATATTGATTAAAACGATCCCTTATAACGCGCCCTAGTGTTTTCCCTCTATAATTGATGGTCGTTTAAAGTGATATTGCATAATTGTTAACTTACCTTTGTATGTTGTATACGTTACATAAATTTAGCAAATTTTAAATATTAATATTATTCCTACTTCATGTGTAGAGTAGTTGAATAGATTACATATTTGGAATTATTATTGCTACTAAATGGCTTCACTTATCATTCCCACGATTTTAAGGATTAAAATTTTTTAAATTTTACCTAAAATCTTAGCAGATCATCTACCGTCTATCACCCAAAGCGGAGCGGAGCAAAGGAGAAGACATTTATTAAAAAGGTAAGATGAAAAATTAATAATTTATTAAACTTTTAATGTCATAAATATTTTATTATAAGATTCGATTGCTGTTTCTGCTTTGGCAGCAATAAGGAATCGTTCGTTAATAAATAAAATAGATCCAATTTTACCGGGCTTCGGTTATATGGAAAGAATAATATGATATGTTTTGTTTAAAATCTGTCATAAATTTGAAAATTTAACCAAATTGATAAGCCGACCAAAGTATGATTGATATGGCCATGTTAAAATTAGTGTGTGCATAGGTGGGGTATTATTTAATCAAGTGCTTGCATGAAATTAGAAGAATATTTATTAAATTTCAAGTATAATAAAATATTTTACATATTGTTTTTAGTATTAAGTTTGTTTATTTTATACGTAAAAATACTAACTCAAAATTATCAATACAAAATGTTCTTATTTTCAAAAGAAAATTTATAATACATGGGGATAGTATTAAGCTTTAATAGATTAGATAAAAGGTAATATTTTAAACGGTAATAAAATGAAAAAAAAGAGAATTATATGAAACTTACCATAATCAGTTGAATATTTTTCGGGCATATAAATATTCTGATGTCTTAAAGCGGAACGTGATCAAGTTTGTGGGTTAAAATAAAATATCTTATTGCTAAAAATTAAATATGCTACTGAATTAACACATATGCGTTACAACTTACAAGTGTTAATAAACCTTCTAAGTTGGAGAGTAGTAGTATATACATATATATATATAAACAAAAGTTATAAATTATTTAAATTAATTAATAATTTATGCAAAGCTACAATTTTCATATTAAAAATACAAATTAGAGATTGGTATGTGTCTCTAGCTATACAAGTACCTAGAACTAACCTAATGGGATTTTCGCGCACTATGCTAGGCAGAATAGGTTATAAATATTTAAATTATATTATTAAAGTCTCAAATATAATGTCTGCCTCTACAACACATCTAATACTAATATAAGATACTTGATTTTTTTAAAAATATTGTAATGTCTATTCAAAATTTTAACCATTTTTCAATGTTCAGGTTTAAAAGATAATTATAAATTCATTCTTAGTATCATTTTAATGACCAGTCAAGCTATTAAAAGGGCATTTTTTCTTTTCCTAAATTGATTAAAAAAATTACGATTGATTAAAAACTGCTAATGTGAGTGCTGATCATAATTTTGTTATTTAAGTTTATAATAAATCGTGCATGCTGCTACGAAAAATAAAAATATAATGACCGAAATGATCCTTATGGAATTCATCGACTAAAATTTAAATTTAATGTTGATCACAACTTATTATTTTATACGACTATTATTTATATCTTTAAATTTAATCGCTTATTTTTCTAATGCTAAGAGTGAAAAATGTTTCGATCCAACTTGTGTTTAGAAAAAAGAAAGATTATACTAAATAAATGTCACAAAAATCTCGAATTATCAAATTTTTCTCCCAACTAATCACATATTTATGTTTCCTCTGCTACATTATATTTATCGGTTACTTAATCCAATACTTCATTTCAAATGTAAACTTTTAAACATTCTGCCCAAAGACAAGGGTGATAATTTATAATCAGTTATAATTCACGAGTTTCTTTAGTGTTAAATGGGTAAAATAAAATTTTTTAGACCAATGTTACACGATCCAAATTCTTGTATTGTATAAGCGATCTGACATTCCATTTTCTTATTCGATCCAAAAAATAACGAAGCGCCGATTAGTGTTTTTCGCATTCGGAAAAACACAAATCGTAAGAAATAAACAAAATTTCTTACTCACGTTTTCATATTGTGATTTTGGACTCGCAAGGGCAGGTTTTGTAGGGTTGGGGTTAGGGTTAAGTCATTTTAGGTTCAAGATACATAATTACTTTTTTTGGATCGAATAAGAAAATGGAATGTCAGATCGCTTATACAGTCCAAGAATTTGGATCGTGTAACATTGGCCAATTTTTTACATACGGCTGGACAAAGTGGAAAGAGAAATACGAAACTTAACACTTGCTAAAATTATTATCAGTAAAAACTTTTGTTAGTTGTCAATCTTAGTGAGTGATGGATTAAAATTCGGGGTCCAACCGCTAACTAATTTGAAGTGATTTTGATGTACAAATTGAATAGCGTAATCTCTTCGAAAAAAGAGACTTTTATAGGTTAGGACATGGGTCTAGTTTATTAATGACTATCAAGCATGGGCGTAGCCGGGGGGGGGGGGGGGCAGGGAGGGGCGACTGCCCCCCTCTAATTTCAAAAAATTGTTGAAATTCATTAAAATTGTGGCTAAAATTTAAAAAAATATTCATTTTGCCCCTCCCTAAACATCTTTAATTCATTATTGCCCCCCTCTGATTCCAAAGCTGGCTACGCCCATGACTATCAAGGATTGGATTAGGCTGGAGTTTGGTTAAGGAGAGTTGGTTACATTTTTCTAACAATTTCCTTGCGTAAAAAACCAAATTTAGACTAATTTAAAAATGTATAAACAGTGGCGTAGGCAGGATTGCCCAAGGGGGGGGGAAATATTTTTTTAATCTATTTTAACAAAAAAAATATTAAGATTATATACACCAGTGCCGTAGGCAGCATTGCCTAGGGGTGGGGGGGTTAAATTTTCATTAGAATATTTGAAAATTAACAAAAATTAATTAAAGTTATATACATTCAATACCTGCGATGGGTTTTTGATTGCATTAATAATATCTTCAGTATTATATATTTGTACTAAGTGTCGTGTATGTGAAAACCTACGTGAAAGAAGGATAGTTTAATTTAGTTTAACTTTTATTTGTATAACATTTTCTACAGAATAAATCATAAGTCTTAAACCTATTTATACTCCAACGACCATTTCGCTGCATCTAACCATGTATTTATAATTGGAAATTTTATACAAGGTTAATATTATTTAACAAAACTTACCTAATTTTGTTATTTCCACCCTTATTAAAAAATATCCACCTATTTTAAAATAAAAGATTCCCCTTCAATTTTAAGAGTTGAGATAGTTTTTTAGAGTAATAATTAAGATTTAAATTTTTTTTTATCAAAAATCACCCACTCGGGACAAAAGTTTTTACATAAACACAAACAGTGTTAGAATTAGTAGATATTTATCTAAAATCAAATCTCAAATTAATTTAGGTAGTTTATTATATCCATCAGCGAAACACTAACTCGTATTCAATGTTATAGCTATAATTCAAAAAAAACTCTGTCAATGAATGGGTGGGGTAAGTTTTATTAAGTCTAGGTTATTTTAGATTTAAACACTTATTATTATATCGTCAATGTTGCTCTCGAGATATCAAAAAAAAATATGCCCCGTTAACTAATTTTTACCTCATAAACACTTTTCTGGTTAAAACATCTATGTAAATCTGTTGAAGATAATCTACATATAAGCATTTAGGATAATGAGTTATTAAAAATCCTTAAATAAAAAAATTTATATATCTAATGGGCTAATGGGAATGTTGAAATTAAAAGGATGGAAGGTTTAATAATAATTTTACCATGGGGCCCCATCCAATATATATAATAATTTTGATATTTAAAATTTGCGCCCTTTATTTTTTTCTCACTTTACAAATCTCTTTAAATTACTTAAAAAAATCATTTAACCATTAAAAATTAATTTTTCGTGGGAATTTAACTTCACTGTAATTCAATGTTCATTTCACGTAAAATACATATATAACGTTTGATTTGTAACAAAAGTTTGATCAATAAAGCCCATTTATAGATGAAATATTCTCAATGATTCAATGAAGATCAATTGATCAAGAAGTTCAAAACTTAATCAAAATTGCTCATTTTGCAAAAGAGTGAAAATAAATTTTATCTACATCAAATAGTAGTTATTGATTTTTCATTCTGCTATCCTTATAAATTTTTGATTGATCATCTCGGCTATACTTTGAAATAAGCTCAAAAATATTGTTGAAATAACATCCCCCTGTTGGTTACGGCGTGTTACTTTTTGATTTAAAACATTTCAAAGTTAAAAAGGCACTATTTAATTTCAAAATTTAATACATGCCGCATATGTTTTGGTTTAATTTTTAAAATTTACAAAGATATATTAAAATTTCTAGTTGCGTATCTTTATTCAAAGTTTAAATGTTTAGGAATCTTTATCTACTAGAGCTTTACCTTTATCCGAACAGAACAAATAAAAAATTTCAATCATATATAAATAATTTAAAATTTAAAGTAAAGATTAGTTAGCAGTTTATGTTTGTAGAAAATTATAAAGATACAATTTATTATTGAAGCTAATTCGTCAAAATTTTTTGATAATTACCCTTTGATTTGGTCTTTAAATATGAGTTAACGTGTATACGTTCCTAATATAAATATACATTTCTATCCACCTTATAATCTTAAAAAAAGATAAATGTTTAGGTATATATAATACTTATTTTTCAATTGGCTGCCACTTATCTAGCTAAAACAATTACCATGAGAAAATTGCCGTAGAAAGCCGTAGTATACAAGTCACGCAATTTAGTATTAACTAATGATGGCTATCCCCTCATTTTAAGAATTTATTTCATAATTTAAAGAAAAATTCCAACATGTAATGTTTTAAACTATTAATATCCTTTTATTGATATAACATGTTTAAGGAGAACCATATAATGTTCATTAGAACCTTGGTATTACCAGGAATTCTTATCAGTTTACCTATTGGCCTAATAAAAATCTAGCTCTCTTTGGTTCCCTTAAAATTTATGGATAAAAGGCGTTTATAAATTAATTATACGGTATAAGGGTTAGCACGCGATGCCCATTATGATGATAACGGTTACGGGACAGGACGGGGAAGAACATTAAAACGCTATTAATATTGTATGTATTATTTATTCATTCATTCATCGGCAAGAGTTGAATTTTTATATGCATATAAATTTTGTTAGCCTACCGTCTATTTGCTTAATTTTACACTTTTGAATTGCTAAAACTAGCATATATTTTTTATTTTTGAAATTTATAATATACATAATTTTAGACCTTTTACCGTTGAAAACTAAAAAAGTCTGGCTTAATTTATCATATAACGTTTAAAATGCTATAAATTTACAAAGTAATTTAAATTTTTACTAAAAAGCGCGAATTAGTATGTTGCTCAGTAAAAATCATTGGTGTGCCTATCTTCATTTCCACCTACTATTTTAAATATTAACTTTAACTTCAAAAGTAACTTTTGAAAGACGCTAAAGCGTGAAAATAATCAATATTTTTAATTAACTTTATTCCACACACCACTCCTCAAGATAAAATAGAGAGAGCTTTTCTATCAGGTACGGGTAATGTCCATAACTGACAAAGGCTCTCGACTGATGCCTTTTGAGGTGGATTTTTTTGATCTGCCTTTGTTTTCTATCTATAACACCTTCCTGTGAAAAGGATGATTCTAAATGATTGAACCTAGTTTTATTGCGCCTCACCTCCCATTTTTCATTAAAAATGTGTTTTAATTTAATTAAAAATTATTTATATAGCTTTTATCCACACTGTAAAAATTTTATTTCTTAAAGTCTTTTTTGAAATGACTAATCGTTCCCATAACTAATAAATATTTGTGCATAGTTTTTTTACAATCCCAAATCTTCAAAATTCTGTTAGGAACTTATAATAAGGGTATTAGGTATATTAAAAAGAAGGTTAAAACTCCTCCCAAATTAATTTTTTTAAACTGGAGGAAACTCTTTATACATGGGAATAAAATTTCAAGGCGTGAAATTTCAATTACCTTAGAAGCTATGCTGCGCTTGGATCCTGTAATTAGAGGGAGCTGTAATGTCCATATAAATATGAAAGAGATTATATACAAAAAGAGGGCATGTGTGTTAGTGTGTTAACACTTTGCGGTCGGTTAGTTAAAATTAAGTCGCACCTAAGCTATTTTGATGCTGTCGAATTGTGTTATGATGGTGGCTTTTAATCAGGTAAATTGGTTATTATAAAATTGCTTTGCGGTTTGCAACGCGCGTTAGTCCCCATAATTATGGGGCATGGGTCAGGGATAGATGTACCAGTACAAACATTAACATATTTTACCAAAGCTTAGGGACATTTTAATCCTCATAAAGGTGTTTGTTGATGTTTTGCATTGTTGTCTAGCTAATTTGTCCCCAAAATCTTCAAAATGCTAAATATATGCCCCTGGGTTTTGACCGAATATATTTGCTCACAAGTGGTTTTATAACCATAAATGTTAATTTAAATATCACTTTTATTAAATGATAAGCATGAACAGATTTTCTGCTGGGATGGGAAGAAAGGCACAAGAATTTATATAATAATTATTAAAAACAAGATCTTATGGAGGGAAAAGAAACAATAATGACCATCATGACTATTCTCCAAGTTTTTTAAGGGAAGATTATATTTGTATCGAATTTTGGCTAATATCCAAAATTCAATATAATTTTTTCAAATAGCGTTAAATACCGAGCAACTTTATCGTTTATTAAATTCATCTCCAACGCAATTGTAAATTTTGAACTTGATAGTTTTTGATTTCTCACATAAAGCCAATATTGTATTGAGTCCATTTCTCAAACAGAAGTTCACTAACATCTTATTTGTTTATAAATCTTTTAGGCCTTAAGCATAGGGGCATGGCCAAAGAAGGTGGGTAGCATTGATATTTTATTAATTATTAATTAAAAATTTTATTCATAAAATTTAAAAATACGAGACATATAGATACATCAAATGTCTATAAAATCTGAAGGGGGGAACTCATTTTAAAATTTAAATAAAAAGGTTAATGAGTAGTATTTTTCTATTTCAGAATTCGTTCATAAGAAAGAAAGGTGATTACGCCTATTGATTAAATCACAAACATTCAAAGATATGCTTATATATCCAAAACGTAATGCCATTATATTTTTCATAAACAAGTAAAATAAACGTAAGATGGAAAAATTGTAGAGCCTTGCACGGGTCGCTCAAAGCCCGGCCTGACTTGAGCCCGACCCGGCTCAAGAGAGTTTTAGGGCTCGGACAAATTTAATATAATAATCAGACCTTGGGCTCGGGCAAGGCCCGATTTAAACAAACTAACGATTAATAAGATATGATTTAGATAAACACAACTCGATAAAAAATTGAATCTTCTTTTTGCCTCTCCCTAAATCCCGACTTCTCTTTTCTATTCAAATCCTGTCTACGCTTATGTAGATGTTTAAGCTTGAATTAAATATTGGAATTAATAAATATAATTTTATATATTAATGTGATTCTCTTTTTTATTATTTTATTAGGGCAAACTTCTTAAAACGCTAAAATTTACTTATGCGAAATGGAACGCTCTAATTATTAATAACTGTCCTGCTTTTTTAATAACAGAGTGTAATTTAGGGACTGCTATTTTATATTTAGAGGTCTGCGTATGACCCTTCTTAATAATGAAAATGGGCAACTTTATTTTTATAAAGAGTTACGTTACATATCTATATTTAGTTATTAATTTTGCTTTAAAACAATTGTATTATACAGAAGGTGGATTTTTTTCTAAATTGAGAAAAAGTTATTTGAGAACCCTTTTTATATCTATTGTTTTATATTGCTTTTAAAAATAGACTAAAAATTTAGTAAAAGAATGATGCCAATGACTTTTGCGAGATCGGAGGATAAAGTGATAGTCAGTTCGGACAAGCGATCAGCTTCTACAATGTGCTTAGAGAGCGTAGACTATGGAGAGAGCGAACCCTACAACTCCCCTTACGCTGATCATGGCAAAGTGCTGCTACGTTCTAGAGATGCCTTACAAATTGGTCATCCTAAGAAATCTGAAGCAGAGAAGGAAAATGACATGGTTGAAAATAGTCAAACCATCCTTCCTTCATTCACTACTTTGGCAAACCCCTTTACAGCCCCAGCTATTTCTTATCCATCCTACCATTTTTATAATTCCTATTATCCCCCGCCCCCAAATCCTCACGCAACCTACAATCCACATCTTCATCCACAATATCACGGGTTAGATACCTCAAAAATGTTGTACGATCATCAGCAACTACCCACCTACTCTACCACACAACAAGAGTTTGTTTCGCCGTTTCAGGATAGGCGGGCATTGACTAATTACGGTATCTCGAATAGGCTGGATGACACAATTTATCGAGACCGATACTACGAGGATAAGCAGGCACCTTCGAAAGAATTCAAAAATGGTTTGGGCAAAGTAGTTGGAGGGTTAGACACTGTAGAGCAGACCTTATCCTACCCCAATCGTAATGTACAATCTGCAAAAAATCCACAGAAAATGACGGATTATCCATCCTACTACGGTCTCCATTATCAAGGAACGATAAAATCTCAATCGGATTATAATGGCCCCTATGGACAGACTAATAGGGAGGAAGAGATGACGGAAGATGTGACTGCGTTTTCTGTAACTTCTATAATAGGATCTTCATATCACCCACATCACACTTACCTAAACTGCTGTGCTTTGCCGCGTACTAATAATTTTAATTTTCACTTTCCGCATAACGAAATGGGGCTCGGTGATTTTGGTAATACACTAGGATTTCCCTTTGCTCCTTACTCTTCTGGTTCAAATTATGCACCCTCCGTCCACAATTATGGTATGATACATTCGGCTCCCAATAATTTTGAGACTCCTTCTGGCTGGGCTTCAGACATCACCCCTTACTTTTCTCAAGCCAACGAAAACTCTTCTAGTACTCTAATTCAATCAAGCAGCTCAAATATTTTAAGCACGAAGAAAGAGGATCACCCCCATATGAGAGGTACTTTATACAATATTTACTATTTTTTAAAATTTCATTAGACTCAATTGGTTCGTTAGGGGAAAATTTGAATGGCAACAAAAGAGCATCGGCTATAGACGAAGGCGCTTGTAGTACAAAGGTTTCAAGCTTATCTACTAAAGTGCCCTCAATACTTGACACGGACCCTAAAGACCTGGAGGCATTCGCAGAAAAATTTAAACAACGCCGTATCAAACTTGGTGTAACGCAAGCCGATGTTGGCAACGCCCTCGCAAAGCTTAAGATACCGGGTGTGGGTGCTTTGTCGCAAAGCACAATTTGCCGGTAATAATTAACAATAAAATTTTATTATCGCAATAATTATATTTTTTTAAATTGATAGATTTGAGTCCCTAACCCTAAGTCATAATAACATGGTAGCGCTCAAACCCATTCTACAAACATGGTTAGAGGAGGCAGAAGCGGAGGCTAAGTTCCGAAGGCATTCATCCGCTTCACCATCATCGATATCAAGCGGCGGTGGAGTTTTTTCACCTTTAGGTCCATGTGTTGAGCCAAACGATAACGAACAAGAATATCGTAGCGTCAGAGGCGGTGGAAGTGTATTGACAGAAGGTTCCTATCCTTATTCAAATCGAGATTATTTACAATTTTATCACCACACCACAATAAGTGGCGGCACACCAAATCTCGCCAAAGGTGTAACTGGGTCAGATCTCTACGCTGCAACAGCGGGAAAAAGAAAAGGAGATGACGACGATGCTAGTCCCTATTACAAATGTACCGATATGTGCGACAGCTCTAGTCATCTTGGATACAACCCCTCTTTACATGACCAGTACCGAGCATGTAGTTTACCTACCTTTGGGGCGCCTCTAAACACGAATAACAACGCCAAAGGAGGGAACTCATCGGGAGCCGGCAATAGTAACATGAAAAAAAGGAAACGCACATCTATTGCTGCGCCGGAAAAGCGATCACTCGAAGCCTATTTTGCCGTCCAACCAAGACCCTCAGGTGAAAAGATAAGTGCGATAGCGGAGAAATTAGATCTTAGAAAAAATGTTGTACGCGTTTGGTTTTGTAATCAACGGCAAAAGCAGAAACGCATGAAGTTTTCTGCTGCTCACATATAGATGATACAACACTTGCTCTGTAATATCGTATTTATATAAAAAGAGCAATCATCGGATCGTGAAAACCATATATATATATATATATATTAATGAGTTAAGAAATCAAAACTATACAATTACCTTTTTATAGTCAACTATCCATCCCGCGCAAAAGCGCATTAGATCTTTTATATGACCCACACCATTTAATCTATTTATATTGTATATCAATTGTGCAATTTAGTCAATAAACTAAAACAACCCTCACACCTACTCAATTACACCTTGAAAAAGTGCAACAATTTAGTCGATTTAAAAAACAATTAACCGTATTAAGCAATTAAGACCAATATTTGACAAGTATCTCATAAATATTTATATAATTATTTTACCCGTTCACTTTGTCAACTAAAAATATTGTTGATACAACAATTAACTTCGTCCAATGTATAGTTTATTATCAACCAAATAAATATTAGCTTCAGCGTGAATAATCGGTAGCGACAATTATATTTTTACGTTTAACTAACTTATTGGAAATGACTTAATTTTATATAATATTATGCATAAATATGTGAAAGAGAGATGGTTTTACTTGTTAAATTTATTGTGGTTTTTAAGTATTATTGGATAAGTGCCTTACCTAATTTCAACGGTTTAATTTGAGTATTTCACTAAATCTATCATGTTTTTTGGGTTTTGGCATCGATTTAAGTGGCAATTAGAGTTTTTGAGGAACGATTGCCTATTATAAGCACTTCTGTTGTCTTGAAAGTTTTGACACGCAAAACTATTAAAATAATTGCTTATAATTCATTTAATCTCTGTTTTTTGTGGCCATAAATAAATTTAGATCATTCAATATTATGGGTATAATGTTCCACACCAAGTGATGACAAATGCGCGGACTTTTTTAATGCAAGTGGCAAGATCTATAAAATTATGATGACTCTAGGAGCTACAACACGTGTTTCTCTTTAAATAAATATTAAAACATATTTTGACCAGTTAGAGATCTTTTAATATCTTTTATATGGCGATTCATAACCAAACTCGTCTTTATATAATAAACTCTCAGCATAATGGATGAGCATGCTGAAAATGGGGATAATAAACAAAAAGTACTTTAATATTTTAAAATAATAACAAACACTTATTACAAAATATAGTGGGTATCGTGCAAATTTTTTTCTAAATATCATCTGCCCTTAGTTAGACTGTATCTCTTTCGCCGCTAGATAAGTGTTTATCTTATACATTAGATTGCAGGTTAAAAATCGCGTATAAATTATACAGCGGTTTTATATTTCAAACAGTTGACGTTGTAACTCATATTATTAATAGAATGTTCGTTGGAGTGTTCTTTAGTGTTTAATTTTGTATACCTATTTTATTTTTTTAAATTTTGTTTTTTGATTAATGTTTTGTCCTTATTGTTAGTCCTTATTATAATTCGTAGATTTAATTATGGAATATTCGAGGATTGGCCTATCGTTTATATTGATTTATTTAATAAACTCGCTTTTTCAAGATCAGATTTTATGTGGAATAAATCAACAAACACTATGTAAGGGGATTTATATATTTACAAATAATTGATATTTAAGCTTCGGTGGAGCGGGAAATGTTCCTCAAACAACCGCATAATTACAGTATTCAAACTGTTACAAAAAACAAAACGGTTATAATCAGAAACGGTTCTCGGGTAGCCATCAAACGTTACAAAACAGTGGTTGTTGAGGAAAGTAAACAATACAATAAATTACAAAATATCGAACAGTGTGTTTCCTTGATTATAATTAAAATTGGTTTTTATGTGTCTAAATGAACCATAAAATAGTGTCTTGTTGTTCATTACCATTATTTATAAACCTACTATGTCATAAATTTTTAACTCTTCTCATATAAAACATTTCATCACTAATTCTAAACTGCTAACAAATTCTGCTTTATTTAAGCCGCTTACATATGCTCCAAGGAAGCATGTCAGCAAGTTTGCTTTCAAGATCAGAACGATTATGTCTGTCAATGCAACCCCGGATATAAATTACTCAACGATAGGAGAAGCTGCGAAGGTATGCAAACTAATTGTGGCTAAATTCGTTTAAAAAACATCTTGTAAAGGCAAACTTATTAGTAAGGTTCCCAATACTTTACCCTTTGAAGTATGCCAATTAATTGAAGACATATAAATTTTTAATAAAAAAAATGTACTCTCATACAATTAAAAGTAAATATTTGTTTGTTACTTTAATTTAATGCATATATAGATATCTTTATTAAATGGTATACAAAAAATTACATACATGACTAAAAAAATATAAAAACGCGCTATAACTAAACGGATGGCATTGATCGGTGTATGGAAATCGTGTTGGATTTAACGATTTCCATTGTGATCTTTAGATTTAAAGGAAATTTGTTTTTATATTTAGTTATCATTGATGTATATCGAAAAACTATGACTCAATATTAATCTATAAATATTATGCTGGGTTTAGATGTAGACGAGTGTGCCAATATTACAACCACGGGTTGTGATCAACTATGTATTAATAAAGAAGGCTCTTATATGTGCGATTGTCAAAAGGGATACACTTTAGCGTTAAACGGCAAAAAGTGTATAGGTAGGCAAATTTTGAATTATAAGATTTATAAAATTATACCACTTTTCGTTCTAACGACAAACTTTTCTAGATGTCAATGAATGTGCTTCAGCAAATATTTGCTCCCAAAAATGCATTAACACGATGGGAGGATATAATTGTATCTGTAATTCGGGTTATTCTCTCGCCTCTGACGGCGCAACTTGCACAGGTATGTTAAAATTATTTTAATATACAAACGATTCATCCTTCATTGTGAAACAGACATTAGCCTGACATGTTTAAATAAAAAAACTTTCTCGCTTTTAAGGGAATACATTTAAAATTATTTTAATCAGTTGAGACTATTGAATCTCTCTAAGTTGAATGGAAATCTATGATCAAAAAAATAATCTTTCAGGCGGGAAATGTTAAATGTCAAATAGATGAAAACCTATTTCATCAAAAATAAATTTTTTTAGATATCAATGAATGCGTTACGAATAATGGCGGATGCGAACAAGTGTGCGTAAATACAGAACCATTCCATCATTGCCTGTGCCATAATGGATACGTTTTGAATATTGATAATAAAACTTGTTCAGGTATGACGCTATTGCTGTGGCGTAGCCAGAGGAGGGGGGAACGGGAAATTCCCCCCCTTCCGAAAAAAAATATCTAATGTTTATTTTGTTTTTTTATGTTGAAATAAAATTACAAAAAAAATTTAAAAATTTCCCCCCCCCCCGAGAGAAAATACTGGCTACGCGCCTGCGCTATTGCAATAATTTGTAACACAATTTATAACGAACGATAAGACACTTTCAAGGTTTACAGCTTAACAACACTTGATAGATTTACAATATGTTTATGGCATCATTGACAACAAATTTCTACTTATAATTTAAGATATCAACGAATGCGAATCCAAGGTTTGTGCACATAAATGCCACAACTCTCCGGGCTCTTATACATGTGATTGCAATGCTGGATACAATTTAGCCGACGATAACAAAAATTGCTATGGTAATAACACTATTTTTAATACAATTTCATGACAAAATATGCCCTCAAATTTATGTGCATGAAAAAATAAATTTCATTTTTAATTTTCCTTAATAAGAATTCTCTTAAAGGTACCACTCTTATTGATTTTTAATATATTTTAACAAAATAAGAATTTTTAATGAATTACAGACTATATTCATTTTTAACGGTCACGTTATAAGTTATAGGGTCAACTTAAGTGATGAATATAGCGCTATATTAATTTTATAATTGAATGACGGTCATATTTTATTTTAAATAAAAATATATAATAAACCCCTGCTCTTGAATTTGTTGAAGATTCATGTAAGTGTCAATGATAGATAAGAGTATGGAAGCCTTTTTAAAATGGACTATGCCAATAAATGCAATAACACCCTTCATATAATATAACTTTATTTTAAAGAAATATTATCTTAGACGCATCTCTAGTTAACAAATCAATATTTTTAAAGAATTTTATTACTTTGGGATTGTTAATTTCAGGATAGATGCAGGGTTAAAGTCAGTTGTACAACATCTCAATTCAGATAATAAATTTTATTAGGCGATTCTATGTTACATAAAGTTAATTAAGGGCACAGTATTTTTTATAAAATTATTTTTGAATTACTTGACTATTTGAAAGATATCAACGAATGTGATAGCAATAATGGTGGCTGTGAGCAATCCTGCGTTAATAGGGACGGGTCATACTATTGTGAATGTAAAAAAGGTTACACTTTGAATCAAGATCGAAGAAAATGCACAGGTAAACAATAATATACAATGGACTTAAAAACAATGTATTTAAGACGTGAACGAGTGTAAGCTTAATAATGGTGGATGTGCTCAACGCTGCGAAAACTCCGAAGGCTCATTTAAATGTTCTTGCGAACAAGGCTATACCTTAAGTCTAGACGGAAAAGGATGCGATGGTTTCTTTTTTTTTTGCTAGAAAATATATGGTCATCGATTGATTCTCAAATGTTATAATAATTAATTAATTAATACTCTAACATCGTATTGTTAAATAAACAAAATATTATCAGACCTAGACGAATGTATAGATGGTACGGCGGAGTGTGATCAATTGTGCATAAATAAAAGGGGAAACTATTCTTGCGCCTGTCATAAAGGTTATCAGCTTTCTTCCGATGGTCATTGTCAAGGTATCATAGTAAATATTGATTAATAAAACTGATTCTTTAGTTTAAAATGCCACAATTTATTACCCAGAAAACTTAAAATCTATTTATCACAAATTAAACTAAATAAAATTAGGTATTTGTTGTGTATGTAATACGTGAACGAAGAATAGTTTAATGTAGTATAACTTATATTTGTATATCATTTGCTACAAATTATATTATTGTTATAATTATATATTTTAATATTGTAAGCCAAATCCGAGTTGGTAAAATGACCATATGTTTCTATTCTTATACTTATAATTATCCTTTGTTTAGTAGTTTCCACACCCGGCCCTAGTTATTATTTCTCCTAATCTATAATATATCATTAGACTATCTATCTTTATTTCTACTTAATAAATGATTATCCTTAGATTAGAGATTATTATTTCTAATAGTATTGTACAACAACGATTTCTAAGATATAATTAGCATTAAATTATAAATGTTATAAGGTTCTTAACGTAAATTCGAATTTCAGCCAATATTAATAATCTGACATCAGATAAATTATGTAGCAAAAAATAGGCATTAAGAATTTTTTATTTTAAATTAGATATAAATGAATGTGCTGCCGTTAAGCCACCGTGTGACCAAGTTTGCCTGAACACCGTTGGATCATACAACTGTGGCTGCTTCGAAGGCTATGCCTTAAATGCAACTAGTCAATTGTGTTCTGGTAAAGAACGTTTAATTTTTTACTCTTAATATCTGATGTTTTTGAAATACACGATACATATCTATATCCGAAAATTGAATTCAGATATTGACGAATGTAAAACGTATAATGGTGGCTGCCAGCAAATTTGTAAAAACACTTTTGGTGGATTTACTTGTTCTTGCCGCCAGGGATTCTTAATAGATGAAAACGGAAAAGATTGTTTGGGTAATTAGGGTTTCAAAATATAAAAATAATTTAAAATTATCGTAAAATTAATAAATTATTTAGAGATTGTTTATAAATTATTTTATCTAATAACTGTACTACATAATATTAATAACTTTTCTCTAGAAATCGGAATCGGTAAACTATGCAAAAGCGACAGGTTCTGCCAGAACAATATAAAGGCCAGTCATTGTGATGCTATCAGAAAGGTGTGTGTTTGCGATGCCAATCACATACCTGATTCTGAAAATAAGAAATGCTTAAAAAGTATATATTATTTACTTTTTATTTGTAGACTATAAACACCATCTCACATTAAACGCCTTTCAATTACAGTGGCCGCTTTGACACAAAGTTGCGAGGTCAGCCTTCAATGTGAAAAATCTCAGTTAAACACAGTGTGCAACCCCAATAGTATGCAGTGTAGTTGTGCGCCTGGCCATGTCTTATATAACAATTTATGTCACCCAAGTAAGTTACTTATATAAAAAGGGGATATATTTGTTTTCTACCCATCACTTTTTAGAAAGATTGATTTTATATGCATCAAATAAGTTATTTAGTAAATAGTACAAAATTAAATTATCCAAATGATTTTAATCAAAGCTTCTATTATAGCTAAAAATATTGGCGAGCCTTGTCTCGTAGACATGCAATGCGTCAACACTGACACATGGTGCGATAAACAAAAAGGACTTTGCTTGTGCAGAACAGGATGGTTTGTAGAAAATAACAAATGCTTTAAAAGTAATAATTACGGATACCAGGAAACCTTTAAGCGATAATTGAAAATAAAATAAGATTTAAAATATTTGAACTTTTAAATACCTCACAGGTTAATTTAAGTAATATTGCATAGACATTTAAGTATATAGGAAATATTTGTGAAATATAGTGAAATCATTGGGGGAAAACTGTACAATAGATCGCGAATGCGAAAGTATGGATTCTAACTCAATGTGTGACGTCAAAACGAATACGTGCTATTGCAAAATAGGATATTTGGACATTACACACAAATGTTATCCTAGTAAAAAAAATATATTTATATATATTAATTTTGTACAAAATCTATTAATTAGAATCTCCTCTTAACAATGCTTGCCACCACTCATTACAATGTCTTGCTTCCACCCCAAACACAACGTGCAATAACAACCTGTGCAGTTGCATGGTAGGATATTCCCAGTTCCAATCAAAATCATGCATGAAAAGTAATTTTACAGAAAATTAGGAATTATTAAACATTCGATAGATGCTCTTTTGGGTGAATATTGCCAGGGAGATATGGAATGCGTTAACAGTGTGTCAAACTCATACTGTAATCAACTTACCAAAAGTTGCAGTTGTAGCCCAAATCATTTAACCTTCAACAATATGTGTCTGAAAAGTAAGGAATTTTGATGTTTATATATATTGAAATATTAATGTCTAATCAATTTCTTTCTTTAGCTGCCTCCCTATTTGAACCTTGCATAATAAATTCGCAATGTACCTCTAAAGTGATTAATAGCAACTGTGACAACGGAATATGCCAATGCAATATAGGTTTTGTCCGCGATCCTCTATCTACTCAATGCATTGAAAGTAAATAATATTATAACCTCTTTTATTTGCTTGAAATGTTTTGTTATAGAATAATTATGTATCATGTCGATTTATCAATAATAAAATTATCAACCATAATTTAGTTGCCGGGATCGGTTATAATTGCAGCTCGGATTGTACGTGCGATAGTTTGGTTCCTAACAGTTATTGCGATAAGAGGGTGCAAATATGTTTATGTGCACCGGGATACATTTATTACATGCACAAATGCGTAAAAAGTAATTGAATCACTAAGAATTTGAAACCTTGCTTTTATGATATGAATATGCTTGGATATGCTTATATCAATAAATAAACAAATTATGGCAACTGTCCATTATCCAAATAATACATTCAACAAATGTATTTTAAATTATTACTTTTAGCCTAAACTTGCTATTCACCAAATATTAAATGTAGATTAAGGGTGAGGGTGTGGTTTAGGGTCTAGATAAGACCTTGCTAAAATCGTTTACTATATCTACGGCAAAGCAAAAGAATTTCATGGCTAAATTTGTCACTTAGCTTGCTTGTTGGGTCAAAGTTGTGAGTCCGATGGTCAGTGCTTGGAGAAGGTGCCGCATTCGACCTGTCAAGATAAAATATGCAAATGTCAAGTCAATTACGTTCACGATGGTTCTGGGAATTGCGTTCAACGTAAATTATTTACGAAGATATTATTGTTAAACAAAAATCTTATGCACTGTAATAATATTTATTGTTCATAGTTCGTTACCTTAAGGAAAATTGTACTTGCAACTCTCAGTGTTCTTTCGCGGTAGCTGGTAGCAGGTGCATTAATGGAAATTGTCAATGCGATTTCAGCATGGAGCCAGATGATCAGGGAAACTGCATATGGTGTAATTACAATTAATTAAACTCTGTTTGAATTGTAATTTGTTCCAATATTTTGTTTTTTTACTTTGCGTTGAATATAGGGTCCGGGCTTAATGAAGCTTGTGTGAACAACAAAGCGTGTGCTATTAGCGATCCAAATAGCCACTGTGATTGGATACAGAAGATATGTGTGTGCAATGAAAATTTTCAATTTTACGATGGAAAATGTGTCAAAGGTAAATTGTTTTGTTTCAGTTGATACTTTTAATTGTGCATCAAACATAATTAAATTTTAAAACGCATTTAAGATGAATATTTTGGAAGTGTTTAGATAATGCTCAAATTTATTATTTTCAGATCATTTTCATAAACACGATATAGAAGTTATGATTTACATAGCAAACCCTACTTTCGGTATAATAAGTGTTTAAAACAAGATTACATAAAAATTTTTATTTATTACTATAAGATTTTATGATTTAATACTAATGCCTCAAGAAATAAAAAGTTTTTACAGTTTTAACATTTATGCATAACTATCAAACAAAAGTTCCTTGCGATATTCATTAAAAATTATAGCAACGTATTTGGGGTATACGTGCGAAGACGATATATCCTGTCAGTTGACTTCAGCCAAAAGTGTATGCGGTAAAACCTCAAAGGTATGCGAATGTCAGCCTGCATACGTTAAGCAAGGTCGCAACTGCGTCAAAGGTGAAAAATGTCTAAACTATTTAATAATTTATATAAAGATTATAATGTTCTGTCATGTTGTACTAATAATTACTGTAGTTTCTAAATAATTTTATGTAATGATAATGATGTTTAATGTCAATTTTAGAGAAATTTACAGTAATACATATCTATTCATCCCTAAAATAGGTGCCCTAGTCGGATTTCCCTGTTTGTTTAAGCAACAGTGCGTCGGTCACGGTGTAAGCACTGAATGTGCAAATAGAAAGTGTCAATGTAAATCTGGTTTTATTCATCTTGGTAACGGGTACTGCAATCAAAGTAATTGAAACAGAATTTATAATAAGCTTTTTCGAATTTAACGAACTATCATAATTTATCGTGAATATTATGCAAACTCATTAGCATCAAGTCTCAACTCACCCTGCACCAATGACGGACTTTGTTTAGCTGGAACGCAAAATAGCCATTGTGATAAATTGGGGAACGTATGTGCTTGTGATGACGGTTTTATAAACATCGATGGTAAATGTAGAGAAGGTAAAAAGATACGTGAACAAAAACTTAAAAAATAATATTATTAAAATATTTAATAGGAAGTAAAACTTCGAGGCTTTGCATTTCGGACGCACAGTGTAAAGTTATGGACCCTCACAGTGAATGTCAGAACGGTGTTTGCAACTGCGTAAGGGATTATGTAAAAGATAAAAATGGAGCGTGTATAAAAGGTATCATAAAATATCATCTATGATGAGCTAATTTGTTTTCTAAAATGCAGTGGCCTTCCTCGGTGCCGCATGTTTGGTAGACATATCTTGTAACTCGGCCACTACCGATTCTCTTTGTAGCCCTAGTCAAAAAACTTGTACTTGCGGGCCAAATCACATCAAAAGTGGAAAAGTTTGCTTGTCGGGTAATGCCTATAACCCAAATTTTACGCTACCAAATTTTATTCAAAAACCGTAAAACCCCGCACAAAACCCATTATAAGGGGCTATGTGATGGGTTTTTTGGATGTTTAACATTGAGAACATAAAGGGAGGATGGATTTGCGGGTTCAAACACCCTAAATTATAACTTTTTGACCATATATCTCATCGATAAAAGAGTACATATATATATATATTACAAATTAAAAGTTGCAATAACTTATTTTATAGAATAGTTTTATAAATATATGTTGATAAAAATATAAGAAATAAAATCCAAATTATTGTTATTAATATTAAATGATGGTGTATTTGTATATTTGAAATGCACGGAACTGATTTTTTTGCAGGAAACCTTGAATGAGGATGGAATCTTTAACCCATGCATTTGTAAATATCTCTATCAATCAAAACTTTGAACTTAGTTTACTCGTATATACAGTTCAATTCCTAGTATTTAAAATCGGAATACTTATGCATTAATATATTACATAGATGCATCACTTTTGCACTTCTATTTTTACTTATATTTGACCTTAGCATGTAATAATTGGTCAAAATATACTGAAGTTCTATTATAAACTGAATGATAACACATTTCTCCAATCACTTAGTTAATATCTAAATAATGGGAACTTTGTTTTCGCTGTTTAAAATTATGCTTTTAGTTTCTACCCTATCTTCTGGATGTACCTACGATATTCAATGTCAAAATGGCGTCAATTCCTCCATATGCAATCACGAAAAGTGTGTATGTAAACCTGGTTTTGTTAATATCCAGGATAAACGATGCTTACCCGGTAATATATTTAAATGTTGTATGTCTTATAACTTTAGCGGTTGCCATTGGTAATTTTTGCGAATATGATGCACAATGCCAAGAAAGTAATGAATTTACGCGTTGCGGCGGAGACAAAAAGAAGACGTGTGTGTGCGTGAATGGCATAATAAAAAGCGATGGAACGTGTATATCGAGTATGTTCTAGATATAATATATCAATAGTTGATCAAATTTTTTCATCATATCATCTATTATGATTTTAGGGCCCAAATGGCTGTGTGTCATTTATTTATTATAATGCTAATTATTAGAGTTGTTAAAGCTTCTTTTCAAAAATTAGTATGGTTTTGGTTACCTGTTTTAAAAGTAATTAAACACAGCTCCACCTAAAGGAGCTAATAGATCACGTTATTATTCCCATATTTATAAGGTTGTTTAAATTTGTATAGCCTATATAAAAAAAACTTCATAAAAGGCTGGTTAAAATTTAACTTTAATAAAAGGTTGTAAAATTTTTATCAAAATTTGTGTATAACGAAAGAAGTAATCGTATAAAGATTATGAAGCAAATTTTGTTTAAAATAATATAAATATATTATACTTTATAAATATGGACAGGTGAGGGCGATAAAATTAAAGGGAAATGTATCAAATGTCAATAAATGCTATCAATTACTTAAAACTTAAAAAGTAGTTATCTTGAGGTATCAATTGCAATGGTATTCTTATGCCAACCGCCCCCCCCCCCTTAGAAAAGTCTCCTGTCTTGTCCATCGCTCAGGTACGTTCCCCTTACACTATTCTACCCCTCCCCAGCGGTGTGCAGCGTTCATTTAACACTACACTTTTACCCGCACTTACCTTAAATCAGATGTATAAGATAAGCTATGCGAATAAAACTCTAAGTATCCGAGTTAAGTAGGTACGGGTAAGTTACAATGGTGGATCATGCTAATTAGGTAAAAATGTATGGGTAAGTTTAAAAATTTTTATCACTGTTAGAGATAAAAACAACCCCATGCTAACGATGATAGTTGATCAAAATAATGATCCTTGAATTTGTTTGACCGGTTGGTATACGAAAAGAATTAATAAGGTATAGCTCTTGCCGTCTGATGGTCATGCACTTTTTCGATGGTTTCAAGGGTCAATATGACACATATTTTGAAGTTGTTGAATTTTAAAATTATAGAGCTATAATGGGAAATATTACACCAACATTATGTGAACATTTGCGCTTTATCTGAGCCCATTGAGTCAATGTTATAACAATGAGTTTACAATTAATAATTAATTATCTATTAACAGGCAATTTTGTAAAAACATTATACACTATTAAACGGTTATGAAATTAATAGTGCTCAAAACTTGTTTATTAATATTTTATCAATAATTAACAATACATTTTTGGTCAAGTATATCGTGTAGACTAGACCTAATTTTATTGACCTATTACAATCTGAAACCAGTCTATCATTCATTTTTGCAATTTATACAATGTAATATTTCAAGGTCACAATTTATCCCAATAATTTTGGACCATCAAACAAAGGCTCATATTCTTATGTAATACGTCATAAAATTGGTCTTATCTGTATATCCGTCATCAAAAATTTAAATATACCTAAATTAGCAAAATTTGTACATTCATTTAAAAAAATTATACAATCAAACCATTTGATATTTATTTCTAGCCATAACAATATTTATTTAACAAATCATATCAATATACATTCACACCATTTAAAACAATTATTTCCCAAATAAAAAAAATCATCAATGGTTTTACTTGGTCTAAAATCGCCTTATATAGGCCCAAACTCACGTAATTTTGTAAAGATATTCTATGATATTTTCATTAAAAATATTGAAATTTTCATATCTTTACTTGTTTGACTTAATTTTGTGATATTTTGAAACTTGTCTTAAGGCATATTGATTTGACCGATTAATCAATAGTTTGTGTTTATTAAGGAGGAATAAATAATCAACTAAAAATAATAAACTTTTATTTATTTTTCCTCTCCCCCTATATCCTAGAATTGCATTGCAAATCACTACCTCTTTCTTCATTGTTTCGAAGAGCTTGAGTGCTTGGCTCAATAAAGTAGCTGTTGCCCCTTTGGGGCGGAACCCCTGGCCAGGTACAAAGGAATGTGTTTACCTTTGCAGCACTATAGTTGAAAAATAAACTGAATGTTTTGAATTACAGCACTCTTCTTCTTCTTCTTCTTCTTTATCAGTTATTTGGTCTCACATTCGTGGGGTTGGTTTTGATAAGTTTCTTCCATCTTGACCGGATGAGTGCCATGTCTTGAGTAATCTCTTTAGTTTTCATAACTTTATCGACTTGCCCTTTCCACGTGACACGGGGTCGTCCTCTTCTTCTCTTCCCCGGTACCTCGATGTCCAGTACTTTTCGATTTACATCATCCGTGTCCCTTCTTAGTATATGCCCATACCACCTTAGCGGTTTTTGTTTATCATGTCCGCCATAGGTTGAATACCAATATTTGTCATGAAAAAGTCTTTCGTCATATGGTCGAGCTTAGTATACCCCAAGCTCCACCGTCTCATTCTCATCTCTGTGGCTTGTAATAGCTTTCCTTACTTGGTGTTTAATGCGCATGTTTCACTTGCATAGAGTAACACCGGTCATAGGATGGAGCTTTGCTCTCCAACCATATTGACATTTATTTGTCGCACATTACACCACATATACTTCGCCATTTAAGCCATCCTTTTTGGATCCGGGCATTGACTTCTATTGCGCAACCTCCCTCTTGATGTAGCATCGAGCCGAGGTATTTAAACCTATCTACTTTTGGGAACTTTAGATGGTAATCCAGCGATGGGGTGCTTGTACCGTTCATTTCCATGTATACCGTTTTTCGATCGTTGACCTTTAAACCATATCCAGCTAAGCGCTTTGACCACTTTTCGGCTTCTTCAAATACTTTCTCCCTTGTTTCCTCACATAGTACTATATCATCGGCATATAGCATACACCATGGGCTTTTGAATGTCCCTCGTTATCATGTCTATAATTATATTAAATAAAAAGGGACTTAAAGCAGATCCTTGATGTAATCCAATTTTAACCCGAAAAAATATAGAGTCTCCAACTGTCGTCCTAACGCAAGAGTTTGAGGCTTCATAAATATTTTTTATAAGCCATATATGCGTCAAGGATATTTTGTTTTCTCAGGCACCACTATATTAAATCGCGGGGGACAGTGTCATAAGCTTGCTCCAAGTCGATAAAGACCATATGTATTTCCTTTTTCCCCATACTTATCCATCATTTGTCTTAGTGCGAAGATTGGGTTGATTGTGGATTGGCCGGCCACAAATCCGAATTGATTAGCCGATATTTCCACCTCGTTTTTTAGCCTTGTTACTAAGATCCTTTCCATAAGCTTCAAGGAGTGGTAAGTTAGCTTGATACCTCTGTAATTGCCACAGTCTTGAGGGTCTTCTTTGCCTTTAAATAAGGGTATAATCGTGCTTGCTCTCCATTGATTAGGAATTCGCTCTTCTACCAATATCTTGTTAAGGAGGTTCGTCATGATGGTGACTCCTTCTTCAAGACATCCGAGCAATGCTTCCATAGGTATTCCATCTGGGCCATTTGCTTTTCCTTTTTGCATCTTGTTCATCTATGTCCTAACTTCATCCTCCTGAAAGAGTTCGACCATACTTATATTTGGCTCAATTTTGGAGGGAATCCTTGTCATTTGCAATATTCATAAGTTTCTTAAAATATCCTTTCCACCTTTCCATCACTTTATTCGGCTTAAATAAGGTTTGACCCTTCTCGTTTTTTACTATTTTAAGATCTCCGACATCGCGACTTTTCTTCTCCCTTATCTTGGCAAATTTGTACATTAGCCTATCATCCGATTTATGATCCAGATAGTTTGCCATCTCGGTGTAAGCTGCATTCTTCGCTATTGCAACGGCCCTTTTTGCAGCTCTCTTTGTGTCCCTATACTCTTAAAAAACCTCCGACTTTTTTGATTTATGCTACTGTCTATATAAATCTTTCTTTTTCGATGAAATCCCTAACCGATTGATCCCAACACCATATTTCCCTATTCATAGCTTTGCCTCCTTTGGTATGTCCTAGAACATTAATCGCTGTTTCCTTAATGTCCTTAGATAGCGTCTCCTAATCGCCGTCTACGTTCTTTTGCAACTTCCTTGCATCCAAGAGGAGGAGGCTTTTTGAGGGTTTTTTTCGTTCGTCGACGTATCCTTTAGCCTTTCGTATCGAATTCGAGGTTCATATACCTTTCTTCTTTCGGGAAATACTCTTCTGTCAAGATCCATAACAAGGGGACGATTGTGCCTGGCGATTTCTTCTCCCGGTATACTTTGCAATCCTTGATACTCCATAAGTCCTTTTGCTGTATAAGCAAATAGTCAATTTGACTAAAATGCTTCCCACTTCTATAGGTCACAATCTGATCTTCGCGCTTTTGAAAATAGGTGTTAACGATCGCCATGTCATATGCTTAGGATACTTGGAGAAGTTTTTCCCCTTCTTTGTTCTTCAAACCATGCCCATAGCCTCCATGATTGCGTTCATATCCGAGGCGATCTTTCCCTACGTGAGCGTGACTCAATGATTGACCTTTCTTCCTGTCCTATTCCTTGATTTCCTTTTTCAATGAATCGAAGAAGATGTCTTTTTCTGATTCCGAACACCCAATTTGGGGAGCATACGCACACATAACGATTAGGAGGCCCCCTTGATCTGCAATCTTTACCCACATTAGCCTGTCGGAACAAAGCTTGACTTCCACTACCTTGTCCTATAACGATTCGCTTAGAACGATACCGACCTCGTTTCTACGATTTGGTGACCTACTGTAGAAAAGCTTGTATCCTTCTCCTAATTCCCGAACTTTCGTTCCGTTCCACCTCGTCTCTTGTAGGCAGGCGATGTGTACCTTTCTTGTTTTTAGCATTTGTGCGACCTCGATGCTCTTCCCCGTCCACGTTCCCACATTCCAACACGTTATTCGCATTCTTTCAACAACTAATTTCCTTGACCGCCTTCGTTGTGAGTTGGGCCGTGACCCTAGTGTATTTTTCACATTGCATGGGCGGGGTATGCAGTGCGCGTCGTTTGTAAAGGACGCCTTAGAAAAATCTTGTTTGAAACTATCATAGTTTTGGAGTTGGTTTTTATAGCCGGTTTTGACCTGACGCCAGCCCTCCACTTTTTGCACAGGGACTTAGGACCGTCGTAGGTAGTGTTTTTGAATTACAGCACTGATTTAGAATAATACATACTATATCTAAATTATAGAATTGGGCAAATGTCAGTAAATTTTATATTGTTATTATTAATATCTAGGGCAAAATATAAATAACTTATTAGATCTAAAATGTTTTTTTTTAATAAATGGCAAAACAGCAATCTTAATTGGAAAAATATCATGAGAATTATTGGACTTTCTGCTATACATTTGCTTTCGCTTAATTATGTTTTTATGTTTTGGAACTTTATAAATATATCTCATATTTTATAGACAATCCTTTATATTTGGGACAAGCTTGTACGCACGATTTAGAATGTCAATTGGGGAGTGGAAATAATTCCTTTTGCAAAAAGGGATTTTGTGACTGTCAAGTTGGTTACCTCTGGCTAAGGAATAATACCTGCTCTAAGGGTAAGATTGTATGGGTTCTTAAACTCTCATTGCATTTTAGCGAAGCTGATAGGGGATTATTGTATGTCAGACGAGGACTGTCAGACAAATATACCCGAATCTCAATGTACAAAATCTAAATGCCTTTGCAAAGTTGGCTTTATTACGGACTCAAATAAATTATGTTCAATAAGTAAGCCTACTAATTTATACAGAAATCATATTTTATATTAAATCTTAATTAGAACCATTGCCTAAAGACAAGTGTTCTTCAGATACCCAATGTCGTAACAAAGATGAAAACTTAATTTGTGATCCAATTTTAATGCACTGTATTTGCAAGCCAAACTACTTGCTTCAAAATAAAACGTGTCAACAAGGTTAGGTTAATATAACAAAGATCAATACCTTGTTTCAAAAATTTAGCAATCAATTACCTATATATCGATAATTTTATTTTTTGACTTTCCATAAAAGTCAATTCTCATTTCGAAATAGATAAATCAATTATAATTAGCAATGCTTATAAATAGGTATCTCTTGCGTCACAACTAAATAAGGTGGTTGATTATTAAATTATTAATAAACACACTGTATAAATTTTGAAAAAGCGGCTATTCGATTTGTTGAGTTTATAATTGTGATTTGGTCCTTCATATCGATTGACTATATTTATTTTAGTTAAAGCGGGGTTTGAAACATTTATCAAATATAAGTCATAATAAAATTATTTTTTAAATTTTTGTGCAATATTTATTCTGTGGACATGTTACAGAATATATATTTAGCTTATCGCGCTAAGGAATTATGCAGTCTAATATTTCACAGCATAAAATAAATTCTTTTAAGTAACCCATAAAATTGTTTGTTACTTATTTAACTGTATCTTAAATGTCAAAAGCTTTCTTGTTAGAGTAGGTTATACTCAAGTAAAATGTGCTATTAATTATCATAGCCTATAGGATTGGTCATTATTGTACAAGCGATGAAAATTGCTTAACGCAGACCACCAATTCTTTATGTCACCCCAAACTCAACTCCTGTCAATGCAAAAATGGCTACGTACCAGACAAAGATGCATGTCTTAAAGGTCGAGAGTCTTTTTATGTTTAGTTACATTAATATAGCTAAATTTGTAGCAATAAAATATAGTATAATATATATTATAGCCATACCTTTAAGCAGAAAATGCTCCGTTTCCAAGCAATGTTTGGCCCTTAATAACAACACCGAATGTCGCGATAGTATTTGCGCTTGTCAAGAACGATTTGTGAACAACAACGACACCGAATGTCTTTTAGGTAATATTTTTATTGTAGAATAAAAAGACCACCTAAGCCGTCCCGGTATGTATGTGAATTTTGATAATATTTACGGGAGCTGGGGGTCATTTTTGGAAGGCACTGTTAGCCAGGGATGAGCGTGCCTTAACTTGGAGCTAGAGCAAAATTTAAAATACACCAGATAATATATATTTACTTTGTAAATACTATTCGGGGTTGATTAATCTTACTCAACATTTTCATTTCATCAATCCCTTCGCCGATTTATAAAAAATGGGTTAAACTTTCCATGAAAAAGCCGCAACTACCTTTGATTCAACGAAAATCATTGATATTAGCAATTTTTAATCATCGCTCTAATAGCCTATCCATTAAATAATTTAAAGAAATTAGCAAGGTAATTGGTCGAATCAAAAGCTATTAACGACTTCGATTATATCACCGACTTACTATTTTAATTCTACGTTAAACGAAAGGTCGATAAAATAATTTTTTAATTTTTTTAAAGTAACAAATATTTTTAACGCAATTATAATTTTAGAAAAGGCATTGATTAGAATGTAATTTCGCTAATATATGTTAACAATTAGCCTTAAGTGCATAAGGGGATAGATTGTTAATCATTTAATGTCCCTTTCTAAGGGCAAAGCTTTTTTCTAAATAGGTAAGAAGGGCAGTCTCGTACTTTCCCAATTATAAAATACATATGGGCCAAACCCAAAACTGTTTAAGACACACATGACTTTAACTTTTATAATTTTTAACACCTAAACACTTTTTGTTTTCTTTCGCTTTTAAACAATCCTTTTTTGCTAGTTTTAGAAGATCGGATTTATATCAATTGCCTCATGCTAATTTTGATTACAATATAATAACATCTTTCCTCCAAAAATTTTTTAATAAGTTGTCCTAGTTAAAAATTACAGGCACCTCGTTAGATGCTTAATTGTTTAATTAAAGAGGGAGATGTAATGTTGAAAGATTAAGTTAAATCCCTAATAGCCCATAGGGTATTAATAAGCTCGCAACTTCAAAAATCGACACATTAAAAAATAAAATGGTTAACACTATAATACAAACTCTATATAGCTGAGCTATTTATGATAGGCTACATCAAATAATGAAGATACATTTAGTTAGCCCTTTAAGTCCACGATTCTAACATACAATTCAGTAACTTTAAGGAGAAGTTAGTAAGATTATTTCAATATTCATTAGTTTCAACGCTCGGAGAACCTTGTAGCCAAGATTTACAATGTGAATCCTCCGATGCAGGTTCTTACTGCAACAATGGTATTTGTGCGTGCGGAAATAGTTATGAAGAATATAAAGGAAAATGCGTGGCACGTAAGCCTTAACATACTTAAAATAAATTTTTTACACATATTTATATTATTTTTGAACTAGTTGTGGCTGTTTCGAAGCCATGTTCCATCAATTCATCCTGTTTCCTCAGGACAGCCAATAGTCATTGCTCAAAAGGCACAAAAACCTGCCAATGTGATGCGCATCACATTTACCACAATTCAAAATGCCATCCCCGTAAGTTATAACAATTTTAGGCTCCTCTCTAATCTATGCCCTACTGAACATTTAAATTATTTTTAATGATTTAATACAAAAGTATCTTTTTAATAAATGACAGTGCAATAAATGATTGACAACTTTTAACTATTTATATGAGTTATATATTTTTAGTGGCACAGTTGGAACAATCTTGCGAAAGTCATATCTCCTGTAAAGTCGTCAATAATAGTAAATGCGATTTGGAGCGCAAGATTTGTGTGTGCGAAGCCTATTACATTGAAGCAGAAAATAAATGTCACAAAAGTATGTATAAAGATTCTCATTAAATGCACTAATTTATTCTTCTCACTTCGTCCAGTCGCAAAATTCGGAATGCATTGTGAGCACAGCATATCATGCATTACCAGCGACCCAAAATCTTTCTGCGCTAAAGCGAATGATACATGTGTCTGCAATCCTGATCATGTTTTCAACGGCGAAAAATGTGTTAAAAGTATTAAGTGTTACTAAATCCCATGATATAAAACATAGCTATTTAAAAATATTAAATTTTAAATTCTCTTTCTAAGAATCCATCATTGGAAAGTTTTGTAAAGAAGATATAAGTTGCTCGGCGACTCAAACCAATTCGATATGCGATTTGAGAGCTTCCATTTGCAAATGCAGGGATGATTATGTGCTAATAAACAACACGTTATGCCTTCCTAGTAATTTAAAACATGGTTTTGTAATTTTTATTGTATTCGATAAAAATTCAAATTTAAATACTAGTTTTATTTTAGACATATAATAATCTTATAATATTAAATACATATTAAAGATATTTAGAAAAAATGTTCTTTGGAATTTTTAAAACTTAACTTTTTATTTCAAAAATTTTTTGTCCAGAATCTAAATTAGTTTAAGTGGTTCTTATGGTTACTAAATGACTACGCTATAGAGCGATAGGGATATAGTGAAGAATAATTTTATTTTCTGCATCATTGTATAAAGATATGTATTATTTTATAATATAGAATGGAGGGTCAAGCTTTCTTTTAAATAAGAATTTAGATGTAATTTTAACAAAATAGAAGTTTCTAAGCCCCCTAGGTTTTCCCACAAATTCTTGAACCAGTTGAAGAGATTAAAAATTGTCTGCAGTCAACCACTAAGATGTGATGACTATCTTAGAGCTATATTTGTGCGATTGTTATACTAGTAGTTTTCTTGGTCATGAGTTATTTAAGATGTAACAGGTTTAGTTATCAATTTTTTCAATTTAAGACTTAAAAGACGCACTATTAAAATTACTTATATGATACTTTGCTAGAATCTTCGTACGGGGGCAAATGTCACATCTCTAAACAATGTATGGATAAAAATATGGTATGTTTCAAAGGTATATGCACATGTGAAGAGGGCTTTTTTGAGCACGTTGGGAATTGTTACAAATGTAATTTTTTTGACATATTTATAATACTTAATGTAATCGCTAGACGCCAAACCTGGAGACCCATGCTTGTCTGATCTCACTTGCACTGCTAATGACGAAAATTCAAGATGCGAAACTTTTAATAATACTTGCATCTGTAATATTGGATATTATCACGAGCAACATAAATGTCTACGCAGTACGTTCAAATTCAATTAATAATTGATAAATATTTATAAAACAATTTTGTCCTCAGCATTAACACTCTGCTCTTAGAGCGCCGTAAGTCTTTTTTCAATAAAATCTAGTTTTAAATTTAGTGTAAACACAAATATACATTTAGAGATGGGATTGTGTAAGGGTTAACACTTACACGACTTAAGTTTAAATATGAAATTAGAATAATTGAACTTTATTATTTTATGCGTATTATCTTACAAAATAATGTATATAATTTAAGTTAACGGCATGGACGAAAAATGCACCTCCAATAAAAGTTGTTTAATTGCTACGCCAAATAGCTTCTGTCAAGCTAAAAGCCATTCTTGCAAATGTAAGCAGGGCTTCGTTGCATATCAATCCAAGTGCTTACCGAGTAAAACTATCGTTGACACTTATTATATTAATTTCTTTAATATAAAAAACGATATTTTTATGTAAATTTTCATTTTTGATAACATGATGAATACTTTTCATTTTAGACCTATTACTCGGTGGAAAGTGCCAAGTTAATGAACAATGTGAATCTTCAACTATAAAAGCCCATTGCGAAAACAATTTATGCAAATGCAAAGCGGGTTATGTTTCAAATGTAGGGCAATGTCAAAAAAGTAAGCTTAGCCTTCATATAAATTCTAAATTTTGATTTAGTCATAGGGTTAGGTTATTCGTGCCAAAACGATCTGTCTTGTAGCTATGGAATGTCAAACACGATTTGCGATCCAACGAAAAAAATTTGTCAATGTCGGAAAGGGTATATCTTCGACAATAGCATATGCATCCCAGGTCAATTTATATCTAAAAATTGTATCATTTATTTAACATTGTCAACTATGCATGTTAATCAATGATCAGTGCAAAAAACAATTGACAAACCTAATCAGTGTTTGTGATGTTCTACATTTTGTCTATTTTATTTCGTCTACTAGTGGTCCCCGTTAACTATCCGTGTAACATAACATTGCAATGTGAGGAATACACACCATTTACGCAGTGTCATAATCACGTTTGCCGGTGTCAGGACGGTTATATTTTTAACAAAAAACGTGGGTCCTGTTTAAAAAGTAAATATATATATCGTAAATATACCTTTTCACGATGTGATGAATATTACAGTGGCATCCATCGGGGCCTCCTGCATCATCGACGAGCAATGCCTGTCAAATAATGTAATGGCCACATGCTATAATGGGACCACCTGCGTATGCAAGGATGGATTTGTGGGAGATGGACTGGGAAATTGTTTGCAAAGTATATGAACGTTACGCACTTTTGATCTTAAAATGCCTTTTATGAATCCAAAATAATCGTTGTTATCCCATAAAATGTGCATTTTTCCACTATTATAATGGCTGTGACCAGAATGTTTCTATCAAATGCAATATTAATATTCCTATAACCCTAAATATTTTTGAGATTTTAACAAACATCTACTATAATATTTTATATAAATTTTATATTTTTGATGATTAGCTAAAGGATTAGGTCAAGTTTGCAATATAACCGAGCAATGTTCAAACAGCGATTCACATTCATATTGCAATTTGAAAAAATGTGAATGTCAGCAAGGCTTTTTCCAAACGATTAACAGAACGTGTGCCCAAAGTAGAGCCATTTAATAATTTAAAGTTTTATATGTTTAAGTAAATAATAATCAACCTACCAAACATCACTCCTTTTAAAGCATAATTTCTTCTGTTACCAATCTGCATCAGAACTTTTTATAGTTTTTATAAGTTAAAAATGTTTTTGAATGTTTGCAATGCTTTATTAGTAATAACTTTGGAAAAACCATGTAAGAAATCTCTGCAGTGTCAAGCGTTTGATAAAAATTCAAAATGTGCCAAGGGATATTGTCGCTGTGATGCCGGTTTCGTTAATTTCGAATTTAGCCAATGCCTGCCAGGTAAAATAATTAGTTCTATATTTAAAAAAATATTAACATAACAACCATATTATTTTCAGTCGTGCCCCTTAATCAACCTTGCAAAAAATCCCTTCAATGTCAAGCAGCGACACAAAATAGTCTATGTATTAATAAAACTTGCCTGTGTGAACAGGGATATGTCGATGATAAGGGCGTGTGTCATAAAGGTAAATCAAAAAGAAATTACTTTTGCTATGCCTAAATTCATTTTATTTTATTAATCATAAATTTGCCTGGTATTTTTTAATAATCATTTAAAAATAAAATTGACGTCAAGGTGTTTAGTAGGTTTATAACCATAGTCCATAGACTACATAGACTGCCCAGTCATATGTTCCAAATGGCAAATTGTGTGTGAAATTTGCCTCCATTTTGATGAACACTACCGTTCTATATCACATAATGGCGTTTTGCGCTGTGCCGTTTTGTTCGAACAGGAGAGGTAAAAAAAAAAGGTTTTGATTCCATAAATAAGTAAGATAATACAAAAATATATGATATTTTTAAAAAAATTTAATATCATTATAGTTTTTACATTTTTAATTTTTATGAAATGTGTCAATAAAATATTTTTTAAAAATATCATATATTTTGTAATATCTTACTTATTTATGGAATTAAACCCTTTTTTCTTTACCTCTCCTGTTCAAACAAAACGGCACAGCGCAAAACGCCATTATGTGATATAAGACGGAAGTGTTCATCAAAATGGCAGAAAAACACACACACATTTTATACCGTGATGAGCAGTCTATGTAGTCTATGTTTATAACCGAACACATACAAATGCTGTCCAACAGCTTTATAAGTAATTAATGGTCACATTTATACAAAAAAGTGAGCAAATTCGGAGGCATATGCCAAAGTTCCAAACAATGCGATCGAATAATTTTGAATAGCATATGTGATTCCAAGATTTGTGCATGCCCTCGTGGGAAAATATTTGACGGGCTTAGAAAATGTGTGACAGGTAATTTTTAAATAAAAAATCTAGTAGAAGTAATTAATTTAACATGATGCTCTAGATCCAGATTCGATTCGGATTCGATTCAAAATTTTGAATCAAATCTGAATTAGAATTATTATATGTGAATTTCGAATCGAATAATTAGTTGCTGAGATTCGAAAATCCGAATCAAATCTTTGAAAAAGGATGCGAAAAATGATTTGCTTTAAATTAATTTTAAATAGACGAGACTAATAAAATTAGGCTGTTTTTAACTTTTTGCAAATTAGTTTTTCCCCGATCACTAATAAAAAACTTTCAAAAAAGCTTATACAAAATATATTTAAAAAGTTATTTTTTAATTTCTTATGGACTTCAACTTCCAAAAAATGTCAATTTTTTGCTAACATTTAAATGCGTTATTTAAAGTTTAATATTATTTTTGTACTTATCCATTATACTTTAACATAGATTATTAAACTAAAAATAATATACTTTAAAAAAACTTAATGGGACCATTTCAAAAAAATCATCGAATAACCTATGATTTATCCTTTTGTTCGCCTTTAATATTTTTTATTGAATCTTTATCTTTTTATAAATCAATTTTTTGAAATGTATAAAAATTTTTCTTCGATTTTTAGTATTTAAATAAACTTAAAAAATTGTCAAATTAAATTCAAATCTTTAATTTTTTTTGAATCAAATTCGAATCCTTATTCTAATATTGGACGAAACTCGAATCGAATATTTTATTCTTTAAACTTTTGATTTCGAATCGAATACCAAAAATATTTGATTCGATTCGAAAACCAGAGTGGTACTCTTGAACAATCAATTAACTTATATTTTAACTAAATATGGTTTGGCTTAAATTAGACCTAACATATTATATGTTATAGCTCATTTATAGCTATTATATATAAATAAACAAATATATAACTTGATTATTTAACCCCCACATGATGAACGGGTTATCTAGAATCGAGATTAGGCGAAGCATGCATATTTGATGAGCAGTGCACATCACCTAACACCTATTGCTCCAACAAAAAAATCTGCGTTTGCACGGAAAATTTCGTTAATCAAAACAACCAAATGTGTCTGCCAGGTAAGTATCCGTCAACTTTAAGAATAAAATATATACCTATTTATTCATTAGCTGTCATTATTCTAATTTCACTTAATTGTATAGTGAAAAACTTGTAAACTTTATTATGGGAACCCCAATAGCAAATAACAAAGAAAATTTAAAAATTTCTTTTTCTTAAACTGAGTTTTGTTATCCATTTTGTATTAAAAAAAAACAATATAATAGTGCGCGAATTTGGCAAGAGGTGTGAAATCACGCTTCAATGTTCTTCAAATTACCAGGGTGGTATTTGCCGTAATAATTCAGTTTGTGGATGCCCAACAAATCACATCTACAGCGCAAATAATGGATGTTTAAAAAGTAAATTTGATTTAAATATATAAAGTCTCTGTATATTTTACTGTGTCCTTAACATGAAGTGTTTTTTATCTTTTCGTCACAGAAATGACGAGGATCATACGCTTAAATCTAAATATAATCATTCAATCCCCTATTTTAAAAATATCTTTTATTTTAGTCATTAAAAATAATAATAAGTGGCATTGTATTTTTAGGTAGAAAAATAATGGAGTCATGTGTGAGTTCAGAACAGTGTCAGGTAGCTGTAACCAACTCCATATGTGAATCTCGTGTTTGTAGCTGTAGCAAAGGTTTTATATTTGACAACAAATCTCAAAGATGTCTTAAAGGTATGTTAATTGCCAATAATAATAGTAACAAAGTGGAATTATAAATTTGAGTGCTTGTATAAAGAATATACATTGATGAAAATTTTGATGCACATATTATATTATTTAGAGTCGAGGTTAGGTGCTCTCTGTTTAATAAACGAACAATGTCGATCCGCAGTCAATTTTGCTCAATGCTCTCAGGCAAACAAGATTTGTGAATGTCAAAAAGGATGGGTTAATTACAAAAATCAAATATGTCATCCAGGTTTTAATTATAAAGCTGCTAAAATACCTTTAATAAAAATTAGTGGCCAAATTCGGTCAATTTTGCGAATTCGATGACCAATGTACGCCATTTAAAAATTCAATGTGCAAAAAGAATAAATGCAGATGCCTATCAGGCTACACTTTTACCAAAAACGCGACTTGCACAAAAGGTATTTTTAATTTTGATGGTGATTATTCTTATATTAATTTCAAATGGTGTAATAAATGAAAATAAATATTTCTAATTATTTTAGGTAAATATCTATCAGAAATGTGTGAGGATGACTCACAATGTAGTGTCGCTGTCAAAAATAGCCAATGTCGTGGAAAAAAATGTGTTTGTTCGTATAATTATGTCAATATGTCTACGACTTCCTGCCTACCTAGTAACGTTTTAATCCAAATTTATGTAATATTTAAATTCACAGTATCTCGTTTAAACGAAAAGTGTCAGATTGATGACCAATGTTCTACGAAATATCCTCTAACTCAATGCACAAACAAAAAATGCCAATGTAAAAAGGGCCATGTTTTGTCCATTAATTCTACCTGTCTTCCAGGTATATCATTATTAACGTATTAAAAAGTCTATGTTCGTAGGAGGATATTTGGGTTCACATTGTCTTATTAGGGACCAATGTCGCAATAAAATTTTAGACAGCGATTGCATAAGAGGAAAATGCACATGTCCAGAACCTTTGGTTGCTGATGGAAAAGGAGCTTGTCTAAAGAGTGAGCTATAAAAGATATTTTTGAAAAAAAGATTTAATTTTTTCGATTATAATTATTATTGTGGATGATTATGATCTTAATGCCAAGTTTATTTCGTACTAGCATCGAGATTGGGCGCTTATTGCAAGATTGATGATCAGTGCTTAACACGAGCAGGTTATGCCACTTGTGGAAATAATCATTGTCAGTGTAAAAGGAAATATGTTAATTACACTATAGAAAATGCCTGCCTCCCTAGTAAGCTATTTTAATTATATTTAGGCTATGTTCGTAACTTACCATGGCATTTTATTACACCTTAGTAAGTGAATACAAAGGGATTTGCAAAATTAACGAACAATGTTCCAAGGGTGCAAAATACACTAAGTGCATCAAGGGTATATGTTTATGTCCGCCTAAACAAGTTTTTGATAAGAAACTCAACCTATGCCTCCCATGTATTATCCTATTTTTCAAAAAAATTTGAATATTGAATATTTTTAGCATAAAGATATTAAAGTAAGCCATAATATACTAATAAATAGTTGTACCCTTGGGGGGAAAATGCACGGCAACCTCTCAATGTACAGAAAAAAAGAAGAATGCATTATGCAAAAACAACATTTGCCAGTGTTTACCATTATACGTTCCAGATAATAAGAATATCAATTGTTTATTAAGTAATGCAGTCATTGATATCCATCTCATTATATACAATCATAGAGTCTATATTTGGGGGTAAATGTGAGATAAATGAGCAATGCATAACTCCAAACTCTGCATGCGATAACTCAGGAACTTGTTCATGCTCCAAAGAATATAGTTATGTGAATAAAGAAGCTTCATGCGAAAAAAGTAAGACTTCACTAACAATATATTAAAAAGTTAAACCTAAATTAACGACCATTTTTTGAGCCTGATTTTACAACAACTAATCATGATGATACGGGTTTTAGATGTCGCCTTAAAGGGTTATTGCAAATATGATGAACAATGTCAAGGTTTTCATTCAAAAACAACTTGCCACCCATCTTCCCTTGATCCAAGCTCTAAGACATGTCAAACCCTAACAGGATATGTTGATGATGGTGTTAATATATTTCCAAGTAAGCCGTGACCAAATGTTGGGTGATGAAATATTTCATGACTTTGTTATAGATTAACTTATACCTTTTAAATCACGCTTTAAATATTGTGTTGTTCTTAATATAAATTTTTTAATTTCGTCTATTAATATTTAATTAAGTTTTAACCATATAAGAATGCGAATTTATTGCAAGTGGTTTATAAGGTTTATGAAACTATTGTTTAAAGTATCTGGCGTGGGAAATTTTTGCGAAATCTCACTGCAGTGTTCCGCACCATACAGTAAGTGCAATCAAAGCGTTTGTTCTTGTGACCATGGTTATATATTTGATGAAAAATATGCAACCTGCATAAAGGGTAAGTCTTATAAGATTTAACAATTTTAGAAACTATTTACGTCTTATAACATGAATCGACGCTTTAATTTAACTAAATATAAAATCATATTAATTTTAATACCTACCCATAATGTTAGGTATAAATGTTTTGCTAATCTATTTAAACTAATATTACACTAGCGACACATCTATCGGAAAAGTGTGAGATAAATAGTCAATGCTCTGCTCTAGTTACAAATTCAGGCTGCCAAAATGGGATATGTGACTGTGTAAACGGTTATGTTAATATAAACAATAAAGAATGCCTTACAGGTAAAATTGAAAGATATTAATATGCCTAATATAATAGTGTTTCAATATCATCATGGTTCATGCAATTTATTAAGCTCCCATCTCAAATGAATATTTTTATTCTGTTCATCGTTATCGGATTATAGGAAATTATACACTTAGCCATATTATTGATAAATTCATATTTGTTTAATTTTTTATTGAGCTTATTTAATAAATTAAAGACCATAAACATTTAAATTAGGGCAATTATAAACCTGCCTCTTAACTTAAGAATCTTTAACGCGTTAATGTAAAGCATAAATATTGCTATGATTTTTGTAAACTATAATATGTTTTTAATGATGACTTTTTCTTATAACTTGCATTAAAAAGTAGCTATAAGTTATATTCATAGCTACATATTTTAACCTTTTGTATTTTAATTTTATTAATTTATAACTATGATTTAAAAATGTAATATTTTTAGTGGCCCTAGTTACTGGCTTATTAAACAATTTAATAATATTTTTAAATTCCATAATAACATAAACATGATTTGACTATTTATTTTAGTTCAAGGGCTCTATGAGATGTGCAAACATGATAAACAATGTAATCAAAATATTACGTATAGCAAATGCATAGATGGTAAATGTATCTGCCCAGCACCGTTTGTCCCCGACAAAAACAAAACATGTCTTTCTCGTAATAATTGCATCAAATATGTTTTTTTTAATTAATACATGTATTTAGTTTTAAACTAATTTTTTAATTTATCATAAAAAAGCATCAAGCCTCGGCAAACCATGTACTATAACGGCTCAATGTCAGGTTTTAAATAGTATTTGTGATAAAGCGTGTATCTGTGGACCAGGGTTTGTGGATAACAATGGAGGCGCGTGTTTAAATAGTAAGTTTATTTTTTTTTAATAAAAGTTGACATATAGTCACATAATCCTTTAAAACGTATTACATTATTTTCGTTTAGTTGTTGAGCCAGGAAAGACTTGCAACCAAGATATACAATGCAGGGCATTTACAAAGAATAGCCATTGTGGATCCAGCGTTTGCGTATGTAAAAAAAATCATGTGCTCGGACCAAAAAAAGCATGTCTATCAGGTAATCATTTAAAAATTGATATGTTTGTGAAATGACATTATAACGATATCGTTTATAATAACGTCCTTTTTAAATAGGCGCATATGTCGGAGAACGCTGCGAAATTGATGGTCAGTGTTTGATCAAATCAACGAATACTGTATGTAAAAATGGTTTGTGCGCTTGTCGACCTAAACATATAATGGATAAGGCAAAAAAATGTTTGCCAAGTACATTCAAAAATTCATATTAAATAAAGGCATATTTATCAATGATTAGCTAGCGGTGTCTATTATTAAGCAAATTTATATCTTATAGATGCTAAAATCGGCGATGATTGCCTTATAACATCCCAATGTTTGTCGGAAGCGTCGAAAAGCTATTGCTTTGCATCAAAATGCAGATGCGAAGAATCATTAATCTTTGTTAATGAAACTTGCCTTAAAAGTAGGGATAACTTGATTTATATTAAGCAACTAGGTGATATGGAAATATTGTAAAAAGATTTATTTAATCACTTACATATTCTTTCACTATTTATCTGTATCTTTTACTCATAAGCATTAGAGATCCTTATTTTTAATGATAGAAAGCTTTTTGGGACAAATTTGTCAACATGCCAAACAATGTAATTCTCAAGTCCTGTCAAGTACGTGTAAAGATGACAAATGTGTTTGTGAAGAGAATTTTGTACCAAAAGACTTCAAAACCTGCATTAAAGGTATGCGTCATAAAATAGCAAAGTTTTTCAATATTTAAAAATTGAGAAATACTTTTTTTTAATTTTGTCTATAATTTAATTTTTAATCATTTAAGCTAAAGTTGTGGGGGAGGTGTGTGACATTTCGATGCAATGTCTAGCTTCAGACAAGCATTCCTCGTGCCTTTTAGGAATATGTACATGCGACGATGAACATGTGCCCTACCTTCATAAATGCCTACCAAGTATCTTTAATATTTGTCCTAATTTTAAAATTATGTAACTAGAAATACGATCAAATTGAGATTTATTATATAATATATAAAATTAATATTAGAGTATTTTTAGAGTTAAACCTTACCATGAAATGTCAATCCACTGATCAATGCAGCAAAGGTGTCCCAAATTCATTCTGCAACGCATCCCAAGTTTGCGATTGTAGAAGTGGTTTTGTCGGGAATCGAAATGTTTGTCTGCCAGGTTATATATTGCTGTTACATGGAATTTAGTTTTAGCTTCAAAATCGTACAATTATTTTTTTGCTTACATTATTTTAACGAATACGATCAATTATATTGATTTAGAAAAAACACTAAACGAAATATGTATCATATCGGCACAATGCGTCCTATCCGATTCAAACAGCGAATGTAGAGATGGTCTGTGCATATGTAAAAATGACTACATTGTCGGCATAAATAGCTCATGCCTGCCAAGTACTTTTACATAGAACAATTTTATTTCTGTCAAAGAGCAATTTTAAATTTAGTATCACATCTATGAATAATAAGATACGTTCATCTATATATATATAACAATATTTTAAAAGAAACACAATTATGGGGCCAATGTACAACTAGTTTACAATGCGAAGCGTTGGATCCTAGTTCACAATGCCTAGCTAATCAAGACTCCATGAAGTGTCAATGCAATAACGAAAGTTTTGAACATAAGCTGCGTTGTTACTCTCGTAAAACAATCTTAATAAATTTTCATAGTACTCTTAAAATGTTTAAGAATAGGAAATTATATTTTTTACACTGTAGTACAATGACATGTATTGCATAATATATTATGTGTCCCATGCATCAGCCCTCAAACTTGGAACTTTTTGCGCGATAACTAAACAATGTCAAAATGGTGTAAATAACAGCCAATGTGAGGACAATCAATGTATATGCAGCAGCGGGTATGTAGCGAGAAAAGACGAGGAATGCCTTGCAGGTTCTTATACAATAATTTATTAATATAAATTAACAACCATTTTAAGTTCGACTGTATGAGTCACGTTTTTAAAATAACATTAAATTATGTTTAGTCGGCGATTTAAATTCTACCTGTCTTGTTGACAAACAATGCTCTGAGAAAACAAGTTATTCAGAGTGCCAAAAAAATAAATGTCAATGCCGTCAAACTCATCAAGAAATTAAAGGAGGCTGTTTTAAAAGTAATCTCATTATAATTAAACTTGCATAAGGTTTATGTCTAATTAACCTTAATAGCAGGACTGCGATAATGTTTATATATTTCGTCAGAGGCTGATATAGGTGACGCTTGTCTTTATGATGCTCAATGTCAGGCCAAGGTAAAATCTTCGATTTGTGACAACAGAACTAGCATATGCATATGTGAAAAAGGATATGTTCAAGATGCCAAGGAATGCTTACTAAGTACCCGAAATTTAAATTAAGCAAAGCTATTATACTATTAACTTCCACTTTATAGGTGCTAAAATTGGTGAGCTTTGCAAAGTTGACAAACAGTGCTTATTTCAAACGCTTAATGCCAAATGCTTAAATAGATGTGTCTGTGACGATGATTATGTGCCAAATGAGAACAGTTCATGCTTAAAAAGTACTTATAATAAAATACTTTCAAATAAGCGAACGTATTGAGTTAGTAACATGTAAAATTAAATTTTTAAAATTTTAGATCATTTTTAAGCCCTAAATTGTTAAAAAATGTTGTAGGCAAATTTTGTGTTAACTAATATTTCCGTCACATTTATATATTAATAATGTATTATAAATATCTAGAAATATAGAAAATTAAATTAAAGAATATATTTTAGGTTTAAAAATTTGTTTATTCTAACAATTAAATTTTTGAAATTTATATTATCATAGTAACTTGTATCGTCCAATCAAACGGCACTATTTATAGACAATTAACTAAATAAGCATGTCAAAGTTACTTTTAAATCTTCTGTATTATATTACATCTTAAAGTGGCTAGATATGGACAATCATGCTTAATTAACGGACAATGTCAGGCGAAGACACCATATACCAGCTGCCTTAACCAAATTTGTGATTGTCAAAATAACTACGTATTTCACAAAGATACTTGTTTAGCAGGTCTTGATAACTATTAATGCTTTGTTAGAAAATTTGATTTATTCATATGCAGTAATTACTAGTTGCCTAATTAGTAATGTGACTTAATCTTGTCTTCGATTTTTGCGTTTGGACATAGCTGCTGACCGTTAAAGTGGTGAAGCCAACTTTCTGAAATATATAAATTAGTTTCTTTAATAAAAGTCCGTATCAATACCTTTGTTTAGGGTTGGGTTTGTTGGTACATAGTTGAAAAGATTAATATAAGAAATGAGAGTAAAAACTATATTCCCTTTTTTCAAATCTTTTGCATTATTAATTATAAGGCTTTATTTATTTTCGATGTTTCCATCGTAGCTTATCTATGTAATGTCTCTTGTTTCGAAAAACGTCTACCGCGTGTTAATTATAAGGGCGAATGCGCACTGCTTAAAACCATTACGATGCTAACGATAATATGTGATGTTAAATATTACATATAATATTTTACTAGTATCCAAACTGGGTGAAGTGTGCTCGATTGATGAACAATGCTCTAAAAATTTTGCCAATTCCGAATGTCACGGGGCTCTGTGCGCGTGCCAAAAGGGTTACGTTAATAACAAAAATCAAAGTTGCCTAATTGGTAAAAAACACTAAAACTTTGTACGAATGTATTGATTTAAATTGTTATAATGGTGTATATTTTATTTTCGATTAATATAAAAGCCGTTTACAAACGTTTTAAAATCAATATGTTGAAAATTAATTGAATATTTAAAGGGAGACACCTTCATGATGAGTGCGAAATTGATGTACAATGCCTTTTCTCTACACCCAATTCCATTTGTTTCAACGATACCTGCAAATGTCTTGATTCCTACATTTCCAACGAATTTAAAAAATGTTTAGCAAGTAAGCGTGACATTAACCTATAATTATTTAAAAAATAAGGATGGAAGTTTAAATTTTGCATTTTGTATTAGCGTTAAAATTTTGATATCATATTTTAAACTCTAAAAACATTTAAGTCCCATTCTTGTTATAATCATAGTGGCCAATCCGGGCGAACCTTGTGAAGCCAACGAGCAATGCAGGGTTAAAGATATACATACTACATGTCTAAACAATGTGTGTACCTGCAATGCGGATTATGTTCAAGAAGAAAAAATGTGTCTTTCCGGTATATTACGGCTTATAAATTTAAAGATATAATATATAGGATGTGTTATTTTAATAGAAATATTTTACATAATATGTTTATATATAATGGTATATTAAGCTCCAAGCTTGGTTAAACTTAATGCGTTTGAATGCATTTATTAATGATAGTGCTAGGATTAATGGGTGCGTGTCGATTTACTTCACAATGTCAGGGAGCTGTTCAACACAGTGAATGCCGGGATAATGTTTGTCAATGTCTGGTTAATTATGCAACTCATCAAAAAGAACAATGTCTTCCAGGTTTGTATTTAAACCAAAATTGAGACTATTAAGTAATAATAAAAACTGTACCTTTATAATTTTAAGCCTTACCTCAATTGCTATCCTCAATTGTTGAAATAAAGAATAAAAAAATCCAGATTTAATTATTTATACTATATTGCCTCAATAAATTATATACATATATGTTCAAATAAGGGAAAAAATTGAATGATAGTTGTGAATCTACAGCCCAATGTGCTTTGATGAGCAAAAACAGTCGTTGCATAGTTGGAACTTGCATATGTGATGCATCTTATGTTGAAGATGAAGCTGGCAATTGTGTCAAAAGTAATAACTGAAATTTTAGTTTAAAAATTAGTTCGAAAATAAAATAGATTGCCATCGAAAAATATTTAATTTATTTTTCATTTTGAAAGGTTCACTCTTAGATGAAACGTGCATATTTAATGAACAATGTCAAGTTAACGTCGAAAACTCTCTCTGCGTCGAAGGCATATGCACTTGTGATAGTCAACATGTTTCAAATTTAGATTTAACGCGCTGTCTTAAGAGTAAATATTTGTTCATTTCAATACATTAAATTATTAAATTCTAATTTACATTATGAAAAAAAACAATAGTTTCTTAAAAAACTCAATTGGGATCTAAGAAAATATGAAAATGTCTTATTATTTAGAATCTTCCTTGGGTGGTAAGTGCCAGATTTCGGAACAATGTCAGGCCTCAATAGCACATAGCTATTGCATGTCTTCTGAATGTAGGTGTCAGATAGATTATATCGAAGATGCTTTGGGCAAATGCATCAAAAGTAAGACAATCGAGCACAATCTTATTTTAAATAACCTTCCATATATTAGTTGCAGCCCCGGGTGGCGTTTGTAATATGGATCAGCAATGTTCCTCTTTCACGGAAAACTCAGCCTGTACATATGGAATATGCACGTGCGTTGATGGCTATATTTCAACCTTAAGTGCTTCATGCCAGCCAGGTAGTAAAAAAGTCATGAATTAGAAAATGGAATCGATTGTTATCTCAAATACAACAAAATTTATTTATACTCTCGTTACAAATGTCTAAATCAATATTAGTTGCACGGTTGGGAGGGAGTTGCGCCACTTCAATCCAGTGTTTAAGCAAGACTGCACATTCCGAATGCAAATCAACAATTTGTTCCTGTTCAACTGGTTATATAAATAATTCAAATGACAGCTGTATACCTGGTAAATTGAATGAATTCATAGTTCTTAAACAGCTAAACATAGTTATTATAAAATTATATAAATTTTACCATATAAATGGTTGTGCATACAATATTTATCAGAATCTAAATTAAATCATGGATGCATCGTTAACGAGCAATGCTCAACATCGACCCTAAATTCACTATGCAATGATGGCTTGTGTCAGTGTGCTAAGGGATATTTTGAAACCCATGATTCTTGCACTAAAGGTATAATAGTTTATGAAATTTTCATAATTCATACTATTATATTAGCCCAAGGATTGGGAAGTTCTTGTGACAGCGATGCTGAATGCTCTGAGACTAACGAAAATGCTACGTGTCTTTTAAGGAAATGTAGCTGCAAAACTGGATGGGTGAATTATAATGCAACCTGTTACGAAGGTTAAATATTTAAGTTTAAATTGTTAAAACAAAAGGTGCAAAAGATGTTAGATAAGATTTAGTATTTCTGCTTCGTGTTAAGTTCGCTAACAGGCGAGGGATTCTGATCGACCAATTCTTCTATATTTAGGAGCCAGTATAAACGACTGCTGCTACGTTTCTCAACAATGTTGGACTACGATAAAACACACGGTGTGTGAGAAAGGAAAGTGCAGATGTCGACACGGCTTCACTCCTACCTCAAAATCATCATGCTTACCTTGTATTTATCCGAAAACATATACTTTGTTTATTATATAATAACTTGTAGGGAGCAGATTGGGTGGCGTGTGTACTGAAAATGCCCAATGTTATTCTATCACGCCTAACAGTCAATGCTTTAATGGAGTTTGTAGTTGCAAGAAAAACTTTGTGAGCGAAGACGGAACACATTGTTATGAAGGTATGGATGGACCTAATGATATATAAATCTATGATATTTTATATAAATTAAAAAAATGGTTAGTAATTTTTTAAAGTTTAACAGGAGATAGCAATGTCAACAGTTTAGATATACTTAATTTAACTTTCGAATTTCCAATCTAAGCTAAAAGTTACAACATTGGCTTTAAATATTCCGCAACCGCTGCGCTATAATGTAAAATTTATTTATTGTGGTCTTTAGTGTCTTCAGTCGGAGGTACATGTATACTCGACCAACAATGTTCTTCACTAGTTAAATACTCTAAGTGTTTGACAAAAACATGTGATTGCCAGGAAAATTATGTGTTAAATAACAAGTCCAATGAATGTGTTAAAAGTGAGATCCTTTTGAAATGATTGCGAAATACTATGATCATCTATCATATACAATATATAGCTGGTACGCTCGGGGAGATGTGTAACATCGATGACCAATGTTCAGCTCGGGTTCACAATACTTATTGTTATAACGGCTACTGCTCATGTGTTAATGGGTTTGTGCAAACTCTAAATGGTCAATGCTATAAAAGTAAATCACGAATGGTTTACGATTTTTATTTTTAAAAAATATTTGTAAAGAAGGATTATTATGTATAATTTGATTGATATAAGTTTATATCTTAATTTAATTTAGCATCTGGGCTTGGAGGTATATGTAAAATAAATGAACAGTGTCGAGCCAACGACCATAACACCTTATGCAAATCAGGAGAATGCATATGCATGCCCAACTTTGTAAATGACACTGCTGGGAGTTGTGTTCCGAGTAAACATAATTCAATTTAAATTATATAAGAGCATTAAAAACGGGTTACATCGTTGTGAAAACTTTGATAATGCTTGTGTTTTAGTTTCCTACCTAGGTAAGGACTGTTTGGTGGAGCAGCAATGCGTCGTAAAATATAGCACATGCGAAAAATCTATATGTCGATGCAAACATGGTTTTGTTCCATTTGCTTCCGGAACATGCGTTAAAGGTATCTAAACCTTTAATTACCCAAGATTTTATTTTAAATTACTAATAGTATAGAGAGTTAACAATTAATTTTTTAATATATTTAAGTTTCGTATCTTGATGGTTTCTGTCTAAATAACTCTCAATGCGTAGCCGTTGCTATAAATTCGGAATGTAAAGACAACCTGTGCAGATGTAGGAAGGGTTACGCAAAGGATCATCAAGGAAACTGTATCGAATGTAAACTTTAATTCATTTCTTTTAAATAATGTTCTAATTAATTGCTTTCACGAGGCGTTAGTATGTCGTTGTCATTTTTATGATATAAAAATAAGGAAACTAATAAATCCAAAACAATTATAAATCTTTGACGGGTGCTAAAAGGTCTGTATTTTTTAATTTAAAGCTAATAGCCAAGATGTAGTGGCTAACTATTATTACTAACATTATATATGATCCTCGTGGATGTATTTTTGCTTTATAACATATGTTTTGGCACTTTAATGTTAAAAATTAAATTGCGTGTTCCATATCGTTAATCACAATCGATATGCAATCGCTTATTTACCATTTTAACTAGGCCTTTAATTGGGAATCTTGTTTAAACCATGGAAACAATAAATAACAATTCGAATTACCTAATTATTACATTTGAAAAGTTTTGTATTTTTTTTAGCCGCTAGATTGGGGTCATCATGTTTTAAAAGCACCCAATGCGTGGCCGCCGATTTGAATGCTGATTGCCTAAATTTCGTTTGCCAATGCAAAGCGTCATACTTTCTAAATACACAAAAAACGATGTGTGTCAAAGGTAATTTTGAGTTAAAAAAGAGGACTTTTAATGCGTAATCAATGCAACTGGCAGGTGTGTTTTATGGGGAGCCATGTTTCGATGACATCGAGTGTGCAGCAATGGATGTCAACACCGAGTGCGGCAAAGTTGGAAAATCAACGACACAAACATGTCAATGTCAAAAGACCCACATTTACGACCAAATCATTAAAAAATGCCTGCCTAGTAAAATTTTTGCCCCCTAAGATTATTAAATAGTCATATAAATTTCCAAATAAAAGTGCTGCTCTTGACTTAATGTTTTTTTGTCACGTGTTTTATAGCTAAATAATTTAACCCTTAAAAATTAAATCATGTTCATGCGGCATCTATAATTAGTTTAACCTCAATTTTCGTTTATTTAGAGCAACAATTAGGTAAAAAATGTCAAAATATTCAGCAATGTAGCAGTCTAATCGAAAATTCCTATTGTGATTTCACCCAATCCGATCCTGTGTGCAAATGCAAAGATAATTACGTAACACAGAAAAACCAATGTGTATTTGGTAAAGATATTAAGCTATTTTACATCTCAAAGTAAACGAATCTTCAAGAACTAATATAATATTAATTTAAATTGCGTCTAGCGTCCTGCTCAGCAGGATTATTTACGTGCGAGGATAATGGCGGATGTGTCATGTTAGAGAGTCAATGCGATGGCATTCCCGATTGCGCAGATGGGAGCGACGAATCTACGAAATTGTGTAAAGTCTTAAAACCACCTATGGCTCATCATCTACGGGCGGCAAATGAAGCTACATTATACAGCCCACCGGGAGGTAGGTTATTTTGAATGCTACATCGTAAATTTTTAGTAAAATATGTTTGCAAAATTAAACATTCATTAAGGCTCTATAGAAATTGATTTGTCTTTGCCTCTATGTTGTGCCTTCAAACTTGTGTATCATTAGAAATAAAGGTATAAGTCTAGATTAAACATAGTTATGTTATTGTTTAAAAGGGTCAATATTGTCCCCTTTTCCGCAATTTTAAAGTATGCACTTTATTTTTGACCACAGACTTTATAATTATTCAGAAAAAAGGGCAAAAAAACTCATTAAAATTTGTTTGGAGAATAAAAATTTCTCCGATTAAAACATAAGAAAGCGATTGGAAAGATATTAATGTCGCTAAAACGTTGAAAGTTTTTCCACATGTTTTTTTATTTTACTCTTAAGAATTATGTTAATGATTTTGTTTTTGATATTTATAATAATATCTCATTTATTTTTCCCCCGTTTTGATGATTAATTTTATCAAATTACTTTAGGATATATATTACATTTTCTTACTTTGATTGTGTCAATATGACGGATATAGTGGTATATTTTTAATATCAAACGTTTTAATATGTATTAGCAATTTGTACACAAACTGACCAATGCGCTCATAAATGCAGTCATTTCGATGGCGATGTTTACCGTTGCAAATGTGAGAATAATTTACTCATACATCCCGACGGAAGAAATTGTTATATAGGTATCTTGTTTTTCCGCTTGTCTCTCTCTTAATCCTTAACAATATTTATGTATTTCCTATTTTCTTTATAGATGAATGCAGGCATCGCAAATGTCCAAAAGGGTTTGTATGTTACACCACGACTAAAGGTGCTCGCTGTGGAGAATGTAGTTTTTATTTGATACAGTTATCATTTCTTTTCCCTGCTTACGACTATCTTTTGTATCGTAACGATTGTTTATCTTTGACCACTGTTGCCTTGTATGGTCGAGAGCTTGGTTTACTAGCTTCACGCGCCACAAGCCTTAATTTGATGGTCAGGGACTTAAAGGCAATGTATTATAAGGCTTCTCGAAGACACGTGAGAGACTTGGCCAAAACTAGCAATGGAAATAAGTCTATAAACATCCGTTCAGCGTTGACTAAGGGTAAAATGCATTTGTTTGACGTGTCTTTAAAATAAAATTTTGTAATCAAATTGGATTGCGATTTTAAAACAATTTAAGTCACACTTATTATACGACCCTCGTTAAACTTACATTTTCTAATTCCAAAGTTTAACCAGCTGTTTTTTGAAGCTTATAATATTTAAACCTTTGTGCTTAATATGAGCCAATAAAGTCTAAATTTTTACTATAAGTTTACATTTTATAATCATTTGGCACAATTTTATATTCCTTTGTATATGTTTGTTTATCTTCCCAAAATTTTCTAATTAATAGGGTTGCCACTTTTTATAAAAAAAACTCTATTGAGTTAATAGATTTGAGGCCAAAAAAATCTTAATTATATAGACGATGTAATTTTTTGTAGAAAGATCTTAGATTTTTGAACGGATAAAAATTGAATTGTTACTTGTTTGCCTTTTAATTTAATTAATGATTAATTTAAACGTTTTGCACATATAACTCTAATTTTATCGCCTCAGCAAGTGATCCGTATTTTTTCATATTTCAAGATAAAACCTTCATATTATTTTATTCATTTATAACTTCGAATGATTTTGAAATATTATAAATAATACTTCTTAAAAAACACAAAATTTTGTACAAATATTCGATGATATTTTTGATTAATACATCGTAAAACCAGAAAAGTTTTAAATAAAGAATTTATAAATTATTAAATGCATCAACTTAAATAGTTTATATTATTTTTTGCTTCATTATATAGCTAAATGGGAACTTAATTGGAGGGAAGTACCATTTAGAACCAAATTATCTCTGAGCTTAGGAATGGCTCTATTTCTTATTGGGCTGCTCTTGTTCGTCGGTGTTTCACGTAAAGAATCTCCTCCTATCAAAAGTAATCTTAAATGTTTCATTATAGATAACTATGTATAGGGTTAAGACCTAGGACGAAAATCTCCTTCAGCAATGAAGATACTATTCATACATTCAATTATTATGGAGACAAACTCTAAACTTTTTCTTTCAAATCAATTTTATTGTTAGATTTTCTAATTTAATGATCTTTAATATGCTTTACTTAAATATTTAATAAATTTTGTTATAACTTTCAGCAATGAATTTTCTATAGGTTGTCTTATAAACATCAACGATTTTAAATTATTTATCATGGAAAACATAATAATTGCGGCTATCTAATTCTAATGTATCTAAATTTTTACTTTAACTTTTCGAAAATAATCTTTGTTTTGTTGTCGGCCATTTAATCTAGTAAGAAACATTCTATGTAATAAGTAACAAATGTTATTAGCACATAGTAAAACTTTAACCTGCAAAAATTTGATTTTAAATTTAGTTTTAATGTTAGAAATAGAAAGATGTCGTATAATTCATTGACATAGAAATTTGCCAGGATCGAAAATTTAATAAAAAAATAAATACTCGGGCCTTCGGCCCTCGTGGGAAGGGGAGTAAGGGAAGGGGAGTAGGGGAAGGGAAGGGGGGGGGCGACTCATCTATACTCCGTATAAACGTAGCATATTTGCTATGCAATTTATGGGCGAGAAAGGTAGGAAGGGGCGAGAATGCCTATAGGGGGGTATTAAATGCAAAATAATTAGTTATAGACCCTTGTAGGGGAGGGCATAGGGTAATTATCAATGTTAACCAATTCAAAAACGAAAAAAAATTTCGATTTATTTGGCAAATGGTCATTTTTTCCATTGGTCAGTAGCCTGCGGACGATCAAAAAGTCATATTATCAATGATATTAACAAGAACAAAATATTAATTTAATTTAAAAAAAAAATAAAATTTTTGCCCTCTCCCGAGCTTGAACCCGGGATATCCAGGTCACCCTGTTTACAAGCCGTGCGCTATAACCCGTCACACCATGCTGGTATTAAAATAGTAGAAGTTATTATGTTATTTATATAGATAATGAAATAATAAAGTTCTGTTTTATGTTTAGAAAATCAATATATTTCATCGGTCAGTAGCCAGCGGACGGTCAAAAAGTCAATTATCAATGGTATTAACAAGAACATAATATTAATTTAATTTTAAAGAAAAAAATTAAAATAAAAATTCCATTTAGTTTTAAAAAAGGGCTAAATTCTAAAACTACCCTCCCGATTCGCTTGAAACTTTACCCGTAGGTGCCCAGGGCGGCCTGGGGTAAAATAGCCTTTTCAGATCCCTAAAATACCTTTTCGTTTTAAAAATATCGGACATTTCCCGGCCACACGTGCGGTGTAATATCTATAACACGTAGAAAATTTTACTAATTATTTAAACTTACGCGCGCCATCTAATAAAGTACAATTCGTGTTTTAATAGTTTAATAGTAGATTGAATTTAATTAGAAAGAACGGGCTATGATTATACCTTTGAAGGAGGTTTCGAATTTTGTGTTAGTTTCTATCAATATATTGTATCGTAAATTAGAATCTAATACCTATATTTTTTTAAGTATTACTTTTTAGGTTTTCTATGAAATTACAATCTAATTAAATGAAATATATTAACCCAATAAAAAAATATATATGCATTTATAAGGTTAAAAATATATATTACATAGTTGGCTGTCTGTTAGACCATCTATAATAAATTTTTAGGTTATATATAAAATTTGGCCAATGGTCATTTTTTTTCATTGGTCAGTACCAACAGATACTCTATAAGTCAATGATAGCCAAAAAAACGGAAAAAAAATTTTTGATGCTCACTTTGGCCAATGGTCATTTTTTTCCATTGGTCAGCAGCCAGCGGACGGCCAAAAAGTCATATTATCAATGGTATTAACAGGATCAATCATAAGAGTCAAAAAAACGGAAAAAAAAATTTCGATTCACAATTTGGCCAATGGTCATTTTTTTCCATTGGTCAGCAGCCAGGACACGGTAAAAGTGGATATAAATTTATAAGAGTCAAAAAAAACGAAAAAAAATTTTCGAATTACATTTTGGCCAATGGTCATTTTTTTCCATTGGTCAGCAGCGAGGACACGGTAAAAGTGGATATAAATTCATAATAGTCAAAAAAAACTAAAAAAAAATTTTCGAATCACATTTAGGCCAATGGTCATTTTTTTCCATTGGTCAGCAGCCAGGACACGGTAAAAGTGGATATAAATTTACAATAGTCAAAAAAAACGAAAAAAAAATTTTCGAATCACATTTTGGCCATTGGTCATTTTTTTCCATTGGTCAGCAGCCAACGGACGGCCAAAAAGTCACAATAGCAATGGTAGTAACAGGAACAATCATAATAGTCAAAAAAAACGAAAAAAATAATTTTGATACACATTTTGGCCAATGGTCATTTTTTTCCATTGGTCAGCAGCCAGCGGACGGCCAAAAAGTCTACTATCAATGGTAGTAACAAGAACAATCATAAGAGTCAAAAAAAACTCTGGGATTCGAACCCACAACTAGTTAAATTAATTAAAATTAAAAGTAAACAGCGTGAGAAGACATTCGATGCGTGACAAGACATTCGGACACCGAAGAGCGTGACAATATATAGATAATGAAACATAGACCCTTGTAGGGGAGGGCATAGGGTAATTATCAATGTTAACCAATTGAAAAACGAAAAAAAAATTCTGATTTATACTTTAGCCAATGGTAATTTTTTTCATTGGTCAGTAGCCAGCGGACGGCCAAAAGGTCACATTATCAATGGTATTAACAAGAACAATATATTAATTTAATTTAAAAAATAAATAAAAATTTTGCCCTCTCCGGGATTCGAACCCACATTAGTAAAGGCATAGGGTTTGGTAAGGGGCACAGGGACCCATATCAGTAAATGCATAGGCTTTGGTAAGGGGCACAGGGACCCATATCAGTAGAGGCGTAGGCCCTTGTAGGAAAGGGCATAGGGTAATTATCAATGTTAACCTATTCAAAGACGAAAAAATACCATAAATTACATATAGCAATTAAAAATTTCGCTTTATTTGGCCAATGGTCATTTTTTCATTGGTCAGTAGCCAGCGGATGGTCAAAAATTCATATTATCAATGGTATTAACAAGAACAAAATATTAATTTAATTTAAAAAAGTTAAAAAAAAATTCGTCCTCTCCCTGGCTTGAACCCGGGATATCCAGGTCACAAAGCTGGCGCCAATAACTTGGTGGACGGACATCAACGAACAACCAAAAACGAGCCCATAAATTGCATAGCAATTAAAATTATAGTTTATGACTGGTCACCTGTAAGCGTTTTTAATTTTCTTTAAGCCTTAGGTTGAGTAAAATTTTTGGTATACCTATGACGTTTTTGTAATATACGACCAAAGCGTTTTGTGTGTATCTTTTTTTAGTAACCTTCTGATTTAGTTTAGTCGTTTTGGTTGGGATGTCTAGTGTTGCAATTACCCCTTACTATTGGTGGCCTACAAGTCTTAGCCTTTTAGTTGGGTGAAATTATTTGTTGGGGTTCGTCATTTGGTAAAGCGACCAACGCGTTTTGGGAATAATTTAAAAATCTTTTAGTTAGTTTTGGTCGTTCTGTTTGCTATTATAATAACGTTATTTCTACAGATGTACAAACTCTACACAATTTTATAGTTGTTATGGGTCCTTACATTCCTTTTCGTCAAAACCCATTTTGATTGTTTTCACATTAAAAAGCGAAAATTATGAGATATAATAATAAACTTTTAACCTAGCACTTGTGTTAAACTTTATATTAAATTAAAGGTATAGGTGGAGTTATAGCGTCCTTGATCTTTAATCTACGAAATTTCCTTTAATAGCCGATTATAAGATATACAATGTATTGCAGTAGTCTTGCATTATAAGTTAATTCTAATAACTCATCTTCCGTTAAACTAGCTACAACACTGATCCAGGTATAGGTAAGTATAACTACTATTATAATTATGTATTCACAACATATTATGTTTCTAACAAATTGTTAAAAGGTTCTTTTAGTAATTTAATTAAGTAGTAGTATTATTATATCAATACTTGAAAGTACTCTCAAACTTCTCCTCTATTTTACTAAATTAGATATTATATAAAGAACTTCAAAATTTTGGATTTTATTCCCCTACTTGTATATAGCTTACCCAAGCTCAAGTTGCTTTTTATCATTTTTGAGCCAGCCTAATTATAATCTTTAAGGTTGGGCTAACATTTTTATCATCACCTAAGTCCGAAAATCATGTTTATTTATTAATAGACGTTTATCATATAAAAAACATTTGCTATTATATTTATTGGTATGTTTAACATCTTCAGACAGAAAACTTTTAAAGGCAGTTACTTTTTTAAAATAATTATTGCATAGAATCAAAAGCCGTGGTGAACTTATAAGTGTTACCTGAAAATATTTATGTAATTAACTTGAAATTTAAAAATAAGAAATTTTAGATAAAATTATATTTTTTCTTTCAGATGATTATTCAACTTAAGAGTGTAAATTATCCAATATCAAATGTATCCCAATTACATAAATATACATCTAATATCCCAAATGTGAATCACACAAAATAAAAATATACAACTAATTTGATTATGGTGGTCAATAAAGAAATTTTAAAGCCGAGATCTCCCATAGAATCACGTCTCATCTTGGGGTCAAATTTTTCGTCTCAATCTCGACTCAATTTAGAAACCTAGATTTTTCTCGGATTTTTCGCATCACTACAAATATCAGCCAAAATTTGCGAAATATTTTGCGATGTATCTTAATAAACTACTGTAAAACAATATCTTAACAATCAATCATTTATTGTTTACAGCATTTTAACGAAGATCCTCAGCACACTACCTCACCAAGAGAGTGTTAAATCTAAAATATACCCACGCTTAGCTAGTCTAGTTGAATTTGTAATACAAATCTTTATACAACGTTAGATTTTCCATTGTTACGTCTAGGGGCGAAGGAACTGCTGTTATGACAGAGTCGGAAAAGTTGGGGGACACTAACTTGTTCGACTTTGGGACTGGTTGCTAGGAGGGAACTAATTAATTCTGACCTAAGGTACTCTGTTTCGGGTCGGGGGAAACTAATATATTCGATATATTAGATATTACTACGATTTGGTTTGAATTTTTATTGCTGTTATTCACGGGTTATAATGACGTACACGTTCTCGGACAATGTATTGTTGGGTATTTCGGAGGGGGAAGGTTTTTTGGTTTTTTGGGGAATGTAGGATTTTAGGGAATATTAAATGTTTTTAAAGAAGGCTGTAGCTAGGAGTGAAGGGAACTTAAGAGGTAAATATTAAAAGATAAAGTCGAAGTAGCGAAGTGAATAGTGGAAAAAGTAAGATTAAATTGAGCGGTTTTTATTTTAATTGCTATGCAATTTATGGTTATATTTATATGATGGGATATTCATGTACCATTTTACTATTTTTTTCTTGGCCACTTTTACTATGTTTAGTATCCTGACATTTTTGTGTGCTGAGTTTTACGACACCCATAAACAGCTCTGCTTCTTTACTACTGTCTCTCCTTACTGTAGCATTCATTAACGATTGGCTCCTTAAGAGGAATGGCCATAAACATCTTTTCATTTCTGTTTTGCTTCTGTGGCCTCATCCATCACACTCTTAGTACTTATATAAAAATCTCATTTCAACCTAATTAAACCTACCGGATGGTGAAACCTTACTACTTTACTGAGAGTTGCTAACGGTAATTAATCTCCATAGCTTTAAAACTCAGGTATAAAAGCACAAATTAAAAGGGACTGGAGAGGGATAGCCAGGGGTCGGGCGCAATAATGAGGGCGGTTTGGTAGGGGAATTGGGAAAGTTCAAATGTCGTTGTGGATACAGACACCTATGAAAGTTTAAAAGTCGAAGAAACAATTGTTAACTTAAGGGAACCTAAAGTTATAGATATATACATATACATAATCTGTAGCATTATTAACTACTCTGAAATACGCTGAAGCTTTATTATGCAAATATGATAAACTTAAAACATATGATATCATTCACGTGTATTATACACTAGGAACAACGAACTTAAACGTATATATAAATACAATGTATTAATCTATTATTTACATTTCTCCCTATTTTAAAAATTGAACTCATCATGAAAACGCACAGGTTCCTTCGAAATTCTTGTAGACCGTCCTATAATAGTAGGATTTTTAGCTATATTAATGTTTGGTTCAAGATTCGCTTTCATCGGTGTCTCTACATTTGGCCTAAACTCGGAACGTAGTCTAAATTATAACTGGCCGGCATGTTATCTTCGTATTCCCTTATTTGTGCGGACATTATAAGACTAATGGCTTTTCCGTTCAACGATCACTCCTTTATGCCAACCTGATTTTGTTTCATTTAGAATCCACACCGGATCCCCAACTGTATATTCTCTAAAATTCGTCTTGCGATCGTGATACATTTTTTGTTTCCACAAGTTTTCCTTCATTTTCCATAGGGTCAATCTTGATCAAATTGATTGCTGTTTGTAATTCTCCCAATAAACATTTCCGCAAGTGCTTTTCCAGTAGTCGTTTGCGATGAATTCCGATAACACATAAGAACTTGCTGAAAGCATAATTTTTTGTCTAACATCTCCTTTCTTCCTGCCCAATATCGACTTTTTAATGTACGTATAATTCTTTCAGCTAGCCCATTAGTTTTAGGGTGATAGGGAGTAGACCTTATGTGTTTAATATTATTCTGAAGACAGAATTTATGGAATTCAATTCCAGCGAATTGTGGTCCGTTATTGGACACTATCTGATTTGGTATCCCAAAACGACAAAACCAATTGCGTAAATGGTTAATTATAACGGATGATGTTGTTGATTTCAGGGTCGCCAATTCAACCCATTTCGATAGAGAGTCAATTAAAACTAACCACCGTCTGCCTTCAACGGGCACTGCTTTATCGATATGAACGCGCTCCCATACTCAATCAATCAAACTCCATGGATGCAAAGGTACTGGCTTTTCTATTAGTCTCAACTCTTGACATCCGTCACAGCCTTTAACATATAAATCTATGTCACTATCCATCGCAGGCCAGTAGACGTAATACCGTGAAATATTGCGCATTCCCGTTTTGCCCGGATGACCTTGGTGTAAAATCTTTAACACGAGTCTTTGGGCTTTCTGGAATTATTAAACGATTTCCCAAAAATAAAAGGCCATCTTCATAAGAAATTTCGTCTCTTCTATTATAATAGGCTTTCAAATCTATATGAAATTTCGACACATCTATTCGCCAATTCCTTTTAATAGCGCGAATTAGTTCTCGACACTCAGTATCCGTCTTAATTGCATTCTTCATCTCCCTATTTAATGTCAAATCATCCAACATTAATAAACCGACATTATTAATGTAATTCGTCGATTCTTCGTCACTATCATGCATCGTTAAACGGGATAAAGCATCAGCACATTGATTCTTTTTACCATACGATATTAGATGTCAAATTGTTAGGAATTCAAAAATAAGGCCCAACGTACTATCCTATTATTTACCATTTTTGGTAAATTCCGATTACATCCGAATAACCGCTCCAAGGGTTTGTGATCGGTTGTTAAAGTAAATTGTCTTCCCCGAAGATATTGATTAAACTTTTCAACCCCGTAAATGATCGCACGAGCTTCACGATCAATGGTAGAATATCTTTCTTCGGCACTGCTTAAAGTTCGGGATGCATAAGCGATCAGTTTCTTCGAACCGTCCGGAAATTTATGAAATAAAACGGCGCTTAAACCCGTCTCCGATGCATCTACTGAAAGGTTTAGTGACAACATAGGCATATAAGGAACTAAAGTATCAAAAGATGACAGCAATTTCTTGACATCGTCAAAAATTGTTTGATCTGTAGCCGTCCATTTCCACATCACGGAAGAACCGGTCAGTGCATGTAAGGGTGCACATTTTTCATGTAACCTAGGAATAAAACGGTCTTGATAATTCCCCAATCCCAAAAATGATCGTAGTTCTTTCTTGTTAGATGGTACTTTAAATTTACTTATAGCTTCTACACGTTCGTCAGTAGGGTGAATACCAGCTGAATCAATTTTGTGTCCCAAATAAATTTTGGAATCTTGGAAAATTTTCACTTTTTCCTTCTTCGCTTTCAACCGGCATTTTGCATCCTCATGAGTACTTCATTTAAATTTTTTAAGTGATCATTTTGGTTTCTACCTGTAATAATTATATCGTCCAATAGTACTCCAGTCTGCGGAATTCCATCTAATAAGTTTTCCATATATCTTTGAAAAGGATTTGGCGCCGTCGCTAAACTAAATGGCAAACGTTTGTACGTAAAATGACCAACATGCGTAGCAATTGTTAACAAATGTCTACTCTCTTCATCTACCACCATTTGTAAGTACGCGTCACGCAAATCTAGCACGGTATATTTCTCACCATCTGCTATTTTTGTAATTAAATCATCAAACGTTGGCAGCATATGATCATTGGTACTAAGGTAAGGGTTTAAAGTAACTCTGAAGTCCCCATAAATTCGAATAGAACCATTACCTTTAATAACATTTACGGTTGGTGTGATTCATTTAACTTCACTTATAAATGGGTCCACACGTTCAATAATGTCTTCCTCCTCCAACCTTTTTAATTATTTCTGCTTTGTGTCTTAAGAAAAAAGGTACCCTTCGGGTTTGTAATGTTATTGGCTGGGATTCATCTTTTGAAAAGATTTTAACTTTATAATTCTTAATAATTCCGGGGACATCGCTAAATATAGCTTGATACTGTGTAAGTAATTGAGAAACTAATTCATTTTGTATTTTGTTGATTGAAACATCTCCTGGAAGGTCATGTTAAACGCTTTTATCCAATCAAGACCAAAGATTGTCCTTCGTTTGCCGTTGTAACAACTACATGTTATATTAAAGCTTTTAGACCCAGTTTAACTTTAACTTTAGTTTTTCCTAATATTGGTAAGGATGATCTCCAAAAGATCTTAATTTTGGGCATTCTTCGAGAGTTGGATTATGAATCAAATTAAAAATTTCTTTATTTATTATAGACACGGCAGCACCAGTGTCGAACAGCAGCTTGCACAGTTTTTGGTTGATACTAACCTTGATATATGGTTTCTTCATCCCCAAACTTGTGTAATTTATTACATGTAAAGTAATAATCATATTGACAGATCCTGTGTGACAAAACTTTGCAAAGTTTCCCCTTCTGTGACATTTGTGGCATTCTTTATAAAAATGCTTGGCACTTGTTAACTACATGCACTTTCCACACCTCTCACATCTTTTTGTAGATGTCGATCTTTGGCGGAGAAATTTCTTTGTAGTGAAATGTTTGAATATTGGGTTAGACTTTTGATATACTACATCTATTTCATGAGTTATTACTTCGTTTCTTGCTAATTCCATTGCTTCAGCTATTTTATACAAATCATCAAACGTAATTGTATTTCCTTCAGGATCAACTGCATTTGGCCATCTCGTTCTCACTTCAATTTCAATTACTTTGGATGCCATGAAGAAATTGGTCTCTTAACCTTTTATCTAGTTGTATCGTAAAATTGCATTCTTCTGCAATTGTTTTTAATTTAGTTGCATAATCTTGTATCGACTCTCCTTCATTTTTTAGGCAACGAATAACATTAACCTATTTTGAAAAATGGTCTTTTTTACTGTAAATAAATTTTTGATGATATAAATCAATTCATTATATTTTAGTTTAGAAATATCCTTTGGGTATATAAAAGTTCTTATCTTCTGGATGTGACATTGGCCCATATATGCCAAGATAAGGGTAGTGGCCTTCTCATCCAAATTCTTAATATTCCTGGTCCTAAAAGTATTTTCAATCTTAAATATATAGAATATAGATTCTATCTTATCTGAAAGATTAACTAGGAATGATGTCCATGACCAAAGAATATATGTAGTATTTCTAACCGCGCCAATATATGTATTATTATTAACTACTCTGAAATACGCTAAAGCTTTATTATGCAAATATGATAAACCTAAAACATATGATAACAATCACATGTATTATACACTAGGAACAACGAACTTAAACGTATATATAATACAATGTAATAATCTATTATATAAGAATCTCATTTCAACCTAGTTAAACCTACCTGATGGTGAAACCTTTCTACTTCACTGAGAATTGCTAACGTTAATTAATCTTAATAGCTTTAAAACTCAGGTACAAAAAGCACAAATTAAAAGGGACTGGGTAGAGATAGCCAGGGGTGGGGCGAAATAGTGAGAGCGATTTGGTAGGGGAATTGGGAAAGTTCATATGTCGTTGTGGATACGACACCTATGAAAGTTTAATAAGAAATAATTGTTAACTTAAGGGAATTTAAAGTTATAGATATATACATATATATAATCCTATACGTTACTATCATATGTGTGCATATATGAAAGACGAATCGTTGAATCTATACCTTTTATTCATATATCATTTTACTGGTATTAATATATTTTGTATATTATTGCTATAATTATATATTTTTAATAACTGCGATGGCATAAACAGATATTTAATTAATATTTTATTTTTCCCCTTTGCTAATTTTATATGGGGGACCGTCCCTGGCCTCTATATATAGTTTCTTCTATGATTATTCATCTTGTTTTAAATAAGGTAAATTTAATTTATGAAGCTATATATTATGTGATCATTAACAAATTCAATACTGTGTTCAAATCACGCCGCTATCACCAATTATTGAATATAATATTGATCAGTTATAATAAATGAATTGATGTGAATAGTAATAACTAGATAGCTCATCAATAAGACAAGATAAATAATCATAAGGGAACTTATAAGTAAGGGCTGGGAGAGGGCGTTAGTAGAGACTTGAAGGGAAAAAGCCATTAATGAGCATAAGGAAAAAATAAACTTGTGAATTAAAACATATATTTATACCAATTCGGCTTTGGTTCACATTATCAAAAGACATAATTTATGACAATAATAACGATTCATAAATAAAAGGTAAAATAGTTAGACGATTCATCTTTTATATGTGCACATATATATGACAGTAACGTCGGTCCTAACTTTTTATATGCTACAACGAGGCAAGATATTTCTAATATTGTGCCAATATGTATGATCTCAAATAAAAATAAAGCATGTCAACTTTCTCAACGATTTTCGTTCATTCTTCAAAGCGTTTTTAATAAAGTTCTTATATTTGAGAGATTTTAGCCCCATCAGTTAATTATATGCCTGACAGTATAATTTATTGTTTCCAATCTTATATGGTTAAAAATAGCTAGCGTGGTATTAGATTTATGATAAATTAAATTTAAATGTTTTTTTACAATCCTAATTCGTAAAAGATCAATAAACATATAATTTATTTGTTTTTGGTCTCGCCTAATTATATAATTTAGGAGGGAACGAGTTTTTATATTCTGGACCGCAGGTGCATAAAAATTTTAATGATGATGGAAAAGGAAAATGAGCAAAGGGGACAGCTAGATAAAGAGGCCTATACAATAGCTTATGAAACTCGTGAAAACACGGAATTTGATTTTGCTGTAATCATGACAAACTAAGTCGCTGATGATGAACTCCTATGGACTTAATAATGCAAGCCTTTGCCTCTTATTAATTTTATCCAACGAGATCATTAATAAACATAAGTGTCTTATACAATGAAAATTACAGAACATATATAATTTAAAGGTAATTGTTATTTATTACTTCAATATAACCTTACCAATTTTTTCTTATTAAAACGTATTTAATAATTTTAATATATTGTAAATATTATAGCTCATAGCTATTATCTCTTTTTTTTATAAACTATATTAACATATAAATGAGCGGAGAATTTTCTAAGGGTTAGCACTGACATTATGTCTTGGCCGTTATTGCCCGCAATGTATGGCCTTTCGATAAGTTTGTGCACGAGAAGGGGATAACTTACTTGCTGCGTAAATTTATTAAAGGAACCTCAACGCTCTGAGTATAGGAGAAGTTTTTGGAATATGTTAAAACATTTCCTAAGATATCCTTGCTATCATTGAAATTTGTATTGGGAGATGTGATGTGAATGGTTTCGGAATGGCCATTGACAACAGTGTTTGGAATTGTATTGGGTCCAAATAAGTAGTTAACAATTTTCTCGTTTATTTTATTGCCCATTGGGCTCGTTTGATATATCGAATAATTATCGAGTTCTTTGAATTTAGGCTCAGAGATATTTGGTTTAGAAAAGGGGTGAGACCAGGAATATAGAGTATGTTTCCGTTCATATTGTTTGTCACCTGCGATAAGTATAGGAATAATATGATTGACTGATACAAAATTGGCTCTATTAACAGCTATATAGTTTTGAGGAACTAATACATGGTCAGGATTATTAGTTAAATGTGAGGAAGGTAAGGAAGATGTTATGGGTGATTTTAGAGCAGAAAAACACTTATTTGAGCAAAATACTCCATCAGTTTCTGATTTGGCACAGATAGTGTGGCGTCTTTTATGATTTATCTTTCTTCTCAACTGTAACGACTGATCTTGCTTGACTTGTGTCAGGTTGCCATTTTGATGTCCAGAAGATTTAAAGGAACCTGTTTGTAATTTGTTATTCAACAGAGATACATGGTCAACTATAGAAACTGATTCAGAATTACGATCACATGGATGCAGGGAAAGCTTAGGGATTGGCTTAGGATAAGCCACCCTTCTATTTTCTATAGCCGAAAATGAGCGACGAAACATTTTATTATGAGTATACATCAACCATCTCTCGATACTACTTGCACCACAATTTACTTGACCGATAATATTATCAATCGGCATTGATACTTGAGGAAGATTGTGAACTTCGGGATAAAAAAATTTGGTACTTTGTTTATCAAACTGGTTTGGTTCTACGTTAGGAGAAGGAGTTTTATTAGAAGATGAGTAGGAATAAAAACTTTCTTCTCGTCCCAAAAAATTATCTTTGAGCGATTTAGCAGACGGAGATGTTAGACTTTTGGATAAATTACGGGAATGATGTATTAAAAATGACGGTACCCTAAATTTTTTTTTGGTAAAATTTTTGCTGGACGACACTCTTCCATCTTCAACGAGTCTATGAGGCAGCACATCTTTAGCTTGTTGTTCATAATAGCCAGTCGAAACGGCGCTTTCGACTTCGCTCTCGCTCCTTAAGCTATTATGGCCAGGGTAATAGGCCGAATCTGGCTGAGGAGATGAGTCGTAATTTATCGGAGGCGCTATATTATAAAGTCCAGAGGTGACATTAGCGATCTCGAAAGGACCCGTTTGAATAGGCTTGGAGACGTATGGGCCCATACCGTAAACAATTTTGAAAATATTATCATTTTCTCGCGACTTATCAAATAAATTGCTTCTGTTATCTACGCTTCTGCCCGGCAAAAGGACACAGGCGGCGGCCCCTAAGCCGGCCCTCATTACACCCGATGCTGTTGTCATGGAAGAATTTGGTTTGCGTTTGAGGAGTCGAGCTGATAGTACCTTTTCGTAGGAGTCGCGTCTGGAAGTTAGAGAGCACCTCTTGCGCCGACACCAACGAAATTTATTTTCTTTGTACAATATGAAACACAGTATTAATATGAGAAAAGTTCCCAGGAATGAAGCGATGTGAATCCCCTGTTTTGGGTTATAACTTCTAAAAAATTAAAAAATTTGAACAATGTAAAGAATTGCTTCGAAACAAACCATAAAACTAATTTTAAATCACGTTATATAATTATTGTATAAAAGATCTTAATTTTTGGATACGTTTTATTAATTAGCTGATTTTTAAATGCTTTTATACCAACTTTAAAAGTTTTTATAAATAGCTTTAGCACCCAATCACATATTACAATGAATAATAGCATTTAATTTTTAGGAAAAGTTTCTAAAAAAAGTTATCTATACCGCTTTTGCAAGCTTTAAATCATATAAAAATAATTAAAGTGTCGTTAACAATTTATTGATTAAACAAGGCTGTTAATTAGTGAAAATATGAAGCTTTATAGCCCTATTAAAGGTTCTTCAATATAAATAAACATTATACCGCCTAATTATCTATGTTATTATATTCCGCACCAAACTTACTAATCCTGTAAATATTTTGTGACGTATGCTGCAAAATTAAATGAAAGGGTAGTTCTGTTTGGTGGGTAATATGTTATAATTCACATCTTCCAATTATAAGTCTTGCTTTAAATATTCCCAAGTAAAACATTATTTAAAATGTGTATTATAAAAAAAATAATGAATAAAGTACAAAATTTTTGTCAAATAACCATGGTAAATATCAACTAAATATCAAAATATAAATCGTGAAAATAATTTGTTTTTGCCAATAAAATGTGTAAGATCATCTGAATATATAGCGCAGACATCTCTACATCGTTATAGAAATATTTCATTATAAAGAAGGTCAAAAATGTATTAAGGCATCACAATTTTAGATCAAAAATTTTAATTATCTTTGGTTTCAATCGCGTGGGATTAGATCCATCCCACCAAATCCGTTGATTTGTAAGTTTAGTTTATTAAAAGAAGCTATCACATATAATAAATAAATTATTTGGATATCATTAGCTGTTGGTACAAAATAGTTGCACACAAATCAAAATATACTATACACCAAATTGTTTATCATGAGGTAGCGGTTTAGATCCGATAATTACAAATTATTCAAAGTCAAGGGGGCATACCTATTAAGAACTAAGGACTATCGTCTAATTTATCATACGCAAAATACACCATTTTTAAGTCTATAAATTGGCATATTAAATAGGTTATTGTTATCATCAAATATAGTTTTTTTAAAGTTTAAGATGTGAATAACCTCCTGGTCAATCAATTTCATTATATTTGCCTACAAAGAAGTTGGGATGAGCAATTTATTATATTTATGATATGTATATTAATGATTTATTATTATTATATTTAATTCAAACTGCCGGATAATAGCTTTAGCTTACTTTAAAAAGGTTTTTGTATTTTTGACACGTATATTAAGCAAATTTTTTGGTAAATGACCCTATATTCGACTCAAGAATAGAGTTGAATTGAAAATATTAAAGCTTGTTTGAGAAAAATATTTGACTTAAATGTGATAAAATTGGAATAATGACAGAGGTTTTCGTTCGGAGCGTTAACGGTTTTTGGTTCTATAAATTTTAAAGTCGAGTTTTAGTTGCAAAATCGTGACCCTTTAGGACTCTATTTTAAAACATAACACCACATGATGTATAATTTAATCTGTCGAGTCAATTTAACAGAGCATTTTTAAAGGTGGTTAACATACATAAACTTTGGTCAAAATAAATTTTATGATTTATATCCTCTTACTGGAGATTGATCAAGAGTTTGTCCTAATAGTATAGCCAATGTTTTGCGTGTTAAGATTGTGGCTCCCTGATAATGTAGCCTACAAAAAAGATCTCTTTACCCCCGTATCAGCTCTTCTTCCCCTCTCCCCTCACCACCCCTTGGTTTTTATTTAACTTTCTGTACATCCTAATTTAACTCTTTTTAAAACAAAGTTTTACTCTTTCAAAACATTTTGAAAATGCATTATATTTTCTTTTTTTTAAGGATTCTTGATTTTCTATTAAGTGAATATGAAAGGGAAGGGGGATTAATAACTCGCAACGCAAATTTTCCAAATTGGCTAAACGTCAACTCAAATTACATTTAAGAAAGTGCTTATGTATCTGCAACAGGGACACTCTTCATACTCTAAAATGTAGGGACCATTAGGTTTATGCTTTAGTTCACTTTCATTATACTACCTCAATAAAATCCCGTTCTCCTGTTCACGCAAACACTTTAGACAGAAAGCTTCCTTTAAGATCGGCTGAATTATACCTATTAGTAGTAATAAAGTATTCAGGGAATTTTATTATCCCTCTGGTTCCTTTTCCCTTTAGCAAGACAATTAGGGGAGGCAGGTCATAACAGCCATAAATATTTTTAGCTTGTTCAAAGAAAAACGATTAAATAATTTTACCAATTTTTGTGGTAGTATATTAAAATTCGACGAAAATTATTTAATAGAACAAATAAATTTTAAATGTTTGAAAAAGAAGAAAGGGGCTTTATGCTTTTGGTTAATATTTAACACAGGAAATTAATATAAAAACTATTTAAATAAAAGATGGGACAAAATCACGACCCATGCTTCCACAAAATCATTTTTTCACCATTGATTCCATGCTTGCTTTTGCTTATTTTTAATTTCCTTCTAAGAAAATCTAAGAAGATTAAACGAGAAGTCGACATAATAAAATTTCAGCTAAATAAAAAATTATGACCAAAAAAATTTATATCCGAAAAACAAATTTATCATGGCCACCATTTTAAGTTTAAACTATTAAAGGCTAAAAACGATAAAATAAAAACTTAAACAACCTAATTAATAACCTTTGTAAATATATAATGAACTTATTAAATCAATCGGCAAAGTGTTTGCAGATTCATGTCAAGTTTTTTATGGTGAACACCCATGGGCGTAGCCAGCATTGGAATTAGAGAGGGGCAAAAATGGTTTAGGGAGAGGCAATAATGATTTAGGGAGGGGCAAAATGAGCTTTTTTGAAATTTTTGTCCTAATTTTGATAAATTTCAACAAAATTTTGGATTTAGAGGGGGGCAGCCGCCGCTCCCTACGCCCCCTTGGCTACGCCCATGTGAACATTAATATATTATACTACCTATACGCCAAGTTTTTTTAATATTTGCTGTCAAAATTGATAAAAAGAGCGATTTTAACGCTTTTTAAACGTCAATAACTTGCAAGTTAATTGGTAAATCTTTAGCTAAAAGCTCGTTACATAATTAATTAGATTTTTATTAGTGTTAAATAAAGTATAATCAAAGTTTTGTTTTAATAATGTTCCATTTAAAAGTTATTTGATGTTTACATGGGCGTAGCTAGAGAATTGCAAAGTCACTATTTTTCATCCCGAGCCCGACCCAAAATTTTTTAAAATTTTTTAACCCAAACCCGATCCGACCCGAAAGTAATCAAAATTTTTCCACCTGAATCCGACCCGACCCTTAAAAATTTTCAACTTAAGCCCGACCCGGCACGAAAGCGTTTTAGAATTTTTAACCCGATAAGGCCCGATCCGAAAGCGTTTAAAAAATTTTAACCGAATCCCTCCCGAACGCGTTTTAAATTTTGATATCCAACGCGAGAGTAACAAAAATTGCGGTGTGCATGGCCCCTCTAAATCCAAAAAATCTTAGATTTTTACCAAATTATGGCTAAAATTTAAAAAAAGGGTTATTTTGCCCGTCCCTTAATCATTATTGCCTCCCTCTAATTTAAGGGTGTTTAAAATTTAATCGACAAATTAAAGTGCGATTTATAAAACTAATTAATACCTAGTAAATTTATTTGAATGATTTATTATGGAGATATATAAAGATGATAGAATCTACAATGTCGGGTCACATTTAATTTGAAATATATAGTTTTGCAAAATCATTTAATAAATTTTAATTTTTTTTGTTTTATGAATATATATTTATGTAGTTTAAATTAATTGTGAACTACCACTTTACACTATTCAAATACAATTAAAAATATTATTTTGTTGATATTTTTTACGAGTCAAATTTAAATTTGCTCCAAATTAAAACAATTAGATTTAAAAAACAAAAAGAATTTAAATAACTGAATTAATGATTTTTAATTATACATTTTGATATTAATTTAAAAAAACTCGGGCCTTCGGCCCTCGTGGGAAGGGGGAGAAGGGAAGGGAAGAGGGGAAGGCAAGGGGGGGACGACTCATCTTTACTTCGTATAAATGTATCATATTTGCTATGTAATTTACGAGAATGCCTATAGGGGGGTATTAAATGCCTGATGATTAATTAATTATTTATACAAATTTTCCATTTATAGGCAAAATGTAATATAGACAAGGGTTAGGGTTAGATTTAGTGTTTGCATCTAGTTGCGTATTACTAGTGTTTCGATCTCGTCTCGTCTCGGTCTCGAAAACAAAATCTCATCTCGTCTCGGGAGCAAATAGGAAAATCTCGATCTCGTCTCGTCTCGGTCTAGAAAAATCTCGGTCTCGTCTCGTCTCGACGAGAATTCTCGTCTCGTCTCGACTTTTAAAAAAAAATATATACGGAATAAAAATTTCTCCTATTTTATTAAAAATATAAATAAGTGTTCAAAAATCCAAATGGCAAATTTTATATTTTTGCAAAAATTTTAATACACAAACTTTTTAAAGATTTAGCGGGACACGACAGACATCTCATTGACAATATAAAGATATGAATTAACTCATAAAGATAACATTTTCTATAAAAAGTGCAGACTAAAAAAACTATAAATAAATTTGAAATATAAAAGATTAAATTTTATTGTTCTAGCAAATTATAATATTTGTATGAAATTCACTGTGTCTGTCAACGATAAATGGACTTCGAAAATTATAAGTTCGCTTATGGTTGATATAGTTGCATAAGTGAGCAAAATGAGACCCTTTATTAACCTTTGCTAATGATTCAAAGTAGACCTTAACATATTTAAGGCAAATGTTTAAGTCCATTAATATAACCATCATCAATTATAGCCCATAGTGTTTATTGTATGTTTATGCGAGTGACATTTAATGATGTTATTATTATTTACAGAATTGATAACTAGTTGCAGAAATTAAAACGTTGTAAAACAACAATAAAAGCAGCATTATTTTAGAATTAAGAACATAAGGTTTTAAATTTTAAATTAAAGAGAACGTATTTAAATGTATGACAAAAATCCACCATACTTAGGTAAATGATTGCCATTTTATTTTTTTTGCAAAAATATATAATATTTACTACACTTGGGAATTTTTTTAAAATTTAATATATTCCATACATATTGATTTACACTTAATACCTTAAATGTAAATTAAAATACACAATAATTTATTAAAATCTAACGATCAATAAAAAGTCGAGATCTCGCCGAGAAAATCTCGTATCGTCTCGTCTCGACATCAAAATTCTCGTCTCGATCTCGACATCAAAATTCTCATCTCGATCTCGACTCCATTTTTCAAATTCTCGTCTCGTCTCGTCTCGGGTTTTCGAGACGAGACGAGACCGAGATTTTTCTCGGTTTTTCCGCATCACTACCTATTATTAGTTTTTATGGCCTTTAGTGATTATGGGTCTAACAAACATTATATTATAAAACATCACAATGTTAAGAATTTGCAGAATTGTTGGAAGAAATTTTTTGTTGAATTTGAACAATTTTTAATTAAAAAAATCAAAAATTTTGCCAATGGTCATTTTTTCTCTATTGGTCAGTACCAACAGATACTCTATAAGTCAATGATAGCCAAAAAACGGAAAAAAAATTTGATGCTCACTTTGGCCAATGGTCATTTTTTTCCATTGGTCAGCAGCCAGCACACGGTAAAAGTGGATATAAATTCATAAGAGTAAAAAAAACGAAAAAAAAATTTTCGAATCACATTTTGGCCAATGATCATTTTTTTCCATTGGTCAGCAGCCAGGACACGGTAAAAGTGGATATAAATTCATAATAGTCAAAAAAAACGAAAAAAAAATTTTCGAATCACATTTTGGCCAATGGTCATTTTATTCCATTGGTCAGCAGCCAGCGGAAGGCCAAAAAGTCATAATAGCAATGGTAGGAACAGGAACAATCATAATAGTCAAAAAAAACGAAAAAAAATTTTCGAATCACATTTTGGCCAATGGTCATTTTTTCCATCGGTCAGGAGCCAGCGGACGGCCAAAAATTCTTATTATCAATGATTGTAACAAGAACAATCGTAAGAGTCAAAAAAAACTCCGGGATTTTAACCCAAAAACTAGTTAAATTGCATAGCAATTAAAAGTAAACAACTTTTATTTATGTTTATTATATAATAGGTAATTTAACAAATCTTATATATAACACACCGAGGGAGATAGAGATGAGGGGTGGGGCACCTCTTATGCATTAATTTAAAAAATAACACAGCGAGGGAGATAGAGATGAGGGGTGGGGCACCTCTTTCTCATGCATTAATTTAAAAAATCGATAACCTAATATACCCAATGCAAATAGATAGGGAGGGTAGACAACGGACGACGGACAACCAAAAAACGAGCCCATAAATTGCATAGCAATTAATATGATTCATAATAGCAATAGCATTATCTTCTTCGGAATAGTAAGAACAACATTCTCACAGCACCTCCTTTCGCAATGTAAGATTCATAACCTTCGACACTTTCAACCCGACCCGACCCGAAAGCATATTAAAATTTTCAACCCGAACCCGACCCGAAATCATTTTAAAATTTTCTACACGAACCCGACCCGACTTTTGGGTGACCCGTGCAGTTCACTAGTAGCCAGAGGGCAGGGATGGGCGGCTGCCCCTCTAAATCCATAAATTTCTAAAGTAATATAATTATAGCTTTAATCAAAAAAGGTTCAATTTGCCCCTCCCTAAAGCATTATTGCCCCCCTTGCGATCCTGACTACGCCCATGAATGTTTATTAAATCAACAAGGATTTAATGGATTCCTCTCTGCTTTATTCATAATTAAAATTTTACCGATAAATTTGCAAGTTATTAACTGAAAAACGCCAATCGCTGTTTTTAGCAACTTTGACAGAAAATATTTAAACTTGATCTATAGGGAATAAATTTAAAATATATTCGTGTTCAACGCGAGATCTTATGAAGCCAGAAATTTTCCTAAAATGTATGAAGAAATTGTGTTGTCCATAAATAGGAACAATTTATAAAAATTTATTTTCGACGGAATAATTTTAAATCGAGGCTTGTATATATAACGTTTTTTCTGCCTTCCCCAATGTCTTTAAAATAAAAAAAATGGATTAAAAATTATTTCTATAAAAAATCAATATTCCTAACAAATTAATCAACAAATAGCAAACTAATGATATTTTAAAACATTATTTATTCACTTTAAATTAGATTATCATAAGAACATAACCAACTTTATCTAAAAAAGATGTATAACATGGACAAGACAAGATTACACTTTTGATATAATGGAAGCCAAATGAAGAACAAAATATTTTAAAATATGGAACCTGTTTTCTTAAATTTCAATTCCAATAGTGCAAACAATGGCGTAATTAGCCTTGATTTTATTAATAAAATGATCAATCATCATCTGGTGTCATAGTGTTACTCTAATCCTTAAAAACGAGCCACTAATTATATTTACAAAATCTCGGCATTCAATGTTGCAAAAAATGTCAATAAAGAGATAATACATTTTAATGATACCTCAAAAATTTCAAGCCAATTTTTAAATTCCTTCCTTGGGAGAAAATACGGTTTTGAAGTTTCTATTTTTAAACAAAAATCGACAAACGCTTCGATGCAATATTGAGCATGTACAACATATATGCTATGCTACACGTGCATTCTATAATATATTTCTGGATGCATATAGTAGAAATGATGTTTGAAAAATAAATTACACACCTATCCTATTCTCAGAGATTGAGTTTTTTAATTTGACCAGTTTTTATGACCATAAAGGATGCCCAAAACAACACTTAAATAATTTGTCAAATCATGTAGCTTTTTAACTCAGAAATATACCTAACATAGACATTTGTTCAATGACATCATTATTTATTTTTGATATAGATACACAATGACTTATTAATTTTACATAGATAATTGACACCAGATATCGAGGATGTTATCAATGTAGTAGTGTCTAAACCTCTTAAATAATAGAATATCAAATAATAAGCTACTTATTTAAGTTTTGAATGTCCATATAATTTAAATAAAGATTCCATAGCATTAATAAAACAGTCCTCCCCGCTTCAAGTCATCTTGTGTAAGCCCCTGGCCAAATATATACTAATTGTACGGGCTTAACTAATCTCTTAGTGCCAGAATCTTTTATGCAACCTTCTTGCAATGTTAGGAATTTGTTATTCCGCAATCATATTAAGGGCATTAAAACATATAAATAAAACATTAAACGGATGTAATAAACATCGTTAATTTAAACATTTTAACTACGCATTTTAATGGTTAATTGGCCATCAAAACTGATCTCATAAACTTGTCTCAAATGAATCATTTAAGTATACACATAATTCACTTTGTGTCCATTTATTGATCAAATTAAGATTCACATTCGCTTTGTGTATTGCTAAACAACCAATATCTAATTTGTGGCTTATTTTATTATAATTGTAATGTATGATATAAATAGATGTGTTGTTTAGATGAAACATTAAAAATTCATGTCAAATCGAAAGACTTTATAGCATAAGCGTAGCAAGGATTGGAACTAGATAGGGACAATATTTAGGGAGGGGCATAATTAAATTCGTTTGAAATTTTAAGCTTAATTAGATAAAAAAAAAATTAAGGTTTTTAGGATTTGGGGACAGCCACCCTTAGAGGGGGCAGCCATCCCTCCCTGCCTCCCCCTGGCTATGACTATGGTTTATGGTCATTATATTTTCACCAAAATTAAATATACAATTTATTTAAGATGTGTGACAAGGAGTCAATTTTTGTTGTCGATATCGCACCCGGCCCAAGCTTAATATTAAATTCGACGTGTTGGCGCTCAATAAAGATATATACTTAAATTATTTTCAAACTCTGCTAATTAGGTCGTAAATGCAATAATTATACGGGCGCAAGATTGATTGATTTTAATACCCTTGATCCTTATTTGTTTAAATGAAAATACAAGCATGCCAAGAAAATATTGTATTAATTCAAGGTATAAATTGAAAATTTTTTAATTTCTTTTTACATGATGCCCCCAAATTATTGCAGAGACAAAACATGCACGCTATTCAGGCATATTATCATAATGGTGTAAAATATAACACAATTGCAAAGCTTAATCTTCTCCTTCTTTATCAGTTATTTGGTTCCACATTCGTGGGGTTTGTTTTGATAAGTTTCTTCCATCTTGACCGGGTGAGTGCCATGTCTTGACTAATCTCTTTAGTTTTCATAACTTTATAGACTTGCCCTTTCCACGTGACACGGGGTCGTCCTCTTTTTCTCTTCCCCGGTACCTCCATGTCAAGTACTTTTCGATTTAAGTCATCCGTGTCTTTTCTTAGTATATGCCCATAGCACCTTGGCCGATTTTCGTTAATCATGTCCGCCATAGGTTGAATACATGATAAATTCATTCGTCATATGGTCGAGCTTAGTATACCCCAAGCTCCACCGTATCATTCTCATCTCTGTGGCTTGTAATAGCTTTCATTCCGTGGTGTTTAATCCCCATGTTTCACTTCCATAGAGTAACACCGATTACGATGGATTTGTAAGCTTTCAACCATTTTGGCATTTTCTTGTCACACATTACACCGGATATACTTCGCCATTTAAGCCATCCTTTTTGGATCCGGGCATTGACTTCCGTTGCGCAACCTCCCTCTTGATGTAGAATCGAGCCGAGGTATGTAAATCTGTCTACTTTTGGGTACTTTAGATAGTAATCCAGCGATGGGGTGCCTGTACCGTTCATTTCCAAGTATACCGTTTTTCGATCGTTGACTTTTAAACAATATCCAGCTAAGCGCTTTGACCACTTTTCCCTTCTTCGATTTTGAATGTCCCTCGTTATCGTGTCTATAATTATATTAAATAAAAAGGGACGTCGATTGTGGATTTGCCGGCCGCCGATATTTCCACCTCGTTTTTAAGCCTTGTTACTGAGATCCTTTCCATAAGCTTCAAGGAGTGGCAATTTAGCTTGCTACCTCTGTAATTGCCGCAGTCCTGAGGGTCCCCTTTGCCATTAAATAAGAGTATAATCGTGCTTGCTCTCCATTGATTAGGAGTTCGCTCTTCGAATAATATCTTGTTAAGGAGGTTCGTCATGGTGGTGACTCCTTCTTCACGACATCCGAGCAATGCTTACAAAGGTATTCCATCTTGGCCATTTGCTTTTCCTTTTAGCATCTTATTCATTTGTGACCTAACTTCACCCTCCTGAAAGAGTTCGACCATACTTATATTTGGCTAAATTTTGGGAAGGGAATCCTTGTCATTTGCAATATTCAGAAGTTTCTTAAAATATCCTTTCCACCTTTCCATCACTTCTTTCGGCTTGAATAAGGTTTGACCCTTCTCGTTTTTGACTATTTAAAGAACTCCGACATCGCGACTTTTCTTCTCCCTTATCTTGGCCAATTTGTACATAAGCCTATCGCCCCCTTTGTGATCCAGTTTGTTTGCCATCTCGGTGTACGCGGCATTCTTCGCTATTGCAACGGCCTTTTTTGCGGCCCTCTTTGCGTCCCTATATTCTTGATAATCCTCCGACTTTTTTGATTTATGCCACCGTCTAAATAGATTTTTCTTTTTCGATGAAATCTTTAATTGATTGATCCCACCACCATAGTTCCCTATTCATAGTTTTGCCTCCTTTGGTCTGTCCTAGAACACAAATCGCTGTTTCCTTAATGTCCTTAGATAGCGTCTCCCAATCGTCGTCTAAGTCCCTTGCACCCAAAAGTGAGGAGGCTTTTTGATGGTATTCTTCGTTCGTCGACGTATCCTTTAGCCTTTGTATCCAATTCGAGGTTCATATACCTTTCTTCTTTCGGGAAATACTCTTCTGTCAAGATCTATAACAAAGGGACGATGTTGCCTGGCGATTTTTCTCTCGGTATTCTTTGCAATCCTTGATACTCCATAAATCCTTTCGGCTTCCCACTTTTATAGGTCACAATATGATCTTCGCGTTTTTGAAAATAGGTGTTAACGATCGCGATGTCATATGCTTGGGATACTTGGAGAAGGTTTTCCCCTTCTTTGTTCCTCAGACCATACCCATAGCCTCCATGATTGCGTTCATACCCGAGGCGATTTAGGTGAGCGTTGAAATCTGCCCCATTAGCTTTTCTTCCTATCCTATTCCTTGTATTTCCTTTTCCAATGAATCGAAGAATATGTCTTTCTCTGATTCCAAACACCCAATTTGGGGAGCATAAGCGCACATAACGGTTAGGAGGTCCCCTTGATCTGCAATCTTCACCCACATTAGCCTGTCGGAACAACGCTTGACTTCCACCACCTTGTCCTTAAACGATTCGCTTAAAACGATACCGACCCCGTTTCTACGATTTGGTGACCGAGGGTAGAATAGTTTGTAGCCTTCTCCTAACTCCCGGGCTTTGGTTCCGTTCCACCTCGTCTCTTGTAGGCAGGCGATGTGTACCTTTCTTCTTTTTAGCATTTGTGCGACCTCGATGCTCTTCCCCGTCAACGTTCACACATTCCAGCACGTTATTCGCATTCTTTTAACAGCTTATTTCCTTAACCGCCTTCGTTGTGAGTTGGGCAGTAACCCTATTGTATATTTCACATTGCACGGGCGGGGTATGCAGTGCGCGTCGTTTGTGGAGGACGCCCTAGCCTTTTCTTGTAAAATCTTGTTTAAAAAGTTAGGACACAAATGAACAAGATGCAAAAAGGAAAAGCAAATGGCCCAGATGGAATCCCTATAGAAGCATTGCTCGGATGTCGTGAAGAAGGAGTCACCACCATGACGAACCTTCTTAACAAGATATTGGTAGAAGAGCGAATTCCTAATCAATAAGAGCAAGCGCGATTATACCCTTATTTAAAAGCAAAGGAGACCCTCAAGACTAAAAAATTACAGAGGTATCAAGCTAACTTGCCACTCCTTGAAGCTTATGGAAAGGATCTTAGTAACAAGGCTGAAAAACGAGGTGGAAATATCGGCGAATCAATTCGGATTTGTGGCCGGCAAATCCACAATCGACCCAATCTTCGCACTAAGACAAATAATGGATAAGTATGGTGAAAAGAGGAAAGACCTACATATGGTCTTTATCGACTTGGAGAAAGCTTATGACACGGTCCCCCGCGATTTAATATGGTGGTGCCTGAGAAAACAAAATATTCCTGACGCATATATACGGCTTATGAAAAATATTTAAGAAGCCTCAAACTCTTGCGTTAGGACGACAGTTGGAGACTCTAAATCTTTTCGGGTTAAAATTGAATTACATCAAGGATCTGCTTTAAGTCCCTTTTTATTTAATATAATTATAGACACGATAACGATGGACATTCAAAAGCCATCGCCATGGTGTATGCTATATGCCGATGATATAGTACTATGCGAGGAAACAAGGGACAAAGTATTCGAAGAAGCCGAAAAGTGGTCGAAGCGCTTAGCTGGATATGGTTTAAAGGTCAACGATCGAAAAACGGTATACATGGAAATGAACGGTACAAGCACCCCATCGCTGGATGACCATCTAAAGTACCCCAAAGTAGACAGGTTTACATACCTCGGCTCGATGCAACATCAAGAGGGAGGTTGCACAACAGAAGTCAATGCCCGGATCCAAAAAAGGATGGCTTAAATGGCGAAGTATATCCGGTGTAATGTGCGACAAGAAAATGCCAATATGGTTGAAGAGCAAAGCTTACAAATCCATCGTAAGACCGGTGTCACTATATGGAAGTGAAACATGGGCACTAAACACCACGGAAGGCAAGCTATTACAAGCCACAGAGATGAGAATGATACGGTGGAGCTTGGGGTATACTAAGCTCGACCATATGACGAATGACTTTCTCATGACAAAAATGGGTATTCAACCTATGGCGGACATGATTAACGAAAATCGGCTAAGGTGGTATGGGCATATACTAAGAAGGGACACGGATGACGTAAATCGAAAAGTACTGGACATGGAGGTACCGGGGAAGAGAGGAAGAGGACGACCCCGTGTCACGTGGAAAGGGCAAGTCGATAAAGTTATGAAAACTAAAGAGATTAGTCAAGACATGGCACTCACCCGGTCAAGATAGAAAAAGCTTATCAAAACAAACCCCACGAATCTGGGACCCAATAACTGATAAAGAAGAAGAAGATAATATTGGAGTTGGTTTTTATAGCCGGTTTCCGACCTGACGCAAACCCTCCTCTTTTTGCACATGGACCATTATATATACAAAATGTATAAGAACCTTGTATTTTACTAGAAATAAATAAAAAAAATAAAAAATAACCCATAAATTGCATAGCAATTAATTAGTTTTAAACAATAAATCAAAATATCATTTTAACTATCAAAAATTGACATTTGAACGTTTATCTTTGTTATTAGACCTTACGACATTAAATACATTACTCATTTCATTGCTAAGGCTTTGATATAAAAAAATTAGTATTTTTAGGATCTTTTGCTAAGCCAAACGCTCTTGGGCGTAGCCAGCATTGGGATTGGAGGGGGACAATAATGATTTAGGGAGGGGCAAAATGATTATTTTTTGAAATTTTAGCCATAATTTCAATATATTTCCACAAATTTTTTGGATTTAGAGGTGGGCGTAGCCAAGGGAGGGCAGGGAGGGGCGGCTGCCCCCGGCTACGACCAGGGGGAGTGAGGGGCGGCTTACCCCCTCTAAATCCAAAAATTTGTTAAAATTGATCATTTTGCCCCTCCCTAAATCATATTTGCCCCTTCTAATTCCAATGCTGGCTACGCCCATGCATGGATAAAATATATCAATCGAATCATATATCTAATTATGCTATAAATTAACGGATCAGCTTAATTTTAATTAATATTTAAATGATAAAAGTCAATTAAATTATATGAAATAGATTTACCAAAATTAATTAGTAATGCCTTCTATCTTTATCCCACAAGTTTTTACTTATTTATGAAACAATGCAAATGCCAACTAATATTTTTTAAAGCTAAATAAAAGATTCACTCTAAATTTATTTAATAATTCGCCATTTGCGTTGATTTAGTTTTGAGTTGTCAAGGCAACAAAATTGCCTTTCAGACACTGTTTATATAATATATTATATCACAAAAAAACTATTATCGAAATTCCTTCATGCGTCATAGATTGAAAGAAGCATCCGGTTTTTTATCAATTAAATTTGCCTTGGATGCTTCATATTTATTATTTATAGTTACTCTATCTCAATTGCAAAGGAAATAATTTATGATTTCACTTAATTCGTTAATAACAGCTTCAGCAATTAGCGATAAATTAAGTTTCGAATTGGCAAGGTATTAATGAAAATAGAAAAAAACTGAATTAATCAAAATGCATTTGATTCAGATATTTAGGCAACTAAATCACTTTTTATTTTTTAATTTAAATTTGCTTTATTTTATTATAACACGTTGTATTTTTTAACCTTAAAAGTCGTGTATATAGCTAGAGGTGTCTAGTGAAACAATGCTGTATAATTCCAAGTTTCGAACAAATTATTGAAAATATTTTAAAACGTTATAGGCTATTAAGTTAAGCCCTATTTAAATTGTAATAATTTCTATAAACTTATCAACTTTATAAATAATAGAGGTAAAAATGTATCACGAGTCGCATAGCATTTAATGTTCAAGTACTTTAAAATTTAATTAAATCTAAATAATGCTAAATTTTGAAAAAAAAGCATTACTTAAAGTTGTGACTATAGAAAGACAAAAAACAAAAAGGTCGAATCGAAAATGGCAGCCTTACTTTAAAGGGTTTATTAATTGTGATTGCACTTTAATAATAATTTTAGTATTTTTTAAATAAATTATGGCTTTTAAACCAGCTTATAAAACTTCCCGTCAATTTAATAAAAAAAACTATTGCATTTTTAGTGACCAAATTTATTTAATTGCAAAAACAAGTGGTCTAAATCGTTATATTTATCTAAAAGTCATCTATAATATGTGCAGTATAGGCCAAAAATTATTCCAAAGCCTTTTAGTTTGGATTTAACTATTATTTATGAGCATCGCTATAGAAGAGCCTAGAGACCTGGCCTGTTTAGGTCAGTCAACCCGCATGTAATAAAAATTTAAAAGCCCGGCCCGGACCGTCAAAATATTAAATTATAAGCCTGGGCCCCACCCGCTAATTTTATACAAAGCCCGAGCCCCGCCTCGGGCCCGTAAAATTTGTTTATTTTTATTTTATTTTTTTACCGATATGGTAAACAATATGTATGTGTGAAATGTTAATCAAAATATTGTAAATATTAAAAATTAATAATTCCTGATCAGACGAGATCTTCTATCTTTTAGAAGGCGACTTACAGGAAAAAAATTTCCCTTACCAGTGGCACTTCGGGATACATAAAACTATATCAGCCAAATTGACTTTTAAAACCCTTATTAAAGATTATTATTGTTTTTAATAAAGTTAATTGGCTTCTTTGCTTTTTCACCATTTTAAATCTTTGGGTTATTGATAAAAAATGAAAAACAGTGATATTTTACAAAAGTTTAAAGAAATAAATATGTTAATGAGTGTATAGATAAATAATCTTACATAATATTAAATTAATTCACACAATATTGCTAGAAAGTATAGGGAGGCAAGGATGAGCAAGATCCCCTCTCCAAATCCACATATTCTTGATACAAAAAACATTTTTTGCCCTATTTAACTGCGCCCCTCTAATCTAAAGTGGCTAAGCGTATGGGATCACGTGTATAAATTGTCTTAACATTTATAATGCGGGATAAGATATTGATAAATTATTGAACTAAGAGAAATAAAATTTTACTTTCTTTGTTTATTTAATACATATAAAATAATTATAAATTATAACATTATAAAAACACCTTCTTTTATCTAAATCTAATTGATTTTATAACGGGCTTTTAATGGGCCGTAAAAATATCTAGGCCCGGCCCGGCTCCGAGCCCGTTAAGTTATATTACGGCCTATCCAGGCCCAGCCCGTTAGCAGGTCTCTAGTAGAGCCCATCTAGAGCATATTAAAGTTTGTCTAAGAACAAACTATGCGATTGGATTAGTTTTGCTACAAATTATAACGAAATTTCAATTCAATATTATTAATATTTAAGCCCACATCTCCGACTAAATTATATTGTTAAATTTATACAGCAAAAAATTGTTAAAAAGTAGTATGATCAAAGATAGAAATAAAAAAATTCGTTTTAAATGACGTATTTGTGTATAACGATTCAAATCAAAATTCATGTTACTTGTTAATAATACATAAAATCTAATTTTAAAGTTATTAGAATTCAACGAAAGATTTGGTCATCTCTTAATGTAAATCTAAACAAATATAATGCATTATTAAATATAGGTAATTAGTAACGCCTAACTCGATTAATATGCCAAAAACCTTGTGGCTTTATTGCATTTTTTATTGATTTTTTTTTCAAAAAGAGAGTGTTTAATTTAATTACGGCAAGTCTATATGACATTTAAAATGAATGATATAGATCGAATATATTCAATACTTACATATTAGTGATTTCTTTTTTATGTGGGTGCTCCTTGCCGTCCAAACACATGAACTTATTTGTTAAAACATTGTTTCGTTTAACTAGTAACATGGGCGTAGCCAACATTAGAATCAGAGGGGGCAATAATGATTTAGGGACGGGCAAAATAATAATTTTCAAATTTTTGGACTTAGAGGGGGGCAGTCGCCCCCTACCCCCCCCCCCCCCCCCCCCCTTGGCTAAGCCCATGACGAGTAAACCAATCATATTTGTAAACTCAGGCATACAATTAGTTCAAAAACTTTTCTATGTAAAGAAAGGTAGTTGAAGTCAAAATCTTTAAATTTAGGTGTCTTTAAGCTATGATAAATCAAAGAGGTATTACCTCCCCTCCTTTAAATAATCAATCTAAATGCAACTTTAAACAACAATTTTGTTCGATAAATAATTGAAATTTATAATTTTACTATTATCCTATTTATTTAAAAACATAATTTCTGTCCTTAGTTGTGCACAAGGAACTTTAAATTTGGCACTTATTTTATACCAATCCACCTAACAATATTTTTTTAATTTTTCCATCAAGAACTTCCGTAAAAGTCTCAAACGTAGCTGCTATCAATATGTAAAATAGTCATATTTTTAAAATTTAATTAACATGCAGGGTCTTTGTTCTTATAAAAATTTAATTATTTAATATTAAATTTATCTTTTTATTTATACGCCTTTTCTCATAAATTTTAATTAAGGATTATACTAAGCTAGTGTTTGGTCCTGCGCACGACTTTATAAAGAAGTCAATAAAAATAATTAAACTGTTATAACTTGAAGATCGGCTATGTGCCATGTTAGTCGTTGACAATATGGTGGGGTATAAAAATTGAAATTTTAAATTTAGTTTTTTTAGTAAAAATATGTAAGAATTGGAACAAATTGTTACTATATAGAAGATATTGTTTTGTTAGCAATAATTAAAAATACTAAATAATTATTTGTATTGTATCTGCAATATCTAAACTTCTCAAAATTCTAAAACAATAAAATGTAAGTGCATTTAGTTCTTTAACAATTATAAAAGAAAAAAACGTATATAATATAACGTGAAAAGACTTTTAATTGAAATATAATTATTTGAGTGAAATCTTATTTAACTAAACACGTAAAAATCCATTTCTTTGATAAATAGATGTTTTAATTTGTACAAATAACAAAAAAAATAAATTAAAGAATGGCTTCATAAAAGAATTAAAGGTATTCTATGGCAAAAAGGGGATCATGGGCGTAGCCAAGGGGGGCAGGGAAGGCGGTTGCTTCCCTCTAAATCCAAAAATTTGTTGAAATTTATTAAAATTATGACTAAAATTTTAAAAAATGGTCATTTTGCCCCTCATTGCCCTCCTTTAAATCCATTGCTGGCTACGCCCCTGAAGGGTATAATTAATTTGCCTGCTGTTTGCTACATGAAAAAAGGTTTATGAAGTCATATCCCGAAATAAAAATAATAATTTGTTATAGCCTCTATATTTGTATGGCTCCGGTTCTAAAATTAAAAAATTTGGGCGGTTTCAATGTGATCTTAAATTTATGTATTACATGAAATGTTGTAGGCTAAACTCAACTGCTTCAATTGAAAGATGATATGAAAACCCATTAATTGATAGAATTTTACAATGATGTCAAAACTTGTTTAGACATATTTTCAAATATTAATTTCTAATTAGGCCAAATTAAAAAATATATATATCACTCCAATCAAAATTTTAACCGAATTGGGTAAAAAATTTACTTCAGTGTTTATTTAATCTAGCTGGGCTGGACTCTTTATCCTAGCAAATCGCTATAAATAAAAAAAGATTTAATCACCTTGCCCGACCCAAAATCCCTTACCTCTTACCCGTTTGATCGAAGTAAAGCTTTTTTCCTAAATATTCTTATTTAATACAAAAAATTATGAAAATTATTAGATAAAGCTTATACCTATAGTGAGAATTATCCGGGTTTTGGAAAAAGGAAGATGCGTAGAATGTTTGATAAAACAGAGAGGAATTATCGCCGTTACTTTTCTCGACTAAAGCATTCATTTCAGCGATTTCAGCGATGGCAGAGACGTTTCTTGGCCACACTAGCCTAAATCCATCGCTCCTAGGCAGCAATCCCAGCTTAGACAAGTGTCCACTATTAATCCCCTCACTACCATTTACATCCAACACTATAAATGATCTTGCTTTGGGATCTCGCTTTTTCCGATCGCGTATTATCTTGATGGTATTATTGTAAGACGAAATTGTAAGAAAATGACCTTCCTTTTGCCGAGCAAGATGGGTTTTTATGGCATCTGATGGAGGATTCTCCTTGTGGTAATTATTAAGAGATTTCATAGTGCCCTTGTTAACTCGGCAAGGGTATGAAAGGAAGTTTTAGCAACTTCTTATTTGATATTCCAGATTTTATGTTCGGTGCCAAAAGGAAGAAGCTCCTTTGTAGTTAAAAAGTAGTCGCGTGGTATGGAATTTCTGGTGCTAGCACAATTTTGCCATCTCATTAATTTTATTGTTGTCATGCATTATTAATTGCGAGTTAGCGGAACCGTTTATAGTGAGTGGGATTATTCCCCTGTGACTACTTATTTTAAATTGGGTGAGTATGAATACTCTTTGAAAATAATCAAAATAATGTTTATATCGCGCTAATTGAATAGCTTTTAAGCTAATTCTTTTTCAATCAGATTTGGGAGAGAGGGGGGGGGGGGGGAGAGACGATAAAATTTGTAATGATAATGGATTGTTTTTTAAGTCATTCGCAGTGTGAAATATGCCATGGCTTCGGTCTTAGATTCTAGTGGCATAGCACGAAATATAATTCTATTAATGTATATTATGATTATAACCACCACACCACACAGTGCATTTTTACGATCTTTAATTCTGGAGTGATAGTTTTCCTCTTATACATATATATCTTTAACGCTTAAAATACGTTATGTTTTATGTAAGGGGTTGAATAATATATCGATTTTTTATAGTCTCCCTCCCAACCCGAGGGCAAAGTAGTTATTTTTTTCTGTGTAATAAATATGGTCCCTCTTTGGAAATATACCATCTCATCTACTTAAAAAAGTTGTTTCACCCCCACACTTTTGAACAGAACCCAAAACAACAGTCGGTTCCGTATGCTTTAATTCAAGTAGGGGCTTTTCACATGTAAGAAATAAAAAACAATCTTAACTCCAACTAAGCTGAAGCCAAATTCTGACATTTTAATGAATGCTTTATCCTCAAAGGAATAAATTGTTCAATAAAATATTCGCGTGGCAGATTAAAAGCGATAGATTTAAGATTTAATCAAGTTAAACTTGTTTTCTACTAATAAAAATCAAATCGGTACATTATGGCCTAGGCACCCTACTCTTGAAATTTAGAAATTATTTTATGGAATGTTATCATAATCCCGTGGTCATATACAGGAGCTCGCGTATCGTCCATATCCTTTTAAATAAATAAGCAGTGAATTTTTTTTTTTAATATTATACACAATACATAAGTTAAAGGCAGGAAAAGGATTAAAACAAGGTTATAGGCCTTTCCTTTAAAATACCAAGCTTAATTAACATATTAAAATTAAATTTAATGATAGTGACATTCTTCAATACATTATATCTGAGCTTTTTCCTATGAAACTTTTTTATGTCTAACTTTTTCTCGCTCAGATATTTGCCCAACTAATAAATTATTCTTTAAGCCGCAAACAAGAGGGTACCAGGAAAGGGCAGCTTCGAATTTGTTACTTTATGATTATGGTACATAAGAAATATAAAAATTCTTATTTTGTCTGTTATCATAACCTGACGATTTACTTATATTTAGTCCAAATTTTGCCTAGTTTGCGATTTAATACAGCTAAAGATTTAACTTGAGGCAGGGCACTTAAGTACTTTAATAGGCTATCTATGTTTAACCAATACCTATTTTTAAATTAAATGCTTATAACTTCCTTTCTGCTCTCCGGTTTATTTATAAATGACTCATTAAAAATTCATGTAACATATTTATGGTTAGTCAATGCTACCAAATGTAGGCATTATCTACCATTATTATTATATTAATAAGCCATTGTAAAAAATTCATATTTTTTTTATTTAAATTTCATCCATTTTTTGGGCATAAAATATGCACTGATACTGATAAAATGATTCTTTTGAAATTAAGGTGAGTTATTGAAAAATTACATGATATACAACAGATGACGAATTTTTCATAATTTATAATTGCATAACCAATACATTTGGTCGGGTGACCTTAACAAAAAAACCAGTGCAAAAAGATATAATGCTATAAGATTTATTAAAAGGTCTTTAATTTGCCACACACATCTTTAACCCTCCAATGTACTTATGGGTCTAAGAAACCCCACGAAAGTTATAATTTAACACCACTTAAAGAGTTTTAGATTTAGAGATTTGGTTTTTTTTAAGTTTTCATAATTATGCAAAAGCTACATTTCCTGAAAATTTCATAGGATTTGCCTCAATATTTTTGGAGATATAAGCGTTTGGGGTCATATAAACCCCATAAGGTCAATTAAGAAAGTTTTTTTTATTCTTTATCAAAATTTTTTTTTTATTTTTTACTTTTTTTTACTTAAAAATAGTAATTTAAGCATGTGTATAACATTTGGATCAATATCGCTAGTTATATTTGTTTATAGAAAATAAGATTTTCGTGCAATAGGCGTCAAAACCCTGTCTGTGTTGATCACTTTTGCGAAAATTGCAGCGAAAAATGCGAAAAAAATGACCAATTTTAGAGTCTTCTATTTTTTTACTGTATAATCTTTTATCATGAATGCATGTTTTTTATATTATTCAAACCATTTTTTAATAAAAAAACATTTGCTTTTTATATTTCTACTAACTGTTTGGTCTCCATTACAAAAATAAAACATGTCATTTTGATTTTGATTCATTTTCTTTGTGTTTGGTAAATTGCATATAATTTTAGAATTACTATTTATAACTAAATTATTTTTTTTACAAACCTATAAGAGGTTTTAATAAACTAATTTGAAAATTTGAGAAGTTTTACTCTATTGGTTTTTAAAATTATGATCATTTTAAGAATGGGGTTTTATAAACCCCATAAGTCACTTCAGGGTTGGGATTTTTATAAGTACATTGGAGGGTTAAACATAATTTATATATAAAGTCACAGTAAGTAATTTATTAAATATTTACTTTTTAAAATTTGTATGGATAAATGAATATATGGACTTTTGAGTTCAGTCAAATAGAATAATAAAGTAGTGCATAAAATATATCTAGCTTAATTAATACATGGACAATAACACAAGCTAGCTACAATCTTTAAAATGCTAAAATATATAGGCTTAATGTCTTTTTCTATATTACCTACATCATTCATTATATTTTTGTTAAACCTTCCTATAAATTTTGTTAACCAACTGAGTTTGTAAAGTTATATGTTATAATTTATAATATGCCCCATCCCCATCTGTTTGAAACCATTTTATATTCATCTTATGCATTACAATTGAATATCTGTATTTTTTGAAAAACTATTTTAATCATTCAATTTAAAACATATTTTTAGAACAATAAGGTAAGCTTATTTGAATATGTGATTATTGTTAAAACAATTAGTTTAAAATATTTTATGTAAAAAATTGTATTTAACACTTAGTCAAATTGTAATGATTATTTGACTATAATGATATGATTTCTAATTAAATTTAATTAATTTTATTAAATTTTATAAATCGATTATTACAAGTCATCGAATAAGACAAAGTTTTCATTTAAAAGTTATTTTTTGTTAATAACAAGTATTTTAAATAAGGATAAGTATTTTATTTAAAAATATATCTTTGACAAAGGAAAGTAAAGATAATATTTTATACTACGAGTGTGGAAAAATTTGAAAATAATATCCTACAACTATGAACAAAAATGATTAAAGGCAGGACAGGAGGAATGGTTTTGTTTTGAAACTTAAATTTTACAAACCATGTATGAACGATCTGAATTTTATAAAAGAGTGTATAGTCGATGTAAAAAAATTAATGCATAAAGGTTTGTAGGCTATGGTTTGATTCCAGCCTGGACCATTCCTCGGATCGAGCTGACCCATCAGGCCAGATTCAAGACCCGATTATCTTTTTAATAAGACTGGATTGGGCCTTCGGACTGGATTGGGCCTTGTGACTCCCTTGCCGAATTCTGTTTTTTCATGTAAAAATAAGAGTCATTATTAGGCTTATTTGTGCAGATTATTCATCAACTTTTATATTAGAATGTTCAATATGACAATGTCATATTCAGCTTCAATTAAAATATTTTAATTTTTAGCATCTATTTTTATATGTATTTTTACAATGAGAAATTACCACAAAAAGTATGAATTTGAATATCATTAAAGAAGGAAAATTCAAATATATATCTTGATTCTCCAAACAATGGTAAGCTATGTCTATGACGCACTTAACTGGACATAAATAATTTTTTAATAACTTAAATCTCCTTACTAACTTATTTTTGCTAGGTTGTTAATAACATAGTTTTCGTTCATATAAATAATTTAAAAGTCATTACTTCAATTATAATTTTTCACTCAAATAATAATCGATCTTAATTACGAACCGACGCCGTGTTTAATTAAGAGGCAAGGTGTTTAATAATTTTGATATTATTATATATTTATTACACACATCTATCTGATAGATATGTTTTTAGTAGTTTTCCAAAACTTCCAGTTTTTTAGATAAACTAGGTTGAAGGTGTAAAACATGCCCTTTTTTAAGGCTATATTGTCGTGGCATTTTAAATATTTAATGAAAACTATTAATTTAATCCTGTAGATCAAAATATTATCTATATGTCCATTATTTTGAATTTTTTTTAACCTCTATATTCAAATTTTAAGGCGTTTGCGTAATCCCTTCTTCTTATTATGATTCGTCCCTCGATGTCTAATAAACGGAGTGCATTAGAGTTTATACTGCGTAGCGATGTTTACTAACACATATCTCTCTCCCTTCACCCACTCTCCTCTCTTTCTCCTCCACTCCCGCCCCCTTCATGTGTGCTTGGAAAGATATGGGGGGTGTGAGGTGAGATTGATGTGTTAGTAAACATCGAGTGTGTAGTATGTTATTTACTCCTTATTCCAGACATAGCAGGACGAACTTTGATAAGGGAAAGGGGTCTAAACGCAAAATTTAAATATAGGGGTGATATAAAAAATAAAATGGACCTATTAATGAAACTATAAACTAAAGAAATAAATTAATATTTTTTTATATGAATTAAAAATGTCGTTGCAATTCAGCCTCAAAAAGGGAAAATGAGCATTTTTTGCACCTTCAACCTCGTTTATCTAAGAAACTGGAAGTTGTGGGAAAAACTAAAAACATATTATTATTATTCAGCCCAAAATTTTCTATCAAAATAAATGGTCTGATAGCGGGTTGAAATCACAAAGTCAATATTTGTAGAGCTATGTTATTAAGAAGCGCTACATGTGATATATTGTACATTCGAGGGCATATCCGGATCTGATTAAACCTGGACACCTTCTTGCCACTATATCAAGTTTCTTTTAAATTTTATGCTCAAAAACAAGAGTTAATAACGTTTGAAACTTATCAATTTATGGATTAAAATATGTTGATTAACGTATTATTATATGTCAATTATTTTTACTAAAAATTTTCTGATGAGCATTGGGTCTTAGAATAAATTTATTTATGGGTTGATAACAGCAAAATAGCTTTAAACTATTTTTATCTGTATTCATTTATAAAAAAAATTAAAAGTGAATTACCTTGCTAATTTTACTTAGGCTATTTTAAATGATTTATTCCAAGAAAACAATATAATGGCGATTCGCGATCCATGCATTATATATATAATTTTATCAGCGGCGAGAATTAAGTATATCATGAAGGGATGGGGAATTCGCGCGCATTTTAATAATAAAAGTCATTTAAATTTTAAATATTTCGGCTGACAAAGGGGGATTCTTTAAACCAAATATTACTAGTGTGATGGATGTATGTCTGTTTATCCTCATCTGGTTTTTGCTCTGTCCTAAATCCTAATTAAGTTGAGGTTTTCATACTCTCCCAGAGTACAATGCGATGATAATTACTTGGTGTATAATAACGGTTGTACGGAAATAGGAAAGTGTAATGGTCATTGTAAGAAGGGGGCAGTGTAATAATTATTATTAAGGGAGGGTGGATGTTATGGGACAACGTATGTTAACAATTTATTCAATATGTTTCATGCCCAAATTATATGAATCAAACTATCTCTCACGATTTTAAAATTTTTTCTACTTTGATGTAATATAATACAGATAAATTTTTCTCTTACAATAGTTAATAACAGTTCTAGCATCCATGTGTATGATTTTGCACCCATAAACTCGAAATTAAAAGCATTATTAAATATGACATTCCGTAATATGAAATTATTACTTTTTAAGCCACTAAATAGCCTAAAACACAAATTATTCCTTTAATCAGTTTCTGCGCCATAATTGACATCTACAGGTTGTAATTAGCGACAAATTTTTCGTACATTTTGTTTTTAAATGCATCTAGCTATTTACAGATAATTTTCTACAAAAACTTTTCAATGCTATAAGATAAATAAGTTGGTGTTAAATTTTTAAGTTAGTTCAATATATTAGTCATTAAGGTGACCTAGGAAAATTGAACATATTTTGTGAGTATAACAAATGCACATTTGTCTGTACATAAGGGTAATATGTACACGGCTTAATCTTCCATAAAAGATTAAACATATAAATCTAAATTAGTTTTGCTCTTTAAAGGCTCAATACAAACATTCAAGAATTTTTGCAAGTAACTTAGTATAATACTTGATATTCTATAACAGCGACTTTGACATAGAAATGTAACGAAACGCAGGGGAAGAGGTGAAATTTTTTACGATTCTGAAATATTCTACGATTCTTTACCTTAATTAATAGATGAATCAATTCCCATCCACATGATTTTTCCATTTCATATAAGTCACCTGGAATTAAACAATTCCATTCCACACAACTCAACTCTATCTCAGCCTACCTCAACTTCCTCGTATAATATATCATATCGCGCATTCCGATTCCATGCCTCATATCGCGTTTTGCGTTGCAATCCTTGTTTTTGATTTCAACTTTAACATTTATATTTTTTATTCTTTTGATTTTTAATAAGCTTTATATATTTGGAGATCCACTAAACAGGTTATATGTTTACAGCACAAAAAGTAGATAAAATAAATTAATGCTCTATACTATAGGGCACTGTTATTATTATAACCCTGCGAACTCATATATATCATAATTGTAGATTTACAGATTTATATTTTGTGTCTACGTCTATGACTTGAAGGTTATATTTCGATAGTATCATAGCATTGTTGATATTTTATTTGACATAAATCAATTTATACGTGCAAGAATCGTCTGAAAAAATTAGCAAGTCTTTTGTTAATTAGTTTTAAGCCATTTTTGAGCAGTATGAAATAGAAGGAATGATCTGCTTGGCTAAGTCAGGAGTTGAGTAGCGTAGGGAAGGGGGATTTTATACCCCCCCCCCAATGACAAAAAATGAATTTTTTTAAATTATATGGAAATCCATGATATTAATAAGATTTTGTGCATATAGAAATAAAAATTTGAAATTTATTTAGATGAAAATCTGCCAATTCTAACAGTATTTATAAAAAAAGTTCTATCCCGATTGCCTGTTTTTTGATAAGAGATTTAGATCTTAAGTCTTTATCTAAAAAACTATCTCAAACTCTAAAATCGAGAAGATGCTTATGCAAGCCAAATTTTAGTAATTGGGTATCATACAAGAGAAAAGTTTAATAATAAATTATGTTTAACTGATACTCATTGCAAATGATAATTTTACAAAGCGTTTTAAACAATTTCTTTCGGACTTGCTTCATTTTTAAACATACTTTAATGTCTCTTTTCGTTATAAATTGAGCGTGCTAATTCTACAGTAGAAAATGATGTAGAAATTCAACTAAAACTTGATATTCTTCATGGTTTAGTAAATTTAATTTTTAAAATCCACTTTTTGAGATTCATGATAAAGCTAATCGCCAAAGCCGGGCAATGATGGGGTTGAAACGGGCCGGGCTTGGACGAGCGTTATAGTATAAAACAAGCTCCGGCCAGCAGAATTATTTTAATAATCTCTATATTTTTGTATTTGAATATATAAAAAATGGCGTTTTTATGATGTTTATCAAATTATTCTTATTTAACTCACAATATCGTTGATTTTTGTTGGTTGTTTGTTCATTAATTAGTGATTCTTAAATAAGTGGATTTGAAGAGTGTTTATTTTTAATTAGGCAATGGTTAAAAATTTTTAAAAATAGATTATTTAAGTTAAATAAAATTTGCAGAGAGTTTGAATTAGCATAAATAATTTTATTTAATGCAGCTTCAAGTGCTACTAGTGAAAATTTAACGACGCGTTGCTTGTTGAAAAAAACAGAGCCACGTATGATTGATTTTTTGTTGTTGTTAATATGATCATTTTCAACATAAAATAAATGATTGTTTTAGTATTGACAAAAATGTTTAAAACCCCGCAAAATATATAAGAATTTTTTAAGAAGGGTGTAGGCCGGGACGGTGTTTTGTAAAAAATTAGGGCGGGCTCGGGTCTATAATTTTATTTTAACAGTCCCGGGCTGAGACAATTTTTGGTACTGGTGGGCAAATTTAACCTAAAAGGCCCGTGCATCAAACGATGGCCCTAATTGGCACAAACATAAAAATTGGAAGGAGCTCTTTGAAATTTGGGTCCATGAAGATATTATCAATATATTTTTCACCAAAAACCCAACACGGGTATTGAATTTATATAAACAATTTTTATATTATATAAAAATTGTCGACAATAATTTACCACCCTCCCCCCCCCCCTTTTTAATTGGGTAGTCTATAAATACTAAATAAATGTCTGTTTAACAATATTATTTAGCAAAAAATTTTGACCCCCCCCCCCTTTAGGCACTCCTGCCTGCGCTGTAACCCATAGTTACTAATGCTAAATATGTGCATAACTAAACAAGATTATTGATATTGCAGGGTTTTGCCTTTACTATAGCAAATTTTACCCCTTCCTTTCAAATTTGAAAGTAGACGCAATAAATTATATTTTTATCTGTTCAAATATGCAGTCTTATATAAAAGCTGCTAATTCGCGCCTCATTATTCCCGTTTGTTTACTACCATTTTAGTTCAGACAATGATTAATTCTTTTTTAATCATAAATATTCATATAATTTATCAGATATTTTATAATTAATTACATGCCATATTGTTTTGTTTTTTACCACTTACAGATTATCTATTCGGGTTCATTCCTTTTTCCATATGTAAGTTTTAAACCGATGTTTAGTTTAGTACGTTTTCGTTATTTTCAATTTTATAAATTACATTTGCGACAGTTTTCTGTGTATGAGCCTCCTGAAAGTTGGTATGAATCTTTAGGCTTAAAAAAGGATGAAATACCTAGACTTGATAAGCCTATAAACTTAAAACTTCGAGGTTATGATTTTGTGGTCTTGGAAAAAGTGCAATCTAAGCTACATAGTATATTGAAATCCTTGGCAATAAAAGCTAAAGATGCTCATGGTACTCCAGCAAAAAGCTCAAAAATCATAACTTTTAAAAGAAGAAGCAAAATCCCTGAAAATAATTATATTCTTAATATGTATGAAAGAAACATTATTTTGTCAAATCTAACATCATTGAATTTGCCTATACTTTATGAAATTATTACAACAATTCTACCAGAGGGGGTCAATTTAAAATTTGACTATTTTACCGAAAAAGATGAAAATTATTTGTATATACAAGATTCAGAATTACAGACATTAAAAACTGGATTAAATATAATGTCTCAACAAGAAGAAGAAAAAATGAATGAAAGTTTAGTTAAAAAGCGTTTAAAGGAAGAATCAAAAATTTTAAAAAACTTATCAAAAATTTTATAATCATTAAATATATGTATAATTGATTATATCTATACATTTATATTCAGAAATCTGCATTATGGCCTCACATAGTGATCAAATTGACCCTAAATTAGAAGGCTTTATTGAAATTGAAACGCAAAAACAAAGGTTCCAACAATTAATTCATGAAGTAAATGATGAATGCTGGGAAAAGTGTGTAGACAAACCTGGCCCAAAATTTGATTTAAAAACGGAAAAATGTTTAACAAATTGTGTGGAACGGTTTATTGACACGTCAAATTTTATTATAGATAGACTTCAACAAATTGGCTCTAATTCGTCAACTGAGGAATTGTAAAATATCATGTTTTTATTCATTTTGTATTGTTATTCAAAAACCTGAGTATGATTTTTATGATAAAATAAGATTTGTAATAAAAAAAAGGTGTGTAATAATATATCTCAACTGTTATTTATTTGAATGAATCATAATAGGATATAATTGGTAGCTAAATAAAAAAAGCTTTAGTTTGCACTATATAAATATAGACAATATTTGCCACCTTTGTTAAACTAAAATACAAAGACAAATTTCTTGTTATCTTTAATGCCCTAGGTTTTAACATTATACCTTTTTATTATATTATTTTTTGCAGTTACAAAATTCATTTTTGTTATAACCTAGAATTACTCATTGTTTACTTGTAATATTGAAATATTATAATTAACTATTTTAAAGTTTTTAAGGGTCTTAGTCAAAAGTTTAAATTAAGAAAGTAAGAAGTTTCTGTAGCATTGAGGATAGTAATTAAGTATTTCACCTGTTCTTTATGAAAAATATCTTTAATCTTAAAAAGCTGTGTGTTTAGTACAGCTTAAAATTCAGGCACAAAGATTCAATAAATACAAAATAAGAAAGAATAGAATTTAATATTAACTTTATAGTCAATTAAAGCAAGATCATTATATATCTTGGTCTATGATATAATTAAGGGTCCCCCACTTGAGATCTTATATATTTATTTAAATAACATAAGTGACATTGCAAATTAGGTAAATAATAAAAATAGAGAGCATTTAGTTATAAAATTTGTATCTTTGAGGTTATTAACACAAAAATTTTCCTGTCTTCATTGATACTTAAAATTAATAATTAGAGCCAAAAACTAGATGCAAGGTAATGGCCAGCAAAGTCACCTTTTTAACCCCAAACTGATTCAAAAATAATACAAAGTAAGTATGTTAAATCTAATTGACAAATGAAAGTACAGCTTTTACATGCTAATTGATGCCATAAATCTCGACCACAATATTTATTTAAACAATTTTTTATGATTATATGAATAAACATTGTTAAATCTAATAAAATTGCGTGTCTCATTTGCTATTCTCTCTGATTGCAAAAGTTTTAATTAAATTTGTTACAATAAACTTTAACAGTTTTACACTCTATTAATATCTATGCTATTTATGGGCTCACTTTTAATTATAAATTCCTCGATCTTGTCTTGTCCAACTTGTTAGTTCGGGTTCTAACCTCCCCCCTTCCATTGGCATAAAATTCGTTGGTCAGGCCAAATGCTAATGGATGGTAACGGGGGTCATAATGTTTAAATATCTCAAATAAAAGGAAATTTTTATGAAAAATGTCTTTACAAATAGGTTTAGAATAATGGTTTATGATCATGGGCGTAGCCAGGTTTTGGATTGGGGGGGGGGGCAAAACGTTTAAAAGTTCGGGGGGGGGGGACAAAACGTATTTTTTTTTAATTTTTAAGGGTTTTTGCATTGAAAATTTTTTTTTTCGTCATTAAGGAAGGGGGGCAACCACCCCCCTGCCCTCCCCTGGCCACGCCCATGTTTATGATAATGTATTCAAAAAAAAATATTAAAAAATATTTTGTGGAAGGTGGGGTCCTGGAAGACCCCGGGCATCTAAAACACTCTTAATCTTCAAAACTATTTAATAAAAACCAGGGGTTTGAACCCGCCCAAAATAAAATCGGGTTCGTGTTCGGGTTTGGCATAAATTTTGAATTCGGGTTCGGGTTTAAGGAATTGCGTTCGGGTTCGGGTTCAAGAAAATATTATATCAATTATATATATAATACTTACAAATAATTCTTGAGATAATTAGTATCGATTAATGAATGAAAAATGTCGGAAACATAAAAATATTGTAATTACAATCGTATGGTTTTCGTTACATTGTCATGATAGAGAAGACTGAGATATTCAATTCATAATATATTTTTGAATTAAAAACCCGAACCCTTATTTGTATTCATCGGGTTCGGGTTTTAAGGGTATTTTTAAAAATGGGTTAGGGTTCGGGTTCTGTAAAACATCGGGTTTTACCCGGTTCGGGTTCGGGTTCGGCACAAACCCCTGAAACAAGCCAAATTTGGCAGATATATTCTAGGATCAATTTTATTTATTAAACTAATGAAACCATGGGCGTAGCCAGCATTGGAATTAGAGGGGGGCTGATTTAGTGAGGGGCGAAATGAAGATTTTTTGAAATTGTAGCCATAATCTTAATAATTTTCAATAATCATTTTGAATTTAGAGGGGGGGCAGCCGCCACATCCTGCCCCCCGTTGGCTACGCCCATTAATGAAACCACAAAAATACCTAAGTATTTTTTAACTACTACTGAGTGTTAAAAAATAAATCCGAATTTTAGGCAAAAAGTCAATTATATTAATAGAGATCTTGTTAATATTGCGCTGATAGAAATAATTTATTTACGTGTAATTTAATTTTAAATGACAAATTACTATTTCTAAGACTTATTATACAATATTTTCTGACCCTAATGCTCGTTTTAAAATTAAAAGGATATAGTTCTTAGTTATTTACCTAAAACGTGTCTCAATTTATAAAATAGAGGAGGGAGATTTTACTGCAAACCAAACTAAGTAATCAAGATAATTAATGTATTTGATTTTTTTTTATTATGCTCTTTTCTCGTAGTATTGCTCCTAATTTCTAAAAACATGGATTTCTAAAGTTTGAACAAGCATGAAACACTAAGAAAGATTAAATTTAATTAGTACTAAAAAAAACTCGGGCCTTCGGCCCTCGTGGGAAGGGGGAGGGGAGAAGGGGAGGGGAGAAGGGGAGGGGAGAAGGGGAGGGGAGAAGGGAAGGGGGGACGACTCATCTTTACTTTGTATAAATGTATCATATTTGCTATGCAATTTATGGGCGAGAAAGGTGGGAAGGGGCGAGAATGCCTATAGGGGGGTATTAAATGCCTAATGATTAATTAATTATTTATACAAATTTTCCATTTATAGGCAAAATGTAATATAGGCAAAATGTAATATAGGCAAGGGTTAGGGTTAGATTTAGTGTTTGCATCTAGTTGCGTATTACATTAGTTTTTACGGCCTTTAGTGATTATGGGTCTAACAAACATTATATTATAAAACATCACAATGTTAAGAATTTGCAGAATTGTTGGGAGAAATTTTTGTTGAATTTGAACAATTTTTAATTAAAAAAATCAAAAATTTGGCGAATGGTCATTTTTTCTCCATTGGTCAGTACCAACAGATACTCTATAAGTCAATGATAGCCAAAAAAACGGAAAAAAAAATTTGATGCTCACTTTGGCCAATGGTCATTTTTTTCCATCGGTCAGCAGCCAGCACCGGTAAAAATGGATATAAATTCATAAGAGTAAAAAAAAACGAAAAAAAAATTTTCGAATCACATTTTGGCCAATGGTCATTTTATTCCATTGGTCAGCAGCCAGGACACGGTAAAAGTGGATATAAATTCATAATAGTCAAAAAAAACGAAAAAAAAATTTTCGAATCATATTTTGGCCAATGGTCATTTTATTCCATTGGTCAGCAGCCAGCGGACGGCCAAAAAGTCATAATAGCAATGGTTGGAACAGGAACAATCATAATAGTCAAAAAAAACGAAAAATATAATTTCGATTCACATTTTGGCCAATGGTAATTTTTTTCATTGGTCAGCAGCCAGCTGATGGCCAAAAAGTCATAATAGCAATGGTAGTAACAGGAACAATTATAATAGTCAAAACTAAAACGAAAAAAAAACTTGGAATCACATTTTGGCCAATGGTCATTTTTCCATCGGTCAGCAGCCAGCGGACGGCCAAAAAGTCATAATAGCAATGGTAGTAACAGGAATAATCATAATAGTCAAAAAAAAAACGAAAAAATAAACTCGGATTCACATTTTGGCCAATGGTCATTTTTTTCATTGGTCAGCAGCCAGCGGACGGCCAAAAAGTCTTATTATCAATGATAGTAACAAGAACAATCGTAATAGTCAAAACTAAAACGAAAAAAAAACTTGGAATCACATTTTGGCCAATGGTCATTTCATCGGTCAGCAGCCAGCGGACGGCCAAAAAGTCAAAATAGCAATGGTAGTAACAGGAACAATCATAATAATCAAAAAAAAACGAAAAAATCAACTTGGATTCACATTTTGGCCAATGGTCATTTTTTTCATTGGTCAGCAGCCAGCAGACGGCCAAAAAGTCATAATAGCAATGGTAGTAACAGGAACAATCATAATAGTCAAAAAAAACGAAAAAATAAACTTGGATTCACATTTTGGCCAATGGTCATTTTTTCTTTGGTCAGCAGCCAGTGGACGGCCGAAAAGTCGTATTAGCAATGGTAGTAACAGGAACTATCATAATAGTCAAAAAAAAGAAAAAAGAAACTTGGATTCACATTTTGGCCAATGGTCATTTTTTGCATTGGTCAGCAGCCAGCAGACGGCCAAAAAGTCTTATTTTCAATGGTAGTAACAAGAACAATCATAAAAGTCTAAAAAAACTCCGAGATTCTAACCCAAACCCTTGTAGTGGAGGGCATAGGGTAATTATAGCAATTAATATCAATGTTACCCAATTCAAAAACGAATAGATATACCTATGCATTAATTTAACGTAGCAATTAAAACCCGACCCCGCCCGAAAGCGAGGGAGATAGAGATGAGGGGTGGGGCACCTCTTTCTCATGCATTAATTTAAAAAAGCGATAACCTAATATACCCAATGCAAATAGATAGGGAGGATACAACGGACGGACGACGGACGGACGGACACCAAAAAACGAGCCCATAAATTGCATAGCAATTAATAAATGATAATCTTAGAATCAAATACCAACATTTCTAATTAACATGCCATCTAGGACACAATTTAAATTAGAGACTACAGTTGAAACTTCTTAATCGCAAATCGGATTATCGAGAAAATCTTTTATTAACCGCCTTTTTGTTTTTTTTTAAACGCTAATATTAACAAAAACATCTTTTATTGACAAATCGCTTAATAGTTCAATATCGGATATTTACAAACATTTTCGTGTCCTTAAATCAACCAGATGATTATATAAAGTATTGTTTTATTGCGAAGCGTAAGAAATGAATATTTAATATAATGTACATATACTTTTATTTCCATCGTTTAATCGCGAAATATCGGTTAATCGCGAATTTTTCTCAGGCCCGAGGCTTTGCATTTAAACGGTTTTGACTGTAGTTGGACTAAATTATCCCTATTAGATATACCTATCTCGATTAGTATGTGAATAAAAAATTAACTATAGCATACTGATGAGCTCCAATAAGAGCGAAAACGTTATATGACTGTTTTTATTTTCGGGTCACATTCTAAAAGCATAGGTATAATTAGCCAAACTAGTCTCTAATTTAATTTTGTCCTAGATGGTATGTTAATTAGAGTTATCATTATATGATTCACGGTTACCACCCGTCTTAAATGAGGTCCTCTTTATATAAACCCTAACTGGAATCGTATTTAAAACCTTATTTCGACAATATATTAAATAATCCTAGAAAGTTTTTTGCAGGTGCATCCATCACATAAATTTAAAGTCTCTTTTCATTAGAACCAGAGTGTGTTATTTTTACAATAAAGAAAATTGATGATCTAACAATAATTGTATTCCTAAAGGTATAGTTAGTTGGTCATGACAGCCAAATATATAGTTGACATGAACAAAATTTAAATTTTAAAATTAAGTTAGAGTCGAATGTAAATTTTAATTTTCCAAATGTGAAACTCGTAGCCTTAGATTCCAACATTAATGGTTCTAACTAGATACCGGCCCGGCCAGCGAGTCTGGTATGGGGTATATTATATTCATCAAAAAATTACGAGCCGGTGTGGTACGGCAGAAGCCAGCCGTGTTTTATATGAGCCGTCAATCAATCATTTTGACTGACATATTTTTTACTAAGGTCCATTTTCGCTATTTTTACGTGTTATGTTTATTCTTTTTAATAATATTCTATATATATTTTTGTAAATTTTGATAGCTGAAACTAATTTAGGTTGGTTTCTCCAATAAAATATTATATATATTTATAAATTTTGATAAAGCTGGAATCTAATTTAGGTTGGTTTCTCCGAATAAAATATTATATATATTTATAAATTTTGATAAAGCTGGATTTAATTTAAGTTGGTTTCTCCTCCCTTCCCCGTAAAAATAAATATGTAAAAACAGACTAATCATTATAAGTTTTATTCAAAATTATGCTAAAAGACAATCATTAAGGTAAGCAAAATGGTTGGCATAATGCGTAATATAAATACCAAATTTTGAAGTATTATTTAAACGTGGGGAATATAAGGCCCAACATTTTAGTACAATATCGCGTTCCTGCGAGGTGGTGGAAAATGATTTAAACTTAAAAAGGTTTGAAGGGAGAATTAAGGAATATATTGGGAAGATTGGAAGGAAGATAGAGGGATATGTTGGGATACTATAGTCACACGGCCGGGTGGATGGCAGGGGGAAAAAGGTAAAGGACTCTCCCAGCCACAATATACTTTTAATTCGATTTTACTACATGGTATTTTAACTAATTTATTTATATCCGAGACTATTACAAGAATTAAATAATGAATGAAAAAATCAAACAACTCTCGATACACTATGTTGTGTATAAAATCACTGATGCGTGTTCATAATGATCAATAGGGAAGAAATAACAAATACGTGTAAGCGCGTGGGGGGGGGGAGAAAGTATCTCACACGTAAAGAAAACTAAATGTAAAGATGATGTTTTAACGCGGTGAGATGAAAAGAACTCAAAATCAACGAACTTGCAGTATAAAGTAAGGAAGGGAGGGAAATCGAATAAGTATGTATGAGATAAGCAGTTTTACAAGGGGTTGGGGGAAAATCCTTAACTTTTGTATAAGAGGACATGGGGGTGGGAGAATATACGATTATCTCCGGATACGACACCTTACCTTTTTCAAAAAAAATTAGGGCCAGGGGTAGGGATATATGTAGACAAAAATTTATCTGATAAACTCGCCTGGTTTACAATATTGAAACATATAATTATAGAACTAATGTAATATATCGAAAATACTATACTAATTATACATAATTAACCTCGCTTATTATTATATACGACATGTGTAACCTTCAATAAAATCATGTGGTTTTTTCATTTGAAGGATTAGGTTGTTCATGGCAAACGGGATGTATTTATAAATACCTCATTTATGGCTTGTGGGAATAATCCTGGAATAATCCTATCTTCCCCACACTTTAAATGGGCAAGAGAATCCCTGCTCTGTGACAGAACCGACCTGAATTTTCCTGGAGGGGGGGGGGGGGAATTTGCTCCAAACTATTTTCAAATTACTTTTCCGTCTTAATTATTTCCTTTCTTCTTGTTGAATAACTTCTGTTACAACATTAATCCGCTTTTCAAATATTCAAATCGTATTTGGACATTTAATATGGTAGAAAAAATTTAATCGACAAAAAAATTAATAAATTTTTTGGGCTATTTAAAGTTTAATAAAGAAATTATTTAATAGTTTAAGAGAGGAATTGGATAAAACAATACAAATTTTAGTATGCAAAAAACTAATAATGTGCTTTTTGGGTAGTTAAAGTTTAGTATAAGGGAGGAATGATTTATTGCCTACTTAATAACAATGTCTCAGTAGTAACACGATGAACGCTGGGTGTTAACACGAGCTAAAATTCTCTTAAAAAATCTCAATCACGCCTATACCCAATCCCATTGGAGGGAGAGAGTGTGAAAAAACCATTAATCATCCCTTTACCCAATCAAAAGGGGTGTTTGGAAAAAACACGCTGGCTGCTGACACCCTACACCTGCATGAACCCGATTTAAGGTAACCAAACAGGCTCGGACTAGGCCTAAGTATAAGTAAGGTCTGACTCGGCTAGCAAAACTATTTAATTAAATGTTTAAATTTCAATGCATAAAAAATTGTGTTTTGTTCTTTTTAAATATGATGTTTTTAAAAATTTATAGCTATTTAATTTTTACGATAATGAGTTAATCTAATATTGATTTTTCCTCATCCATTATTCATAAAATTTGTTGATGTTTAAATTAGTGTATCCCAAGTGTTTTAATCTTCTAATACGGTTCAATAAATGCAATATATAAAAAAATATGTAACTTCGCTCAAAGTTTTCATAATTTATATTTGTCTAAATCCAAAAACTTGTTGAAATTTATCAAAATTCTGGCTAAAATTTCAGAAAATGTTTATTTTGCCCCTCCCTAAATCATTTTTGCCCCTCGAATTCCAATTCTGGCTACGCCCATGGCTACAAGTGCTCCTAGGAAAAATTAAACGGAGGGGGGGTCATTTGTTAGAAGTAATAAAAACCTGTTTAGGACCGAGAATAAGCCGTAAAGGTCTGTTGCAGATCTTTAATTCAAACTACGGCCCTAATTGGCATATTCAGACAAATTGAAAGGAGTTTTTTTGCAAGAAAGAGACTACAGGCGATATTTTACCTGTTAGAGCTTACTCTAAATAGACATAGCATTGACTCTATTATTAATGCAATTTTATCAAAAATCCGTCATAGATACTAAATGTATATAATTTTAATTATTTTTTGGTTTAATAGTATTAATTACCCAAATACCCCCCCCCCCTTCCGTTTAGATAATTTTGCCTACGCCTGGTTTAAAAATTTGAAACATTTAAGAACAACAAAAAAAATAGATTTGCATTGAACTGATATATTAAATTGACTTGAAAATATGGCAATCCATAACAAATTTTTTCTTCAAGTTCAAAATGTCCTTTTTTTATATTGAAAACTTATACTGCTTATATTGTAGTGAGCATCTTGAACACTTAACTAGGATATCACCCAGAAGCACTCCTATCTAAAATTTCATCTAAAACTTTTTATATAACCAGTGTAGTATAACAGAGGCCAGTAGTGTTAAATATAAGCTGTCAATCAAACAAGGTCAATTTTTGCTATTTTTAGGCGTCATGTTTATTGTCTTTAATAAATTAATAGACTAACATTTTGGTCATAACATTACATTTTTAAAATTGTGGGGTTATAAATTTTTATATAATTAAATATAGACAAATTATAAATCTATTTGATTTATTGTTGTTATATATTATAAAATATTACATATATACTTATGAATTTTTATAAAGCTGGGATCTAACTTAGGGTGATTTCTCCCCCCCCCCCCATAAAAATAAATAAATATTTGTAAAAACAGACAAATTATTATAAGTTATAAAGAGAACAATACAAATTTTAGTATATGCAAAAAATTAATAATGTGCTTTTTGGATAGTTAAAGTTTAGTATAAGGAAGGAATGATTTATTGCCTACTTAAGAACAATGTCTCAGTAGTAACAGGATGAACGCTGGGTATTGACACGAGCTAAAATTCTCTCAAAAAATCTCATCAATCACGCCTCTACCCAATCCTATTGGAGGGAGAGAGTGTTGTAAAGCCAATCATCCCTTTACCCAATCAAAAGTGGTGTTTAGAATTACCACGCTGGCTGCTGACACCGTACACCGGCTTCCGCCCCTCGGGTAATATAAGCTCCTGGATAATATCAATAGCTCGTTTTTAAAAGCAATTCAGTCATAATATTTTTAGTTATGTTTAAATTTATATTAATATTAACAAATTTTTATAGTAATTAATTAATCACAAATTTTTATAACGTGAAATTAAGCAAACAATACCAAACAAAAGTGTTTTAAAATATTGGGCATTTAAGATTGTTATCAAAATTAAATAAAAAATTGGCTTATTAGCTTTACCCTTTCAGGCAGTTTATAGATGAATTTGATCAACCACCGATAAAAATTTTAGCAGATTACAAGGATTTATCAACATTATCAGGGATATAGCCGCCTGTGATATGTGATCAATATTTCTTATATTGAAACCATACAAGCATTAAAATTAAAGGCGCGCTTATACAATCCTATTTATTAGAATTGCTTGCAAATAGAAGTGTTTGATAGAATTTAAATAACAACAAATTAATATCGACAACAATTATTTTTTTAAAATTATTTTGAATGCCATTCAAACGCAGCATTAATTATTAAACTTATAAGAGCTTCAAAGTTAACTTTGAATCAAATTTCCACGAATAGATTTTATTTACATAACAATTAATATTACTCGGCAAAAGAGTTATTTTGTATGACTTTTTCTTAAAATGCCAACAAGGGCTTAGCTAGGTAGAGGTAGCTACTCCCTTTCACCCCACTAAATAGAAAATTTTTATATTTAAATCATGGTAAAATTTCTTTAAACTTTTATTTTCTGCCTCCCTATTCAGTTTATATTTTTTATTATTATGTTTGTTCATGGGCGTAGCCAGGTTTTGAATTAGGGGGGGGGGGGGGGGGGGGCAGATTAAAAAAAAATTTATTATCCAAAAATTTTCCTGAGAGCAAAAAAAAAGGTCTCGACTATCCAAATCCAAAAATTTTCCTAAGAGCAAACGCAACTCCCCTAATTAGGCCTGCCCCCCCCCCCTGACAAATTAGGGGGGGGGGGGCAGGGGGTCCGGCTGCCCACCTCTGGCAAATTAGGGGGGGGGGGCAAAACATAATTTTTTATGGTTTTTGTATTGCAAAAATTCCTTTTTTTTTAAATTAGGGGGAGAAGCCGCCCCCCCCCTGCCTACGCCCATGTGTTTGTTAATAAACACCTTATTACGTGAAAAGGGCATGACGCATGAAAGACATGTCTCTTTAAAATTATACCAAAGCATATACCTTCTTCATTTTATTCTGCTGAGTCGATCGATGCCTTCAATACAAACAGTCTCTGAGATAGTTCTAGGAGGGTAGTTGACCTATTTTAATTCTACCATACTCCATCTTTCTTTCTTTTTATATATAATACACGTGATCTCTGTCTCTGAGTAGTTAGGGGGGGGATTGAGAAGAGATATCACAGGTTATTTTCAAAGGTGAATTTATTTTCACAATTGAATAAATACTTACTTACCTAGCTAGACCTTAATCATAGAAGTATGCGTATGAATTAGAGTTAATATAGCAGAGTGCACAATTTAGTCCCAGCTTTCTTTGAATATCACCGAAATTATCAACTGCTTCATGATAATTCCAAATTTTTTGATCAAAAGTAAAACTTATTTATGAACTTTTTTTATACATTTTTGAAGGATTATTTGTTTAAAGGAATAGTCTTAGTATTATATGAATTGCAAATCGTTTATAGGTTGGGCTTGGGGTCAGTGGAAAATTATAGGCTTTTAAATATAATAAAAAAAAACCGGTTATGTGATGTTAACTTATTCATACATTTTTAGACTTTTTAAAAAAATTTATGGAGGAAGTGAGAAGATATTTTATCCCATTATAATTGAACATATAATATTTTCAAGTAGATTTATATATATTTTGTGACAACTAGTTTATTATGTTTCTATTGCACTTATTAACCCATCGTTGAACAAATGAGCATTATTTATTTGTATAAATATTCCATTTACTAGCAATTTTTTGTTGCAAATCTCTTGGTGTATTTAAAACAATTTTTTTATACAATGAAATATTCCAACTATTTTCAAAAGTTTATTTATTGTTTATCATATTTAATATTAGATTATCAGATATTGTTCAAAAATAATAAAACAAATTTAAATGTGACCTATTCTAGATATACTAAAACTAAAACCGCTTCTAAAGAGTTTAATTTTTAAATTTTAACTTTATCGGTAAAAATCCAGTAGAAAGCCTCAGATCTCTCATAAGAGGCAGCGTAAATCTTTAATAAAAGGTATGTTAGGGCTTAAATTAGTTTACATTCCAAAAAATACTATATCATTTTAATTTAGGTAGACAGTCTTTTTATATAATTTTGACGATTGGTTTGTTATAGGAAAGTTAGCTAAAACTGCCCTAATCTATGCATCATTGACAATCTTCGTGCTATTGCTCTTGTTCTGGCCATATGATGAAGGAGGCTTGGCCACGATAAATGGATTCAAAAATCGGGTTAATATCAATTACCGATATATGTTCCTCTACGACACACACAAAAATGAAAAAAGAGAAGAGATTACAAGTTAATTTTTAGTTTAATATCTAAATGTTTTATTAATATAAATAAATTCCTTTATTTTTAAAGTTTTGCGCTTGATTAACCAAAAAAATTAATATTGACTCTGGTAACATATTTATATAAAAATAACTTGAACTTATATAAATTTTTTCATTTATAAAGCACCCCAAACCCCTAAAAAAGTAGCCGTGATTAAATCTCTAAACATCGGAAAGCATAAGAAAACTCCCTATTCGTTACCCGACCCCGACACTTTACTCAAGGGATCAACAGATGTACCCGCGATTTTTAACGATTATCAAAAAAAATATGACGAACAAATTGATAATACGATTGAAGACAAGCAGATAAATTATAAAGATTTGTACGAGGGTAAATTTGTCCGGCATGTTAGTGATGTTTATGATTCTCGAGATAAATCAGCGGATATGAAAGAAGATTTTAGCATTAATGTAGAAGATAGTTCTACGGATGATTCTAATAACATCGATGATCAAACCAATGAGGATGACGATTATTACTCCAGTGGTAACTCTAAAAATAGTTATTTTTACCTATAAAATCATTTTCTTTTATTTAATTTTTGTTTAAGTACTTCGAACAAGTTTGTCGAAATATTATGTCAACAAAAAAGACCCTTTGTGGAACTATTAACGTGAAAACTTTTAAAATCTTAAATAAATTTTAATATTCCAAAACTCTATTGAAAAAAATGTTTGAAAAGGTGGGAAGCTGCGCCATGTTAATCAAATAAATTAAAGGCAATTTATACCTCTAGCTCTTTTTTTATTCGAGCATTTTGGCACGCATAGGCATGTCCATTCTAAATTTTAAAATTAAACATTAATATGTCGAGTTTTGTCGAAATAATTAATAAAATATTAATATTTGGCACAAAATTTAAAATTATAATTGAATGTAGATAGCGAAGACGATACTCCCATAGACCCTAGGCATCTGTGCGACGGAATCGAGATTTCTCAAACCCCAGATAAAGGCTTGGAAGATTATATTGATACAACTTTAAATAAAATCCAAAATTTTAAGTTTAGCCAATACAAGACGAGCACAGAGAGTGGTAGGCGGCATAAGAAGAAATCCCTGATCAAACGTGATTTACCATTTAAATCTTCTCTCATGTCAAGTCGGGTCAATTATAACCCGGCCCACAGGATAAGGCGTAAGTTCGAAATTAAAGCCAGGCTAAAGGTTGGGTCCAAAGCTCAGGCTTTACTACATGGCGACACGGACCAGCGGTGGGATCAAGAAAAATATTTTAGCTTAGCCGAAAAAATATCGACCGAAACCGCTAAAAATAGCGTGGAAATCGATGAAGACACCTTTAACCCTTGGCAAATACTAGCGAATTGGGTAACCCACGCTCAAGTTACCCCAGAACGGGCGCCCATAATGGGAACCATTTTAGATGTGATATCTAATATTCCAGTAAGCGGGATAAGAGCGCCTAAAAAAATGCGAGGTTCTACGATGAAATTGATCTTAGAACTGGAAGGTGGACAACAAGCCATATTTAAACCCAGACGTTTGGGCTTGGATAATTTGGTTCGCCATAGATTTTGGCCAGCATTCCACGGCAAAGAAAGATACAACTGCGAAATTGCAGGATTTCACCTTAGTAGGTAATATTTATACCCTATTTATGGTCCACGAAGGTTTTAGAATAAAATGATATTGGTCCGTAAATAAAAATTTTTATTTGTTGATTCCACATTTAAATAAAACACTCGAAATTCTTCATTTAAAATCCTAAAAATCTAAATTGCTAAAATTAAAGTGAAAACAAATTTATATTCATACTATTTCATATTAAATCAAGCTTATACTTAAATTACATTAAAACCAATTTGAATCTGAGAGGCCATTTATTTATATGATTATTTATCAGTATTGTCTTATCATCGCGACTAAAATGCAAATTAATAGATGACCGAAAAAGTAATTTTAAACAATGCCAAACGTTTTATATATTTTTTTTTGCATGTGAATTAGAATCTTAAATTTTCGACAAACAGCCATTGTCGTCGGAAGGAAATTACATTTAACCAAAGATTTACTATCGGTGGACGAGCTTGGGGTTCTGCGCGATATAGAAAATAGCGGTTAGTGTTTGCTATAAAATTGTGATAAAATGCTAAATAAACTCCTTTTCTCATTGAATTTATATGTTTTTATAAGAAAGAAGTTAGAATTTAATTTAAAATATTTAATTGAGTTTTTTGATCCAGATAATGGAAGTTACTGTTTTCGAATCAAAAAGAAGAAGAAAAAACTGTGCACACAGGATGGTCCTTATTTGGAAGGAGCGATAATTCTATTACTACCTAAGAAGTTGAGTATAATGAAAAATCCATGGCACCCAAAATTTTGGGACAAATATTACAAAAGCTGCGATGCCAGACAAATGTAATTAATTTTTTTTACAATTTACAAGTTTTTTGTAACAAGTATTAATATATAGTAAAAAGAATTTAGTCCATAAGTCACTAAATAATTCGCTAAAAAATATAATCAAGCATCAATAAATTTATAATTTAGCAATTTATCCAAATAAATTTTAAGTTGTGTATAGTTTAACAAGGGTCTAGTGATGAATACCCGTCAAAGTAGCAGAATGAAGAAAAAGTAGCAGAAAAATATTTTTTTAGATAATCAAGATTTTAGAATTAAATCTCAAATGGGGAGGGAATTTCTGATGTATTCCTAACCCTAACCAGAACCCTAACCCTAACAATCTTGATGAATCCTGACGATATCTGACCAATTTGGCTGCTATTTTTATGCTACTTTGACCGGGTGCCCTAGTGATGTTATAGAAGAGAAGGGAGGGGTGGGTACTAATTTAATGAAGATTTAAAGATGGACAGAATGATTCTCGAACTTTTTGACTATGATTGTATTCAAAAAATTGCGAGCTCCTTGCACTCTAATGAAATTAGTTTGACAATTAATTCGTAACTAATTAATAGACAAAAGTGATTGGGGCACTAAACAAACATAAAATACCTAGGGCTTTGCTAAGAAGTAAGACGAGCGCGAAAAATGGATGGCTTTTTATATTTAACTTCGCTTTAATTTACTGCCGTTTTTGTGCGAACGGCGTCAGAAGTATCGGATAAATTACTGTGACATAGTCCTATACAAAGGACCTTAATTCAAATCCGCTTAATTATTAAATTGACGTGTTGGAACATCTGAATTTAATAGCTATTAATTGAAGCTTTAAATGTTGTGAAAAGGCTTATTTCAGTAATTAACTTTTATTTTGCAAAATCTATATTAATGAGTAAATTTGGTTTTACAACTTTTTTGTTCCGAGTTTAATTCATACTTAACACTTTTTATTAATGATGTAGTATAGTTGATTTAATTTGAAGAACTTAATTATATTTCGGCATAATCCGGATTTTATAAACTTGAAAAATTCTGCTAAATGAAAATTCTTAATGCCTCCCATTATAATTTTGTGCTCCATAGTGGCAATTTTAACTGTTCAACATCGATGTCACTATATTTATTATAGGTATGACACAACAAAAGCGAGTTGCAAGCAAAACATCAAAGATACGTTCAAATCCAAGAAAAAGAATAATTACGAAGTTACTAAAGGCATTAGCTCGATCGCAACTTTGTTGGATGTTGTAGATACGTGCATATACGACTTTATCTTAGACAACATAGACCGGAGCAGTTTTGAGTACGTTGTCAATGATCCAGATGATGGGCCTAGCCAGGCCTCTCTTCTTATGATTGATTCGGGAAATTGGTAATACTTTGCATTTTACATTTATTTCTGTTGATGTAATTTAATAATTAAAGATAATAATATAAAAGCGTTTAGAGCGGATGTCTCAAATAAATGCTATCATCATGGGCGTAGCCAAGATTGGATTTAGAGTAGGGATTAATGAATTAGGGAGGCGAAAAATGATAATTTTTAGTAATTTTCGTCATAATTATATTGAATTTAAAAAAAAAATTGGATTTAGAGGGGGGCAGCCGCCCCTCCCTGTCACTCCCCTGGCTACGCCCATGGCTCTCATCAAATTAGTAACTAATTTGTCGTCAAGGATTAAAAAAATATTTAGAAAGTTGTATAGATATAGATATCCTTATAACAACTTTGAGGATGATGTTAGAGATGATGTTATGCCTATATAAAGATTTTCTAAATTCGTATGGTTCCATGGGCGTAGCCAGATAGTGGCAAGGAGGGGGCGGCTGCCCCCCTTTAAATTTTTCGAAATTTAAAATTATATGGCTACAATTCCTAAATGTTACCATTTTGCCCCTCCCTTTATCAATATTGCCCCCCTCTAAATCCAATCATGGCTGCGCCCATGTATGGTTCCACTTACTATTTTATTAGAAACAAAATAAGCTTTGCTGTAAGGTTTGACGTATTAATTCTTCGGTTTATTTTAGTATGTTACCTATAAATTTTGTAGGCTATCATTCTTTAACTCTAATATGCTAAATTATTCCATTATAAAATTCTTACAAAACACTCATTTAGTGTTTTTAAAACCGATTTGTTTAGATTGATATCGTTTTAGCATATTTGTTTCTTCTTAAATTTTAATGTTATTCATCTAAAAATCACACTTTTGAGTTTTATGATAAATCGCTCCTGTTCCCCCTATGTTCCAGCCATTACAGACATTGTTGAAAACTAATAACTTAACTGTTAAATCATTGAGATGTTTGAAACAGATCACTTAAAGTTTAATAAAAATTTTATGACAATCTGTATTAATAATGTTTGACGAATATGTATGGCTATCTAAAATAGGTTGCATTATAAATTGAGAAATGTTATTGCTCTTAAATCATTCAAGAAACAAATTGCAACTCCTGTAAGTTGGTTAAAATGATTGTCTAGCTTTACACGGTCCTTATAAAATTTATTTTTTAAATCCTGTTTAATTTAAATTGATGGGATATCTTTTTAACCTCGACATCTATTTGCAATTTAAATTAATGTTGAAAGGACTGACCACCAGCCTAGATGATAAACAGTCATGGAAAGAAGAAATCTATTTGCAATTTAATGGCATTCTAAATTTGTAAATTAACTCATATATATTAAACATGTTTGTTTAATATTGGGGCGTTGTTGATTACTTTTTTAAGGTATTCGCATCTTACAGTTGAAAAATGTTCAAAATATCTTAATTAATTTTTTACTCTCTTGTTTAGTCTATATCAACATGAGGTATAAGAAAAAGGATATAAAATAATTCCAAAATGAAATGGTTAGAATTGAATTAAAATTTAAACGCATTTTTAAGCAAAGTTATAATGCATCAATTTCAAAATATTTGCTTATTAGTTTCCCTGATCCTGGAGTGGATACATTTACCACGTTAGCCCCGCTTTATCAATGCTGCATGTAAGTCGAATATATATATTAGTGCTGTAAATGAACGCGTTCAATGTGAACGCGTTCACGGAACGCGTTCAAATTTTATGAACGCGTTCACGAACGGCGTTCTTTTATTTTTTGGTGAACTTTGAACGTGAACGCGTTCCTTTTTTTGATGAACGCGTTCGAATTTAACGTTCGTTCAATTTAACCCCTTTTTTAATTTCATTTATTTGAAAATTAATGTTAATCCGAATTTTTAACAAAAAAGTCTTATATTTTTTAATCAGCTATTTTTCCTGTTTTCTATTACCAATTCCGAAATACTTTTAACATACTATAACGTGCAAAAGAAGATAAGATTAAAGTTAATTAATATGATATTATTAATTATTATAGTTTAATTTATAGGTTAATATGGACAATCATAATATTATATCGTGTCTTCTTCAGATTCTGAATATTTAAAATCAGCAGATGAATTGAAATTGCCATGGCCAAAATATGATAAATATTTTTCACTCATTTCATATAAAGGACCGAATTCAATAAACTAAATGTAAAAAAGAATAATCTTTTAGTTTTTTGAAAAAAGGGTTTGAAAGCCCTAGAATTGATAATGAAAGAACTATCATCGTTTTTTTTTGACGAGGCAGTAAAGGGAGTGCGGCTTGGAGGATCATATCTTATCGCACTTTTTTGAAGCGAGGGATAAAACATTAAATCTTTTTAATAAAATTCCTGCTTAAAAAGATTTGTTTATTAAGTACAATACTCCAATCCCCTCATCTGCCCCTGTGGAGCGGGTTTTTAGTATAGCTAATGCTGTATTAACTGCCAAGCGTTCCTGCTTATCAGGCGACAATTTTGAAAATAAATTATTATTAAAAATAAAAATTAATAAGAAAATAGATTATAGATTATATTGATTTATAATTATATTGTCGAAATAAAACTATTATTTTTTATCATGGCTATTTATTGTATTAAAAAATATAAGAAATTTATTTATATTAAATTAAATTTTAAAAAATTAATCATAAAATTTAGGACGAACGTAAACGTGAACACGTTCATGAACGTGAACGCGTTCCTTTTTTTATAAACGAACTTGAACGTGAACACGTTCGATTTTCGTCAATGAACGTTGAACGCGTTCGATTTTTTTACAACTGTTTACAACAGCACTAATATATATAAATTATTCAAAAAAATTTCACTTTATTTTTGTAAAAGATCATGTATTTTTTGCCAATATGTAGTGTAAATTTAATGGCTTTCAACTTATATAATTCATTTATTTGTTATATACTGGTATATCATTCTTAAAGTGTAGTCAAACAATTTTTTATATTTTTGACAATCCCTTCAGGCGCGGTCGCTTTAATTGTAAAAGTTACAAAATTTAATAAAAATTAATAATTTTCTACTCTAAAATTAAATTCTCCGCCTCCAATGAAGGTTAATTTGGTAAAAGATCAACTTGTAACAAATGAAGTTTATAGGCCCTCAGTACTTCTTTAATTTATTCGAGTCACTCTCTTTATCCACTTCCACACTAACAAATTGCTTAAGTTATAGACTTCAACCCGGTAGGACAATCCTAAATATTTTAAAAATATCAATTTTATTATTAGGGAAATTTTGTTATTTAAGCCATTATAATAATTAAGTTTGACCACAAAATTATTAACTCCCCTCCTAACATTTGCAAGGCTAACAGTATAAATTTAATTTTTGCGAACTTTAAAAGGATACGTCAAAGTACCCACGACAGGTTGCTGCTATTGAGAGGTAATCGCCTGAGTACCTTGCTCAACGTTTCCTTATCAATTGATCATTTATCACCAGTTTTAACGAATCCATACTTTGAGGCTATTAATCGCAGGATGCATTCCCTCATGGCTACCATCGATTGGTGCTTTGCACAGTATGGGAGAGAAAATGTCCTTATAACCGATTCTCAGATGCAAGATCCTCTAATTAATTTTTTGTTTTGATTATATCACTCTTCTCACAATAAATTGTTATATATAACGACTATTTGTTAATGAATTTTATTTCAACGTTACGAATCACCAGGCTGCAGCGTATAATAGAGAGGCTAACTCACACGCATGCTATATTTTTATATTAACAGTTGAATTAAGCTTTTAGTTAAATTTATTATCCACATTGATGGGTTACACTCAAAAAGTATGATAATTATAGCAAAAAGTTTTAAAATGAAATCTTGTTAGGAACATTAGATTATGATTTATTAAGTATTTAGCGATAAATCTCTGAAAGGTGCAAATATAATTGGACATTAAAAGCCCTAATTGACTTCTTATTATAACAATTGTTTGGAATGGCAGAGCATTGTATGAAAAACGTTAATGCATTGATTTTAATTTAACGCCTAAGTCTAAATGTTATTTATTTAGTCAATTGTGATTCTTAGGGACTACTAACAACTCAATCTCATAAGGTTTTAAGCTTGCTTAACGATATAAAAACTAATTCTGCCAAATAATGTTTTGTTTTAAAGGTTTAAAATTTAAACTTTTTATATATATCTAAACCATTAAACCATAATGTCGGTTCGTATCAATTTTCAAGTCCAGGTGGGTCATACCTAATGTTTACAGGGTATTGGAAATCAATATCTACTGTACCACTTCGTAATGAAAAATTATGATAAGATCAGCGTATTGGGTGAAGGGAGCAATTCCTTTGTATATAAAGTTCTAAATTCGAAAGATAACAAGTAAAGCTTTATGTGAAAATTTTGAGCGTTTTTTAAACATTTCCATTATATTACAATATGACCTACTTTGTTGCTAAGAGAATTCAATTTGCGTGTGTTAGTATTGATTTTATTTGTAATATAGACATTATGCGCTCAAGCTTATAAAAAGAAAACATGAAAATGCTGATCAAATCAAAACAAGTGAATTTAATGAGGGTCAACTTCTAGCCAAATTAAAACATCCAAATATAATTGAACTATTCGATTACTTTTATATCGATTCCGATCCAATCCTAATTCTTAAATATTGCGAAAATGGAACATTATTGGAATTCATAAATAAGGTTCGTGAAAGTCCAACAAGCCCTAGACTGATTCCAGAGATTCTAATAGTACACTGGTTTACCCAGATACTCGATGCCCTTCATTACATACACGCGAGGCATATCATTCATAGAGATATTAAACCACAGAATGTGTTTTTATCCGAGGGCAAAATGCGTGCCTTTCTTGGTGATTTTGGGATTTCAAAACAAGTCGATAGCTCTTCCATGATATGGGATAATGGAAATGGCTTGGCTAACACATTTGTTGGAACCCCAAATTACATCAGCCCCGAAGTAAGCTTAGGTAGACCGTACGGAATCAAAGCTGACATATGGTCGTTGGGTTGCCTTCTATACGAGTTATGTCATCTGAAGTCACCGTTCGTGGCTTATACTTTGAATGATTTATTCGTTAAAATACGCTCTGCTGATATCGATTTTATCGGATCATTGTTTTACAGTGTTGAATTGGTGTATGTGACAAAATGGATGATGCGAAAATTTGATGGGCAGAGACCAGACTCTAGTGAATTAATACGATCTAGTTACATCGCCAAACTAAGTGAGTCAATCAATTTCATCAGATAACCTGTTGACAGCGTTGATTACCATGGGTATGGATGATAAAAATTTGTCAGATATTACGACTAATGCCCCATTACCATCACCAGACTTAAGCAAGCATCATTCTTTGGAAACCGATAAATATGCTCACATGCAAATGTTTACTCTAATTACTCATCAGAAAAATTGTGATGTCGACAATGCTGATATAACAATTGAGGATTGCTAATATATGGCGAATTTAAGGAAAACACGAGGTCTTAAATTAAATATATATTGTTTCGACCTAATAAGCTTATTTGCTTCGGTTGATTTATTACTTTGTGATAATAGAAAACCCTTTATATTTAATGAGCTGCTATAAAAAGATAGGCAAAATTGAGTAATGATTTTAAGTTACTTCAACCATTATACGCAGATGTTTGCGGCTAGAATTGTTTTTTACACAAACAATTTTATATTATAAATGATTAATTTCTAAATGTGCTGTAAATAAAACTATTCATCAGTGGATGGATGGCATGATGACAACAATGAATTTATTCATTCTCAAATAAATTTAATTAACACATAGTGACACGAATTGTTCGATATTTTGTAAAGCTATTTTGTTTCTCGTTGAATGCAGAATTGAGATTTAAATTAAGCTACTAAGTAAATAGTGTACACACTGGTCAATCCATAATAGAGCTAAACGTAGTCTAATAACGGAAGTAAAAATATGGGATAACAACAATTTTTAGACTTAGTTATTAGTGATATGCTTAAGATTATGTGCGTAGTAAGAATTTGAATTTATGAGGGGGGGGGGCTGGTAAAAGATTTAAAATTATCTAGGGAGCGACAAAATAATCTACAAAAATTTGACCATAATTTCAATAAATTTTTAACATTTTTAGATTAGCGGAGGAGGGTAGTTGTATCCTGCTTCACCCAGGCTACTATTTTGCTTAGGCTAATTGTTGTTTCATACTAGGCTTTACGATTTCTATAAACGCAAAGTCAGTAATTGATAAATACCTTGGTTTTATTAATAACTCAGTTTAAATAAAAAATAACAAATAAAGAAAAATATGTATCGCATAAAGCTATTTCCACAAAAACATGTAGCGAGCTAAAAGCTCTCATCTGCATAGACTTGAAGAACTTCTGAGAACACTCTACAACCTGCATGTTGATTATCAGATTCAGTGCCCTAACACAAACCCACTCACCTCATTTATCTACCTCACTGGTCGCGATTATTAATACCATTCTTATTTTCATATTTCTAATATTTTTTGTAATTATTCTTTTAATTACATAACATTGTTGCATTGTCCATTGTAAATATTACCTATAGAGACTGTTTAAAAAAGTATCGCAATCGATTAAAATATTATCAGACGATATCAAAGGATTTAGCGGTATTAATTCATCAACTGCTCACTGAAATATTTGAGTTTCATGCTTAAAAACATAAAGTCTCTACTATGAGAATATTGCCATTATAAGTACTGTTTATATACCCAAAATTTGTTTATAATATTTAATTAAGAGGCTAAAAAATGATAAAATTTATAACAAATTTTGGTAAATTATTAGCAAAAAACAACAGGATTACAATATACACAACACAATACATTATTATATTTTTTTGTATATCATTTGGCAAAATAGTACTAATTTATTTACATTTAAAATACAAAATGAAGCTGAAATTAAAAAATACATATTGCATAGTGATATTTCTATAGACAAATAGTTCACATTTAAAGGATTAGTAATCAAACGCACGATATTTAGAAAATAATTCAAATATTCAAATATATCTCATGATACAATTGCTCGATAAAAATGAATATATATATATCTATCTATGCATCTGACCTTACTAAATAATTGATAGCCCCATAATTATGAAGAATGAGCAATTATAATAATCAAGTGGTTGTTTGGAGCGCTACCCACTTCTGTGCAAATCGTAATATGTGCATTTCGTAATACAGGCAAGAATTGCTTATGCGCATGCGCAGTTATAACCCTCCGCGTTTGGTAAGTTTTCTAATATTACTATCTTTTATTTTGTAAATATTATTATCGTTTATTTTGTAAATTTAATGTAATCTAGGCAAAATGTAATATAGGCAAGGGTTAGGGTTAGATTTAGTGATTTATTTGATAATATGTATTACTTATTACGAAATGCACATATTACGAAATGCACCAGATTCGCGCTACCAAGTGACACAAAAGCAGCTGATAAAAAAAAAAAAAAAAAAAAATTTACCATGCTAATAAAAATTCGTCTGCTCAAGGCTATGGATCACTGATTATCTAGGTTACATATTTGTTGCAATGCGATTTTTTGTTTTCTTACTTATTTGTATATCTAACAAATATATTTCTACAGCATCAAGCCTATCTAATTATTTTGCATCAAAAAATATTATAAATATCTATAAATATATAGATTTTCTTTTGGTTTTTAATGACAAACCAAACTTTCCATTTTGGTTTAATCAAAATCCACATTCTCTTACATTTTTGGAAAGGATAGCTGAGGAAAATTGCAGTAAGATAAAAAATTAATTAATTGACACCTTTTTAAGATTTTTTGCAAAATGTAGAAGAGAGAAAGTTTTGCCAGGATATGCAGCATCGTGATGATAAAGTGACAGATTTAGATATTCAAGTATGCTAATCTTTGTATAAAAAAATTATTTATTTTTAGCTTCAGGCAAAAATATTGTTGAAAAAGCAATGGATCCCTCTAGTTAAGCAAAATAAACATATTGATACTTTACTTGGTAATGATTTATTGATCAAATGAATTGTAATTTTAGAGTGTTTATTTTTGATCTTTGGATTAAATTGTATTGATAATTACTATTATTAGCTCAATCCTTGCTGCTTCTGAATTTAAATCGTACTGCTGAAAGCATTGATGGCTACAATAGACTTATCAGTGTAAACTTTATAAACAAATGCATATTGTAAATAACTATTGATAAATTTATTGGATTATGTTTAATTTGCACAATCATTTTTTTCAACGATATGTCAATTTGACTAAAAAATTTATACTGAATAACTATACAATATTAAAATAGATATTTGATTATTAAGAAATATCCAGAGTTTGAAGGTGGATATTATGGGAGAGCATCTGCCCTTGGGAGATTGGATGTAATGAATATATGAATCACAATTTATAATGCAATTTTATTATAGGACACAAATTTATTGCAAGCTATTGAGGATTTGAGTCTAGCTATTCAACTTAGCACAATGAAGATGTCACCATACAAAAACATTTACATCATCCAAAGAGCCATAGTATTGTTTATTAATAAAAAGGATAAATAATATATAGACTAGGAATAAATTATATATAATTAAAAGCAAGTTCAAATTAATTTCCTTTTTTGGGCAAAGATTTTTAGGTTATAGTCATTGGCTTTCCTATTGAATACATCTGTATTTAAATTTTTGTTCATTTAGTAACTCATTGAAAAAGCATCAAATGAACTCAAACAAATTTGCTAAAAAGTTATAACTTCTCTTGCTTTGAAGAAAGGCTAAAGTCTCATTTAAATAAGTTGTTTATTCTAAAATTTAATTAATTTTTAGTGGAAATGGGTTAAAGGGCTTATGGTTACAATAAATTTATTAAGCAATTTTTCAAAAAGCTCCTTAAAACATAAGAATATGAAGAAGCATATAGACCAAGGAAATTACTATCTAAGGGCCCGTCTTAATATACGATTCAACTTCAAGCGCCATATTTTTGTTTGTCTAAATATGCGATATACATGTCGTGAAGTCAACAATTTTAGTTTAGTTACCATATGAATATGCATTAATAAGCGTAATTAAGGGAAAAATATTTGTTTTATGAGCCAAAACACAAAAATAGAAAAAAATGACGTGACGCTCGTATTAAGACGCGGCTATGTTTTAACATGCATTCGTTTTTTTTGCATCTATGCAAAATCGCATTTTAAGACGCACCCTAAGGGATATTTGCTAAATGACGTATTTTAAGCTTTGACCCTATAAGTAGGGCATTTTCTATGCTCCTCTTTAAGTGGTCCATAAAAATTAAAAAATATTTGTTAATTTTTGTTTAAATCTATGTGCTATTTGGTTAGATACATTGCAAGGCAAAATTGTACAAAGAAGCCATTAGGGATATAAGCTTGCTGATTAGGGACGAAAAGAAGTGGGAAAATTATTTCGCTAGAGCCATTCAATACCTGACTTTAGGCGTAAGCGTTCGATTTTGCATTAAATTTTTCATATAAAAAACCTTATAAAATATAAGAATTATTTTTTTAAGCTTTTTAATAATCGTTATTAACCTATCTTATTTCCCTGGGTAATGCTTTTATACTAAAACGCCATCTAGTATTTTCCTTAAAAAATGCTGCTATTTTTGCCTACTAAATTTTATAGTGCAAAGATTATGTAAAATTATGTTTATTACCCTTAGCTTTTTAAACTTACGACCTTTTTATCTCATTTAACCCTCGAGAGCATTCCTCAAAATCCCGAACGCGAGAGCACAGGTGGGGTCTATTTGACCCCATTTTTTAACTGCTTATAATTTTAAAACTATTAATTAAAAACAACTCAAATTTTGAATTTATGTTAGGTGAAGACTCTTAATCACAAATATAATTTTTGAGGAACAGTTAAATAATATTACCAAAGTTATTAACATTTTTCTGAAGTCACCTTTTTTTTCTTAAAATTAAAATGCCTCTCCTAAATTTGTCTCTCAACATCATATATTATGAAATAAATCAAAATAAACGTGATTTTTTATTAAAAGAATGTTCAAAATGTATTAAAAACACAAATTGTAAAAGATATCATCAAACGAAAAAAAATACATACATTTTTTCCAATAGAAAAAAACTTACGTGAGGGCATATGTGGGGTCCACAGGACCCCAAAATGCTATAACTCCAAAAGTAATGGACCAAAACTTATAAAATTTTACCCAAACCTAGTTTTTGATAAAATAATGGACTACTGAAAAGGCCAGATCAATTCGTTTTGAAATGCGTTTTTTATTCAAGTTTGTAACTATCGTGGGGTCTGTGAGACCCCACTTGTGCTCTCGAGGGTTAAAAATAATTTTATAACGTTAATTAAGTTCCATTTTTAAAGCAGATTTCCATTAAAATATGATTTTAAAAGAAATACTATCAATGGGCGATTATACAATAAAACTCAAAATAATAATAACAAAAAATTAACAACTAACTATTTTTTAGAAATTTTAGGAATGTTATTTTTGACATTAGCATCAAACAGCAAACGCCGAACTGGACCTTAGCATGGCTGTTCATTTGGAACAAAGCACCGATATTGGTAACTGTCCCGTCACACTACCCTATTTCGGTTCTTATATAAATCGTCAAGGTCGCATGAAGGTATAATTTACAATATTATTTATTGATTTTTGAGGATTTCTTGATTATCATTATGGGTGTTTAATGATCTTTTAATTTACAAAGGATGATTGCCGATGTTTAAGAATAATTATAGCAATTTAGAAACAAACTTATTATTTTTATTATCAGTTTGAGAGAATATAAAAGGCTAAAAAATAAATGTCAATAAGAAAAAAAATTATTCTTACCTGCAATTCCCTCTTAATTTGTTAAATTAAAAATTAGTTATTTTATAATTTCCAAAGCGGATATTTTTTATAAGCGTATTTACAACGACTGTAATGTAGTGGATGTGAAAACTTTGGTGGGGCACTGTTGAACAATTTCAAATTTTGCTATTATTTTAGTGAGCCTTTGTTGAATTTTGTATCAATATGACACATTTCGTTTCCCTCATAAATTTGTACACTACTATTACCTCTGCCTATATATTTGGATACGTATCTTTTAAATTTCCAACGAGCATTGCCATAGTTCTGCGCTGACTTAATAGCTGGGTATTTTTCAACCCAAAATCTGATTTAATAACTATAGGCGGGTTAAAAACCACGCCTTTCAAATATTTTTAAACAGTTACATGGGCGTAGTTAAGGGGGGGGGGGCAGGGAAGGGCGGCTGCCTCCCTCTTAATTCAAAAATTTGTTGAAATTTATTAAAATTATGGCTAAAATTTCAAAAAATGCTCATTTTGCCCCTATTTAAATTATTATTGCCCCCCTCTAATTCCAATGCTGTGCTGACTACGCCCATGAACACTTATAAAAGTTTTAATGCTATTTAACCCAAAACTCAAAACTTTTCTCAATTATTAAGTCGGGTGAGACCTGTACTGAAAATATAAAATATTTTTAAATCGGTTTGGGTTAAAATACAAGCTTAAATACGTTTGTTTAGCGTTGCTTTGATTTCTGAATTTAAAGTTTTTCATTTTTAATTTAATTTATATAGGAAACGTTAGCCATGCATTATAAGTGGGATCAGTGCGTAGACATACCACAAGCAATGTTTAATCTCGCAGATGCCCACAGGTAACGACCATTATATTTATCTTAAGTGTTTTTTTGCAATAGTAAATTCCCTAGGAGTCGTCTTTAATAAAAAAGATTAATAAATATTTACTATAATTCGTTTCTTGACCGTTGGGTGATTTATGCTCTTTTTAAAAAACCATATTTATTATACATTAATGACGTGGATCGTTTAAATAAATTTAATATGATCTCAGTAAATAACAATTTAAAAATTAACAACATCAGAAAATTCAAAAAACAAATTTTAATTCTCATTTGCTTTTTTTTGAACTATAAAATTTATCTCGGTAGCAACAGTTAATGAAGATCTAATTTTTTTACGAAACTCTAAATTAGTATTACTTTTCGGATATTAGATTACCATTTTGTTTCAAATGTAAATGTATTTCGCTCGTTTTTGGTTGTCCGCCCTGTCCAACTCGCTATTTTATAATAATTGCTATGGAAACTTATACGAATTTTTAATGGCGACTTTTATTTTGCTTCGCACATGGACTAGCTAATGACCGCTGGTTGGCTTAAATTTTTTCCACCTCGCTCGAGCTCAAATTCCATTTTTGCTTTAGGACCCCACTGATTACCTATGTATAAATTTCTTTTGACAACTTGTCTAAGAAGTGGCTTTAAAACGGATAATTGCGAAACTGGCAAATTAATTCCCTGCAAATTTAAATAATAAAGGATTTTATTTTAGAAAAAAATAACCATAAAAATTCAATAAATAAAAAATTTACCCGCTTTTATATGTGTTGCTTTAGGAAATTGGGCGATTACGAACAAGCGTCGCACATATTTAACGCTTTCATCAACAAATCTATAATTCTCCTGCAAGGCGAAGAGATCGCCTCTAAACCCATCTTCTACAGCAAAAATGGTTACTCTTATCAACACAACCCGATACACGGTTATTTTCATCGAGGCCTTTTAAAGTTTCAAAGTGGTAAAATAGTGGAAGCTAATGCCGATTTCCAGGTAATTTCAGTCACGGAAAAGTCTGCAAAAGACTGGCGATTAGCTGATTTTTGCTTTTGCAGTAAAGCTTATTAAGTAATATAGGCTCATGGGCGTAGCCAGCATTGGAATTAGAGGAGAGGAGAATAATGATTTAGGGACAGGCAAAATGATCATTTTTTGAAATTTTAGCCATGATTTTAATAAATCTAACAAATTTTTGGATTTAGAGGGGAGGAGCCGCCCCTTCCTACCCCTCCCCCTGGTAACGCCCATGCATAATCCTCCATTTTCGGTGAATTTTTATCAACGTGCGCACTTGTGCGGTAAATAGTGCAAAAGGTATGGAAGAGAGAATAATGAGATCATTGAAGGATTATCCTTCCATACGCAAGTTAACATTTAATTATTCAACAAAATGAATAACGTTTAGTTCGTTAATGTTTCTTCAAGAGTAGCGGTCTACACCCCTTACTTAATAATTCTTATCAGCTGTTCGCCAGTCTATTTTATTATTGTCTACGTACTCAAATGACTGCTGCCATAGCTCGGGCTAGTGTCGTAAAAACGGCTGGGTTTTGTTTGGTCGATCTTTGGTTTTAGTCGACTAAACATAAACATACCAAAGGTTTGAACCAAAAATTGAAAAATGTGCTTTTCATTACTTTCCTGACAAAACGGGTTTAGGGCTATCTTAAATGTTCGGCTTGAATCATGGGCGTAGCCAAGGGGGGGGGGGGCAGGGAGGGACGGCTGCTCCCCCCCCCCTCTAAATCCAAAAATTTGTTAAAAATTATATAAACTATGGCTAAATTTTCAAAAAAAATGATCATTTTGCCCCTACCAAATCATTTTGCCCCCCTCTAATTCCAATGCTGGCTACGCCCATGGCTTGAATCAATCTTCCAAACTATTTTGATATTTAAAATTTGTGCAAAATTAATCGACCTTACATTACACACACGTGAACTTTGTAGGAATGCTTGTTTATGGAACTTGGAAACATTAAGTACATGTATTACCAAGCACTTGGACAAATGATAACGGGACAGTTTTATCAAAGCCTTATCTCCTTTACCAAAGTATAATGATATTTTTAGGTTAATTTAACAATAACCTTATACTAGCGAATAATAATACTACCTAGTTTGTTTGCAAATGCAAAACTTTGAGTTTAATCTGAATGATTTTTATAATGTTTAAGGTCAATTAGTAAAAATTAATCAAAATAGTGGCCCTAACTTAAATTTTATACATAAGTAGTTTTGAACTAGTTATTTTGTAGTTTTTTTTGTTAATATTTTATATTATCTGTATATAAATACCGATTGTAGGTTTATAAACTCTATATTTCCATAAATTTCTCTTTTGCCAAGATGTTTTGTAATTTATTTTAAGTAGCAAGTTTTTGTGGAATTTATTTTTGTATCTTTTGAACATTTATAATCCGCAAAAAATATTGATCTATACTTTCACCTTCGCTTTAGATCCAAGCGAATCCGATTTATCGTGACTATCCATACAGCTCAACACCATACTTTTTACGGACTTTATACCTTCGAGGTATTAAATTCTTTTATTTTTGTTATTTTTATAATTTTAGAGTATGCGCGATATCTTCACTCAATGTTAAACCAACCCTTGTTTCGGGTCAATGTAGATAATGATCTGGATAATTATTTGAAATCTGCCTGGTTGCAAAATAAGTACTTCGACGTGGTAAGTTATTATCACAGAAAATATGGCCTTAGTTGTACGGGTAACTTAGAAAAAATGTTCTAAATTTTGCGAATGCTTGTAATTGGATAGGAGTCAATGGGCGTATCCAGGGTGTGGCAAGGAGGGGCAGCTAGCCCCCCCCCCCCTACAAAACAAATTTAATCTAAATGTGGCTAGAATTTTACAAAATATTTTTTTGCCCCTCCCTAAATCATTACGCTTATGTGGGAGTCAATTAAAATAATGTGTTTTAGTACTTCATTACAAGCGTAGGGATAAAAAATTATTTTCAAGCGGAATTTCTCGTTTACTGGTGGGAATCGAGTTGGAAAACGTTAACTTTGAAGAATTTTAGTTATAAAATTTGCTAAGTCAACTTTTTTTAATTTGGGGTTTTCTACTGAACTCATCTTTAATCCTATTAGCTTTGATATGATTAAAAATGTTTTTTAACCTCTTTGCTATGTAATTTTTACACCTCCCCCTTCCCCCCTGAGGGTATGTCTTAATATGCGATTTTGAATCTAATAGATTAAACTCGGGCCTTCGGCCCTCGTGGGAAGGGGGAGAAGGGAAGGGAAGAGGGGAAGGGAAGGGGGGACGACTCATCTGTACTTCGTATAAATGTATCATATTTGCTATGCAATTTATGGGCGAGAAAGGTGGGAAGGGGCGAGAATGCCTATAGGGGGGTATTAAATGCCTAATGATTAATTAATTATTTATACAAATTTTCCATTATAGGCAAAATGATATAGGCAAAATGTAATATAGGCAAGGGTTAGGGTTAGATTTAGTGTTTGCATCTAGTTGCGTATTACATTAGTTTTTATTGATTATGGGTCTAACAAACATTATATTATAAAACAACACAATGTTAAGAATTTGCAGAATTGTTGGTAGAAATGTTTTGTTGAATTTGAACAATTTTTAATTAAAAAAATCAAAAATTTGGCCAATGGTCACTTTTTCTCTATTGGTCAGTACCAACAGATACTCTATAAGTCAATGATAGCCAAAAAAATGGAAAAAAAATTTTGATGCTCACTTTGGCCAATGGTCATTTTTTTCCATTGGTCAGCAGCCAGGACACGGTAAAAGTAGATATAAATTCATAAGAGTAGAAAAAACGAAAAAAAAATTTTCAAATCACATTTTGGCCAATGGTCATTTTATTCCATTGGTCAGCAGCCAGCGGACGGCCAAAAAGTGATAATAGCAATGGTAGGAACAGGAACAATCATAATAGTCAAAAAAAAAACGAAAAAAATATTTTCGATTCACATTTTGGCCAATGGTCATTTTTTCCATCAGTCAGGAGCCAGCGGACGGCCAAAAAGTCATAATAGCAATGGTAGTAACAGGAACAATCATAATAGTAAAAAAAAAACGAAAAAATAAACTCGGATTCACATTTTGGCCATTGGTCATTTTTTCAGTGGTCAGCAGCCAACGGACGGCCAAAAAGTCTTATTATCAATGATAGTAACAAGAACAATCATAAGAGTCAAAAAAACCCGGGATTCTAACCCAAAAACTAGTTAAATTGCATAGCAATTAAAAGTAAACAACTTTTATTTATGTTTATTATATAACATTGGTCAGCAGCCAGCGGACGGCTAAAAAGTCATAATAGCAATGGTAGAAACAGGAACAATCATAATAGTCAAAAAAAACGAAAAAAATAATTTCGATTCACATTTTGGCCATTGGTCATTTTTTTCATCGGTCAGCAGCCAGCGGACGGCCAAAAACTCTTATTATCAATGATAGTAACAAGAACAATCATAAGAGTCAAAAAAAACTCCGGGATTCTAACCCCAAAACTAGCTAAATTGCATAGCAATTAAAAAGTAAACAACTTTTATTTATGTTTATTATATAACTAGTTAAATTGCATAGCATTAAAAGTAAACAACTTTTATCTATGTTTATTATATAATAGATAATTTAACAAATCTTATATATAACACACCGAGGGAAATAGAGATGAGGGGTGGGGCACCTCTTATGCATTAATTTAAAAAATAACACAGCGAGGGAGATAGAGATGAGGGGTGGGGCACCTCTTTCTCATGCATTAATTTAAAAAATCGATAACCTAATATACCCAATGCAAATAGATAGGGAGGGTAACGGACAACGGACAACGGACGGACAACCAAAAAACGAGCCCATAAATTGCATAGCAATTAAAAAAAGCGAATGCATATACAAGCGTCACGTCATTTAATTTGTTTTTGCTCTTAAAACAAATATTTATCCATTAATTACGCTTATTAATGCACATTCACATGTGGTAACTAAACTAAAATTGTTGATTGCACGACATTTAAATCGCATATTTGGACAAAAAAATATGGCGCTTTGAAGTTGAATCGTGTATTAATTAGGACGGGGGTTAAGAAATACTATCGTGTTTGCGTTAAGACTCCTATTTGTTATGTTATTCATACCAGAGGTCAGATTAGTTAGAATTTTTCTGCCCGAACCCGGCCCGGCCCGATTTTATAATAAATCTGCCCCCCCGAACCATTCTATGTGTCCGCCCGGCAATGTCCGAATTATCCGAGCTGCCCGAACTGCCCGGCCCGAATTGTGTGTTCTAAAATTTTTAGCACTAAAATCGTTATATTTTTTTAAAATTTTATCTTAATTTTTGATATTTTTTTTAAAATGAGAACTAGGACTAACAAACATTATGAAATCAATTAAAAAAGATGGCAAAAGATACACAAAAACATTATAATACATTATTTTAAAAAAAAAATTGCGCCCGAATTGCCTGGTGCCCGCCCCGGCCCGCCCGAAAGTTAAAATTTACGACAGTTGCTCAGCTCGGGCGGGCAGGTTCGGGCAGCGGGCCGGGCCGGGCAAATCTGGTCTCTGATTCATACACGCATTACCTAACGTTGCTATAGACATAATAGAAAGAAAAGATTTAAAGAATTCAGACACCGCATACCAATCTAATAATAATGTTATAGATAGCGATGGAAAGTCATACCGGGGTTAAAATTTAAAAAACAAACACAAAAAACTGAGAGGGTCCAAGGGCTTTACCCCAAGGATCCCTGATATCTCCCATATAAAATAAATATTTACATCTTTCATCAGCCCCCTTTCCCCCTTAGGAAAAGCTGTCCTGCCGTGCTATTTCCCAAGAATTGCTTACAAATTAAACTATTAATGCTATATCAAGTATAAAAGAGGTTGGGTTTTTAAACCTAACACATTAATATATATTTCTATATGTATTTTTATATTAATATAGGTTGAGGCAAACTATCGAGAGCAACCCTCCATTAATCCACACATCAAGTTAGTAGTATATAACCTTTAACCCTAACGTATATTAAACATTTGGTCACACTAAATAGAGCAGTTAAAATGTTGAAATTCTCCGACATGAAACAACACATCGTGGATTTAACGTGTAAAGCGCTCAAACTCGGAGCATCTTTACAGCCTAGGGGAGATGGTTATATGTACAATAAAAGGCTAGCCCTCGCCCTAGGGCTAGCTACCATAGATCTCGCCCAAATAATTGAAGTATAAATGTTTTTCGCACAAAATAATTTTAAACTCATTTTTTAGGGTTGGATGAATAACAGGAAAGAAAGTTTGCTTTACAACCGGTGGATGGATATGTACAGAATCGTTTTAAAATATGTTAGGTATGCCGAAGAAATCTTTTCTTAGTTTCATGTTTGTATGGACCGAGGAGGTATTGTAAATAAGTGGCCCGCGACCTAAATAAAATCTATAATATAAGAATACTTTTTTCATGGGCGTAGCCAGCATTGGAATTAGAGGGGGGCAATAATGATTTAGGGAGGGGCAAAATGGTCATTTTTTGAATTTTTAGCCTTAATATTAATAAATTTCAACAAAATTTTAAATTTAGAGGGGGGGGGCAGCCGCCTCTCCCTGTTTCCCCCACCCTTGCCTACGCCCATGCTTTTTTTCACAAGAGACGCTAAAGATACCTGAGAATATTTCTCACACATTTACCTATCTTAAAGCCGAGAAGAGCATTGAAAGTCTAAAATAATTATGTATATTTCTCGTTTAAATCTTTTTTTTTCTAAGATTTTACGCACTATCCCAATTTTTCTTTTTTTGCCAGCCCCGTTTTAAAATGAATACTCAGTTATTTATGAAAAAATCTTACACTTAATTTAAGGTTGGTAGATTTCAGTGAACCAGCTTTTTGGATCTACGATTTGCCGCTAGACCGACTGGAAACTCCGTACGCCACCAAATTTCATCTATTGAGGCACGTCTTATTTCTAAAGCATTTATTGAAAAATAATTTATCGCTATGTTTTATGCTTTAGACGAGGCGAACGATTCCCGCAGCACGAATCTTACTTTAAGCTTGTGCTAAATTTGGTGAAAACTTTAATCCAACACTCAGAAAAGTAATTTTTTTAACCTTCTTTAAGGTTTAGAGATGATGTATATCCTGACAAAAAATTTTATCTTTCGTTCCATACGTTTTTAGCAATTTTTAAAAACATCCATTAAATTATAAAAGCACCGCGAATTTGCAATTTAATTTTTAGATTTTGATAAAACATTCAATATTTAACGTAGCGACGAATTTACGAATTACGAAGACACCGATACTCAACTAGACAAATCATTAAATTGTTCAGAATTGCTGGCCTTTGCCAAGGTATTGATTTCATACTTTTTTTCTAAGTATTTTTAAAGTAAATTTCCTTTAATTTGTCACATAAATTGGGGTATTTAAAATAATTGCACTTTTTTAAACCGAGTTGGCTGTTTTTCTTCATGTGTCTATCTAAAATGAATATATTTACCTAAATCACAATCAAAACAATTTAGATTAAAAATATATGTCTCTTATTTTATTTAAAAATCGTAGCACAAAATCAATAAAGATGGCCTTACGGTATCGACTCAGTTGCCGTCAACTGTTTTCGAGACCACGCTGGGCAAACTAGACGGAGTGACAGTGTATTTGGTTGAAGATAAGAGTGGGAAACAAGAAACACCCAAATTTTTAGCACAAAATGCCCTCCCCGTACACCCCGTTGAGTAATGGCTTTTATAATTAAATCATAATATGAATTTTTAATATTTATATCAAAAATAACAAGATATTCCACTCATCTTATTTAAAGTTATTGTAAAATATATATGAAATGTATAAAATATCGTTTTACTGAATTTGGTTCTGGAGTAAGAGAAATTTTTTTAATCTTAAATCTAAAAATTATCTCGCCTTTTTCCAATTAAGAGCGGATATTAGTTCTGTTTGATAATTCGTAAAGACCTTGTGAGTATTTTGGCGAACGATTATAAAACATAGTTTTATTTTCAAATAAAGTTTTCTTAATAGATTTTAGCTTTCACTTTAAAACGACATTTAAAATATTAATTATTATTTCGTTTTGTCTAGATATAAAACATCATTAGTTGATTTTAAGAATTTGTATTTTTTCTTAGGGACGATAAAATCAATTTATACCTGGAAATAAATGCTTCTTCCTCACGCAACGTATCGTACAGCCAAGAGCTGACGGAATTGTACAAAGATATATTCAAGACGAAAATCTTGAAAGTATTGTAAAAAGTTTGTTTAAACATTGTAAAAGGCTAGAATATTTTTGCAAAAGACATAATTCTTATTTTAATTTTAAATCTAGCTCTGCTAATATATTCTTAATTTGTATATTAAAAATAACAATGCCACTTACACCTTTTGGGTAATAATTGCTATGCAATTTATGGTTTAAGAGTAAATTAATCGCAAAATTTGTTACTTAAAAATCATGTAGAAAGAAACGTTGGTTGAAAAATTATTGACGATTTTATACTACTACAACAACTACAACCCTATCAGCCATTACGTTAGGTAAAATTTACCCATTTTATCATATATAAAAGACCATTATAATTTTATAGCGAAGTGTCCTACTCCGTTACAATAGCGATTCTTATGTCTATGGGTTACAAAATAAATGGTAAAATTCCTATGAACAAATCAGTGCACTTAGATGCATTATTGGCCGGGACACCTGAGGCTTTCGTTTTAGTTACCCGACAATGGGTTCACATAGAAAAGTAAAGATATTTCACATTTTTTTATCTTCTGAAAATGACATTGATATATTAAAATATGAATTAAACTTTAGGTCAGAAACCTACTTAAAATCGTTCTTAAACATCCAAGAGCATCTTCCAAATTTAAGAAATCTGCTGGAGGTTTTGAATTCGGATTACGATATCAATACTTGTTAAACAAATGATATCAGTATTTATCATGATGATTCCATTTTTATAGCTTTGATTTTTATAAATTATGTTTTATTTATTGCACTCGTTTTGTTAGAATATTTTTCGTGGCAAAAATATTGAATAAAAACAAATAAAAAAGTTGTTAAAAACAATCCGATTAACCATTTGAATTTAAATATGATGTTTAATTAGTTTCAAAATTTTCTTCATATTGTTTGCGGAAGCAATCTCCGACCGGGAAGAAATCCCAACACCTTTGTTGGTAAAGTCTCCACACATAAGTTTCCTTTAAAAATATATAAAGAATTTGTACTGAAATAATTTTATCTTTTATATATATATTAATTTGAAAAACAAAAATTGTGTATGGGTAGATAGTGATTCTTGATATATTCCTTTGAATATGAAAATAATAAGAAATGATAAATTAAAAAAGATTTACTTGTCCAGTAAATTCCGTTTCGGGTTTATTGATTAAATGCATTAAAAAGAACCTAAAAGTAAAATTACGTTTTTTAAACGATAATTTGTATTTACATGTAATTCGCTAGGTCGTGTTCTTTTTTGGTGTGAATTTCGAAACCGTGAGGCACTTTGTCAAAATAATCTTTACCGATGCCACATATAAAACAATTGGCTTCCATGTCTTCTTTAACTTGTTCTAGCTGATCTCTGAGCTCCCCGAATGCGTCAATTATTAAACCTTAACATAAATTTTACAATAATCCATTTTAAAATTCCCCCAGAATACAGGTTCGTTATGTTAAAATAATTTTATAAATCTATAATTTTTATAATAAAATTAATATTTTTGATATAAATGGCAATTTTATTATCACAACCTTGTATAATTGCTAGTAGGATGATGATGACGAAAAAGAAGAAAGTTATGTCAAACACGATCCTATATGCTTCGTTAGGGTCTCCATCCGGTGCTTCAATCTCGTCACCTAATAAAAGAATATTACTTGAGCAATATTTGCCTCTAAATTTAATTATGGCAAATAAATGCAAGTGTTGGAGAATCCAAAATGAAAGTTAGGTAATATTTTAAAATATAAAATTATGATTGATACATCATATATGTAAAATTGAGCTCACCCACTTGATTTAAAAGGCATATTTCGAAAACAAGATCTATATCATTTAGTAGCGTTGTAAAAACGGCTGGGTTTTTTTCGGTCGACCTTCGGTTTTACTAACACTAACGGTCGGCTCTGGTCTGTATTTCAAATTTCGACCAAACCTAGGGGTCGACTAAGAAAAAAGAGACCAAAATTTGTAAAGGTCGAACAAACAAAACTAGCCGTTTTTACATACTACTATTTAGGTCAAAATAAGATGTCTCTTACGAAGCGAAAGATTAGTCAGGCATATTTAAATGAAAACATTACTCAATTTAAACTATCATTTTTATTAACGGAATTAGAACCTTCTATTTACATTTTTCGTGAAAAATAAGCCACAGATGAAAATATATGCACACTCTTAATATTAGCATTACCTATCCCACCACCGGCTCTAACTCCTTTGTAAAGGTGAAATACGAAACACTGCAATAAAAGAGAATTAAAATAAAATTTAACGCAATGCGGGATTAATTTATACCGAAAGCATATCGTGACATTTGTAATCTGTGCTTCCATCCTCGTCTTGAATGTAAAATTTGCGGAAAAAGTTGAAAGCTATCACGGCGTAAATGTATACCACGATGGAGGTCATCATGACCGTTAGTAGAAGCTAATTTAACAAAAATAAAATCATTATACAGAAGTTAAAAGTATTTAGCGACCACGTCTTTTAAAATGCTTTAAATTTATAGTTTTATTGATCTGAGCTCCTACATTTTAAGCACATTTCAATAGAACATATCTTGAATTTACAATGTGTACACTTGATTGTCAAAATCATGGGCGTAACGAGGGAATGGCAGGAAGCGGCGGCTGCCTCCCTCTAAATCTAGAAATTCTAAAAAATTTATTATAATCATGGCTTAAATTTTAAAAAATTACTATTTTATCCCTTCCTAAAGCATTATTGCCCCTCCCCCTCTTGTTCTTGGCTATGCCCATGGTCAAAATTATATTAAAGCTTTACAGCGAGAATCATTAATTTTAAGATCCTTATAAATATCAACCTAACTTTATCCATTTGAATAATTCTAATTTGAACAAACAATATAACTTTTTTATTGTATCGTTGAATACACCCTCACGTGTAAAATTTATATAAGCTATACCTGTTTGCCATTATGTGTAACTGACATCAAAATAGTCCTCAGTGTCTTGAAACCGATAGCGATGTCGAGTAAATGTGCGGCGAAGAAGAAGTGGTTATAATTTCCCAGCAAGGAAAATACGAAGTAAACCAGTATGTAGAGAAATGACTGTAAAAATGTAATTATGATTAATTAAACAGTTCCGTATGAAAAACTTAAAGATGTTATGTTAAAGCTTGTATGTTAAAATATTAAATATTCATTTTATGAAATGCAAATTTTTATAAATTTTTAGTTAAAAACAAACTGTTTATTTTTAATTCTGCTATATTTCTATAAACATAGAATGTCTTATAAAAATTATTAGGTTAATTAAATGATCTTTATTAAATCTTACTTGATAATTTTTCAAAATTATAGCGATTAATGACATTTTCTATTAAACCGCCAATTACAAGTTCCAGTATACATTTAAAAAATCACATAAATAAAATTTATTAAAGTTATTTTAACATACATTATCAGTCATAGTTATGCCCAATTGCCAAATTTGATATTTCAAATCCATTTTGCTGTGATGGTCTTTGATCTTAGGACTCTCATCTTTGATAATTTTTATCTCTTCTTCGAGCCCCAGCAAAGCTTTAAGCTCATTGGCGTCGTGCGTCTCTGAATACTTAGCCAAAACCTATTCGTAATAAAATATTAAAAAATTTAGATGTGTATTTTTATTATAAAACAAGAAAAATATTTGATTTGAATAACACTTTGTTTCAAAGCAGATAGCAAATGAAAAGGTTTTCGGGTCTTAAAGTTTTTAAATTATAAAAACTAAAAAGCCGTGATATAATAGAAACAATTATGAATTTCGACCCAAGTTTCATTTTTAATCCGTTAGTGGCTTTAGGAAATCCAAGAGGAGGCTGTCTGTCCCCACACAAAGCTCGTATATAAGACCTGCGCGGCCAGTAAGCTGGGTTTACATGAGACTTTTAATTAAGGGCTGATCCTTAAGATAACAAAAGGGCTAAAGCCACTAGATATAAGTATTAAAGTAGAAGTTTAAAACCAATTTTGTCACTTTTTAGGGAAATTGTAATTACCCAAAAGTTAAAAAATGAACTTTGGCCGTTAAATTAGAAATAGTGAAAATAAGAGAGTAAGCTCAACAATTTTATCATCCTAAGGGCGAAGGTGAAATTAAAAGAAAGTCAAAAAATTAAGGAAAGTGTATGGAAGCAAAGAATATTTATAAAAGGTAATTAAAATTTGTCATGTAAATAAAACAGGCGCGTAGCCAGGAATTTCTCGAGGGGAGGGAAGCTGGCAAAAGAAATGTTTTTACATTTTATTTGTAATAAAAAATAAAAATTAAACAACCAAGAAGTCGAGCTCAATGCTGGGGTCACTCGGCTAAGGGGTCGGGCAGGCTACCGTTCTAAATCGAAATTTTCAAGTAGGCCTGGGAAGGCACCAGAATGAGATTTTTTATACAGTTTACTATTTTTGCCACCTTCCTATTTCTACAATTAGATAGAAAAAATTGAAAATAAGACAAAATTAATTATTGAAATTTAAATTCGTCATTTTGGGCCCTGCTGTTCGGACAGCATTAGTAAATTGGGCAACTAAAGAGTTTTGGCTGGCCTTGGCAGGCAATTTAGTTATCAAACCGTGATGGGTTATAGCAGAAAATTTTAGACAAATATGATAAACGATAAAAGTAATAATATTATAAAGAACGAGGAACATTATAATAATCGCTTAGTTATCTACTGCCAGGGGCGGTCTGGTGTTTTTACGGGAAATAAATGTTCAAACAAGTTTATTCACATCAATTTTCACAATCATATTCGGAAATTGTACAATGCATTTTGTCAAAAATTAAATCAAAAAATTAAATGTATAATATTATGTTTTTAGGTTTTTATATGTGTCTTAAAGTCTTTGATGTAACTAAACTACAATATTTTAACACATTAAATTAGTTATTAATCAAAAAACTTTTCAAATTTTTGCCGAGGCGGGGGGAATTTTCCGTTTCCCCCCCCCCTTATTTACGCCACTGAAATAAATTAAATTTAGATAGTTAGGTAGAAATTTTTTTTTTCACATGGTTAAAAAGTTTATTTTCACGAAACAAATTTACATAAATAAGCGAAATACAAAAATAAAGACATATTGGTTAAATACAAAGATCTATATCATTATCTTCTAAAATGGGCCATGAGTCGGCAAAGGATTTAAAGTTGTATCGTACAACAAGAATCCCTAGTTGTTGAGTTTAAGTCGCTTTTTCGAAAATCTTTCCTTATGTGAGAAGGTTTAAAGTTTTAAAATTTAACAAGCCCAAGGTGATCAGACTAATTTCGAAAAAGGTTCCAATAAATTACAGAAAATTAAATTTATAAGAGGTGATATCAGAAAGTCTTTATAAAAAGATTAGAAGAGCAAAAATTAGCATTTTAATTGCTAATATAAATTAAAATCGTTTACAGATTCCTGGCCACTTTGAAAATCAAACTATGCAGTTACTTACAATCCCTAATTTTAACGTTTATATATTCTATTTTCCTTCTTTTTATTTATTATTTCCAATTTTTCATAATGCAATAATTATTTTATGTTTAAAATAATAAATGCGTTAAAGTTTAATTCATTATTAACAATAAAACATTAATTTAATTCGCTAACAGCATTATTTTAGTATTTATAATATACCGCCATCTACATGTTAACTTTTTATTGTAAAATTTTATTAAAAAATTGTTAGCATAATTAATAGTGTTTTAAACTAAATATCCAGCTTTTTTACGTTAAGAGAGACGAGCAACCCAAAATATAGGTATATTTTCTTTAAGTGCATCGAACATATTCACACAAATCAAAAACAGAATTGACATAACTTACTCAGTGTTTAAAAATATATAAAAGCTACATGACATTCAATTAAATAATTTTACTAGATCTCGCTAATCTTAAAACTTATCTTCTGAAATGCAAATAAATTGGTAATCTTATTCACAGGGTTCGTGATTAGTTTGATTGACTTTGATTTGATTTATACTTATTTAAATTGCTAATTGGTTTTTTAAATATATTATTTGCAATTGAAAAATTTGCTAATCATATGTATTTATTAAAATTTATCTTAATATATAAAGGAAAAAATTTATTTACCTTTTTCTTAACTAATTTATCCCAATAATAACTGGGAAAAGATGGTGTGCTAATCACCAGTTTGTCCCAGTGATCTTTGATATCTTCTTCCCCGGGCTGCTTATCTATCCACATACCATCGAACTCAAGTTTTCGCGAAATTTCTTTTTCTCTTTTAAATATCGATAGAGGCACCTGGTGGTTTAAAGAAAACATAGAAAACGACCATTTTTGATTAAAAAATTTCGACATTTTACGTTGCTGGTTTTAAAAAATTTGATTAAAATTTTGCATCCTAATATTGAACTTTTAGCTAAATGTGTCAATTAGTACAGTATTGGTCTGAATGCCCAAGATCTTTTACAAAAATATATGGTACAAGTTTTTTAATTTAATAACAAATTTAACCACAACAACCTAATTTGTGTTTTTAACACTACCTACGATGGTCCCAAATCCGTGTGCAAAAAGTGGAGGGTTGGCGTCAGGTCGAAAACCGGCTATAAAAACCAACTCCAAAATCATGATAGTTTCAAACAAGATTTTACAACAGAAAGCTAGGGCGTCCTCCACAAACAACGCGCACTGCATACCCCGCCCGTGCAATATGAAAAATACACTAGGGTTATTGCCCAATTCACAACGAAGGCGGTTAAGGAAATTAGTTATGTAAAGAATGCGAATAACGTGCTGGAATGTGGGAATGTTGACGGGTAAGAGCATCGAGGTCGCACAAATGCTAAAAAGAACAAAGGTAAACATCGCCTGCCTACAAGAGACGAGGTGGAACGGAACGAAAGCTCGGTAATTAGGAGAAGGATACAAGTTTTTCTACAGTGGGTTATTAACTCGTAGAAAGGGTCGGTATCGTTCTAAGCGAATCGTTCAAGGACAAGGTGGTTGAAGTCAAGCGTTGTTCAGACAGGTTAATATGGGTGAAGATTGCATATCAAGGGGGCCTTCTAACCGTTATGTGCGCGTATGCTCCCCAAATTGGGTGTTCGGAATGAGAGAAAGACATATTCTTCGATTCATTGGAAAAGGAAATACAAGGAATAGGACAGGAAGAAAGGCTAATTATTGGGACAGATTTCAACGCTCACGTAGGGAAAGATCGCCTCGGGTATGAACGCAATCATGGAGGCTATGGGCATGGTCTGAAGAACAAGGAAGGGGAAAAACTTCTCCAAGTATCCCAAGCATATGACATGGCGATCGTTAACACCTATTTTCAAAAACGCGAAGATCATATTGTGACTTATAGAAGTCGGAAGCATTTTAGTCAAATTGACTATTTGCTTATACGGCGAAAGGACTTATGGAGTATCAAGGATTGCAAAGTAGTACCGGGAGAAGAAATCGCCAGGCAACATCGTCCCCTTGTTATGGATCTTGACAGAAGAGTATTTCCCGAAAGAAGAAAGGTATATGAACCTAGAATACGATATGAAAGGCTAAAGGATAGTCTACAAGCGAAAAAACCATCAAAAAGCCTCCTCACTCTTGGGTGCAAGGAAGTTGCAAAGGGACGTAAACGACGATTGAAAGACGCTATCTAAGGACATAAAGGAAACAGCGATTCGTGTTCTAGGACAGACTTAAGGAGGCAAAGCTATGAACAGGGAACTATGGTGGTGGGATCAATCGGTTAGGGATTTCATCGAAAGAAAGAAAAATCTATATAGACGGTGGCATAAATCAATAAAGTCGGAGGATTATCAAGGGTATAGGGACGCAAAGAGGGCCGCAAAAGGCCGTTGCAATAACAACGAATGGCGCCTACACCCAGATGGCAAACAAACTGGATCATAAAAAGGGCGATAGGCTTATGTACAAATTGGCCAAGATATGGGAGAAGAAAAGTGGCAATGTCGGAGTTCTTAAAATAGTCAAGGGTCAAACCTTATTCAAGTCGAAGGAAGTGATGGAAAGGTAGAAAGGATATTTTAACAACCTTATAAATATTGCAATTGACAAGGATTCCCTTCCCAAAATTGAGCCAAATATAAGCATGGTCATACTCTTTCAGGAGGATGAAGTTAGGACACAAATGAACAAGATGCAAAAAGGAAAAGCAAATGGCCCAGTTGGAATACCTATGGAAGCATTGCTCGGATGTCGTGAAGAAGGAGTCACCACCATGACGAACCTTTTTAACAAGATATTAATAGAAGAGCGAATATTATACCCTTATTTAAAGGCAAAGGAGACCCTTGAGACTGTGGCAATTACAGAGGTATCAAGCTAACTTGCCACTCCTTAAAGCTTATGAAAAGGATCTTAGTAACAAGGCTGAAAAACGTGGTGGAAATATCGGCTAATCAATTCAGATTTGTGGCCGGCGAATCCACAATCGACTTAATTGATAAGTATAGTGAAAAAAGGAAAGACCTACGCATGGTCTTTATCGACTTGGAGAAAGCTTATGACACGGTCCCCCGCGATTTAATATGGTGGTGCCTGAGACAATAAAATATCCCTGATGCATATATACGGCTTATGAAAAATATTTATGAAGCCTCAAACTTTTGCGTTAGGACGACAGTTGGAAACTCTAAATCTTTTCGGGTTAAAATTGGATTACATCAAGGATCTGCTTTAAGTCCCTTTTTATTTAATATAATTATAGACACGATAACGAGGGACATTCAAAAGCCATCGTCATGGTGTATGCTCTATGCCGATGATATAGTACTATGCGAGGAAAAAAGGGAGAAAGTATTTGAAGAAGCCGAAAAGTGTTCAAAGCGCTTGGCTATACATGGAAATGAGCGGTACATGCAGCCCATCGCTGGATGACCATCTGAAGACCCAAAAGTAGACAGGTTTACATACCCCGCCTCTATGCTACATCAAGAGGGAGGTTGCGCAACGGAAGTCAATACCCGGATCCAAAAAGGATGGCTTAAATGGCAAAGTATATCCGGTTTAATGTGCGACAAGAAAATGCCAATATGGTTGAAGAGCAAAGCTTACAAATCCATCGTAAGACCGGTATTACTCTATGGAAGTGAAACATGGGCATTAAACACCACGGAAGGAAAGCTACTACAAGCCACAGAGATTAGAATGATACGGTGGAGCTTGGGATATACTAAGCTCGACATGACAAAAATGGGTATTCAACCTATAACGGACATGATTAACGAAAATCGGCTAAGGTGGTATGGGCATATACTAAGAAGGGACACGAATGACGTAAATCAAAAAGTACTGGACATGGAGGTACAGGGCAAGAGAGGAAGAGGACGACCCCGTGTCACTTGGAAAGGGCAAGTCGATAAAGTAATGAAAACAAAGGAGATTAGTCAAGATATGGCACTCACCCGGTCAAGATGGAAAAACTAATCAAAACAAACCCCACGACTGTGGGACCAAATACTGCTAAAGAAGAAGAAAAACCTAATTTGTGTTTTTATACTTTAAATCTGACTAAACACGTAATGGCCTTATCTAAGTTATAATGTTTTATACCTTAAGGTAATAGTAGCCGATAAGCATGGCCAGTGAAACAAATATATGCGTTATCGACAATATTTGTATAAGGGGTCGAAAGTAAGTTGCCTCTTCATCCATGTTAATGTATTCATTTACCATGTCAAACTCTTCTGTCATATTAACTCCCGTAGAATTTTGAATTTCATATTCGATCTCGGTTTCTGCTATTCGATTGACCTATGAATCGGAAGACTTAACGGTAATCTCAGGTGTAATTTACCTTGAAAAAAAGTAGCAAAAAATTTATGGCGAAAGCCAAAGCAAGTGCCACGTATTTGATGCTGTAAAAATTTTTGGCAAAAAATCCGATGAACTTCCTCTTATTCAATAGTTTGTATCCAGTGTTTTTAGCTTTAGTTTTCGTTTTAATCCCGGGTTCTGTTGTCGTCGGTGACGCTAAGGATTTCCTATAACTAAGTTAGAGTTTATGAGCGACAACTTAAATGTACCTAGTCTTCTCGTCACTAACCACACTCTTTTCTCGTAATTTGGTATTAATCTATAGTTTATAAATTGTAAAAAATTATCAGTTCATTCAATACTTGTGCGCTCATTTTTTTGACGAATGAGTAAGACGACGGATTCTCGGTTGTGGGTGATAAGGGATCAATGGCGAATTCATCAACGTTTATTATTGGAAGTGACATCCTGTTATTTTTTTTAAAGTTTTCCATTTTTAATAATCGCAAATTTCAATTAAAGTGTAATGTAACGTTGATAAACTAGGAACAGCTTTCAAATTTACAACATAACGCTGTTTAAATGTCAATTATAAAATCGTCTAGCTAAGATTATCTTAACTTATTTGTTATTCAAATATAGGTAAATAATTATTTTCTTTAAATTTATAATGTCTATTAACTTCCACAGTACTTTTAGTTAAATCAGTTATAATCGCTTTTTGGATAACGAAGAATATGATTTATATCTACCATTTTTTCAAATGCTCCTCGTTACCTAAAATGATCAAGGTGTTGTAAATAAAAAATATACTAAAAAAACTATTGACTTGATTGTATGCAGTCCCATGGGCGTAGCCAGGGGGAGGCAGGGAGCCATTTAAATCCATAAATTCTTTAAAATTGTATGTAAATATGTAAAATTTCAAAAAATTGCTATTTTGCCCTTCCTCAAATAATATTTGCATCCCTCTAGTTCCAATCCTGCTGCGCCCATGTGCAGTCCTAGTTTTTTTTATTCGTTTATTTTTCAGTCTTTTTTTTTATTCGTTTATTTTTAATTATTTAAAAATAAAAGAAATTTTAAATGAACAAGAACTTTAAAAAATTTTAAAGACCACAATGTGTAAGCAAAAGTACCTCTCTTGATCCATTTTATTAGCGAGTTCAATTCCAAAAACAGATGAAGGCATCGGAGCTTCAATGTCGTCGATAAAATCCCATTTGGCTTTGCCTTTAGAACGCAGGGGCTTTTTTAAAGTCGTTTGCATTAATGACTTCAGAGAGTTTTTGTCTTCTTTATTTTTTGAGTCTTCCAGCACATCGTAACCTTTCATCATTATTTTGATCCATTCCTTTAAAAAGCTATAAAAATAGCAAATATTTTAGTGTTCTTTACTACGCAACAAGGTTAGATATCAGATATATAAGCTAAAAAATTATATTTTCAAAAAAAAATTTAATTTTATAAAAATTATCACTTACCAAATTGCTTCATATAGGCCAATAACTAATTTTTTTAAGAGTAAAGCGATCCATTTAACTATTTTCACGAAACACTCTTTCCACGTTATTTTAGAAAATACCATCAACCTTTTGGTCAAGTTTTTCCATTTTTCCGCTATATTTTCGTATCCAAAATGACATTTTACATAGTTAATACCGTAATATATGAAATCTTTTGGGTACCTAAGAATGCCGTTTATTAATTAATTTATTAATTAATTAAAAAATTTATTGATTAATTACATATCAACGAATGGTATTTTGAAGGTTTCTTTAGGACTTTCTCCAAACTTTATTTCTGCACTGCTATCTTCGCTACTTAGGGATGAGGCATGTTTCATCTAAATTTTTATTACTTTACATACAAAATAAATATTTTACCTCAAAAATGGTATCTTCGCAAAAATTTACGAACGAGTCGAGCTTTTCCTTGTCACCACCCTCATTTACCATGCTATGCAAAAAGGCCCTTTTGGATTCCTAGTTAAGATAAATGTCAAAATAAGCTTTTTAACTTTTTAACATATTTTAGAGTAACTAAATTATTAATTTTATAAATATAATAGATCAGTTTTATAAGGATAAATATTATTCTATTGCAAATTTTACTTTTATTTGCGGTTTTTCCCATTGATCTATGTGTGATTGTTTTATTTCAAAGTACACCCTCTCGATCCTATTATTACTACCTACGAAGAAAATGTTAAGAGCAATGGAATACCATTACCCATTATCTCTATGCGTCCCAAAAATGGTTCAAAATGTTTCAAAAAATTTTCTGTCGATGACAGAAACTTGGTAAACCTATATTAAAACAAAAAAATTCTAAATTTATCCAAGATTTGTAAAAGTTTATAAATGAATCAATAAAGGTTTGTGTAAAATTTGATAATTTTAAAGTTAATGAGTCTAACCTTGGTTCATTAGTCATATGCTCTTGTAAATTCGTTAATAAAACAGCCAAATTAAAGCCAATCTCTTTCGCTGGCTCTTCAAATCTTTCTCCAAACGTCGAATAATTTATTCTACCATCCTTATTAACTTCGCAACATTTAATCAAAAAGTCAATTTCTTCCCTGTAAACATTCAAATAAAGCATGGAATTTTTAAAAATTTTAAACGCCTGAAATTTAAAGATATGGAGTGAATTTAAAACGGCCTGTAGCAATTTTTAAAAACGAGGTAATTTAAATAAAAATAGCCAAATTAAAGCGACTTACGAATTATAAGATTTTTGAATTTCAAGAGCCCTTTTGAAATTTTTGGGATAAATTAGTCCTGACCGATATCGGTCGTAATCCTAAAAACTATACTTTATAAAAATGACATTTTTTACTATAAAAGAGGGCATTTCAATCGTTTCTATCACTTTTAGAAACATGTCAAAGTATTTAAGTATCATTTCCAAATTGCTAGCCGATTCCATCAGCGTTTCAACCATTTGTTTTCCGATAGTTCCATTCATGACGTTGCCTATTCACCAATTAATACACTAAATTAGGAACTTACCCTCCAAAATTGAAAGCATCATTATAATCATATCCTTTTGCAACTCAAAAAATTCTGTCAGCAGCCCCATTTGATCAATATTCTAAATTATAATATTATTTTATATCTCTAATTTTACCTTAGATAATTTTTGTTGCATATTAGAAAATAGAAATAAAAATCCTCCTATAGCATCCCATAATCTGCTATGGGCCAGTGCCAATTGATTTTGCAAACATGGGCCTTGTATCAGTTCGGTCAGGGTATTAAATACCTAATAAAAGGCACATATATTAATGGCTATGTAAATTATCCAACTTGTTTCGAAACTATGATGCCTCTTGAAAAGAGGGATCTACCTTGATTGTCAATAGTAACCTTTCCCGAATAATGCCAATAAAAATCCATTATTGATTCTTGCAATTGCAGCAAATAGTCTACCGTGGAAATAACCAAATTAACCTAAATACCGCTAGGTTTTAATTAATTGAGAATAACATTTACCGTTGTTGTATTGCCGATTTGGGTCCTTAGATAATTTTGAAAATCTAAGTTATGACCCTCGCATAGTAATTGTAAAAATCGGAACAAAACGCATGTAAGTTCATAATCTTCCATATTTTTTCCAGCTATTGAATTTGATAAATCCACGCCGAGCGATTCTGCCTTCAAATTTCTCTCAAAACTTTCCAAGTCCAGCACCGATGAGTAACCCATTAATGATGACGCTAATTATTAAAAACTCTTTTAGGAATGCTTATAAATTACTTTAAATATATAAGATTTAGCTAAATCAAGAATTTTAAATCACTTTTAAGAGGTTTTAATTTTTTTGAAGGGACAAAAAATTACTTTTTTATATTAAAAATTTAAATTAAAAGATTGATGTATTTTTTACTCGAGGTGAAAAACTCCACGTCTTTTTTGTCCTGTAAATACTTAAGCATCCTTTTTTGAATGTCTGTATTTCCACCCTTAAGTATCGATATACCTAACTCAAGGGTAGTTTTCAACATGATCCTATCCATAAAAAATGATAAAATTCACTTGAACTAAATATGTTTACCCCGAGTGTCCTTTCGATTGACTAATGTAAAGCAAAACCATTTCCGACACGCCGCAATCCGCTAACAATAGTTGTTCGGATAATAATTTTAATCGTTCAGCTTCTTGATCCTATAATGCATACATAATTAAAATAGTATATTTGTCTAATCAAATTAAATATTGAAAGATTTTTCAACGCAACTTCGCTAGCATATATAGATTATTAATTTATATAGTGAAAAATTGTGAATAATTTAACGGTTTAAGTTTTAAGTCGATTTTATTTATATTGTTTAATTACCATCATAGCTATGTTAAATAAGGTTGGTAATCGTGGCTACCATTTGGCTTTCCTTTAACACATTTTGGCTATGCTAAGTGTGAACAGAAGAGAACCGTTGCCCCCTTCTTTTTAAATAATAAATCCAACACTTACTTATTGATTACTTAACTAAACCCACAAAAACTGTGTCATTTCTAATCATAGACTACATAGACTGAGCATGTCATATGTTCCATATGGCAAATTGTGTGTGAAATTAAGACCTGGATTCATAACATCAAACGAGAATTTCAAATTACGCAATATTCTCGCGTATGTTCCTATCATTTTAGACCTGAAATGTTTTACCTATCTTCAACAAATTATCATCAATTGAGAGAAGATGCAGTTCCTACAATTTTTAATTTTCCAAGCCATGTAAGCCTAATTATCCTTTATTGATTGTTTTTATTGAAATTATTCAGAATTGAACTTCTAATACATTTGGCGAGAAAATGCTGCTTTTAAATTTTATTATAAAAGGGCCAGACATATTTTTATTGTAATTTTATGATTCATAATTGACCTTATTTGAGAGGGTACATAATATACTCTTTTTCTTTATCATTAATTCCCAACTGACTAATTGAGTATTAATACAATATTTATGCATTGTGATAAATGATTTATTAGAAAGATACACCAAAAAGACAAACCTATAATTCTAAAACCACTCCCTTGAATGATTCAACAAACTATTCCAAACCAGTTCCCAAGAAAAGGAAGAAAATATTTACTCCAGAAAAAAGTGAAGAAGAAATTTTGAGGCTTAAAACCACCATATGAGTCAACAAGCTTGAAAAGCTAAATATACAATTGCAAAAGATTGTTAACAAATATAGGACGTATTCACGAAGCTTTAAACAAAGAATTTTCTGCCTAAATGATATTATCAAAATAATGAGAGAAGTATATCAACTGTGAAAAGAGATGAAGATCAAATACCCTCCAACTATTTTAGAGATGAGCTCTTACATTACTAATAAATCATAAGAAAGCAGGTGGGGTAGGCAACCCCCATAAAGTAATATATTCCACAGCCTTAAAGCAATTGGCTTTAACTCTCCATTTTTACTCTGCCAACTCATACAGATATTTAAGGCAAATGTTTTGCCTCCCATCAGAGTCCACTGAGATGGAGCTTGTCATTGGACATAAAGCCAGGTAAAAGTTTATAATCATTGTATACGTTATCAATTACTACTCTATATAAATGTTTTTAAATCTAATGTTTTAGGCTTTTTGAAATGTTTTCTTGACAAAATAAAAGAAATGCAAGATAAGGCTAAATCTAGCCTTTATATAGCTATTTCTATGGATGAATGGCTATACGTAAAAATATCCATTGGGATGGTAATTAATATCATGGGTAATCAAATTTTAATATCATTAGAGTTTCTACATTTTTAATTATGAAATGTGTCAATAATATCTATTTTAAAATACTGTTGTTGATATCTAACTAGTTCAATATGTTTCATTCATTTTTTTTTAAATAATTTAAATTACAAAAATTACTAAACTCTATATAATCATTGATATATGATGTGAACATCAAAATGGTGGAAAAACACACACATTTTATACGGTGATGAGCTGTCTATGTTTCTAATGATAAACAATTTAAAACAATAAAATATTCGTACTTGATAACTTTCTTCGTCATCTTTGGTAGCAGTATCTTCATTAGAATCAGCCTTTTCATTTATACCAGCACTATCTTGCTCCTCTAGCTCATTTTTAAGCCCACTTTCTTCACCTTCACCCTCATCTTCATCATCATTAATTGGTCCTCCACAACTCTTGGACATGAGTACGCAATAATGCAGGTACAACTTGTCAACGTTTTCCTTACTAGTTGCGCCTTTATCACTGCTTCCAAAACTTTTGTTGCTTCCGTTCGAGGTTAGTGAGGAATCTTGGGAGGATGCCATGCGCGAAAAACAACGAATGATGTGAGTCAAGGCGTTGAAATGCACCTTTTCGCAATTTAACAAAATGGCTTCATCTATATCCACCGAGAAGATTCCGCCTTCCATTGGCAATGTCGTGAGAACTCTGCCCTCGAGTTGTGGCTGATACGAAGTTATCTGACTTGGTGTTATGATATTGCCCGATGGAATTATTATATCGGAAGTTATCTTTTCCACCGCTCTATTCATATAATCGTAACTGGACTCCGAATCGACGCGTTGTATTAAATGTATACACTAAATTTGATAAACAAAAGATTATTTTTCATGTTATACGTATTTTATTTAAATAATTTTTCTTATATCTCAGAGCTAGAATAATTACACGGCGATTTTGTAGATAATCTTAAAAGCTTAATCTAGGCAAGGCAAATAGCAAAATTTTTGTGCGAAGAAGTGCAAATGCTTTTGCCGAATGCCAATTTAGGACTATATTTACTTGAAGGGAATCAATCATTCGTTCTTCGTGAGGATCAACATTGCTTAACCAATACTTGTCAAAGACCACGAGAAATAAATTGATGACTTTGTGTCTAAATAATAATAAAGAATAAAATTAATCAAAATACCTGGGTAAGGAATGCAAAGCAATCATTCTGAAACAGGCAACAACGGCCCTCTTCCTCGGCAGAGATAGTATACTCTGCCATGAATGTTTTACAGTGGGTGGAGGGTGCTCAACCTAAACATTTATATAACTTAGTTTAAAACACGACAAATTAAAACTCACAGAGTGTAATTCTTGAAGAACTGACGATATTTGAAATATATTTATAGCAGTTTCTTTTACACTTAAATCCCTGGTTATGTCTGCCGTTTTCCCAATTTTACTGTACAAAATACTTTGCCAATTTTGACCGTGGGTTAAAGACTAATCGTAAAAGATTATTACTAACAGTTTCATACAACGCTTACCGTGTTCTTTTCTTTACTTTCCAGTTTTTGATTAATCATATCCATAACCTTCTCTTCAGTCACGTGCTGCACAAAATTTAATGTAAAGATTGAATATTGCATGAAATTAATTTTAAATAAAGCATGGCATATACAATATGATTAAGCCTTGATTATATATATATTATTGTTTACCTCTAATAGCTTTTGTTTAGCCTTTTGTATAATTTCCTGTTCTTTGCCATCAAACATATTTAAACCAACAGGTATAATACGTTTTAAACACGATAAAATACAACTTTCAGAACTTTCTCTTTCGCGTTTTTTTGAATGTACTTTCTTTTCCTGAAATAAATGTTATAATTATCACATGCAAAATATAATTATTACTTTCGATTTGGCAATATGATTTGCAGGAATCTTAATATTGCTCGTAGATGATTTGGTATAAGCTAGAAACTTAGCAATAAAATTCTGTTCATACCTCCTAAAGTTCTAGGAAAGTTTTTATATATTATAACAATAATCATATCTTACTTGAGAAGATATCCAATATTTAAATATTTGAGAAACGATATCGTAAATTTTTTCAGCGTCTTGATCATTGTTTTTTAACCAAGTATTTCGATGCAAATCGATATAAGATATCAATAAAGGGTAGGCCGAATATATGTCTCTTATAAGTATCATGTAATCCTACAAAATTATTAACATACATAGAAATAGCCAATGAAACAATCTTGGGCGTAGCCAGCATTGAAATTAGAGGGGCCAATAATGATTTAGGGAGGGGCAAAATGAACATTTTTGAAATGTAGCCATAATAATAATGAATTTCAACAAATTTTTGGATTTAGAGGGGGCAGCCGCCCCTTCCTGCCTCACCCCTTGGCTAAGCTCATGAATATATTTAATACAAGTGTCATTGACTACCTAAACTACTTTTTTCGCATAAATGTATCAAAAGTTGTTAAAGTAGTCGATTTAACAAGAGATAAAATATAACAAAAGCATTTTTGATATAAAATTAAATTATTTTGACGATTATTTTTATTTTTAACGGCGTTTTGTTAAAAAAATCAATAATGGTATATTAAAGAACTTTTACAAATTAATTCCTAATTGTAGATCCATATTGGTTTTGATTAATATAAGTTACAGTGCGCTACGATCTAATATTATTTTTGCTAAGCACCGAAGTTGGTAGCGCAATTAAAATAATTTCAACAACATTTTTAAAATTAATGTATAAAGTTCTGAACTTAGATTATATTTTATTTACTTCTTGTATATAAACTTCATATTCGGTTAGATCATCTTGATCATAGGACTCGTATTTAAGCTTCTCTTCCAACGTTTGAAGCAACTTTGCATGATCTCTCAGTTTTAATAATATTGGTATGAAATTTGATTTGGTTAGATTTAAAGTAACGTTTGGCACTAGAGGAGTGGCATAACCTATTGAATTTATAAACAATTTTTTAAACTATTAGGGACACTTAAAAAAGAAATTATCTAAACATTTAAGAATTTAGTCTTCATTTACTTGCAAGTTTGGGCATCCATGCTGCAGATTCTTTCCCCAAATTCTTATCCACAATCATCAATACATCTGTTATACAACTGTTCAAGTCATCGCTCGACACCATGGTGAATGTACTACATCATTATGAACAAATATGCAAAAAATGCTTTTAATGGCCAAGCAACATTATCACTCATATAAAATAAATTTTTAAGTGTTGATTATGGTTATTACTTTACGCCTTTTACATTGTTAAATGACCACCATTTAGTCAAATAACTACACAATAAAGGTAGTACAACGTCAATGATATCAGGATTTTCTTCGTATAGAGCACCCTTGTTAGCGAATTCGTTCACATACTTGATTAGATTAACCATGGTTGGTATATTTGAAGAAAGTTTATTCAGAACATCTGTATTAAAATGGAAGTTTAAGGTTGAAAAGGACAAAACTATTTAATTTAAAGCTAATTTATTTATCTATACAACGTTTCTTTAAATTAAGATATAAAAAATTTATTATTGTTGTGGCTTGACTACTTGTGTATTATTTTTATAGACACAATACATTGTAATATTGTGGTCATTAATAACTTAAAGGGGCAAAAATAATGTTTTATGTTAATAATAATGACTATGAATTAAACAATACGACCAACATTAAAACCATTATCAGGGCCATATCCAAGAGAATATAGAAAAAACTTCCCCTTTAAATTTGAAAAAGGCTTACTTAACGCATAATCATTTATAATTTAAAAAATTTATAAATTTCTCTAAATTTTAATTAATATAGATAGGAATAATATTACACTTTTCCTCGATTTATTTTAAAACTTTAACCCCCCCCCCCCCCCACCAAAAAAAAGTCTAATTTGTGGCTGGCCCAAGGGAAGCATGATGGCATATAAGATTCGAAATCATATAAGCATGTTTTTAGCAACGACGCAGGCTTATGTTTTTATATATTGTAACTATTAGTAAACCTTGAGCTTCAAACGAATGTTCTTCCACCCTGCCTACAATTGAAAATTTGTTGGATTTGTTAAAGTAAGGTTCGAGGAAAGCCACCGGGAATGTGTTGGAAAATGTAGCTAGGCAAGTTCCTATTTCCTGCCGATGACTATAATATGAGCATGATTTTACGCTATATATATCATTTACTTTTTCATTTCCATGTCAATATTTGGGTATTCCTTAAAGTCCAATGATAATTTGCTCATTGAATATAACGAATCCAAAATTCTATAGGCTGATATCTGAATATCCTCAACTAGAAATTGTTATTTTGAATTATATTTAATTTAAAAATTACTCAAAATGTATTTCCCATAATTCTTTTGATTAAAATGATTAAACAATGTTGTCAAAATAGGGTATATAACACCCTGTACATATTGCAACGTAGCATTGCCCTTTCCAAAATATATTTTGACATCGGCAAAGTTTTCACTTTTCATGTTTTTAACTAACTCATCTATGTCGTTAGCTATGTTTGCAAAAAATGGCGTCAGAGATGTCCTAACCAAATCAGGAAACATTTGGGCAATTGATCTAATAATAAAAATTAATTTTAAAGAGCCATGTTCAGTGTCAAATGTTTATATTGGCGAAAGCATAAAAATTTTGTACTTATTAGCTTAATAACTAGATTAAGGGCCTGTCAGCCGATAGAGCAATCCTATTTGTAATAATATAGCATAATCAATAAAAACATAAGCTATCGGCTGACCAAATAAAACAAGGGATCTAGTTGGTTCAGTATATATATACGCAAGTGATTACCCAAAGTCTATAGCATTTATTATGGCCTGCAGGCAACTAACGGCCAACGAGATATGTGATCCAAACGCGAAAAACTTGTCTCGTAAGAAAGATGCCATCTTACACATGAACCTTTATAAGTATAAAGGAAAAAAATTATTTATTTTGTTTTCACAATGCTATTTTTAAAATTAAATGTATATAGAAAAATACTCACTTGCAAATAATTTCCTTTTCGTTATTGGATACACCACTTAATGACGTCTCTCGCGTAGTGATAAAATAACTTTGATGCGCCTGAAAGTATGATTTATTCAAAGGCAGCACAACCTTGAAAGATGAATAATAGTAATAAATATTTGAATAACCCAATTAATTTAGCTTTAATTGAATGTTAACGAAGAGTTCCTACTTGAAAGAAAAATTTAGCATCTTGAGTGGGTAGGTTGTAAGAATGCTTTCTTGAAAACCTCATGCTTGCATTTATGGGCAAGGTGGTATTCATGGCACTCTCGGTATATTGCAAACACTTTTCAACCAAATTCAACGCAAACCTGCTTCTTATACCCGAACTACCCATGTGCAATTTGCTCGGTTCTCTTTTGTGCTTTCTTAACCAAAATTAAAACAAGTCATTAATGTTCAGTTCTTATTATATCCTTGAAACTTCTAAATCGTTCCATTAAATTTAATTTTACCAATCTTAAATGTTTTGTTATTTTTTGAATTATGAACGATATAAAAAGAAGTGAAGTTTAAACTTAAAGAAAGTATAAAAATAATAAGACAGCTCTAATATATTATAAATAATGGTGGAAAAAACTATAAGATTGCAAATCACCTAATGATTTTATAGCCGGATAGTTGTAAGTATTTAAGAAATTCCGTAACTCTAAAACTTTCTTTTCGTTTTTCTTTTTGTGTAAGAAGATCGTATGGAACATATAAAATCGAACAGCTTATGTCTACATTAAAATATACACATATATGCTTCAAACCTAATAACTTATATAAATGAAATTTAAACTTCATATATTATGATATATAAAGCCATTTTTTAATAAAGTAAATAATCTAAAGCAATTAATAAAATCTCCATAATAACTATTTAAGTACATGCATTTGGTACATTTAAAGACTACTTTATACGATAAAAAATGAATCACCGATAAATATGATATTAATTACTTTTTTTGTCCATTTCATCTCTAAAGTTATGGGCCCAAATCTCATGAGCATTTTTAGCTATGTCGTCAGCTAATTCCTCTATTTCAGGCGATAACGTCATATTTGTCAAATCCACAATTTTTGGGTTAAAAAAATGGGGATCATTTTCCTTAAAAAATTGTTTTGTTTTCAAGGTTAGTCGAAACATAGAATATACGCTTACTTGTACTTTGGACGACCTTCTCCTTCCTAACTGATTTGTGATTGAACTGTCAGGCTCTTGAAATTTTTCCGCCATCCAACCCATAATATTTATCGTTTTAACATAATCTCTGATGGGCTCTTTGTAACGTTCTTTTTCCTAATTTGTTAAAATTTATGTTATATCAAGCACATATTTCTTATTGTTATTCAATTAATCCTAACTCACGTATTCAGTCAACTTTTCAAAAGGCTTCAATCTTGGGTGAAACTTTTCTTCGTCATTGTGGGAAGGACCGTAAGACCAACCCCTCTCAAACTATAAAAATGTGTGATAAACCTTATATTCTACAACCCTTGATAAAATGTCATAACGTGGCGAATAAGTAATAGCATGTTAGTAAGTTTCACCTTACGGTTGGCCCATGAGTTGTGATAATGTTGTGCAAATTGTTGCACGATGTACTCAAGATCGCTCAGCCCTGGTTGCCTTTTAAAAAAGATTGGAGGATTTAAATGATAAAATTACCTCGAGACATCTATGGGATGGGGTTCGTAGTGAGTGTCTTGAGGTTTCATTTTATAAATTTGCTCAATCTCTTTCTCCAAATTAGGTCCAATAGAGTACTCAGGTGGCAGGGCAGAAGCAATTGCAGTCAAACAAGGCAACGCCATAGTGAATAGATCGTGATTGAAATCCTAATTAACAAATATGTATGAACCGCCATTTATATAAAAATCACACTGGCTATTTATTTATAATTAACTTGAGAGAATGCACAAATCTTAATTTTTTATTATTTTATTTTAAATAGTCCTTAACATTAATTTGTTATAATGATTCTACAAATATGGTTCTTACCTGTTCTGATAAGGAATCGAATATAATATAGAACAGAATATTGGTGATCTTTTTCTCTTCATCTGTTGCATATTGAGATGAGTCGCTGGCTGGCGTCGATGAAAAATAGTTGTAATTGTGCTCGTAGTACCACGTAAGAACTCTCAGAGGAACAAATGTATAGTCATTGAGTATTCGAATATCTATGACGCACTTTTTAAGTAGTGGATAGAGCATTCTCGGGGGCAAGTTTCTATTAAAATTTTGATCATTTATCACTTATAAATCATTGATGTAAGTATTGTTCGGAATATTAATAAGCAATAAAGTGTGTGGTTCTTACCGTGTGAAGGAAACCAGAAATTCAGACACGGAACTTCTTTGGTTTTTGGTCAATGAATGACACAATGATAGCTTATAAGCAGTCAATAGAATAGTATTTAGAAGGCTTGAATACGGTTCGGCATCGGCGAAGAGATCGCTATTACGAACCAAAAAGGGAAAGACAACGTTACATAAATAGCGATTGAGGGCCAAGGCCAAATCGCATTCCGAAGCGCCTTCGGAATTTAAAATAATCGCTTCTCTCATATCAAGTAAAAATCCAGTTTCCATAATGTTAAAAAGAACTTCTTGGTCAGGAATGCCATAGACCCTTTCGAGAAATAATACTATTGAGGCTTTATGATCCGGAATCAGTCCGGGAGGCATAGGATAGTTTTCCGTTTCGCTGGTATCTTTAGATTCAATTAAAAGGTGCAATTATAGACTAGCCATCTCAACATATTGATATAAAAATCAGCATTAAAAAGGCTAAATATTTACCTGATCGTGACGGAAAGCAAGGGAGTCTAAAACGTAAACTTAATATTCCCTGTAGGTCACTGAGCGATACCAGACTCCTTAAAATTGATCTAGCCCTTACAGACTCAGCCTTTAACGTGACGGTATTGACAGAATCAACTGCACATTTTCCCAGCAATTCGATCAGTACTGAGTAGAACGTAAGAATTGATTTCCCCAAATCAATGGAATCTTCATCATCCCTTCGTTAAATAAAATCATATTATTAGTTCTTAGGCAAGTATTAAAAAATAAATTAATATTAATTTAAAATGGCTAAGTACATTTTAATTGAAGTACTTTATAAACCTTTCTAATGTGCGCAATATAAAGGGCAAGACCGTCAGCCCAAATCAGTTAATATATATAAAAAAATTGCTGCTAAAAACGCGTTGGAATTAGAATTTAAATTAAATGGGTTGGTTATAATAATGGCAATAGTTGAGTATTGGGGAAAAACTTTTTAGCAATTAAATATAAAAAAAGTGTTTTTTGTTCATCTAACTTGTAAAATAAGTTAAATTCAAGCTTATTTTTATAATTATACTCATCATTAACTTCAAATACAAAGAGTTTTAATTTAATTTTTAAAAAAGTTGAGCCTATATTGCATTAGACGATGAACAGAATATTATACTACCTTAAACTTAAATGCAGCGCTTTTGTTAGTTAATGTTAATTGCTTTAAAGAAGCTATGATTTTAGTTAAAATTTAACAGTGATTTTCCACACATGTCCAATAATAATCAACGACTGCCCGTGTCAATCTTATGTATAGAGACTCTAGGAGCTTATAATTTAGAAATAAGTCTAGTTTGTATAAAAGGAAAGTTGAGATGATTGTATTTCTAAATATATGGAACATCCCTACTCATCGTAATATAGCGGAGATGTTTCGTAAGAAAAGCGTATGGCGGATTTCATCGCTTTGAGTAACCCACCTCCTTCACCCTTTAGCGCCGGTCCCAGACTCTCAGGTCTACGAATTAATAACCTCACAATTAAATTTGCGTTTTCTTCGAGACTCTCACCTAAATAGTATCGATAGTGGTAGTATTAAGGTCATTATTGACTCTATTATAAACAGTTATAGTTTAATTATAGTACTTCATATAAAACGTATAATTGTTTCTCCTTACAAGCCTACTCCTCTCCTTAAGATTTCTGCCATCAACCTTTATTTTTACTATACGGTTAAATTACTATCATCCGGCTTTAAATATAATGATACAATTATCCTTATTTATATTTTAGGCTCTTAATCACATTTAGTTATTTGTAGTTTGTCAGATTTCGGAGTATTCCTCTTTTTATCCACAATCAAGTTACTTTGTCATCAGGCACAAACATTAAATAGTAGGGCTCCCATCTCTTGGTAATAAGCCAGTGTTCATGGTTAACTTTTATCAAATTTCACCCTTTGTGGAAGTATTGTTAATATTAGAATTTTATATTTTCATTACAGTCCCCCCTTATCCGAATAAACAAAACCAAACTCAATTACACTTGAAAATTCAAAAGTCAAAAAATTACCTGCATTTAATCCGCGCATTTAAACTAAATGTTTTTGAAGCTGTGTGAGTCTACTTTACAATATAACTAATTTTGATAAACTTTAAATGTTTAAACACATATTATAAACAAAATATAAAGCTTACCATTTACCCACACGCTTGATTTTAAAAAATCTAAGAACCGCTCTCCTTCAACAGGATCCCAGCCAATGTCAGGATAATTCTTGGCCAACAATTTAGTATTGCTCTGAACTCCGCATCGTGCTAAATACTGGATAACCTTCTCCAAATGAGATTCGTTGAGTGCCAAGCAAAGTTCCGTGTTCTCCAAAAATGAGGAATATGCTACATCTAAAGGCGTAGAACCTCGAAGCGATGGTCGGTCTAAATGCATTTATTACTAGAACACTGTAAATTGTTAAAGGAATACCCAACAGCATTGTCGCATGGTCTAACATATAACCTAAGTGTTCAAACATTGCTTGTTGATTTTTTGCTCCGGTGCGGCAAAAGAAACACAAGAACCTGCAACACGCAGTTATTATATCGCAGTTCGATTCCTATAAATTTTAATTTAAAGTTTATAAGATGTAGGGCTTTACTTGATCGTTGGTCTCGGATGAATTGTTTTCGGATATTTTATTTAAGGTGTTGATCATTACTTCGATGACGTTTTCGTGAACACCTAGAATGCGAATTAAATCGGGATGCTGAAAGAAAATTTTATTATTTGCCAGATCCCTGAAAGAATATTTATTATAGATATAGTTAAATATCGAATTACCATAACCCTTTACACATAATTTTTTCTTCGTTGTAATCCATTTGAACCTTTAGGAGAGATCTTATCTTTACTAAGGGTTTTAAAAAGTTTTTGAAGTCATTGCTACTGGTGCCCATAATAGTATAAGTTTTTTTAAGAGCTTGGTACACCTAAATCGAAAAATAGTTTAATACTAAAAAAATTAATTGTCCCTCGCTTATAATTACATCACATAAATAGACAACATTAGAAGGATTTTTGTACAGATTGTGTTCGATCGGTTGAAAGTTAAATTATTATGTTGTAATAATTAGATAATAACTTATCAACATATAAAATTTATTTTAAAGCTGAGTTTGCTCTTAATTTATCAAAGTATGAAGTTTGATTCTAATATAAATAAATATTATTTTTTAAATTATTACCTCCTGATGTTGATTATATTGCCTATATAACAAGTTAAATATTTCTCTCGTTAACATCTGATTATCCAGCTTGCGCTCCTTAGCCCAAACAGTCATAGTCTTGGTGATGAGATTGCTCATGGTGTCAGTGTTAGCCACATTGTCATCATCTTTAGACAATTTGACGCCCATTACATAATTAGCGAAGCGTTCAACCCAAGGTATAGCATTAGTCTCAGCCTTATCTCCTGTATCATCTTCATTCATGCCAAAAGATCCTAATAAAAACTAATCAAAAAGTCTCATAAGGTATTTTACTTAAAAGTGAATTATAAAAGGAGCGTAATTCGTGTTTCTGCTCGTCCCTGAGATGACAATTGTCGTCGTTTTTATTATCCTTAAACGACAACAAGGATTCCATTTGGGTATATGGAGGACAACGAAATTCTCGTGTCATTTTAGCCGTCAAAGGGGCAGGCAAATCGGAGTTTTTAATTTCATGATATCTAAACATTTGATCCTTTTGCAAATTTCGGCAAAATTCCTCCGAAAATCCGATGATCGATTCAACTTTAAAGCGCAGCCGCAGGTCGCAAATATTTTTGAGTAGAAGACATATCTTAACGAGTGTTACGTTTATCGCCAGTAATTTTTACTTGAAATTTGACGTCTTCATCCAAGTTCATATCTACCAAACCGCCATTAGTGTATTCCAGGTTGGCACCCTCAATGGAATTAGGGTCAATCAGTGATAGTAGAGTCAAAATTTCGCCCGTGGTCAAATAATTCATCGTAATCAATTTGTTAATAATTTTGAGGTAGGGACTAAGTTAATAAATATAATATTGTTAAGATTTCGAAATAAAACACGGGACATTGAACATTTAAATAGTAAGATCTAAAATAAAATTTAAACTTGAAGAGCATGGAAAAGGATCCGCCGATAGGATCCTTATTATGAGAAACGCCTTGGGCGATAGACTCTTTTAGGCTTCCTAGCACATATGTCTTAAGTTCCTTCAAAGGAAAAGATGGTGGGTTGACATCGCCAATGTAAATTGATTCACTAAATGATTCAAAAATAAGTCCCACAAATTGTTAATGTTTAAGCCTCACATGAGGTTAAGCTACAATATAATTTTACAAATTTAAATAGATTACATTTTTAATAAATAAAACCATAAAGGTAAAATAAAAAAATGACTATGCTGATTGTCACCCTTGTCATTATTTTTTACAAAATTTGAACATATGCTAGGTTTCAAATAAACTTTTTTTATTACAAAATTATAATTAATATGTAAAAACAACATATTAACAACATATTATGACTTTGTATGGTATGTATTCACTAAGCCCACTTATGTATAAAGACGCCGCATCAAAGAACTATAGTATCTAGGTAGTATTAAAATTTTACATTTTCACTGTTCTCTGAAAACAAATAGTTTTTAAGAAAAATATTTACTTGATGTCGGTACATTGCGCGATGTCTGGTTTAAATGAGATGGATATCTTCGATTTTAGGAAATACTCGAACCAATCGTTGTAGTCACAGGTTTTAAACATTTTAAATGATCTAATTGCCTGTGTCAGGGGAATTATAAATTCTTCCTTGGTAAGCTCGAAATATTTGGAATGAGGCCTGATAAACATAGCTATCAACAAATCCACAAACTTGTTCCTCAGAGGACCGCTCATATCTTTAAAATTTGAAAAAGTTATATAATTTTTCAAGATAAATAAGCTACTTATAATATGATAATGTGGGTCGGTTTTTTATAGTGATTTTAATAATTTCAAATAAAATTAAATTAAAACTTTGAGAACTTAATCTTCGATCCACTATATTTTCCAACATACTCAATTTTGGACTGGTTTATTCATAGTTTATCATTATAGCTCTTATAGTGTTAGCCTAATTTTGCTGGTCTAGTATAATTGAACATTTTAGCATGTATCACACATAATCATTTCGAAATAAACCTATTATAGCTTTAAAAAAGGTAAATTTAATAATTCTTCTACTAAAGTCGTTATATGATTGTATTTCATCACCCATTGGTATAGCAAAAAATAAAGATACAAATGCGATTATCTTGGTAAATGGTTGTTAAATTGCTTACTAATGTTATATTCATGAATAGATGAGATTCGCCATTTTGACATGCCATAATTTATAAAATTATTATAAAGAAATAAACTTTAGAAATAAAATAATTCAAATACCTATTAATAAATCTCCTAAAACTTTGAGTAGTTCAAATAATTTAAATTTAGAAACAAATTTTTGTATTAAAAAATTAAGTTTGAAGCGAATATTAAATACTCGATTCAATTTGAAATTTTCAAGGGTTTACATGGATTATTAATGTTATCAAATAAAATGTAATTGAAAAAAGACTTTTACACGGCGATTTCAGGCAATACATTAATTGATCTCGACCGATGACATCTGTACATAGCTTGTGCGACACCCGAGTATTGCTGTGCGAGCACAGCGAACAGAACAAGCGCAGGGTGTGACAATGGAAATTCATGAGCTCTGGAGACTCGATCAGTTCTAGGATGTTTAAACTACGATTTTCTTCCGGTATCTTAATGGCTAACGACGTGGTCAGACTTTCGGTGAGCATGCTCCAACCCTGAGTGTCCGACAATTTGAGACTGTGCACTTTGGTAGACGATTCGTTAACTCTACTCCACATTGAAGTCTCTAGCAACTGTAACTTTAGCCGAGGCGGGCATTGGGGTACTTGCTTGTGTTTTATGGTTTTGAACAAGGCGCTTGATAGGGGCAAAACATCTGTAGCCCGACCCAGTTCTAGCTGAAGGACATCTTTGTTTAGCGTATTAGATGCCTCGAAAAAAATGGCGGGATATAGCTTTTCTCCAGGATTTATCTAAAAAAATTAGCATGGATGTTTGAAGGATTATTGTACAGTGCTATGGCATAATTCAGTTAATATTGATCGTAAAAAATTTCTAAAAATATTGTTATTAAATATAAAATCAGACTATATTTTATATTAAAAGGTGGTTTGGGGGGGGGGGGGGGGGGGAAGGGTAATATATTAAGAAAAATTTTATTTAAAAACGCTTCAAATTTTGTTTGAACGTTGAAGAATTGCATGCAGTTCCCACCATTTAAAAAAATTCTTAATTTTCTAATGAAAAAATTAATGGCTTACGGTATAAATTTTATCATCGTCCTTCCCATTTAGGGTGAATCGAACTTGCCCTTTGGCTAAATTTATGTAACATCCTACATAAATGCTAGTTGATATTTTGGCGTCCTGCTCTAATTTCACTTGTAGACCATGTACGTTAGCCATTATACAATCCTGAAGACGTTCTCTAAATTAAAACAAAAGCATTACAAACCAAATATCGTCTATAATTTATAGTTTCAATAAACCTTCGACAACAAAATAAAATATAAAAGTGACCCGCAAAATTATTTTAAATATTTTAATAATGAAAGCATTGGTTCAGAAAATTACCGTATTTATAAATGTATGTATTTAATAATATTGCTTTATACGTTTGTTTCACAATTCCAATGCTATCTAAAAGCCTTATATCGGTGGTTCGACATTTTTCTGCGTCATACGTCAAATTGTATTTATGAAATCTATCCGTGATCCAACCCACGAATATTTTTTGAGTGTTTTGCCCCGGGAAAATTCGAATGCCGTAAAAATATTCCTTGACCTTGTCCCAATGGACCGCTAAAATTTGTTAGTTAAATTACAGCAATGAGTTAAAAAGACAAAACAAAACTAGCTACTTAATAGGCCTTTTGTATTTATATTTAATTAAATTTATCTCGTATTGAAGCTTGCATAGAATAAATATCATGTGATGCAAAAATTTATTAATTATATAGAGGCATGACGATCCAAATGAACCAAAATGTTTATTTAAGGTTTGCTGAGTTGGAGACATCAAGGTACAGCTATTTATTCTTATTCAAATATGGTTAATTAGAAAAAAAACATCATATGACCCCTCCCTAAATCATCAAACTTATTTGCCCTATGTCGCGTCTATGTTGTCAACTAAAATACCTTCATTTTTATAGGTTTCGGAATCGGATATGCTTAGCGCTGGGAGCTCCTCTACGCTAATTTTTTCTGGTACACTTTCAAAGCGCGAATTAAACTCTTCTTCGACTATATCCATTTGCTCTATTTTATGTTAAAAAAAAATATTGAAAATTAAGGGAAATCTTGCGTTTAGCATAGGATTTTTATATCTTAATTAAAAGCTTAAATTAAGTTTTATTAATGAGTTGCCCAATTATTTATATAAAAAAGTCTTATTTAAACACATTAATTTATAATAAGACTTAATATTGCGAAATTAAATATCTATCAAAATTTCTAGCATAATTACAAATAAAATGAGAGTTAATTTAAATATAAAGCAAAAAATTGTTTAAATTTTATTTGTAAACCATCTTCGTCTTGCCGACCAGCGATATCCTCGATTTCCTCTCGAACCAATGTTCTCCTTCTTTTAAAACTGTTACTCTTCTCTAATAATTGACCTTTGGCATAACCTATTAACAAAAATATATAATTAAATTTTAAATTAAATTATTACACTTTTACAATAGAAAAAAATTATTATTCCTAAATAAGTTTGCTTTAACTTTACTTAAAAATAATTTTTTGAAGTGATTACCTCGATGAAATTATAAGTTTTTAAAGTCAACCTATCTGACTGAAAGTCGTATATAGTGTATAAATTTGTATACAAATTTGTTCTTAATATCAACACTTTTAACTATATTCTATCCTAGCTGACTTAGTTACATTCCCTTTATAGGCGCATTTAAAAAAAACGAGATCGCTAGGACAGAAATTAAACTCTTTATATATAGCATAGCACGCAATAAATCTTGAATATTGAATCAAACAAAATTTTAACAATGCCTAAAATACTAGTCTTAAAATTGATTTTAAGGTTTCTTTTTAAATTCGAAAATATTAGAAATTCTTCAATGATTGCCAATAATCTATTTTAATTTACCAACGTCGGACACATCTGGAACGGCAGAAGATAATTTTTCAGCCATCTCACCCACCATCTTTTTGGCACCTTTTAATCAATGGATAGTTAAATTAAATAAAGGAAGGGCTCTCAATTTTATGAAACGATATATGTTATATGATAAAATGAGAAATCAGAATTATTTTATAGCTAAGGCATTTGTTGTAAACATTATAAAAGGCTCCTTTCATAATGAAGCCTACATGCTATAACTAATTAAAAAAATAGAGTTATGGAAAAATTGTAGAACCCTTCCCCCTCTTTACCAAAAATTGATTTTGCATTGTTGAAATTAAATAATATTACCTCTAAAACTTTTTCTAAAAGATTTTATAAAGGATGGGGCCTCTAAGGCTTCTGAAGTCTTTTTGATCTTGAGGGAGTCTTTCTGAAAATTTTCCATGGCTCTTTTGCCATATTCCGTAAGGTGTTCTAAACTGTCGTTCATTGAAGCTCTGTTAACAGGGGCTTCTTCGTAAGTGTCATTTGAACTTGTATTAAATTATTATTAAACATGTTATGTTATGTAAATAATATAAAATAAATTAAGTAACCAGGGTTTCTTTCAAAGGGGAGCCACCCCCCCCCCGGGCAATTTCAAATACGCCCCCCCCCTTCCGGAGAGTTTTGATTGAAGGAAGCATGAACTCAAGTTCCATTATGAAGTCATAAATTATATTAATAGGCTAAAATTGAAATTCAATAAATTATTTTAATTTGTCAATAAAAAAAATATAAAATTGGCGAAATTAAATTTTTTATACAAATCAGGTGGAAATCATTCATAGACATCATTTTTTAACATCTGTGAACCCTAATTTACAATCTTGGAAGTTACAAATTATCTTTAATTAAAAAATATCAATAGGTAAATAAACACAAATAAATGCTTTTAGAATTATTAAATCACTATCTTACTTATAAACTTAAAAAGAATTATTATTAATAATATATTCTATTGTTTGTTTGATATAATATGCTTATTTTGAATTGCAGATGTCTGGTAAATATAAAATTACTCTTTTACACTACTTTAGTAAAAAGCAGAGCTGTTAATCGCACCTAAAAAACCGCTGCGGCACTCGCACCCGCACTTTGAGAAAATTCGGTGCGCGAACTCGCACCCGCACCAATTTTAACAGAGGTGCGCGCACTCGCACCGCAAACCCGGTGCGCGCACTCGCACCTATAATTTTTTACACTCTATCTAAATTCTAAATATATTACAATGTTCACTTAAAAACTTTTATTATGCCGGTTTATTATAATTATAAAAATAATAAAGATACAGAAAAAACAATTAAAATAGCATTTTATTGACATTCATCATTAAAAGCATTTCGAGGTGACTATCTGTCAGGCTACCCCTTCTGTCGCTTAAAATCGCTATAGCTTTGCTGAAGAGGCGTTCCACGGGGGCACTCGAAGGAATCGGAGTGTTATTTCTTATATATAATTTTTTTAACGAAGAAAATTGTTTAAAAAATATGCTTAGTAACAAGACAAATTATAATAATTTATTTATAATATTTGATGTACAATTCAATTATAAATAGCAAAGTATTTTAGCATGAAAGAGCAACCATAGAAATTTATATTTAAAAATATTTTTGTAACAAAATTATTATGTGATTAAACTTACGATAGCGATGAGAAGTTTAAAAGTGTTGGAAATGAAATATCAAGATAGTAACGACGGGTAAAAGTTCCAAAAAACACTGAATAGAAATATTACAATATTGTTAATTATTTATCCTAATTACCTGTCTGTTTTTGTTTTTCTAATTATACTTCAACTTCTATAGCAATATTAATTATGATACACCAAAACGTTTTAAGCAATAATTGATAAAGTAAATAGGCGAATAATATAAAATATGGCGGATATATTAATTAATTATATTGTCTATCGATGTTAATTAAATTTCCCTCCTTGTTATCTCCTCCACTAGGAACATAAATGTATCTTTGATGTTGTTTCACTATAATGTTAATTTGTGAGATATGCTATGCGCGATATATAAGATAATGTCAAATATATTTATTGTAAAATTCATAATGTGCGCAAAATAGGAGCGCAATTTCGCACGCGCACCGAGTGAATAAGGTGCGCGCACCCGCACTCACTCTTGGTTTTAAAAAAGTGCGCGCACCAGCACGTCGCACCGCAAAACCGGTGCGCGCACCTGGTGCGCGCACTTCTGTGCGCGCTCCTTAACAGCTCTGGTAAAAAGGAAAAGCCTAATAAAACGCAGAAAAATGTCGAACCACCGATATAAGGCTTTTGGATAGCATTGGAATTGTGAAACAAACGTATAAAGCAATATTATTAAATACATACATTTATAAATACGATGATTTTCTGATCCAATGCTTTCATATTAAAATATTTAAAATAATTTTGCGGGTCATTTTTATATTTTATTTGAGTGGGGAAAACTGTCTCTTCTTTTTATGATAAAAGCTGGTAATTAAAATTATGCAAGTTGTTTTTACTTTATTAATTTATATTGATAAAAATGAGTGTATTGGCAGCTCTACTAATTGCTCAGTCTCTGAAAGTGAAAAACATGGGCCAAATTAAAACCTAAACCATCATATAAATTTATGATTTCATGGACATCTAAATACAAGAAGCCTTAGGTGGGGCTTTATGCTCTGTCTGTTCTCTTTACAACAAAAACGATTTATTTATTCAACAAAAAACAAAGGGTGTGTTCATTAATGTCCCGTTTACAAATTACAGAAAAGTGACAGGAGAAAGAGGAAAGCTATTAAAACATGAACGATCTGAATACCATAGAAAGGCAATGGCCTTTGAAAATATGCGCCATAAACACCAGCCGGTTTATACTATCCTTAATTATCAATCTGATGCTGAAATTGCGGAAAATAAGCAAGCTATTAAAATATTGATGAGAAGTCTATACTCCCTAATCAAGGAAGATGTTTCTTATACAACGAAATATGAAACCATTATAAAAAAATTTGATGGCCCCCTGCATTTCAGACTTAGCAAAATGGTTAAATAAACAAAGTGAACGTTCTACATATTGTAGTAAAGATACCGCCAACGAGTTATTGCAATCAATGGGCGAGGTTCTTGATAAAATAATAATTGCAGAACTTAAAGGCAAAGAATTTTCTTTAATGGCGGATGAATCAACCAATACTGCCAACCAATCCGAACTTTCGATATGTGTTAGGTATGTCTCTGAGGGTGTGATTATGGGAAAGTTTTTGTGTATAGTCCCCCTTTTTAACACTTGTTCGGATACAATTTTTAATTGTATTGAAAACCAAATTAATAAAAGGGGCCTCTCTCTATATAACATTGTTGCTTAAGGATTTGATGGGGCCGCAAACTTTTCAGGCTGTATTTCTGGAGTACACAAAATGATTTCTAAAAAAATTGGGAGAGATGTCCTTTACATTCATTGCAGAGCCCATGTCTTATCTCTTGCAGTTACAAGTGCAAGAAATAAATTTCCTTATGTCAAAAGATTTTTTTTATCGTGAATGACATATATAAACTCTTCCATCAGTCACCTAAAAGAGAAAATATTTTTCATGAAATCCAACAAATTTTGGAAGAACCTATTCTCAAGATTCCCCAGCCTATCGATATACGTTGGCTCAGTCATTACAATACTCTAAACGCCATTAAAAGAGCTTATGGGTCTATCATGATGACCTGTGAACATCTCCATAAAGATGGGGCAGATTTAGCCTCCTTAGCAGGAGGCATACTCCTAGAAATTCGGAAATCTAGCTTCTTATTGACGCTTTGTTGGGTTCCCTATCTCAATTAAGCAAATGTCTACAAAAAGCTGACCTACCAGTGGAATCCCTTCCGTCATTAATAACGTCGGTAACGTCTCATTTAGAATCCATTTATGACAATATAGTAGGACTTGAAAATAATAATTTTTTTATAAATTATTATGCCTTAATGACAAAAGTATCACTGAAATGTGACATTAGTGAAAATAAAGCCTGCAAAGTATCTCTGGGAAAGTTTACTAAGACTGTTGAAATTAATAATAGGTTCAATAAATCTGCAGTTGAGCTTATTTCAGGATGCTCATTTTTCCAGAGTTTTGAAAGGCTCCAACAGATCTGAGAATCTGACAAAAAATCTCTTTATGCCGACATAAAATCATTCAAATTTCTTGCGGCTACTTTGAATGGATCAGAAACACCTTTAAAATTTATTAAAAAATGCAATTTGGGGTATGAAGAGTTGAAACGGTTCAGTGCCAAACTAATGATAATACCTTTGACAACGGCGACTGTTAAAAGGTCCTTTAGTGCAATGAACCGAATTATGGTTGCATAAAGAAACAGGCTAGGGGAGATATCTTTAGACCACTTTATGGGAATATCTATAGAAGGGGCTGACCTTCCTACTGAAGAATATCTAGATATGGCGATGAAGGAGTATGCTTTTAAAAAACAAACAAGAATTCGGTTACTTTCTTAAAAGAACACTTGCCCGTTAAAATATTACATGTATTTATTTAATGATTATGCGTGTATGTATCTATTTATATTCACTTATATCACAATAAAAATCAGTAAATATTATACAAAATGGTTTAGCAATCAAAAAAATTTTTACCCCCCCCCCCCCCCGGAGCATTTTTTCTGAAAGAAACCCTGTAAGTAACTGTTGTTTCAGTATTAGTGTTTTATTGTCCGATTCAAAATTGATATATATAATATTGTGTAAATGAATACTCTGGAACAGGAGACTCTACGTCCGGCGTTATTATAACGGGTAAACTTGTGATACCATTGTTCATAGCTGCACTTAAACTTGTTCGTTTCGGATTGTAATTCTCTTTTTCTATAGTTGATTAATAAGTTAACCCTTTTAATTATCTCTAATACATTTAAAAAGAGATACAAAATCGATAATGCTTTATTAACTAAGGTGAAAAAGATTGGAAGAATATATATTTGACAAAAATTCGCTGTTAACCACTAGTTGGAGCGTTGCAGTTTTTAATTTATTAAAATTTAGAAAATAAAATTTGAGGCATTAAACCAGTTTTTGTAGGATTTCAGAATTTAGTTAAACATAAAAGAAGATAATAATAATAATAGAATTAGATGTTAAACGAATTGTATCTTAAATAATTAATCTATAATATGATCACTTTAACTAGAACATTTATATAATAATAAAATGGACACAAATTTAATCATATTTTAGATAAACCGGAAAAATGATAGCCATCATACTTATTTCTGGCTTTTATTCAAGATACAAATAATTTAAAGAGGAAGGGTTAATATACTAAATTTGTTTGCTTTTAAGTTAATTAATAACATTTTGATTCATTGTGCAAAGTTATGGTATCGTTGTAACGTTTTTTAAAATCTTTTTAGAGTTTTTGGATGATATTTATTAGTTGCAACTTATCCTTTGGAAAAAGCAAGATCAGATTTTGGCTTTACTTTTGACAGCATGAGTTTTCGATTTTTCTTTGATTGGCTTCGGAGGTTTCTCTGCCGAGACGAATCTTGAACTTTTTGGCTTGTCAGATGGCGCATTTAACTCTTTTGATTTGGTTTTGGACTTTTTCGGCTTCTCGTTACTGTTATTATTGTTGGTATTAAACTGTTCATACAAATTATAAGATTGAGACTGATTATCGTTTCCACTATAGGTATCCTCAACTACTTCTATATCTAAATTTAATATTCAGTATATAAACAAATTGCACCGGGAGTTATATATTACTTATGGTTGGAAGGCTATGGGGTGATGTGGGATGGCTATCTAGAATTTAAATATACCATACATTAATGAAATACTAAATGATATTATTAATGAACCCATGTTTTTCCCCAAAAAAAATTATTAATAAGAACTTTATCTATTATTTTACTTTAAATCCGAACTCGAAATATTATGTATGTTTTTAAAAGGGATTCTGAAACTCTACCTTCAACGTAATTAATCGTAGGCATTTCTTTGAAGCCATTTATATCCAAGTTAGTTTCTTGCAAATGTCTGACATTATCTAAAATTTCAGAAACACGATTTGATTAAGTTAGTATATGTATCGATAAGAATAAAATTTATATTTCAGAATACCTTGATACTTGTCGAGGATTATGGTACTGGGTGTTATTTTATCCTCAAATTGGGGAATGTTCGACCTTAGAAACTTGGTTTTTATTGGTATAGCATCTTTAACTTCCTCGCCTGGCAATCGAAATGAAGGGGTTCGCGATTTCGTTTTTTTACTAAACAACATGATTTTTAATTACATATCTTTTTAAGCTTTTTTAAAAATGTCCTTATGCTTCCCAATATTATTAGTCGTATAATTATTCCCTTTTTAAGAATTGAAATTAGCTGACTAGGTAGTTGAAACTTTATCGACGCCGATTTTATATACGACTAGCTGTGCCCGGCCAAGCGTTGCTTTGGCTCAGTCCTTAAGTGGTTAAATAAGTATAAGCTATTAATAAGACTTATCTAAAATGGGGTCATATATGAAATAATTTATAATGTGAAAGGTCCGAATGATTTTATGAACCCACTATTTTTAGTATATATTTATATAATATGACAAACCAAATGCAAATTCTGTTTTAGTCATCAAATCCGACTAAAATTAAATGTTTTTGAAAAAATTGCTTATTAATGCTGTTACTTATTATACAATAATACCATTATTTTATTTTTTTAGTTAGCTGATTTATTTGAAATACACTTTTCTTAAATATAATAAAATAATTAATTGTAGGATGGATAATTATTAAAAATATGCTTCTATGATCGACCACGTGATAATAATGACAAAAACTGCATAATTTAAATTTTATTTATTTAATTTAAATAGTCTGTTAAACCCCAATAATTTTAACCGTATACTGTAACATTTTTATTATACTTTTAAATATCTAATTCGAGAAAACTTCAGCTTTGTATGTATGACGTCATTATTGTATATGCTGCTATAAATGAAACTGGACGGGAAATGTCAGATATTTTTAAAACAAAAAGGTATATTAGGAATCTGAAAAAGCTATTTTACCCCTGGCCTATCTGGGCATCTACGGCTAAATTTTCGCTCGAATCGGATCTGAAGTTTCAGAATTTAGCCCTTTTTTAAAACCAAAAGGCCGAGAAATGTCCGATATTTTTAAAACTAAAAGGAATTTTAGCAATCTGAAAAAGCTATTTTACACCTGGCCGCCCTGAGAACCTGCGGGTAAAGTTTCGCGCGAATCGGGCCGGTAGTTTCAGAATTTATTCTCATTTAAATATCTCATTTAATAAAAATTAATGATAGATAAAGAATGACATTTATATATAAATAGCATTTACTCAGAATAATCAACGTTGGACTATTTTATATTACATTTAAATTATATATACTTTCATCTTTCTCATTTAAAATATCTCATTTAATGATAATGAGAAAAATTCATCTTCTTCACCTATATATTTTCTCAAATAATCTATAATTTTATTTATTTCAGGTTAATTCATAAATTTTTTGTTGTCACCGTTAAGAAAAGATGACGTTTAAGAAATTTAATTCATAAATTTTATGCTGTCACCGTTAAGAAAAGATTACGTTTTACAAACTACTATAAGTGATACACTTTTACTACAGAACTGTCTGTATATTCAAATTTTCGACGAACGCGAGGAGGTGCGTTTGATTGACATTTTATTGAACGTCAAAACGCATAAAACCCAATATCTCGAAAATTAAAAGGAATTTTAAGATTCTGAAAAAGCTATTTTACCCCTGGCCGCCCTGGGAACCTAGGGGTAAATTTTCGCGCGAATCGGGCCGGTAGTTTCAGAGATTAGCCCTTACATACATACATACACTTTACTTTATATATATAGACTAGCTGTGCCCGGCCAAGCGTTGCTTTGGCTCAGTCCTTAAGTGGTTAATTAAGTATAAGCTATTAATAAGACTTATCTAAAATGGGGTCATATATTAAATAATTTATAATGTGAAAGGTCCGAATGATTTTATGAACCCACTATTTTTAGTATATATTTATATAATAAGACAAACCAAATGCAAATTCTGTTTTAATCATCAAATCCGACTAAAATTAAATATTTTTGAAAAAATTGCTTATTAATGCTGTTACTTATTATACAATAATACCATTATTTTATTTTTCTAGTTAGCTGATTTATTTGAAATACAATTTTCTTTAATATAATAAAATAATTAATTGAAGGATGGATAATTATTAAAAATATGCTTCTATGATCGACCACGTGATAATAATGACAAAAACTGCATAATTTAAATTTTATTTAATTAATTTAAATAGTCTGTTAATGTCAGATATTTTTAAAACAAAAAGGTATTTTAGGAATCTGAAAAAGCTATTTTACCCCTGGCCTATCGGGGCATCTACGGCTAAATCTTCGCTCGAATCGGATCTGAAGTTTCAGAATTTAGCCCTTTTTTAAAACCAAAAGGCCGAGAAATGTCCGATATTTTTAAAACTAAAAGGAATTTTAGCAATCTGAAAAAGCTATTTTACACCTGGCCGCCCTGAGAACCTACGGGTAAAGTTTCGCGCAAATCGGGCCGGTAGTTTCAGAATTTATTCTCATTTAAATATCTCATTTAATAAAAATTAATGATAGATAAATAATGACATTTATATATAAATAGCATTTACTCAGAATAATCAACGTTGGACTATTTTATATTACATTTAAATTATATATACCTTCATCTTTCTCATTTAAAATATCTCATTTAATGATAATGAGAAAAATTCATCTTCTTCACCTATATATTTTCTCAAATAATCTATAATTTTATTTATTTCAGGTTAATTCATAAATTTTATGTTGTCACCGTTAAGAAAAGATGACGTTTAAGAAATTTAATTCATAAATTTTATGTTGTCTTGTCACCGTTAAGAAAAGATGACGTTTAAGAAATTTAATTCATAAATTTTATATTGTCACCGTTAAGAAAAGATGACGTTTAAGAAATTTAATTCATAAATTTTATATTGTCACCGTTAAGAAAAGATGACGTTTAAGAAATTTAATTCATAAATTTTATGTTGTCACCGTTAAGAAAAGATTACGTTTTACTACAAACTACTATAAGTGATACACTTTTACTACAGAATTGTCTGTATATGCAAATTTTCGACGAACGCGAGGAGGTGCGTTTGATTGACAGTTTATTGAACGTCAAAACGCATAAAACCCAATATCTCGAAAACTAAAAGGAATTTTAGGAATCGGCAAAGGCTATTTTACCCCTGGCCGCCCTGGGAACCTAGGGGTAAATTTTCGCGCGAATCGGGCCGGTAGTTTCAGAGATTAGCCCTTACATACATACATACACTTTACTTTATATATATAGATGAAACATTTTAAAACAATTATCAGGAATAAAAAAAAATGTGATCTAAAAAACATGTGCAAACAAGCTATAATTATAAAAGAATAATAAAATGGATCCGATTTTTATGACACTTAATTATACCTATCCGACAAATGAGTGTTTATGCTTAGAGGCATATTCAGTCGGATGTAATTCATTGTTCCTTTGCTTTGCCCTTTGGTTGATATCTTATAAGACGGTGGAGTTTCTCCGCTAGGCGAAAAAAATTGCATTATTATAGCAATTGACTTGGATATGGCCCAATGCAGATATTTTTATATTTTTTCTTAAATATTAATTTTATTCCGATTGTTGAATTTCAATAATAACGGCAGAGATTGAAATATTGAATGCTTTTTAAGCCAAAAAATTCGATATAGGGTCAACTAAGCATGAAAAGCAGATAAAGTTGTGCTTCTCCTTAGTATAAAATTGAAATATTAATAACAAGTATAAAAAAGAGTTAACGTTAGGGTTGTGATAAGAACGGTTGGTAAAATTACCTGGCCGGGATTTTGACGATTATTAAATCAGATTGTTCCGATTCGTAAGTTTTAAAGGTCCCATAGGGTTGATTAAACCAAAAGGATATACTTCGGCTCATGTTTCTGAATTAAATGCGAATCAAAATTAATATAGACTGCCATTAATGATAGGAAAATGTTATTAATAAATCGGCTGAGAAACTAGTTATTACACTCCGTAAGGTTCGTATCCTTCTTTTAGGCCATAATTGGTAAAATATTTTAGCGTCCTGACGTCGTGCCCAAAATTCACTTTAATCTTTTGATCGGGCGCCAGGCTAAAAGCTGGCACATACCCCCCTAAATTTAAAAAAATTTACCTATAAAAGCTTGACCAATAATTATTTTTTAATTGAATTAGAAACAAAATTGATGCATAACATCTATATTAAAAATTGATTATATGCTAATGGTGAAATATAAAACTAATTTTTAGCATTACATAAGCCGCGGGGAAGATGCCCTTTCCCATTCTAAAAGTCAAAATTTCTGACAAATTTCATTTTGTTCCTCCCTTAATAATTTCCAAACTTTTCTTTCCCCGTCCTTATATAAAACCTGGCTGCCCATGTTTTTTAAGTATGTTTTTAATCCGCCAAGTTGGTTGTACTTAGCGTTTGTCATTTAGAAGTCACCTAATTGCAATGCAACTGGTTATGAATTACACATTCATAACAAAACGAAAAAGCTATAAAATAGGATAAAAATGTAAGTTTAATAAAACCGAAAAATCTATATTATGATAGTCCTTAGTTTTTAGTAGGCACTTGCATTTACCTTCCATGCCTTGATCAATAGAATCGAACGCGTATTCGACTCCTTGAGGGTCTAGCAAAAGTTCTCCATTAAGTGTAAAATGAATATTGCAGTCGTGCAAATCCAGAAGACAACCCAAGATATCACCTACCTTGCATCTCCTCCCGAAAACTTCATGGTCGACGTGGTATTTAATTCCTCTATGAACGTTATAGGCGTACGACAAGTGATCTGAGCCCAGGTCCTTACTGGGGGAAAATGAAGGTGAACACCAGCCCAACAATATGTCACCGGAGGTTTTAATCAATACTTCGTAATACCTAACAATTTAGTAAAAAAATTTATACGTATTTTAAATATGGATTTTATAGGTTATGTCATTATTTTTAAAGCGAAAAACCTTTTAATACTAATTATACGTTATATTTTATAATACTTAAGTATATAAATAATGATGTTAATAGCAAATTTAGAACATAGGCATCCAGCTCGAGATAGATGGGCATCTTGGGTTAAAGATAAAGGTCTGACTAGCCAGTGGCTAAGCAAATCAGTTTAAGTTATAGTATATGACTAATTTCTTTTGTACCTATATTTACAAATATGCAATTTTATTATAATTGAGTGTCTAATAATTATAGTATTAATAAAATATTGCCAGCCAGAAAATATAACCTATCAAATTACGGTCTCTAGACTGATTCGCTTGGGACCAGTTACGAATATGATTAATGGGCGGCCGAGCCGGAAAATAGTAAATATGCGCTTGAAAAGGTTTTAAGATGTGACATTTTTAAATCTCACGTTAACCTCATGTTTTTTAAGAAATGAACATTTATTATCCTTCTTATTTTTATTTCAGTCCATTAATAATTCAAAATTATACTATATGTATTGAGTCGGGTATATTAACATCTTTAAAAATGTTCCATGCACAATGATTCCAAAAAGCCAAAAAGGTTTAAAAATTAAAAATTGATGTGGTAAAGTTACGCACCATTTTCCACAATTAACGGCATACGTCTTTTGAGCTCTGTAAGTTCGAAATTCCAATTTTGCCGGTTCTTCCTTGTATATTTTAACTAATAAAATGTCGCATTACATGGCATATCAAATAACATACATTTATCCCTGTTCTCTGTCGAGATCTCAATCGTGTACCCGTAGGCTATAATGGTCTTTAATGATTCTTTCGCAATCTCTCTGAATTAATTGCCACATGTAAATTAAAAAATATAAGATTTTTTACTCGTTCGCTTCTTTGATAAACTTTGGCACATATTTATAAGGTGTTAGGAAGGGAGTCCTTTTAAGTTTTTCATCCTTAAAATAATTAGACAAATGTTAAAAAAATGGATATATTTATTTATTAGCACTTTTAATTTTTGTATTGAGCTATATAACTAGATAGAAGTGTCGTGGCTTTCTAACAAATTATGATTAAAACAATCTAAAAAATATTACTTATTTAAAATACAAGTTGATTTAAAAGGTTTTTTATAACGAGGGAGGAGAAAACTCTGCTTCCGAATTGGCTAGAATTTTTCGACTTAAGATTCGGACACAGTTAATAGTTTTCTTAAACACCTATAAATCTAAAACAATTAAAAAAGTTTAAGAAATTAATAAAATTTATCTTAAATGTCCCTCATAGACTAAAAAAATTTCTTTACTTTTTTTGAGCAACCACATCAATTTTTAGTTCAAAATTTTAAGCACTTTTACCACTTAAGAGAAAGCTACATGATGCTAACAATTAATCCAAAATAATATTTAAAATAAATTTTCAAAATAGGATAAAATATTCATAAGTACAGATATCCCGTTTAAACAAACATGACAGTAAACAAATTGCATAGCAATTAAATTTAATAAATTTTTTGGGTACAAAAAACTTATCCCAATATTAGAAAGCAAAAACTAACTATGTATGGCCCATAGGTCCAGCCGCAATTTATTCGATCTTGTGCCCAGATTCTATGAAGATTTTCAGCCAGGGTAACAGTCAACTTTTTAATCGTATCTGTTTCAGCTATCCCCGATAAATCTAAAGGTGCTGGCCTAAATCCGTTGCTCATCTGATAACTGCATAGCATATATATTTAATTAAGATTAAAATTATGTAAAATAAAGGTATTAAAAGCCGAATCCATTTTTAATAAATTAGAACCTTAAAAACCCCACCTGACCCAAATTAATAATTTCCATTTCAGCCCGAACCGATCCGGCCATCAATAATCGAATTCGATTAAGAAGCAATAATATTAATAACGTTAAAGAGTTTTTGCTAACAATTATTTTACAAAACTGTCCATCTAATTGCTTACCTACACCCATAAAAACTATATTTAAATCTATTTATTACAAATATTTTAGATATACTTGCTAGATAAGCGATGACTCTTGACTTTTGGAGTGACATTATCCATTTTTATGTCGTAACCCAGGGAAGCTAAATAACTGTTAAAAATTTTTTATTAAAAATATAAATTATAAAGATTGGCCGACAATGAGAATATTTATTGATTATTGTAGCGGAGCGAGTCTATTTTTTCCCATATTGCATGCTTATAAAAATTATAAAGCATACTATTTATATCTTATTAAAACGTATTCTTGTTAAAATTTCCTAAGAGAACTTTCGATATCCTTGAGAGAAATAAATTATTCTAGCATTATTTTTTTTAAATATATAACATTTGCTTTAATTACAATCCTATAAAAGCACCATTCACATCATGCATATAGTTGCCTATATGTAATATCTTTTTACCTCATATTCCCGTTTCAAAATACCGCATTATTAACAAAGTTGAAAGTAAAATGGATTTTTTATGCTAAAATAAGCAGTTAAGTTTAGAAATATAAATGTTCAAAATATTATGTCTTAATTACAGGAGAGTATCGTGAGCTTGTTGAATGTCATAACTCTTTTCGACGTCAGGTAGGCTCTCGTAAGACACTAAAAAGGGATGGGTTTTGTCTTCATCGCTTCTCACTTTACCGTACACCCAGCCCTGGTCTATTTTACTTTTGGCCCAAAGTTCGTGCAAATTTTCTGCTAACATATTTCTCAACGAATCCAGTGAAGCGGGAAACTTAATCTAAGATATAAAATCATCGAAAATAATAATCTTGCTCACAAAAATTTTTAAAAAAGCAAAGTGGCTTTTCAAAAAAACTAATCTTTAAACACAGACAACTCAAATTTATTGGAGATTTAATTAAAAGGGGTAGAGTAGAGGAAATATTTATTTAAAATTAGCAGATCTGAATATTAATTTAGAGAAGCAACAAGTAATAATTCCATATTATGGCCTGTGTTGGCTATTGACCAATCTGATGAATAATTTTTTTTATTTATAATATTATTTTATGCTCATTTATTGTATATTTCATGTATCAATTTTACCTAATAAAAGCATTTAAATCGCATAAAAGACATTAATGGCGATTAAATTGCGAAATGTATGTGTCTAAACAAGGTCTAAACTAACAATTGCTTTTAGAATCACCGTTAAAACATATATATATAGTCACTAAGTAAATTGAGACTTACATTTTTGATGGGTATCACATTGGGTACATACAGCTCCTCCGACAAAAACTTAGGGTGCGGACCAATAAATTCCCCTTTTTGCACGTCGCCCAGCTGATACAATGACACGATTTTTATCGGCTCATCGGGCCTTACACTCTCTGACATTGGAACGAACGTGGGCGGTGGACTATAATTTAACTGTCCGTGATCGTTTCCAAACAAGAATCGTACGCTAAAACGAATGACCAAAAAAACTATAGGTAAAATAAAATAAAAATTTCCGGATCAGTGCGAGTAGAAAGCAGTGCCTAAATTAAATTATATACTAGGCGCGACCCGAAAATCGTCATCAAGATTATTGCTCCCACAAAATCATTTTAATATAAAACTGTACATTTTATAAAGAGCATTGCATATTGTGATCTTAATATATTGGATAAAAAAATTAAAAGTGAGTGACCAAAACCCTACCCGGGGCCGAGTCCGGGCTGAATAATATGGAATGATTATGGGTCAGGTCAGGTTCGGGTTGGATTGAAGGGCCTGGTTAAATACTAAGACTTATTTTGCAAAATTGTGATTTAAAAAACTTGCTATTAATTTTATTCAAAATTAGGATTATGAACCAGAGACCAGATTGCCCGGCCCGGCCCCAGTGGGCCGGGTGGGGCCCGTCAAATGTCCTAAATTTTTATTTTCGGGCGGGCCCGGACGGGCACGGTGATAGGATTTGGGCAATTCGGGCTTGAAATTTTTCAGATAATGTATTATTTTGTTACTTTTTTATTTGATTGTTTATTATGCTAAAAGAGTTAACTAACTTGATTTCGCCATCCGTCCCCAAGTTACTGATATAATTTTTGCCCGAACCACTCTATTTCCATCAAGTCCCTATCCCTATCTACGTTCATGGAAAGGATTGAAATATTTATATTTATGTAGCCCTTTCAATGTTCATAATTCACATGTGCCGTCTATACATATCACAAAAGCGTCATGCTCAAATTGACACAATGCATGCAAGTGTTAAATTTTTTAACAAATCTTATTTGGTTTAACAAAGCTTCCCCAATACTCGTTGCTATCGCAAGCATAATAAATTTCTATACCTTTCTTTTTTTGCTTTAGATTAAGAAATTTCTCCATAAATTACATATAAATTCTATTGATAAATTATTTTTTTTATTATAAAAAAGTAAGTTCTAAGAGCACAGATTACTAATTGAACTAATTTTATTCAAAAAGTTTATTTATAGGGTAGTGCATAAACGGGTTAATCCAAAAGGGGAGTATAATTTTGTTTATCATAAGATTATTTATAAATATGTATACTTTAAACTTAATTAAAACACTGCTACATAAATATTTTCATGGACATCGGCTGCATTCAATCAATATATTGCTATTATATGATTTTTAAACGTTCTAACATTTCCTAAATGTATTAGCAATTAATCTATTAATTTGACTAGAGCGGTTTTGCCAGTGTTACCATTATTTCAAAGATCTAACCAAATTTTTTAGAAAGCCTAATACTAACTTTTTTGACCTATTAGGATTAAAATTAAAGATCAAAAGTTTCATTTCGAAAAATTATTCGACTTTTAAATATTATAGGAAATTAGATTTTGTCCGGGATTATAAAATATTGCTATTTTGTTTTATTTAATATGCCAGTAATTAAATGCTTAATTTTTAACGGTTGAAAGAATTTGAGTTCGCAAAATTTCGGGCCTAACAGGCAAATTTAATATTTCGGGCCGGGCATTTCAGGCGGCTCTAATGTTTCGGGCGGGACCGGGCGGACACCTAGAAAGTTCGGGCGGGTTTGGGCGGGCAATGAGGTTAAGAGATTGAACCGGGCCGGGTTCGGGCATAAAATTCCAAACAAATCTGACCTCTGCTATGAACTAAAATTAGTTCGTCTTTTAGATCACTTCATTTCCTCTATTTTTAACTGTTCATTGCAAGCAGCGTTAGGATTATATAAATTTTACAACAAAAATAAGATTAAAAATTATTTTTTAAAGACCTCCAATCCTTAAAAATTATATTTTATAATTTATAACTAAATTTATGCTTATTTTTATCATTCGTACTATAACGCAAATTTCATTTTTTAAATAATATCAATTTGTTTGTTAAAGCCAATACTTTTGGTTGTCGAATAAATTTAACATACTGCAATTTTTCTTAAACTTATGGGTCGGGTCGGGACGTATCGGGTTCGTAAAAAATGACTTCGTACGAATAAAAAATGCATTCAAACTATTTTCAATATAAATTATAAAAATCTACCTTATTTTAGCTGAAAGACTAATCATGGGGTAAAACATCCCGTCAACGACAAAATTTCTAAATTCCCCAAGCACCCGTTCTCCGTTCAGGGTGAATTTTATTTCAGGCGTGATTAAATCAATCGTACAACCAATAACGTCATTTTGTTTAATAAAATCCTTGTTTTCAAGCACGCTATATTTATTGCCACCTGTATTCGAATATAATTACATAAATAATAGAAAAATGCGGAAATATGGACAAAACGTCTAGGCAAGTATTGGCAACATTTTTTTTTTAACTAAGGCCTTAAATTATACATATGTTTAAAGATGTTTTCTGCTTAATAAATAAACCTAACATATAATATATAATTTAACGTATTTGTCTCTTTTTAGGTTAGAAACAAGGAAATACATAGGCGTAGCCAGGGGGTGATGGCAAGGGGCAGCTGACAACATGAGCGTAGCCAAAGGGGGGGGGGCAGGGAGGGGCGACTACCCCCTCTAAATCCAAAAATGTTAAAATTTTTTAAAATTATGGCTAAAATTTTAAAAAATGATTATTTTGCCCCTCCCTAATCATTATTGCCCCCTTCTAATCCCATTGCTGGCAACGCCCATGGCTGACATTAATAATTAGTAAATTATTAACAGTTCCCGCCCCCCCCCCCCCCCCCTAAAACTAGATAAAAAATTTTCCACCGTCTAATTTCAATGCTAATTAGGCCCATGGCTAAGTATCTTGAGTTAATTATTATGGTTATAATCATAGACTAAATATAATCGATAATTAATGAAAGTAAATTAATTTCTCTATACATTTTTACATTACTCATAAATAGATATAATGATATAACGCTTTTGATTTTCTAAAACCTGTCCACAGAAATTTGCCATCAAACCCGTAGGAATAATAGTCGTCCCCAACTCCGTTTTGACCCCAATTTATACCGGCGCCGGGGTAATTTTTGCATGCTAAATCGTTACCCCAACCAACACGGAGGTGTGGAGGATCATCCGATATTTGTTCGATATAATCAACCGTGGCTTCGAAATACCATTTTTTATACATAGAAGAAGCCAGTACTAAGCCAACTTGCAAATTTGGTCTCATACTTGGGTAAAATATACAAATCGTATTTTACCTTCAAAATCCATTATAATGTATTGATATAAATAATTTATATATTTATTATGTGTTTAGGCTAGATATGTATAGCTCTTAGTTATCACCTTATTTTAAAAGAGCTGAGGTTATAAAGTGACCTACACAAGTGGAAGGCATATTGGTCAAATTGACTAACTTATTAAAAGCTAGAAATATTTTAGAACTATGGATTGCAAATTAATTACGGGATGAAAAATTGCCAGGCAACATCGTCCACTTGTTATAGATTTTGCAAGAAGAGTATTCCTGTAAATTATATGAACCTCCGGCTAAATATAAAATGTTGAAATAAACGTCGGTAGGCAATAAATACTAGCAGAGAGCCTCAACACTAGTGGATAACATCACGATGGAGCGCACAAACTAGAAATGGGAGGCGTTGACTGAGAACACAATAAAACTACTTGTTTTAAGACAGCCCAAAGGACTCAAGGTTTCGATAAGAGAGCTATAATCTTGGAATCAATTAGTTAGGGGATTAATCGAAAGTAAGAAAACTCTATATAAATGGTGGCAATTTTAGAAAGTCCGCTGCTTAGGTATATTAGGAGGAAAAGAGAGCTGTGAAGAAGACCGTTGCAATAGCGAGTAAATCTACTTACACAGAATTAGCAAATTGGTTGATAAAGAGCGACAAGCTAATGTACAAATTAGCCAGAGGGGGACAAAAGTCTTCTGATACTTTAAATTAAAAAAGAGAAGAGAAGTAGAAAGGCGGGATGGAATGTTTAGAGGAAATTATAAATATTGCAAAAGACAAAGGTCCTCTTCTGGTTTGAATCCAAATATAATATAATTAAATTCTTTCAGAAGAAGGAAGTTAGGGTGCTAATGAAAAGATTCAAGCTTAAACCAGATGGACTACCGATGAAAGTATGATTATGATGCCAAAATTTAGGAGTCACGCACGACCATGAGGAAACTTTTTAAATAACATTGACACATGGGCGAATTCGCGATCACTGGAGACATTATTAAAAAATAAAGGGGATCCTTAAAGGTGTGGCAATCAAAGAGGTATCAAGGTAATTGCCACTCCTTGAAACTTATAGAAAAAATCTTACTATTAAAACTGATAAGGCTGACCTATGTATCGGCTAATTAGTTCTTCTAACCGATGTTCTCACTTGCTAATTGAAAAAGACATCTGATACAGTGTCTCGCAATTATACATGGCCATGCTTGAGAAGGCGATACACTCCTGAGGCATCTTTATGAAGCCTCAAATTTTTGGTTTAAAACGACTGTAAGGGATACAAACCCTTCAGATAGAAATTGGATTACATTAAAGGTGTGCACAGAGTCTTTTTATTTAACATTTTAACACAATATCTAGGAACATATCCCCTTGATATCTGCTATATTAAAAGTTAATGTGCTATTAAGGGAGACAAAAGAAAAAATATTTGAAGTTAAAAACAATTTGCTATATGTAGTAATATAGAATTCGATATATGGCACAAGCACCCCGTCGCTGGTGCGATGATTAATTAATGTATTTAAAAGTAAACAGGCTTACATATTTCGGGTCCAAGCTGTATCAAGTGATAGGTCGCGCAAAGAAAGTTAGGATTCAAGAAAGATGTCTCAAATTGCCAAGTACCTTCGGTCTAAGGTGCGACAAGTGGATGTGAATATAACTGAGGAGCAAAGCTCACAAATCTAACGAAAAACCTGCGTAAGTCTAAACATGGCCATTAAACCCTATGGAAAAAAGTTAATACGAGCCACGGACGCTGGAACGTGGGGGGGGGTGCAGACTGCTTGATCATAATTATAAAACCTCATGGCTAAAAAGGTAATCCAATATGAATAAAAATAGACTAAGATGGTATAAAAATATACAAGAAGGGCTGCGGATGATGTAAATCAAAAAGAAATGGATGAGGTGTCCAGGAAAAGAGAAGATAACAACCTCGTTACGTCGTAGTAGTGCAAATTGAGAAGGTTATGACAAATTAAAGGTAATCTGGACATGGCTCTTATTTGATCAATATAGAAGAAACTCATCAAAACAGACCCACGATTTTAAAACTTACACGACAAATATAAGAAGATGCTTGGATGTGTTAAATGTTTTAAAAGGTTTTTTTGTGTAAACGTTTTTCATCCACTTTAAAACTGAATGTCTTTATCCGACAATGGACATTAAAGTAACCCTGAGCCTTGTATTAGGTATCAGAAACACGTCTATTAGGTAAAATTAAATAACCGGCTTGTGGGCTCATAATTGTTTAACGATATATTGCTTTAGAACCATCTTTTATTAGAGCATTTTAAAGTTTATTTTATATTTATTAGAACAATTAATATTCATTTAAACTCAAGAAATTATTTGACGACACTGGGCAAGTAACCTTTTAACACTTAAGTCCTATCGGAAGGGCAATTATTATAAACGGGAACTAGAATATTAATAAATATTAGTTTGCTCTTAGCCAAAAAGAGTTTCGTACCAAATGACATGGTTCACTAGCCTCGTCTCTAACAGTATATCCTTTGGTGGGATTAAATGATCGTAAATTAGATGCTGATTGTTGCGAACAGCAACCCCGTTTCCCACGCATAGAGAGCACAAGACGTTTAAAATTTTGTGGTCGCGACCTTGCTTGTCCAGCATGGAAATAATGGTTTTTATGTGAGTTACCGTTATCATGTTCAACACCTCCGGACTGTCGACCAGGATATATTGCATTACATCGAGAGCCCCTAAATCGAAAAAAATTTCGGTGACATGATGTTAATAATAATTTGGAATAAGTTTTAATTAATATTTGAATTACTTTAGGATGAAGACCTTAAATCTATATTTTTAGGAATATAATTAGTCAAAGCAAACTAATGCAAATTTGTAAAAAATAATTCTAAAGTCTTTGTAGCCCGATAGTGAGGGGTGGGGCTGGGATTGGTAAGGTGAAGTTATATTAATGTATATTACTTTAATAATGATAATAAAATAAATCTCGTTCATTTTAGTTTCCTCATTTAAAAAAGTTCTGGCCCTAAAGTCTTAAGGACCCGATTTAAAATAACTTAAGCCCGGGCAAAATTCAAGCCTAAAATCTTGACTCAATGAGCAGATTAAATACCTTACAGTTTTTCGCCATTTTTATCTTTAACTGAATAAAAAGTAAGATAAAAATATTGCAGCAAAATAAAAAAACTGCCGTTTTTAATAATGTTTAAATTAATTTATAAATTAATACTCTTGTAATACATAATTTTTAGATAGTTGCTTCGAAATTTCGATTTTTTTGCATTAAATATGCATTTAAACGAATGATCAAGCCCCTTCCTAACGAATCCAATTAAACAAAGTTCCCTTAAAATATTTGCATGTAATGAAGGGTTTGATAACTTTGTAGGCATAAAGCGGGACTTCGTTTGCTATTTGTTCACTAAAGTAACAAAAAAAATTATTATCTTTTTTAAAATTGCGAACCATATTATAATCGCTGCCAAACACCGTAACACGGGAATTTTATATATATTAGATTAAATTTTACCTTTAGAAGCTTGTTGACTTTCGAGTTGGTTGAAAAGCCAATTTAAACGATTTATTTGGGCGAACTGGGCGCAATTAGCACCGTTGCCTCGGATTATGGAGGCAAGAAGTATGTAAAATTGATCCCTGATTTCATCACAATTTTCCAACTCTCTCTCATCGAGGTAATTCGCAATTTTATTTCTCACATCGGGCAAACTAAATTTATCTATCGCTTCCAACAGGATCGAAATAATTCCTTCTTCTTGGAACAAATCCTGTCTGTTCTTTAAAGCTTTGAGTTTTAACTGGATTTCTTCGTGTTCTGCAAAAAACCAAAAATTTAATGATTTCAATGAATTTGGAGATTCGACTCGTGAAATTAGTGCATTTTTACCGAGAGTGGGCGAAGGAATAGCGAAGTATTCGATCATATCTTCCAAGCATTTCTTGAGTTCGTGCATATTGAGATTTATCGGATTTTGGGTATAAAGTAAAGCATTGATTTCTCTAAATGTACAATGATATATTTAAAAGACTAGACAACTAAAATTGGCTTAATAAATTAATTTTCTTCTATAATTCAATATCACTCGTTGAAATAAAATATATATTACCTTTGCTGTTTACATTATAAAACCGATGTTATAGCATTTTTATATTATTAAAAGTCATAAATGTGTTTTTTGAGAAAAAATCTATATTAACGGCCGAAGGAGGCACCAATATTTTAAAAAATTGTCCAATTATCCAGTTTAGGGCTACGATTTTGAATGTAGAAGTATACTTTAGAAATTTTTCGAAAATTGAGGTGCTCTTTCTAATAACCCTGGCCGATCTCGACTCTTCTTCCAATGCCATGGTAAAAGTAAACCCATCGTCCATGTGCCCTTCTTCCAACATCACCGCTTTCTTTTCTTCAACTTTCCCAATACCCTTCTTTTTGGTTTCGTATGTCTTTTAACAAATGTTTATGCATTCATGTAACTTAAACAAAATTTATAAACACAAACAATATAGAATGCAAATAAGAGTATCTAATTGATTGTGATCAGGGCCAATGGCGAAACCGATAATTTTGAAGTTGGTTCCTATCAACGTGCGGAAAAAGGGCATGGCTTGCAAAACAATTATATTATAGATAGATACTTTGCAGTATTTATTCATATCGGTTTTTCGCTGCAACTTAACTTAAATTATTGGTACATTAAAAAAATTGACCAATGATCAATGGTGATTCGATTATGACATAGACTTTTAAAAAATTTAAAAATTAATCTTTAATTTACCAATTAAAGTTGCAGAATATATTATTTTTTTGTAATATATAGCATTAAAGAGCTATTTATTCTTTATCACCATTGTTTGCTGATTAAATATACCAGTTGTAATTTTTTTTTAAAAAGCCAAACAAATGAGGCAATAAAATGGCTTGATCAGATTGACCACGATACATTTAAATACATTTATGCAATCTATCTGAAATAAGCAATTGTAATGGCAAATCACATTTCTAGTACCTCGTATGAAACCCATAAACCCGAGTGAATGTGTTGGAGATAAACCATGGTATCGCCATATTTAATCACTGGAGCACCCATGGACTCTTCTTCTTTGTCTTCGTCGAGGTTGGTGGTTTTTTTGTCATCCTTTGACGGTCTTAAACAAAATAACGTCCGCTTCATGGATGCTTTTTCGCTATTTAACAACACTATGCTCCAACCCCCAACGCCTTGCCGACCCCCATCTCTAAAAAATGAATAAGGAGAAGTATGGTCATTTCAACAATTAAAGGCCACTTATCGAATTTATATTCCAATTGGGCATCATAATTTTCAAAAATCTCCCTTTTTAGTTTAATAATTTAAAAATGAAGCACATAATTTGATTATCTTAATATCATTTATCAGAATTTGGGTGATTTGTGTAAAGGGTAAGTGGATAATGTTGGGATGTGTAAAACGATCAATCAGGAGATGTGTCTTAAGAAACAGATTGAATAGACCCTAAGAAACACACGATTAAGAAAAGAAAAGGTCAAATTCTTAGATTTCAAGTTTAAATAGTAAGCACAATAAGCTCAATAACGCTATATTATGCATCCCAGTCGGTTATACAACATTATTACATGTAGACGAAATTCTACGAGAAAATTTATTGTTAGTTTATGCCTGTTTCGTGAATCAGTCGATAAGGTTTCTTAAATATTTTACATGTTATTTAATATTGACTCTGACCCATTAGTAGCGCTGAATTAAGTCAATGAAATCTAATTCGGTAAAAGCGAAATATATAAGTAAATATAGATGTAAACCAAAATTCTAAGGGTACCTAATTAAGTGTTTAGAAATTTTAATTGGATGTTAAAACCTAATTTTTTGTGGGGTTGCCTACAAAATAAATTACTTATTAGCTGAAACATAAAATCAAAATGCCAGAATGTTATGCCTCCTTATAACTGGAAAGCTTAATAAAATTAAACTCTTAATTACAAGGATGGGTAATACAATTTTTAATTTACTAAATAATCCCATCCAAAATACAACTTATGCCATTAAACGTTGTTTCCATTAACCCTGAAAGTTTCGGGGTCCTCTTTTATCAAATTCACAAGTATGATAAAAAAAACTAACCTAACTCTCGATTGGAAAATTTCAAACGCTGACTATTTATCTTATGGGGATTGTGCAAAGGGGTTACCGTTCTTTTTCTTCTTCATCCAGCTCGCTGACCGGACTGAGAGAATTGAAGGCCGAAATTACGGCCAAATAATTGCCCGAAGTAACATGTTTGATGCGAAGGGGCGAAGCCCAACCCATTAGGCCACCATTATATTTGGTCTTGAGGTATTCCAATTGCCAAAGCGATCTAGCTTGATGACATGCCAATCCCGATTCGTACATCACGGTTCGTATCGTTTGATTCATTTCAATATGGCCGCCGTTTGGTTGACTGGAAGTAAATGCGGCAAAAGCGGTGTGGCTAGCGGACAGAATTGACCCGGTGGATAACCTCGGATCTTGGGAAGCGTAATTTTCATCCTCACTAGAGCCTGTGTTAAGTAGTTTCAAGTTTTCCCTCGAATTGCCCGAACTGGCTTCAGCCTTGGCAACCGTTAGACATTCGTCTTGACCGTGTAGAAGTCTCAACACTTGTCCCCCTATCACGTAACCTTTAATAATTGAGGACGATAATAAATTGAGTAATTATAATAACAATTTTAAAAAAATTCAATCAATATTCTGCTAGAGAGTGTATTAGGTATATTAAAAATGTTTTAAATAACGAGATTTTAGAAGAAGTACAAACTAAGAGACGGCATGTTTTGATGTGTAAATTTAACATATGACTAAATGTATTAATTTTAAATTATATTAATAATAATAAGTATTAAACAATCAAAAATATTTTTGAATGTAAACTTTAATTTAATGGGGCAGAGAGTAAAGGTGAGCTTCAAAATCTATAAATCGACTTTTTTTAAAAATCGATTGATTATATAATGTAAGTCGTTTTAAAACGCTGTTTTTTTTTGTTTCTGAAACTTGACTACTCAGCAATATAATAGTTTAATGCCTATTTTATATCTAAACTTATATAATGTTAGACAATTTACACAAATTAATTAAAAGTAAAAAGTTATAGTTTTTGGGAAATGATAACTATTATAATATAAATAATTTTTAAAGGTGAAGAAGGAATTTATTTAACAGCTTTATTGGCAGGTTGAAATAAATGCATTCTGGATATAATGTAACCCGATTTTAAACTATTTTATTGCATATATTTATTTTACATTACAATAATAAAAAATTTAGATACGTTAATTTCCCTATTGTTTAAAAAAATCATATTTTTTGAATTTTTAAAGTATGTGTTGGAGTTATACCGGATTCCCCTATCCCCCTCAAGATTTACACGTGCAGATTTTGATTGCCAATTGCTTTGAATAGCATATAAAGTTCATATGAATTTTTGATTTATCTCATTATGTGTAGTAAATTAAAACCTTATTCAAATTCGATTGATATATTTAATAAGGCTAAATTAAATTTGTTAAGATATTTTCGTAAATTTGCTAAATAAATAACTATTCTCAACATGCATATTTATCAATATCTTAAATTAAAATAGGGTAATAATAAATGCCTAATTGATTTAGAGGCTAATACAATTTCAATATGTGTAACCCGTACAGGATTAGCAGAAATTTTTAAAATATATTGTTTTTATAGCAATCTTTTATATTAAATTACTTACAAAATAACAAAGGCTAAATTAAAATATTTATATAAATATATATGCAATTTTTTATCAATATTTATTTATTAAATTCATATTTTTCATCTTTTTTATTTAATAGCTGCTCTTTAAGATTAATGAGCCCACAATTTTGGAAAAAATAAAATTTGATAAATTTTGGGCATTTACCTACACATTTGTTACGTATGTTCCCTGAAGAATAAGGTCCGATGCTCCAAATAGTTTGCGAAAAGGAGGCTATAACCAGCGCGTGATTTCTTTTATTTTTAACGGTGTGCTATTATTTTTTATTAACATAGTATAAAATATGTCGATTTCTAGGGTGGAAACATCCTAGGTGACTTTTTTAAAATCTTTATAATGTTTTTTGTGGTAGTATCCGCCAAATACTTTGTTTCTACTGACATATTTGAAAAAAATCGTAATTAAAAAATGTGTGCACGAGATAACTATGAACGTTACAAACTATACGTGAGATAAATAGGAATGGAAAAGTTAAAAATATTCAAAAAATCCTTTAAAACCAAGATATAGAAACTTTATAGAAATTAATAAATTTAAAAAAAATCCATATTTTAAATTAATAAAACTGGTATTCATTGATGTCTAGTAAATTTTAAAAAATAACTAACACCAAAAACCTATTTTATGCTAAATTTTGTGGATAATGGATGTGACTAAAAATAATGCGCCTTAGCCTTACCAAATATCTTTCCGAAGAAACACTGATCAAAATTAGGTCATCGCCTATACGCACTTTCTCTCCCTCCGACCTTTGTTTAGAGGCTGGATGGACTGTCCACCAACAAGATTCCCCTAATCCATCAATAACAAAACGAAAAAATTTATTTATATGCTTATCAAACAATTTTTAGCAAAATCAGTTTTTGCTAATATTTTAAATCATTTTGTCAGTTTTTGATAATTCAACTATTGTAAATCATATTAGATCCGTCCGCGTTTTAAGTCATATCCAATAAAGAGTTTAAAATAAATTAATCGCAATCATATTATTTAAGTTTTCTACCTAGTATCAAAAAATCTGATTCAAATCTTTATTGCAAAGAAATTCACCTTTAACCACTTCGGTTAATCCTACTTCAAAGGCCAATTTATCCATTGAAGAAGTTGACGAGAGGCACGATAGAAACTTTTAAAAAATTAGGAAAAAACTTATTATTATAAGGTTTTATTAATTCAAGTTAGTTTTTGTGCAATTTTCACAAGTTTATTAAATAAAAATGAGTATAAAATATTACCATGGTGCTTAATGAATGCTTTAGTAAAACGGCATGCCCGTATAAAAGTGTTCGGTGGCTCTGCGTGCCCTAAACATAAGACGCATTAATTGATTGAATCAATTTAGAAGATTAATCCATATGTTAAGTTTGCACGAGTTGAAAAAATGTATAAATGAAAAATTCTGTAATTTTTTTTTTAATTCCAGAACCTTAATAAATTTTCTAATCAAACAGTTTAATGATAGTTTCATTTTTAAATTAATCCGAATTTGTGAAGGTGATATTTTACTACAGGCGCTTTTCAAATAAAAATATACATTATAATGTCAATTAATTAGAGTTGATATTATTTCGAAACTAAATTCTATTGCCTGAGAATAATTTTTGTAAATTTGAAAATTTATTATAGAAATTAGTATTTTAAAACAAAATTTACACTAATTGAAAATCTAAAAAAAGATTTTATGCATATATTGGTAACCTGATCGGGCTCCTCTTTTGCTGCTAACATTTCTTGCAAAGCTCTTACTGACAAAGCTTGATCAATGACAAAAGCGCCCATCGATATATCGGCAGGGATTGACTAATAAAAAATTATAACAAATATTATTTAGGAAAAGATAAATTTATTATTTGTACTAGAACCTAATACAAAAAATTTGATAGAACTATGTTATGAATTTCCAGTTTGTTTTGGTTATAATATGATCACTAACAGTTTTTGTGAAATGTTTTTATAATTTAAAATTTCTAACCTTGTCGGTTAAATTTTCGAGGTAGCAATTTCGATTTCCGAACCCCTCAGCGGCCAAACAAAGTCTCTCTGTTTGCCCCGTTGGAGTTGTGTGAGTACAACACAAAATGACCATATCATTCTAAAATTTAATATTTCGTAAAATAATAAATTATATAGATCTAGTCAATTCAATAAAATTTTGCCGATCCTGGGATTTATAATAATAAAAAACACAAAGGCTCAGGGATTGCCCATACTTCTAAAACTACCGCTGGACAATATATTCTCCTCTATAAAAATTACGTTTTTGTTTGTTTAAATAGACTCTACATTTGTCTAAAAGGTTTTGTAACATGAGGAAGAAACAGATTAATGATTAAAAAGGCATGAATAGGCCACCATTGGACGCACTAAATTAATCGGCTTTTAAAATGCTTTTACGCGGAGATACCTAATATTTTATTAATTATTAATAGCGTACATTTATTCTGACTAGGGTTATCGGAAAAGGGTTTAATGAGGGCCCGAAAAAATTTAAGCTTCTTAAGTCGCAAAAATTGACTCAAAACATGATTTAATTTCATAGACTAGATAGACTGCTCATCAACGCACAAAATGTGTACCCTTTTTTCCACCATTTTGAAACGAGGATTGTAACGTTGTGAGCATATAGAAATTAGTAATTTTCGCAAATTAAATAATTTTAAAAAGGTAAATAAAAAAATATTAAAGTGGGTAGATATCAAAAACAGCATTTTAAAATAAATATCATTTAAAAAATACATAAAAATTAAAAAATGTAAAAACTGCGATTAAAGTTTGTTTAATAATATAGTGCCATCAATATTTTGTATAATATTAATTTATTGACGTTTTTTTAATTTATAAACTAATGAGGAAGGTAAATTGACTGTTATAGGGCAAAATTACAGGTTAAAATACACCAAATACACTCTTCAAAATGGAGGAAAATTAGACACACAATTACCCATATTCAACATATGGCATGAGCAGTCTATAGTCTAAGTTTAATTTACGCGAGGACTCAGGATGTGATAGCCCTCTTAACAACAGAAACGGTCATAAAATCGTGTACTTATTTATTGTTAGGGTAAGCACCTTATAATGATTTAATTTAAAATTGGATAGAAAACTGTTTTCTCATAGGCTTTTTCAAAGGTTCATATAAAAATTATATCGTTCTTACTGTTCGTAAGAATGAAACATCATCGGAATCTCCACCAATGGTGTCTTGAATACTCTCCATAACTTATTCGTTAAAGGAAATTCAAATAAAAAGTGAGTACGCGAAAAGGTAAATTGGGTATAGGGATTTTATTTCAAGCTAAACCTTAAAGCATAAATCAAATGGGGAGGATGGGGTTTAGTGGGCCCAGAACAAAATTTAAAGGCTCAAAGGTTTTACGTAAAAATAATAATTTGTTAAACCAAACGTCTTTCGAAGGCGAAAAAGCATATGGTTGTTAGTAGCGCTATGCTAGGTAATACAGAAATTTGATTTTTTTCCTGATTGATAACCATGCTGAGCTCTGAACGATTTTTCCTTCCAGCACTACGAGGTTCGTAAAAAAATTAGAATCGATATTTCTAAAGAACCAATAAAATCAAATTATCGGTTTATTGAAAGGCTAAACGTGAGCTCCTAAAGTATTTTATACTGAGTTCGTGAACTAAATGGAATGGATTGGGAAGGGATCGGAAATTCCTTCAGTGTTATTATTATCTCGCTTTTCAGCAATAAATATCTTACCAATTTCCTCTTTGCCATATATCCTAATTGAAATTGGCTCCATTGTATGTATGGCAATGCGATGACATACTTTAAATTGGATAACGAAACACATGACGTGTTTTTAGGTCATAAATAGATATAATTTTACCCACCCCCCCCCTCATCTTAATTTTTAGGCTTTTCTCTTCCCCCAAACCCCAATAAAAAAACTTTTTCTTTGCTGTTAAAGTTACAAAGCATTTTAAAGTATTTTATTGTTAGTGTTGTGGAATTTAATTTATAATTCCCCTTAAAAAATGCTATTAATTTCTTTTCCACAATAACTTGCTATGCTTTTTTTCGGTTACGTTAAACAATAAATTTGACAATTATGCTACTTAAGGCGACTTCAATTTTTCTTTCAACAGAGTGAAATTTTTTAAGCATAAACTTTATTTTAAATGAAATGGAAATAATGATTTTGTTCTAAAAAATTTAAAGTCATATCACGGAGCCAATTATTTTAATAGTTAGATCAATAGATTGCTTTGAAATTTTAGAAATGTTTTGGGGCATATATATTTCCCAGGATCTTGGCTTTATTTCGCAATCCTGTTATTATAATGTTCTAAATGCGTATAAAGCCATCGGATGTCTCGAGGGCTCAGAAGGAAATTTTATTTAAATTTTGTAATAATTTTAAATAAATAATTTTTGAGGTTATGTTTAGCCTTTAGTTAATTTATAATTTACAAAAAACTCTATCGTTATTTGTAAAATTCCCAAAGCACAAAAAGGGATTATTCTTAGATAGAAAATATTTTGCGAAAAGTAATTCATTTTCATTTCAAGCTTCGGGTGAAATTGTAAATTTTAAATATATAGATAATTTAGTTTTTGCAAATATAGTAAAAGACAAATTTTCAAAAAGTAGGTTATAGTGTGGAATATATCTGTATTTAATATTTTAATAAAATAAAAATATATAAAGATCTAAGTATTTCCCAAGAATTTCAATATTTTTTTTATTTAGGAATTATTTTATTATGGCAAAATCAACTCCAATAAACTCTAACAGCACAATTTTTTTTAATTAATCCCATTCTGCAAAGGCACCCACCAGCTATCAGAATTATATATTCACATACTAACCACTGCTACTTTTAGACAGTTCTCTTTAGATTTTATTATTAAAAATGACACTAACAAAAGATTATTTTAGCATCTATTCAATGACATATTGAGACATGTGACTAGACCGGGTGAGACTTTAATGTGCAGCTAGGCCCGCCCTAAATCTATAAATTCTTAATTATACGAGAATACGAAAATCATCATTATGCCCCTTCCTAAATCATTACTAATACTTTTGCCCCTTTCTATATAAAAATATGAGTCTAATATTTAAACACTTACAAAATTAGTATATACCCTTGTTTTAACCCAAGTTAGTAATTATTTCACGTATGTTGGGCTCATGGAATTATTTAAAATTAGGCGCTACATAGTCTCGCTCACGAGAGTCCTTTGATACAAAATTGGTTTAAGTGTTGAAACTTCTTAAAAGTCCACAGTCATTTTAATATTATTAAATTATTATCATGTAAAAAGAAGCTAATTATATTTACAAACCCAAGATATAAACAAGGAGCCTTTGACCCTGCGAAAGAACATTATTTTCGAAATTTAAAATATCAAATGTATTCGAAAACTTTCTTGAACCTTTAAGACATGGATATAATAAGACATGGATATAGTAACACATTTAGATCAAGAAATTATAAAATAAAATCCAACAGAGCAAAAGTTATCTAAGAGATACCAAAAACCAGATTTCCTACATACTAAATCCAGTCAAATATATCAAACCTTGCCCAAAAACAATTATATATCAAAAGTCCTAACCCAACCTAAATTAAAAGATCGCACAGATAATTCGTTTTTAACATGGCAGACATTAAATGTTTGAAATATTAAAAAACAGTCTAAATTGCTTGCATCTAGCAGTAAAGTAATAACCAATATACAATCAAAAGACTACCTCATGGGCTTAGCTATAAGAGGACAAAGGGACTGCTTAGTGCTTACTATAAAATTAATCTTCTTCTTTATCAGTGATTTGTTCCCACAGTGGTGGGGTTTGTTTTCGGGTGAGTGTCACGTCGACTAGTCTCTTTTGCTTTGATAACTTTATCTACTTGCCCTTTCCACGTGACACGGGGTCGTCCTTCTCTCTTCCCCGGTACCTCCATGTCCAGTATTTTTCGATTTAAGTCATTCGTGTCCCTTCTTAGTATATGCCCAGCCCATACCACCTTAGCTTATTTTCGTTAATCATGTCCGCCATGGGTTGTTTGTCATGAGAAAGTCATTCGGCATATGGTCGAGTTTGGTATACCACAAGCTCCACCGTATCATTCTCATCTCTGTGGCTTGTTATAGCTTTTCTTCCGTGGTGTTTAATGTCCACGTTTCACTTCCATAGAGTAACATTAATCTTACGATGGATTTGTAAGCTTTGCTCTTTAACCATATGGAATTTTCTTGTTGCACATTACACATACTTCGCCGTTTAAGTCATCCTTTTTGGATCCGGGCATTGACTTCTGTTACGAAGCCCCCCTCTTGATGTAACATCGATTCGAAGTATGTAAACGTGTCTACTTTTGGGTACTTTAGATTGTCATCCAGCGATGGGCTGCCTGTAACCTTCATTTCCATGTATACCGTTTTTCGATCGTTGATCTTTAAACCATATCCAGCTAAGCGCTTTGACCACTTTTCGGCTTCTTCGAATACTTTCTTCCTTGTTTCCTCGCATAGTATTATATCATCGGCATATAGCATACACCATGGCGTTGGCTTTTGAAAATTAATTATATTATATATAAAGAAAGGGGTTGCAATTAAAATAATCATCACGCTTCCCTTGATAAAACAGACCCATTTCACAAGCATATTTAATCGTATTATATTATATGATATTTAAGGTGGGTCAGAATAGAGAGATCCCTAAAAAGAATCCTTGCTATATTAAAATGGAAGTCCCAGCCTAATTTTACACGCACATTTTAAGGTTTGTTCTAACCATTAGATTTCGTTAGTTAGCGGGTCAAGCAAGGGTTTGGAATGTTGCTAGTTTCTAGACATCAAAAGCTAAAACGTTTTTGAGCCTAAATAAAATCATATGTGTATTTATTTATTGTTGAAACATGCATTGCTTTTTTTGGCTGAGTACCGACTTAATTTTAAGATCATTTAACAAGTGTTAACAATATACGTCAATTAAATTGGTCATAATTGTGGTGTTTCCACCTCCCTGAATTATTATTACTTATTTTTATTACTTTACACGTAACACACGATTGATATTAGCTTATTTGATTTTGTTTTTGTTTGTTTATTTCTACAAACAGGGGGAATCTGTCGTGACCATTAGTCATCCGATAAATAATAATAATCGTAGCATATAAGTATACTACTGTACGTTTGTTTATGACGTTACTCTACTCCTGTTTATGATGTTACTATACGCCTGTTTATGTTAAATCATATTTCTATTCCCCCTTCCCTATTCCTTTTTTTATTACCCTGTTACTCAAGTTCTAGTTTTAAATTGCTGGAAATGTACTGAGTCATAGCTTTAGCTAGAAAAAATTTACTTTGGAAATGTGCCAAGAATAATGATTGAGCGATAATTTATATTATATATACCCGATCGTTCGATATTGGTATTTTATTTTTTATAATTATTATATTTTCTTGTCGCGTAGAAAATAAAGTTTGGTTAGAAAATAAGGTAGAAAATATATAGTCCTCCCTTTTGGGGAGAGGACCCGTTAGATTAAAATAAATTAATAAGTTTATAATATATTTTAAATTTTTTTACAATTTTACATAATTTATGAAAAATCCCCAGCTTCTCAAAACATGGATTCATAAGATAAAAAGGAAATTCCAACCATCAATCCATTCTAGGGTCTGTTCTTATCATTTTACCAGGGACATATACCATCCAACTTCAACTTTTATTTCCCAGGACAGGTAAACCTATAAACTTTCATTATTAACCCTCCATGTACTTTTAAAAATTCTAAAACTATATGTAATTTACTAAACACAAATCTATATATATATAAACATAAGTCCCTTTTTTCGAACGCTAATAACTTTTAGAGTTATCAACCGATTGCCACCAAATTTGGCCAGATTATTGCCTTAACATTGTAGATGGTTTATAGATACTTTTTATCAACCTGCGACAGCGGGAACCCTGTTTTTGGGTAGTCTACACCGCCATCTAGCGGATTATTTATACTACGTGTTTTATACTTATTTATCGTTATGGTGCTACTAATTACCTTAAACTTTTTTCCACGATTGCTTTGTCATTTGTGTCTCAATTTTTTACTCAACTACGCCCGTTTATTTTACAATATATAAAGCTGTAACAAATAAATATTCTCGATACCGTAAAACATTATCTTTTACTTAAATAAATATAACGCGCGCTTTTAGAAACATTCCCACGTTTCGTGCTTTTTAGCTATTTTTATGAATTTCGGTTATTAATATTAAAAGTACAAAAAGATTACTTTAACGATAAGTTGATAAATGCAGACAATGGTTAACCGACAAACTTGAAATGCAGTTATATGATTATTCATACAGAATAATGCTTCTAGAGCACGAAGAAAATCATATTTAAAATGCCGCCAATTATTCCATCAATGTAATATGTGAGCTAAAATTGAATCGGAACGTCTGCTCTACATTAGTTAGATTACGGGAAGTGATGGGTACCCTTTAAAAATAAGATCAACAGAGGATGGTGGTAGCGTGGCAACCATTCAACTGCGGAACGCAATAGTCTAGGTAGATAGCCCTTGGGTTTATGCCCTCCCCCTTAAATGACAAAAAAAAGATTTCAATACAAAAACCCTTAAAAATTCAAAAAAAAATTATTTTGCCCCCCCCCCCATCCTAATTGAACTTAAAATGTTTTCGCCGTCCTTTACAATAAGATTCTTCTTCTTAGATGCTTGAGGAGGAACTGGTAAAACTTTCCTACTGACTTTGCTCTGGCAACTATTCGTTCCCAAATTAATATAGCCGTGGTTCTAGCGTCTTCCGGAAGGGCTGTCACAGAATTACCCGGTAGAAAAACTGCTCATTCAGCTTAAAAATTGCCTTTAGACGTTTATTACTGGGAAACTCTAATGTGCAACATTTCTAGAACATATGGAATGGGTATATTCTTACAGAAGTGCAAACTTATCGTTTGAGATGAATGCACAATGGCTTATAAAAAACCGCTCTAAGTTCTAATCGGTGATCGCAAGATTTACAAAGAACCATCAAACCTATTAGTAATGCAAGGTTATTGCTTGCAGGAGATTTCAGGCAAACTTTACCAGTTCTCTTACGATCCACCCCTGAGGACGAAATTAATGCTTGCCTAAAATATTCTATTTTGTTGCCTGATGTCAAAACATTAAGTCTAACTACTAATATGCTTGTAGTATTTCAAAATCATCCTGCATGTGAGATATTCTCCCATTAATTGCTAGAAATTGGGAAGGGAACCGTGCACGTTGATATATGCTCAGGACGGGTTTCTTTTCCTATCAACATTTGCAATTATGTTCCATCTAAACTGCTTGGTTGATAAAGTTTTTCCAAATATTAACGCCCATTATCATGATCGACTTTGGCTCCGCCAACGGGCTACTCTCGCCCCCAAGAATAATGACGTCCACGAGCTTAACAATCTCATTCTGTCTAAAGGCAATCCAATTACTTACAAGTCGGTTGACACTGCTGTTGTTATTGATGACGCAAATTATGCAATCGAATCTTTCAAATCAAGTGATCTGGCAGGGATGCCACCTGACATTCTGCATTCGAAAATTGGCGTACCAAGTATCGCGATGTGCAATTTCAGTCAGCCAAAATTTTGCAATGGTTTATGTCTCGCTGTTAAACGCTTGTGCAACGTTGAAGAAGCCACGATTTTGACTGGACATGTGCATTTTTAAATTTTATAACTCCATAATAGGTATAGCTATATATATCTTTATTTTAGTCTTTCTACTAATACCAATATGTTTCTTCCCCACCAACCATATCAATCTCACAGTTTTATTCTTATTCAAACTTATTTTTAGGTATATTTAGGCATAGTTTTCTTTCGGCGGTCAGAAGTCAGGCCCAAACCTGGCCCGACTGGTCGGGCATATCTTAACATCTCTCAGGTAAGGTTAAAATCGTATATGTACAATCAAAATATTAATATACCCATGGGCGTAGCCAGAGGGAGGCAGGGAGGGGTGGCTGCCCCCCATCCAAATCAATTGTTTTTAAATTTATTAAAATTATGGTTAACATTTCAAAAAATTATCATTTTACTTCTGCCTAAATCATTATTGCCCCCCTCTAATTCCAATGCTGGCTACCCTTATAAATATAGCATAAGTCCCATTTTAAACTTTAACTACACTTGCAGGTCTAAACTTATTATATCAATTTTTTTCTTTATACTTTTTAAGTCATCATCTTAATACTGGTTTTTATTAATAATCATACCTCACCTATACACCTTCATCTGATCAATGTTTTACTAGGTATAACGATATAACTATCTTTCTAATTTTTTTTTCTCATTCATAAATATTTCGCTTCCATTATACTCGCGGAAATTTGTATATTTTCTAATTATCTCTCATTCCAACCAAATATTATAAAAGCCTTCATGTAACCAAATTTGAAGGTGATCTTTTAATATCTCTTCATTTCGATACTATAGATTTTAGGCTATGACATTACACTACTATAAACGCTGCACTCTACATTGTCGAACATTATAACTAACTTTTATACACCAGTGCAGTGGTTTATAAATTTTTGTTACCCAACTATGCATATTATCGTTAACATCGCATATTTCAATATATAAAATTAACAAATACCTTATAAGTATTTTAAACTATTACAAATCTATTTAATTATGAATAAGTATGCCTTTTCCTTTAATTTTTTATATCATAAACGATTGACCCATTTAGCTAATTAAGGACTAAGCCAAAGCAACGCTTGGCCGGGCACAGCTAGTAAAATTAATAAAAATCAAAATGACATGTTTTATTTATTGTTATGGACAAATAGTTAGTAGAAATATAAAAACCAAATGTTTTTTTATTAAAAAAAGGTTTGAATAATGTAAAAAAACATGAATTCTTTCTGGTTTTAAAGCAGTCCCAGAATCTGGGTCAATTTTTTGGTCATAATAAAAAGATGCAACATCACCTGCTTGTTTTTTTGGAATATAAGACACTATCGTTATTGATAAGACTTTTGCACCTTTTGCTTGGCCAAAACTTTGTGTAATTTGCTTTTTATATTGCATTTTTATTTGAAATTGAGATGGGCATTATCAACCTTGTAACTACGTCAAATGGCTTGTTATTAACTTTATAAGAATCATCTGGCTGAGAGCCTGTGTATAATTCCAAGTTATATGTTTGACAAATTTTGCATCCACGTAAGAATAGTTAAGCCCATATTTATAAGGCTTATTTGGAATATATTGTAAAGTTACTTATTTTAGCATATAAAATATTCTTGATTTTCTATACCATATAAATATTTTGTTTTGGCAAAGTCTGTCCTAGTTCTTCTATATCCACAACTGAATCACTTCCTTTTCACTCTCAATTAGATCATCTTGATGTTAACACAAAGTTAACTAATCAAGATTTTACACATTTAAAAATTTTAATTCATTTAATAGTTTTGAAAAATCTTAAAATTCTTTTTCATAATCATTCCCGTAATATAAATCAAAAATTAAGAATTAATATAAGAAATAATTTAAATTAAAATGTTTTATTTTTAGGCCAATAATAGTCAATTTACCTTTCTCACTATTTTATAATAAATTTGAACAAGCATATAAATTAATATTATACATAATATAGATGGCGCTATATTTATTAAACAACATGATATTTATTTTAGATTGCTGTCTTTGATATCTACCTTTGGGGTTTTTTGCACCTTTAGTCATTAATTACGTGTCGCAATGATTTATTATAATTAATATAATGGAATTATGGAATATTCACGATATGGGGGCTATGAGAAAATATTGTTATAATGATTGCGATATGTAATGTTGAAATAATGATGTCAAATAAGCGAGCGGAAAGAAAGTAATGAATGATACAGTAAAAACCTGGTAGAATTTGCCGTTATTTCTGGACTTCCAGTGATAATTTTTCCACCATTTCTTTTAGACTTGAAATTTTATTGTTAGTAGATAAGCTATGCATGGTGTTGCCCTGATTTGCCTCGGCGATCCGATCAGCCGTTTCAGCTAATTTTGACGTATATTGCTCAGCAGCGAAAACTGCGACAATGTTGGTTAAATGACTAGGCAATTTATTAAGCTACATTCGCTTTAAAATCTCATCGTCGATGGTATAATTTCCAATCACCTGTTTCATCTGTCGCAGCAACTGCGATGGTGATCGATCCCCTAATTCCAAATTATTTAAAAGATTTAATTGCTGCTGGACGGAGTTTGAAGTACGACGAATTATTGCTAGCTTAATACGTTCGAAGGCGTCGTCTTTGGTAATGTCCTCGAAAAGATCTTGTACTTCTGTACAAACGTTTTAAGGTAATGCCTCAAGTAGCAGGGCCAACTTGAAGGGCTGCTTACTTTGGGCAGACTAAATAATATTTCTATCCTTGCGAACCAAGCTCTGGAATTATCAGCGTCAAAATCGGGAAGTTTGAAAAATTGCTCCATCGCGTCGAGTTCACCACTTTAGGGATTTTTCCACCTTTAGTCATTAATTACGTGTAGCAATGATTTATTATAATTAATATAATCGAATTATGGAATATTCACGCTATACCCAATTCAATATTTTTTATTTACCTTTTTTAAGATTATTGAATTTACAAAAATTACTAATATCTATATAATCACCACTTTACCATGTACTCATCAAAATGGCGGAAAAAAGGGTACACATTTTGTGCGTTGATAAGCAGTCTATCTAGTCTATGGGTGTACTTAGAGATGTTAAAATGCTTAAATGCTACAACCATAACTCATGGTAGTAGCATACATCTGCTACCATTCCCATCTGGCATAACGAGCACATGCGGCTTAATAACTCGGTCAGCACTAGCAGATTAAAGTTGCTGATGGTTGCGGGTTGAGTAAGATATAAACTAACTGGGCATCGAGCAGAGTTGCTTGATATAAACCGTGGTATCGAGCATGGTTGTTTGAAACTAAACATGGTTTTCAGCAGATTTCATTATAGCCTACTAGCAGACTTATAATGCTAATATAAACACAATTTTAATATTTATACATAATTGCTTTAGATTGAGGTGTTATGATATTATATAAAATAAAATGAAAAATATTAATTTTGCGGTTTTACTTTGGTGACATTTGACATAGTTGTCATTTTTAGAGCTAAAGAAAAAATTCAAACAAAAATTGGTAGGTTGGGGTGTCATATAATAAATAAAAATTTAAAAAAATTGTTTTGCGGTTTTAAGTTGGTGACAATTGTTATGATTGTCTTTTTTAGAGCTAAAGAAAAAATTCAAACGAAAATTGGGTAGTTAGGGTGTCATAAAATATAAAAAAAATTAAAAAAAATTGTTTTGCGGTTTTACCTTGGTGACAATTGTCATAATTGTTATTTTTAAAGTTAAATTAAAAATTGTAAAATAGAAATAATTAAAACCTACAGTATATTTTACAAATCGTTTTTTTCTGATCATAGCCAACTTTATTAGGCCAAATACATTGTCCAATTTCATGGGCGTCCAAGGAGGAGGTAGGGAGAGGCGGCTGCCCCACTTTAAATCTAAAGTTTTCTTGAAATAAATTAAAATTATGGCTAGAAGTTCAAAAAATGATCATTTTGCCCCTTCCTATATGATTATTGCCCCCTCTAATTCCAATGATGACCGCCCGTAACAAAGTTAAAATTACAAAGTTACAGCACGCAAATGGCCTATAAACGAGGCGGGCAGGATGGTCTTAATAAGGTGAAAAATAAATAAATTATCCCAAATTACTTGAAATCTATTTTGAAATATAATGTTGTTACAAAGTTGGCACACTAATATTTGTTAAAATTAATTGTTTGTCACTAAGGTAAAACCGCAAAACATTTTTTTTGATTTTTATTTATTTTATGACACCCTAACCCACAAATTTTCGTTTAAATTTTTTTGGCTCTAAAAATGACAATTATGACAAATGTCACTAAAATAAAACCGCAAAATAAATATTTTTCATTTTATTTTATACAATATCATAACACCTCAATCTATTGATTTTTTATCAAAATTCAAATAATATTGATAAGCAATTATGTATAAATATTAAAATCGTGTTTATATTAGCATTATATGTCTGCTAGTAAGCTATAATGAAATCTGCTGAAAACCATGTTTAGTTTTAAACAACCAAGCTCGTTACCACGGTTTATATCAAGCAACTCTGCTCGATGCCCAGTTAGTTTATATATTACTCAACCAGCAGCCATCAGCAGCTTTAATCTGCTAGTGCTGTAACCGAATTATTAAGCAGCTGCTCGTTATGCCAGATGTGAATGGTAGGAGATAAGTGTCTATTACCAGGGTTGAGCAGTATACAAGCACAACCATTTCGAGCATTTTACATTTCTAGGTGTACTACTATAAAATATAATGGTGATTAGAAGTTACTATTTTATACGTAACAAATGGGATTTTTCTAAACAAATTATCCTTATTGGATATTAAACGAGTGGTGAATGAACGCGTTCAAATTTTTAAGAAAATTGATGAACGGCGTTCCTTTTTTTTGGTGAACTATGAACGTGAACGCGTTCCTTTTTTTATGAACGCGTTCAAATTTAACGTTCGTTCAATTTTAAAACCCCTTTTTTGATTTTATTTATTTGAAAAATGATGTTAATCCTATTTTTAAATCAGCTGTTTTCTCCTTTTTTTATTACCTATTCTGAAATACTTTTACCATACCATAACGTGCAAAAGAAGATAAGATTAAAGTATATTAATTTGATATTATTAATTATATTTCAATTTATAGGTTAATATGGACAATCATATTATTATATTGTCGTCATCTTCAGATTCTGAATATTCAAAATCAGCAGATGAATTGACATTGCCATGGCCAAAATATGATAATTATTCATTTAATATAAAGGACCGAATTAATAATTACTAAATGTAAAAAAGAATAAACTTTTAGTTTTATTGAAAAAAGGGTTTGAAATCCCTAGAATTGATAATGAAAGAACTGTCGATTCCGAAATATTATTTTTGACGAGGAAGTAGAGGGCGGATTGGAGGATGATAACTTATCGCAATTTTTTGAAGCAAAGGACATTAAATGTTTTTAATAAATTTCCTGCTTTAAAAGATTTGTTTATTAAGTATAATATCAAATCCCCTCATCTGCCCCTGTGGAGCGGGTTTTTAGTATGGCTAATCCTGTATTAACTGCCAAGCGGTCCTGCTTATCAGACAAAAATTTTGAAAAACAATTATTATTAAAAATTGATAAGAAAAATTTTTTATAGATAAAAAAATCTTTATATTCGCTCTATTATGTTATATTTACAATTATATTAGCGAAATAAACCTATTATTTTTTATCATGGCTAATATATTGTGCTAAAAAATATAAGACATTTATTTATATTAAATTAAATTTAAAAAAAATATCATAAAATTTTGAACGAACGTGAACGCGTTCCTTTTTTTTGAAAACGAACGTGAACGCGTTTGATTTTTGTCAATGAACGTTGAACGCAAACGATTTTTTTAAAAATGTTTACAGCACTAGAGATTAAGAATAAATAATTTCCTACGGAGATTTATGAACCGTATTTATATAGCTCCTCACTGAATCGATGTGTTATAATTAATAAATTGCATAGCAATTAATACAAATATGAAATCAATGTCCAACAATCAATATGAGATACAACAACATTTTTTAAATCAATACATAATAGTCTTGGAATTGTAATGGTTTTAAAAGGAAGATCGCTAAGATTAAGCTTGATGCTGGTGTTAACCACGATCATGTTCTTAGTAGAATTAATTGTGGGATTCATAACTAACGCGACGTCATTAATCGCCGATTCGTTTCATATGCTATCTGACGTGCTGTCTTTGATCATCGCCCTTATTGCTATATATATGGCAACTAAATCTTCAGCAAAAAATACTTACGGATGGATTAGGGCCGAAATATTGGGGGCTCTAACTAACTCCGTTTTTTTGGTCGCGTTGTGTTTTTCAATCATAATCGAAGTTATTAAGAGATTGCTCATCATTGAACCCATAAGTAATCCACGACTTCTATTGATTGTCGGTGTAGTTGGACTGGTGGTTAATCTCATAGGTTTAATACTATTCCACGAACACGGTAATTCCCAGCACCAGGCCCGTAAATCTAGCGAACGTTATGTTGCTGGCGGAACTTTCAGTAGTCTCAAATATTATGACGAAGAAGACCTAGTCGTAGAAAGCGAACGATCGGTCGATGATTTAGAGAATGAGAATTGTTATTATGACAATGATATTACAAAGCAAACGCCTCAAAGTCAAGCGCTGCTAAATGATAGACTTGCGCGTAGTCCTACTACTACTCAATCGCGGGCCCCAACAGTTCGAGTTAGTTTGAAAAACGATGATCATTTAAACATAAAAGCCGTCTTCCTGCATATCCTGGGAGATGCGCTTGGCTCAATAGTCGTCATTGTAAGTGCAATTGTTGTAATTATGTGTGGCAATACCTCCTGGACTCCTTACATAGATCCGCTACTTAGTCTAGCCATGGTAGCAATAATTTTAGCTACGACCTTCCCTTTGCTTAAAGAAACGGCCCTTATACTATTACAAACCGTTCCTACACATATAGACGTGTCCTCGTTAAAAGATCAATTACTACGCCAAGTTCCGGGTATCTTAAGCCTGCACGAATTTCACGTGTGGCAGCTAGCCGGTTCACGCATTATAGCCACGGCCCACGTAATATGTCAAGACTTTAATGATTACATGCTGGTTGCTCAACAAATTAAAAATTACTTCCACACCAAAGGCATTCATTCGACAACTATACAGCCGGAATGCATCAGTTTTAGGAGGAGTAGTAGTTGTATAGTCAAATGTGACGCTTTAGAAGATTGCAAAGAAAAAGGATGTTGCTTAAAAGCTACTTAAATATGGGCTATTGCAGTCTACTTAATAGCACATACACATAGGCGTGTTTGGACCAAAAATTTTCAGCGTTTGTTTCCTTAAGACATAAATTTTAGCGGAATGTAAAAAAAAAATTAAATAACTTGAAACCTAGTAAACTCATTAATAAAAGAAATTTAAAAAACACATGGTTTAAAAGTGTCCTTATGTGCTTAAATATTAATATGGTGTTAAACGAATGCAGTATATTAAGCAATTTATTTCTTGAATATATAGGGCTCCTGAAATTTAAATCTCCGCTTAATTAAATCTGTAGAAATAAAACCTATACCTAAATGTCTTCAGCATTTAAAAGGGGCTTATATGTTTGTATTCTTAAAAACATACAAACATAAAGAAAAAACGAAATTATAAATTTACAATGAAAGTGGTGCCATTGTGTGGTTAATCCAATCCTTGTAATAAACAATAAAGATACTAGTTTCAAAAGTTCAAATATGGCGATTGTTCTCAATTTTCCCAAACCATACACATTTTCAATGAAAAAGTTTTCTTCCATTTTATTCCTACGATTTTCTTGCTAATTAGGGATAAACCATAAAACAATCGCAATAAATTATTTGCTAAGTATTTTATTCAAATTCCTAAGTATTTTTAGCGTCATTGCTAAGTATTGATTTTGTTTTCTAAGTTTTTAAATTAATTCTAAGTTCCAAATTCAAATGCTAAGTATATAATTCATTTGCTAAGTATTTAAATAAATTTTGCTAAGTATTTTAATGTTTTGCTAAGTATTTTATAGATTTGCTAAGCATTTTAATGTTCTGCTAAGTTTTTAAATTATATGCTAAGTATTTAAATATATTGTGCTAAGTATTGAAAAAAATTGTGCCAAGCCTATAATATTTGCTAAGTATTTAAATAAATTATGCTAAGTAATTAAATTATGTGCCAGGTTTATAATTATTCTAAGTATTAAAACTGTCTGATGACATTGTAACCGGACAATAACTGGCGTTCTTTGTCGCTAAGATCACACACAAATGACATACATTCATTTATTAATTGCTTAATTATAGAAGTCCAACAAATCTCGCCTTATTTATCAGGCGAAGAGGAAGAAGCAGGAAGCTCAGGAGATAAAATTCATCTCAGACGGTTGTACACATCGATTGAATGGGTAAAAAAAGCCACCTAAGATAATGAGTGTGAGGCAAAAAGGGCTCAAGCCGAAAATATATGGGGCTTTTGGTACCGAAATGAAACTGAGGAAGGCATTAAGGTGTATTACAGGTAATGTAATTTTAAATTGTATTTAAATAGACTTAGATGTAATCAAGTAAAGTTTCGTGGAGCGCAATGCGAAGCATGATGTTGCTCTACGAATTAACATTAGAGAGAGTTATTGTGTATGATGCTAATTCTTTGCACATCAATCTACTCCCTCAAATCTGACTAAAATTGACGGTTCTGTTAAAACTGAAGTTCGTCGTATGTTTGAATTGGGTCTAAAAGCGAAATCAATATTATACAACATCAATAATATGAATCTGCTATCACCCTCAATGCCTCAATTGAGAAATGTTTTGACAACACTTAGGAAAAGAAAGTACGGTGCCTCAAGTATAAGCCTAGGGGAACTAGAAATATGGCTTTCAAAGCCTAACGGCTTAGTAAATAAATCTGTATTTCTGTTCACAATATTTTATATCTTTGATATGCGAGGCCGACAGCAAATTATCAATTTATATATTTTGTTTCACACAAATATGTAACAATTTTCGAACTGCTCCAATATATATTTTATAAATAACAATTCTTCTTTTTCTAAAATCCATAGTAATCATGATATTCACAAGAACGCGCATTTATTTTGCATAAGCCTATTTATAAATAACATATCTTTCTGGATCGTGATTGATGGTACGCGCGTGTTATCGACATAAGTAGGAGAAGAAGGAAGATTAACACAAAAATAGAATTTAACATTAACTGGTAGGAGGAGGGGGATGATTTGACAAAGATCAATGAGGAGAAGGATGATTTGACAACGATAAAGATAAAATAAGAAAATCAATTAATTTCTTAAGCATATGCTACATCTCCCCTTTTTACTAGCTGATCACTGCCCTTGCAGATCACCTGCCAAGGTCATAGCAGCTAACGGGGTCACCAGAGCACTACCAACGACAGTCGTTACCGACCCGCTGGTCTGCACCTGGGGTAAAACCACATATTTTATAAATAATGATTCTTCTTTTTCCAAAATCCATATTCATCATGATATTCATAAGAACGCGCATTTATTCTGCATAAGCGTATTTATAAATAACATATCTTTCTGGATCGTGATTGATGGTACGCGCGTGTTATCGACGTAATTAGGAGAAGAAGGAAGATTAACACAAAAATAGAATTTAACATTAACTAGTAGGAGGAGGAGGATGATTTGACAAAGATCAATGAAGAGAAGGATGATTTGACAACGATAAAAATAAAATAAGAAAATTAATTAATCTCTTATTCAGCATATAATAAACATGCTACAATGGGTAAGCGAAAATTCGTCAATTCCTTTGGAAGAGGATCCTCCCTACATAGGTGCTTATGAAGCATCTTACGAAGATAGAAGATTCAAATTTTTTATTTCAACCAAAAGTTAAAAAATAATTACTGTTTGTTTTATATATTTTTACGGTTGGTACTAAACTCCCACTAGTGTTGTAAAAACGGGTGGGTTTTGTTCGTTCGGCCTTTGGTTTTAGTCGACTAAACTTAAACACACGAAAGGTTTGGTCCAAAAATCTTTGGTCTATTAATGCGACTAAGAGAAACAGATCAAAAAACATTTGGTGTATTTATGTTTAGTCGACTAAAACCAAAGGTCGACCAAACAAAATCCAGCCGTTTTACAACACTAACTCCCACCTTTAAGAAGTATTGCATGCTGATGCCACTTATAAAGTTTCTAAAAGCAACAAGATTGTTCCTTCTAAAATGGGACTTTAAAATATCTACATTCATTGCTTATTTTAAGAATGAATGAATCAATAAGAATAATACATGGTACACTAATTATCGACTTTAACTCCAACCACAAACAACTGTATGAAATTAACTAATAGAACTATAAAAGATTATTTATAAGTTAAGGGAACGAATCCCTCTTGCTCGTTTTAAAATAGTTGTCATGGATATGGTTAAAAAGTGGTCCGTATGTTACCAACTACAACAAATTACAATAGCATCTATTCCAACAATTTCAATTAAGCTTTGGACAGAAAGCTACCAATGGGCAAAGCTCAACAAAATGCTATAATGTACAACAATAAAAATAAAAAAGTTTATGGTGTACCTGTCAAAATAAGGCAATCAATAAATCAATATACAACAATCAGAATAGATGATTGGGCCGCCTATGAGGATCTCAAAAAGCAGAATTTTTAGGCCTGGTCCATAACCTTCCTCGAAGAAAGCCATATGTGGCAAAAGGGTCGGTGCAGTTGCCCCTCATTTCACAATAATTACATCTGCAAGCATATAATAGGATTAGCATTCTAAAATCATGCAAACCCCCTATGGAAGCTAAAAATGTCACAATAGGAGAATAAAGAAGACGAGGAAGCCTTCCAGAGTTAAAATGCTTTAATAGTCCAATAAATTTATATATAAAGCCCCGATATTATAATTATATTTTTGTAAAAAAGATATAATTAAAAAACACAAGAACAAATTATTATTACGTTACGTTAAATATTAAAACAAGGATCTAACTCATTTTTAATCTTACCTTATCTTTTATTTATTTAATCCGAATTATTATAGTGCTGTAAATGAACGCGTTCAATGTGAACGCGTTCACGGAACGCGTTCAAATTTTATGAACGCGTTCACGAATGGCGTTCTTTTATTTTTTGGTGAAGTTTGAACGTGAACGCGTTCCTTTTTTTGATGAACGCGTTCGAATTTAACGTTCGTTCAATTTTAAAACCCTTTTTTAATTTCATTTATTTGAAAATTAATGTTAATCCGAATTTTTAACAAAAAAGTCTTATATTTTTTAATCAGCTATTTTTCCTGTTTCCTATTACCAATTCCGAAATACTTTTAACATACTATAACGTGCAAAAGAAGAAAAGATTAAAGTTAATTAATATGATATTATTAATTATTATAGTTTAATTTATAGGTCTATATGGACAATCATAATATTATATCGTCGTCATCTTCAGATTCTGAATATTCAAAATCAGCGGATGAATTGACATTGCCATGGCCAAAATATGATAAATATTTTTCACTCATTTCATATAAAGGACCGAATTCAATAATTACTAAATGTAAAAAAGAATAAACTTTTAGTTTTTTGAAAAAAGGGTTTGAAAGCCCTAGAATTGATAATGAAAGAACTATCATCGTTTTTTTTGACGAGGCAGTAAAGTGAGTGCTGCTTGGAGGATCATATCTTATCGCACTTTTTTGAAGCGAGGGATAAAACATTAAATGTTTTTAATAAATTTCCTGCTTTAAAAAGATTTGTTTATTAAGTACAATACTCCAATCCCCTCATCTGCCCCTGTGGAGCGGGTTTTTAGTATAGCTAATGCTGTATTAACTGCCAAGCGTTCCTGCTTATCAGACGATAATTTTGAAAATCAATTATTATTTAAAATAAAAATCAATAAGAAAATAGATTATATTGATTTATAATTATATTGTCGAAATAAAACTATTATTTTTTATCATGGCTATTTATTGTATTAAAAAATATAAGACATATATTTATATTAATATCATAAAATTTTGAACGAACGTAAACGTGAACGCGTTCATGAACGTGAACGCGTTCCTTTTTTTTAAACGAACTTGAACGTGAACGCGTTCGAGTTTTCGTCGAACGCGAACACGTTCAATTTTTTTACAACTGTTTACAGCACTAGAATTCTATAATCTGTTCGATATCATATTTATACGTAAAGTCCCCATAGAATCCGTTATCGCGAAGATGGACGATATGGTAAGCGAAAGAAGAAAATAATATATCCATAAGCAACGAGAATTCTATGTGTTATATATCTCATTCTACTAAGAACAAAGAACGATTAATTTGCAATACGCTCCTTCGGGCGTGACTGCCTTGCCAGCGCAGCTGGAACTCTTACTACACGTATAATATAATACAGCGTAGAGAGAGAGAGGGGAGGGGGATACGTGTAGAGCCCTGCAAAATGAAAAAATTTCTGCCCGAGCCCGGCCCGACGTCACAGTTTTTATTTTGCCCGAGCCCGGCCCGAGCGTGAATGACTTTTTTTATTTTTAGGGCTTACCTGAGCCTAGAGGCCTGCAAAGTCACTTTTTTTCAACCCGAACCCGACCCGAAAGCGTTTTTAAAATTTCAACCCGAACCCGACCCGACCCGAAAGCATTTCAACCCGAACCCGACCCGAAAGCGTTTTTAAAATTTCAACCCGAACCCGACCCGAAAGCGTTTTTAAATATTTCGATCCGAACCCGACCAAGTAGAAAATTTTGAGGATGAAAAATTTATTCGACAGAAAGGTTCATACAAACTTTGATTAATAAATATATTAAATTGATTTACTATAATTATGTATAAATATTATGGCGTCTAAAATTTCGGGGCCTAAATTAGACCTTCTCTCTTCTATAATTCTCCCAGCAGTGGAAAAGGACCTCTCGCTACTGGTAGAAGAAGCGGGTATGGCCAAAAATTTACGAGCCAATTGGGACAATGTCGGATATTTACATGAATTAATCTTCCACCATTCCAAAAGCTCGTAATTTTCATCCTTCTTCGTGATTTTATAATTAATGTATTCTTCGAATTCGCCCCTTCCTTCCACATTAGCGTCCATACACGTTTCTTCCCATCCAGAAAAATCGAGAAACGTGGATTGGGCATCCTTATTTTCTACAAAATAAACAAATGATTATATGTTAAATACCTAGCTGAGTTCCCTTCAATGTTTCCCTTTCAACAACTACCGGCTTTTTTTGTTCAAATTCATGACTCAACAATAATTGAATCTCATTATATACATTATTGAGCTCCTGGGGCATCAACATCTTCATTGCCTTATATTTAGGACTCAAAAATGTGGTAATTTTATAATAATCATCCAAATCAATTTTTTGATTCAAAAATTTTTGGCACCTTTTGGCTAATTCTTTTAGGTCAAAAGGCGCATTATTAATTAAACCATGATTTAATTTAAAAAACAAAAGAACGACTTTATGTAATGTTGGAGACTTGTCAGCTTCAAGTTCGGTAATTGCAAGATTAAACGGGGTCAGAAATTCAATCAAATCTTTTAAAATTACGATGTCGACGCATTTAATTTGCTGAAATCACCACCCTGAGATGTCAAAATAACCTCACTTTCTTTATAACGCTTGAATACGGACTCAAGCATTTTCAAACGACTATTCCACCGGGTCTCAACAAACCCATGTAAAGTGGAATTTAACGTTTCACAAAGCTAAAATAATATATATCTTAATGGTAACCATAAATAATGTACCCTGATTGTTTCATGTATGTAACTAAGGTCTTAACGTTATTCAAACACTTGTAAACTTCCATAAAATTTTCCTTTAGGGCTTCATCATTAAATGTATTCCTTAACACAGTGTTAAGGAGGTGACAAAAACAATTAAGGCGCTTGTAAGATTCAAGCGCCTTAATCATATTAGACCCTTGGTCTGTGACAAACGTTAATTTAGAAAAATCCTCTCTTGTGTATCCTTTAAAAAATAAGTGAAGAATTTAAGTAGAGGAGTACCTTGTGATATAAAATTTTTTAATAATTCTCTTTTAACATTCTCTCCAGTTTTTTTATCCTCATCAAACTCTACAGTAAACAACACCAGTCTTACCAGCCTATATTCCTCATCAATATAATGTATTGTAAGGGTTATGTAACTATTCTTCTTATAATCATCCACCCACATATCAGTTGTGGCTAAAAAGCTCAATATATACAAAAAATTTTAAATACCTGCACAAAGATCTTTGTTGAGGAGATATTTAGTTAACTTTGGGCGTAAAAGGCACCTAAGTTCTTCAGCTCTCTCCATCATATGTCGCGATATGGTGGTAGGATCTGGACATATCTCCTCCATTTTAACAGGCTCATAGTAGCTCCCAATTTTTATTAAATATGAGCAAAGGTCTGTAAATCCTTGACCATGAATAGATGAAAAACTTCTCAAGTCCTGGGCACAAAAATCAACTATCTTTTTGAATAAGTCTTTTTTAAGTTTAAAAGTATTTTTTATATTAAGTGTTGTATTTTTCTTGTCCAAAAATGGATCCAAGGGCTGTTGCCCTATTCTTGTTGGAACACACATGTTTTATCAGGTGGTTTGTCCCTAAATTTTTTGATGTACTTATGTTAGAAAATTATTTAAAATCTTACTACTAATATTTTGGTTAATTAATTTAATTGTCACAAACAGAAACATTTTGGTAAAGAATAAATATGATATCTTATACATTAAAAATGACATTTATTTAACAATAATATACATACTTGTAGTAGCTGCATTGTAGAAATAAATACAGTGGCAGAAACTACACCTGACAAAATCTAATTTACTGTTAGTTTCATCATATATCAACTGAAAGTTGTCCCAAACTTTTGATTTTCCACTGATATTTTTTTTAGCTGTATACACACTTTTTTCAAGCATATTCTTTATCTTATGTTGCATATTCTCATTTTGGGCAATCTTATTCACTTAAATAAAATTTTAAAATGTCATAGTTATATATATTGAATCATGTTCAAAATAACGACAGTATCATAATAACGACAACCATAAAAAATTAGTATTTAATATATTAAGTATGTATAAATTGCTTTTATATTATTACATATAGTTTATTATATACACTTAATTATATAGCACCCTTTACCAGACTAACTTGTAATACTTAATTATATAATTTAGTATTGAATATATTTCAAGCTATACTCCTCATAGAATGCACAAGTATATAACACTTAATAAGATTAAGTAATTTTATAATAACTTTTCTTTGTTAATTATATAATTTAGTGTTTAATATATTATAATAAGTATGTAGAAATTGCTTATATATAATTCTATATATTTTATTTATACATATAATGGTTGTCAGTATTATGATACTGTCGTTATTTTGAACAGAAGCGTATATATTGGTAGGGTAGGAATAATAGATTATATTAATTTAAATTTTGCAAATAAAATAAGTATAAAATTTTAGATCCACAAAATAATAAATAAAACCTACTTTTTTGTTGATTCATGAATATTTAGTTATGTCTTTATGTAGTTAAATTTATAATTTCTCTATAGACTATAATAAATGATAATTTGTTAATATTTTACCTTTCGTGATTAAGCTTTAAATTTAAATTTGCCTCCAATTAAACGAATTAAAAAATAGAAAAGGAAATTGATTATATGAATGAATGAATATAATTAGTTATACAATTCGATATTGTGTAACTAAAATTATAGACAATAGCATTAATTTAACAAATACGTTTCTTTCATTTTGTAATGTAAGATTCATATTCTTTGACCCGACTCTATAAATCCAACCCGATTCGACCCGAATGCATTCTAAAATTTTCAACCCGAACCCGACCCGAAAATTTTTAATTCGAACCCGACCCGACCCGATCTCGGGTCGGGTTCGGGTTTCGGGTGACCCGTGCAGGCCTCTATGAGCCCGAGTCCGACTTGATTTTTCAATTAGGAAATTTAAAAAAATTATTTTAAAATAAAGTTATTTCACCATATAAATACATAATGCATTAAATTGTTATTACTCGTAATTTATAACTAGGATAAGTTTAAAATAAAATTTTCATTTTCACTCGCTACAATTTACTTAAAATATATTTTACCTAACGGTTCCAAATAAAACACTTTTTAAAATATTTCCTTATTTTAACTAATGTAACGGCTACCAGGAATATATTTAAATTTCAGAATAAGATTTGCAATTAGGTCAAAATATTTTAATAGACAGGGGAAACAAGCTGAAACTTGGAAATATTATGTATGGTGTACGAAGATAATTATTTAATATCGAATTGAGTTTGTTTAGATCATATTTTATAAAAGATTAGTTTGCTTTAGTCAATTTGGGCCGGGCCGGGCCGGGCGTCGGGCGGCCCGTGCAGGGCTCTAGATACGCGTGTTGGCACTAATGCGCGTATCACAAAGCGAGGAGATAGAGATGAGGGGAGGGGGGGAAGGGGGGCAACGCGTATATATTAATACGCGTCTAACATATCAATGAGAGAGATGATGGGGGGGGGGGGGTGTGTGTGCGTGGGGAAAGACGTTATCCAACAACAATTTTGTAGTTGAATAAAATCTCAATCAATTATCCTATCATGTGGAGTTCTTTGTCCGACCCTAACACTCCATTCCCTACCATAAACTCTCAAAAGAGTTGGAACACTCCTCTCTACGACCATGCCCTTAAAACTCTTATATCGGGCGCATCGTTGGAGGAGTTACCAGCTTTAAGAAGTTTCGCATCAAGGTCCGGCCACGAGTGGTTGGAGGCCATCCCAAGTCGGACTCATGACCTTCAACTCTCCAACAACGAGTTCAGGATTGCAACAGGGCTCCGCCTAGGATGCGATATAGTTGCCTCTCATCAATGCAACTTATGTGGCTCATCCGTTGGTACAAAAGGTCACCACGGCCTGCATTGCAAATTTAATAAGGCCAGATTTCTACGGCACACATCCGTTAACGCTCTTCTACAGAAGACATTCAAAAAGGCGGGCTTTCCTTCCCAATTGGAGCCTAATGGTCTTTGCCTTAGCGACAAGAAGAGACCTGATGGACAGACCCTCATCCCATGGGCAAAAGGGCTATGCCTAGCTTGGGACTACACTTGTCCGGATGCCTTTGCTCCCTCAAACCAAAACAAAGACCCCCTTGTTGATTCTGAAAGATTAAAATCCGCTAAATACGCAGAACTTAATTCCTCACTCCTTTTCTCCCCCATAGTGACCACTACCCTCACTACAATAGGTCCTAAAACCCAAGCCCTCCTGAAGGAATTGGGACGCCGCATAGCTGCCAATACCCTTGACAAAAGGGAAACTTTTTTTATAAAACAGAAAATCGGAATGATTATTTGCCATTACAACGCTATGGCAATTTTTGAATGTTTACCTCTATGATTTTTATGTTGTTTTTAGTTTCATTTAATGTAAATCTTGCATAATAAAAAATATATTAATTGCTAAAAAAAAAATTATCCTATTGGCTATTTAAAGTATTTTATATGTGAAGTCATTATAGAACATGAAGGGTATTTCTTCACCTACAAATAAATAATCTTATTTTTTTCAAATCTAAAATAGATTATTTTTTATATTATAACAATATAACGTTGAAATATTTTTATTTTTAACTATAAATTTTGGTAGTTCATTTACCTTCAAATTTTAAAAATTTTGAATTAAAAAAACTTATTTTAATGTAATAACTTAGCACTTAAAAATAGGAAACCTAGCATTTTTAAAGATTAAAGATTTTCTTTGAAATAATTACCATTAAAACTTTGCCCTTTATAGCTTTAAAAAATTATTATCATATATTTTTTAATACTCAGCATCTTGATTATAATTCATAACTTAACATTTTTCTAATAAAATACTTAGCATTTTAATAAAAAAAACTTAGCATATCAAAATAAAAAAAAACTTAGCATTATATAATAAAACTTAGCATTTTAAAATAAAAAACTTAGCATTCCCTTTAAAATAATTGGCATTTAGATTAAAATACTTAGCATAAAATAAATAACATTTTTAAATAAAACTAAAGAAAATACTTAGCTCTTTAATTAAAATACTTAACATAAATTAGCATTTTGTAATTTTTTACCTAGCAGTTAGATAACATCCTAAAACAATTACCTTTTTATTCCATCTCACAATCCCAGTAAAAGGGATATTACTGCTAAATTTTTTATGGTAATTATTTTGAAACTGAAAAGTGTTTTATAAAAAACTTTACGTTTGTTTATTAAAAAGACGCTAAATTTTCTTATTAGAAAGTGGAATGTTTTTAATAAAAAATGACTAGTTTTTTATCCTAAGTATATTAATTATGTGCTTGAATTTTTTTAAGAAAATGCCAAGTTTTGTTAGTAACTAAGATATCAATCTTTACTGAGACATAATAATAAGTTTAAATATCTGTGATACTTTTATCACTATTACTATCACATGTAATAGTATTTGCTATTTTTTTAGGAAAGAAAATACGGCACACTTTCTCTGCCCCTCTTTTAATATGTTGGTTTGATTTTCACATATAGCTTTAGTAAGGATATAATCAACAAAATTAGGTTTAAACACTTAGTGCTTTAGCAACTATATGTTTTGCAAGAATATAACTTAAATAAGTCAAGAAATCTTTGATGTGATCAGATTTTTGAAGACGTTTTATTTGGCCATCATTTTGATACTTGTATGGACAATGACAATTGTTTTATAAACTTTTTACGACTGAAAAAAACATTAGTCTTCAAATAGAATACGCATATAGAATTGTGAAAAGAAATATATCATTTAGACAATAAGTTAAAAACATTGCTAGATCGAGTAGAGTATAGCAAAATAGATGCGTGGCTCATAAAATAATAGCCCGCTAATGGACAAACTTCTAAAATTATTTAAATTATTTTTACATAACTTTAGATATAATAAAAATTATATGTAAGAATTTTTTTATTAATCTATATGGCCCAGAACCCGATATTTTAGTAAATTTAATCCTCATCTCTTTTCCTTTTTTGGCTACTGTTCCCATCTCTCTGATATGTAATAATTTTTCTTCCATCTATAAGTGGTTAATATAACAATAAAGAAACCTGAAAAAATAAGCATGGTTGATGAGAGTCACCTAGAGGCGTAAGAAACGGTCTTTGCAATTAAAATATTAACCTTATTATGTCGAGGCTTAGTTACCAATCGCCGAGCATCCTGAAAAATATGCTTCCCCTCTAAATTTAAAATGGCTAAATGCCACACGCTTAAATGACACTCAATCTTACATCTCACGATCGTGAGATTAGTTTGACCTGTCAACCAAATTATTTTGTTTTATTCCTAATTTGAAAGATTTTTGGAGCTATTTAATGTAAAGTATTTAATAGCTATTTTAGGTTATATATTTATTATATGAATTAACTAATAGCTCAAACCAATTGCAAAACATATGGTTTGTTTCCGATATTACCGTAAGTTAATTTATATCTAATGGAAATATTTTATGCAAGACTTTTTTGCCTAATTATTTAGATAGATATAATATATTATGTACAAAATTTCTAAGGGCTTAATACAAAATATAATGCTTTGTTTAATATTATTAGGAACTAATGTTTTATAATGTTTTTTATTAAAAATGTAAAAAATATAAATATGGGAATTTATAAAAAAAATTCAAAATATTGTATAATAAAAATAGGTTTTTTTGTTCAACTTTTTTAATAAGAATGTGCAAGTGTTAGATGGGCTAGTAATTCATATCATGTAATGTAATGTTAAATATGATTCCATATAAATTAATTTGTGGTTGAAAATCAATGTATTTGTTAACCTTAGTCTATCATATCATTTAATAATTAATCTGCCATTTATAAATGATTAATTAATACAAAATAGGTTTATTTTAAATTTATATAAGAAAAGAGAAAGTTAAATCAATTTGTGGTTGATTATAAAACAATATGTTTATTAACCTTAGGTTATCAAATCATAAAACACAAAATAAACAAAATAGTATATATTTTTGTTCATATAATATTTTAATACAAAATATAGGTTATGTTCAATAAGACAAAAAATTAGAATATTTCTTGAAATTCTATATAAATAATTTAATTTATAAGATTATATAAATAAGGTTGGAACTATAAATAAAGAATATTTGACATAAAAAAACCTCAAAACAATAAAACAGAGTTGTTCAAACTTTGGAGTGCACATTGTGAAATTGGTGATTTCATATAATCGACAAATAGGTTTTTATAATTTTTTACTAATTTGACCACAAAAAATTAACCGCAAAAGTTTGGGGTTTTTTGTTAAATTATTTTGATAGAGACTATTTTTAGAAACAAAATCACTTAAATTTGATTGAAAAGCGCCATTACTTTCAAAAATATGACAAAAGTAGTAAAATCTATAAAACGGTCCCGAGCGTGATTATGGCCCTTTAAACGTCCATAACTTAAAAAGTATTGGCACAAAATGGCTAATATTTTCCGAAATTACTCTAACATGAGGCCTACGTCCTCACTAAAAATTATCCATATCTGAGATGGTCGGTCGAAAATCATCTTTTTTTGACGATTCGACATGGAATGGCCCTAATATCCTTTCACCTCATCAGTTATGCTATGATGTAAAAGAACAATCTGGGGCTACAAGCCATGGATCACCATATAAAATCTACCCCCCGGCCGCTGTCTAGTAAAACGCGACTTTAATGCTTTTAATTGGTAACGCTTTTAGAGGACTTTTCCCATACCCTAATTGTATCGAATTAAGCTATGGATGTTTTTTGAATTTTGGCCTCTGTATAATCAAATCTTTCGAGGACTGAACAACTCTGAAGTTTTTTTTACCCTAGTAGCTTTTCTGTCGTCATACCAATCTGTTAGAGGCCTCATTAAAATATCTCAATTAGAAGATTATTCGGAAATCACCTTATCAGTTTGGCGTTGTTTCTCAAGTGGCCAGTGTACCAAACTCGGACGAACAATTAGAATGGGATGCTTGTGTAGTGTTATACTTCGTCTCCTACCTACCCTCGAGTTGTGATACTATACAGCAATTAAATTTCAGGTCACTCACTAGGGACTCAGGTCACGAATAGTTGAAATGTATCTTATTCAAATCAACAGGACTTAATCCTGAAATTTCATACGCAATTGCCTATGGAATAGGTTTTATAATTATCAAAGAATATACTGGCGAAAACTGATAAGGAAAAGTGAGTGCGTAAACTGCATAAATATATCATTAAACATTCATTTCGCCTATCGTATTTTGCTAAATCACGGTCCGCTAGTTCCCCCTCACTCGTTCGCGCTTAAATTACGCTGTTCGCTTTTTATTAGCGTTCTTTTAATTAACTTAATTTCAAAGCTCTATATCCTTTCGCATTTTGAATCTCCATATTCTACCGCTTTTAATTTTGCATCCATTTTTCAATTCCATAATTCCTTTTTAATTATAATATCATTTAAATGTTTTGCACACATCGTTTTCCATTTAAAATCTCCAATACACGATGTCAACTTATAATACTATTTTAGCAATATAACCAGTGCAATGTCATTAACAAAACCAATTATAAGTTCTGCATGTGATACCGTCATATCAAAGACAATTTAAGTTTTCAAGGAATTTTTAGGCGTTACAAAATTAATTTAAATTCTAACACGATTCTAGCCTCATTTTCTCAACAAGCCAAGCTCGGAGGTTTCATAATAAACGACGCCGGCCACTCATTTTTATCATGCCTCAATCTGTGTTAGGAGCCAAAACAGCAAGGCTGTTTAATCATCGACGAAAGCTTTACCGTTAGAAAATTTAGCCGCAAGCAACAACCTCGCCTACTTTCTGCTTTATAGGAGTGCTGAAAGCAACATTTTCTTGTTGTCTTACGTGACAGCCCACTTTCGTGCCCTTTATAAGAGCAGCCTTAGAGGGGCAGCGTCTCATCCTCTCGTTACGCCAACAAGAAATTTTAGATGCCTAGATAAAAACAGCTTCCACTGTAATATTTATCTAATGGGGTGAATTAATGTCATACCGCCCTACGTCTCATGTTTGCTAAAGCAAGCGGTTAATATTGTTAAATGACCATCATAGGTACAAAAATCTTTCATTTTTGTTTGCTCAGAATGTCAAAAAGAATATGATGCTTATAGGTCCTTAAGGTCGCACAAGTCGATCCGGGATTCCGACGTATGACCGTATTGCTAAGTATGGTTCTGGTCTCAATCTATTTTAAATTGAGGAGATGATCGGTACGTATCGTAGTTGCCGTCTCAAGCGCGAACTTCTTATCCAATAACCACTAAAGCCACTAGCCTACCCTCAACTCTTATGATATAAATCAACCAAGCCATTGAAAAAATTCACGTTTGAAATTAAATTATAAATATATGGCAATCTCAGTTAGCCATCACGAGTCGACCGCCGATAAGTCTCCACCAGACAATCAGTCGTCACCTCCGCGGCAACATTGTGAATCTCATCCTTAACCTCCACTCAAATACAAATTGTTGATTCGTTGTCGGTTGACCAGTTTGGCACGAGAAATTTGTAAATACAACATAGTTATTATTGCTTAGATTGCATGTGTGGTCATGGACGCCGCAGACGCTCCTGCAACGCCAAAGTAATGGTGTTCTCGATTATAGTACCCCTCAACGAATCAGTTGACAGAGAGGAGTTTATTTACTCCCAATGGCGAAGACTTCTAAAGTGATGGAAGTCTATGTTATATAAGGGTGGGCTGTTTAACGGGGTTGGGTGGTTTTTGGGGAAGAGTTCGCGCTCGAGACGGCAACCAAGATGCGTTACGATCATCTACTCGCGTTGTATGTCAGAGACTGAAATCGGAACAACACGCTGATGTGTCTGAACCCTTTTATGTATCATCTTGTGCGACCTTAATGCGGCACTAGTGGGATATGCCGTTTGACATTCCGGGCATACAAAATGAAGTGTATAGGTACCTTTGAGGCTGCTTAACATTATACCCGATGTACTTGGGCAAACATGTGTCGAAGGGCGTTATGGCATCGATTCGCCGCATTGGATGCCTTTTACAATAGAAGCTAGTTTTAGCCTATGACATTAGATAATGTGTCTTTTAATTCGGTTTTGCTATGAGAAACTGGACAAGTAAAAAATTTTGTTGGTGGAAAGAAGAAGATGAGATTGTCCCCCTCTATCTGAGGCTGTCCTTCCTAAAAGCAATGTGGCGTGGATGTGAGTAGTTTTTTTGTTGAACAGAGGAGAGATTTCGCTGGCGAGCAGAAAGTTGGCGAAATTGATGCTTGCGGCTAATTCATGGATGTTAACCTTCGTCGATGATTAGGCAGCCTTTTTTGGAAGATTTGGCTGTTTTGGTCGAACATCGGTGATTGAGGCGTGCTAGGAATGCCTGGCCTGTGTCGTCTTTTATGTCACCTTCGAGCTCGGCTTGTTGAAAAGTTGAGGCTACAGTCGGGGTAGCATTTGTGTTGATTCTGCATTACCTATAAGTTCCTAGATATTACAATAGAAAAAATAGTGTGAACAACAAAATATAGAAAGATGTTTTTTGACTTTCTGGTGTTCCGCAATCCTTAAGAATTTCTGGCAACTACTCAAAAATTTCGTCTCTAATTTTATCAATGTGTGATTCAGTTTTGAGCTTCAATTATATCAGGGAACATTTCAAGGCTTTTTTTAAAACTGAGACCTCCAAGGGCAAAATTTTATTTTTATAAAACATTATGAATTTTTAAATATAAACTAGGGGGTTTTATTAATCTTCGGAAGACTTATGGGGGATATCAAACTACATTCTTAAAATGATCATAACTTTAACGCTAATATAGGAACACTTCCCAAATTATAAACATAAGTTTATAAGCCTCTTATAGGTTCTTTCAAAAAATTATTTGATTATCTCTTATAGGTTCTTTCAAAAAATTATTTGATTATAAATAATAGTTAAAAAATTATATGCATTTTACTAAACCCAAAGAATATCTATAGAAATCATGTATGGGATCAGAGAAAGACATATTCTTCGATTCATTGGAAAAGGAAATACAAGGAATTCGACAGGAAGAAAGCCTAATTATTGGGGCGGATTTTAACGCTCACGTAGGGAAAGATCGCTTCGGATATGAACGCAATTGGAGGCTGTGGGCATGGTCTTAAGAACGGAAAAACATCTCCAACTATCTCAAGCATATAACATGGCGATCGTTAACATATATTCAAAAACGCGAGGATCATATTGTGACCTATAGAAGTGGAAAGCATTTTAGTCAAATTGACTATTTGCTTATACGGCGAAAGGACTTAAGGAGTATCAAGGATTGCAAAGTAATACCGGGAGAAGAAATCGGCAGACAACATCGTCCCCTTGTTGTGGATCTTGACAGAAAAATATTTCCCAAAAGAAGAAAGGTCTATGAACCTCGAATTAGATAGAAAAGGCTAAAGCAGGGGTAGGCAACGCGGCGGGCGCCATGGCGCCCCCGATCGATTTTTAATGCGCCTTCGCTGGACTAATGTAAATGGATGATATGAGCGTATCTAATAACACGCACGTATTTTTTGTTAGTGTGTGATCGTATTTCGAATAGACCACGCGTAGACCGTGCATTTAAAACTACCAAGTAATCCGAAATAATTCTTTTCTTGCAAAACCCTACATGGATAAATGTAAAAGAAACAGAACATATTATTTTAACGATGAATGGGAACATCTATATTGTTTCGTTGATTACAAAGGGAAGTGTATTTGTTTGTTGTGTAATAATAGTGTTGCGATTCCCAAGAAAAGTGATAATAAACGACATTTTAAGACCGTTCATACAAATTTTGTGACTTGTGATTCGAAATTTTTTTTCGTTTAGAATTGGTATATTAGGTTAACATTGATAATTACCCTATGCCCTCCCTTAGAAGGGCCTATGCCTCTACTGATATGGGTCCCTGTGCCCCCCCCCTTCCTACAAAAGCCTATGCCTTTACTGATGTGGGTTCGAATCCCGGAGAAGGCAAATTTTTTTTAAAAATTATTATATTGCTCTTGCTAATACCATTGATAATATGACTTTTTGACCGTGTCCTGGCTACTGACAATTGAAAAAAATGACCATTAGCCAAAGTGAAATTAAAATCGATTTTGCAAATAATGAATTCTCGCCGTTCGAGAATCATAATCATAATTGTCTTTATTTTAAACTAATATATTTATTTCAAAAATTTACCGCGAAATAATGTTTATTATCTTCACTCTTTTTAAAGCTACATTTTTCCGTTCGTAACTATTCCAGTGAAAAATATAATAATGATTAAAAGTCGAAAAAGTGATATATATATAAAATCGATAATAATAATATTATATCTTGGTAAGCGAGGTATATTGATCGATATGTATGATTATCCAATATCTTCCAAATTAATAATAATCATGATTTACATATATTATAGTGCGTATCTTCTTTTTGACATTTATTTAATATACGCTTTTATTTACGGATCTTGATTAATGTTGCGTGTCTGTAATATAAAGTAGTTTTTACAGTGCGTGTGTATTTTAATAAAATCTGATATGATTTAGTATTTATTAAAGATCGGCATATGCCACAGCAAAATGATTATTTAATTATTTATACAAATTTTTCATTAAATTAAAAAAAATTGTCCCTCCGGGTATCGAACCAGCAATTCAGAACGTTGGACGGACGGACAACAAAAAGCGAGCCCATAAATTGCATTATTATTCGAATTGCCAAGAGGCAAAATTTTTGTAGTAATATTTTAACTGAATCCATTGAGGTTTATTATAAATTAACAATATTTATCCACTCTTAATTCCTTCGTTGATAAACAAATCAACGGTTTTCCATAAAAAACGAATTATAAAACTTTCAAATCTTGTTCTTGCAAAATCGAAGACCTTAGTTTAGAGAAATTACAAGCTATTCGAAATTTAACATGCATGGTTTTTTCATATAAATGAGAAATATTTTAACCTTTTCTAAATATTTTTGGCGTATACATTTTTTATTCATTTGCCTGATATATTGGGAATTAAATACCTAATTTACAAAATGTCACCAATTATAAAATAAAGCTATATCTTCACTTTAAAGTTGGAATGTGATCTAAAATATTATTATAATATTAAAATTTTACTTTTTCTGTTTGAAATTGCAACTATGGTAGTGCATTAGAAACTAATAGATATATTTCCTTATATTAAAATTATATAAAGTACTTTTCTTTAAATGACTTTGGTCAATATATGTAAACTGAAAATAATGTTAACAAATGATTAGTTCCTTTATTTGGTGATGCGTGATCTGGCTTTATATTTATTTGATTTATTTTCTATATCATTTTTTACTAATATGTATTTTTATTGTATGGAGAAGTTATACTAATAATAGTTATACCAGTAAAAGCTTTATCTAAAACCCATGGTTGTTTATTAAAATTCTCTGTATATTAGGTCTTTTTAAGGCATAATTTAAAAAATGTACAAATTATTATAATCATCACTATCTATACTTTGAGATTTTGACATGTCTTATTAATTATCATACATTATAGCATGGGAATAGGTTATGCTTCATGATACAACTTTATTGTGTCTCGAGCTTTATAGGGTTTGTTGATTAAGTCAGATGAAAGTCTTAGAGTGATGAAATGATAGATAACTTAACAACATTTTCCATTTATAATTTGATGATTAAGGAATATTTTTATTCTGATCGATGGTGGTGAAGATTTACTGAATGTCTTGTAAATTAATAATATGTATCGTATCTAGAGCCCTGCACGGGCCGCCCGTAACCCGGCCAGGCTCGATTGGGTTTCGGGCTCGGGCAGAATTTTATAAAATAATCGGGGCTCGGGTCGGGCCTGCGGAATTGAACTAAAGCAAATTAGTCCTTTAAAAAATAAGATTTAAATAAACTCAACCCGATATAAGAATTATCTTCAAACAGCGTACATTATATAGCTTCCATTCAGCTTTTACTGATCTGACTTGCAAATCTTATTCTAGTATTATAATAGATTCATAATAGCTTTAACAACTTTAGAAATAAGATAAGTAAATACTTTAAACAGTTTTTTATTTTGAACTATTAAAAATATATTTAGAGTAAAATTTTTAGCTTTAAAACTGAATAAATTGTTACGAGTTAAAGATTTTTTATTTAAAACTTATCCTAGTTGTAAATTACGCGTAATAACGATCAAATGCATTTTATATTTCTATGGTGAAATAATTTTCTAAAATTAGTATTTCAAAAATTTATGGGGGGGGGGGGGGGGGGGCTCGGGTCGGGCCAGAAATAAATAAATCTGTTGGGCCGTGCTCGGACATAAAAAATTTCATTTTGTAGGGCTTTAATCGTATCCTACCAAGAATCCTTGTAACCCACATAACAAACATATAGGCTAATCAAATTTAGCCCAGAATTTTCATCCAATCAAAACCCTACAACAATATCACTCAGCCAGTGTAAGCTAGTGGTACTTAAGCTTAGCACATTGTTGGTGCGTAAACGCCTTCAACTCTCTGCACTCTCATACGTGACCCCTTTAGAACAAACACCAAGCTATCTTAATTTTCCATCATCACAACGCCGCTCCAACCGACGCGCTCCTAATAATCTCCACGCTCTACCTGATCTACTTCTCCAATTGACGCTTATGCCACAACCGTGATCTCAACGGCTTCCTTTTACAATGATGTCGATGAACTTGACGAATGAGGTTTAATTTCGACTTCCCACCGTTTATATGCTGCTTGCGGGCAATGTAGCGTTTTGAATGATTTTAGTAGCTGACATTGAAATGTATAGAAGTAAACATTGATTTTAAGCAATAATAAGTTATCAAATGATTAGAATATTAGTTTTTTGGAAAATGATTTATTTAGAATTATCGCAAAAAACTTATTTGTTGTAAAAATGCTTTTTTACGTGATATGGCGTTGTACGTAAAATGCCTGTTTTTGGAGGAAAACCGCTTTTTTCAATTTATCATGATCCCCATTCCTACTCAGCACCCTCTGCTAAGAGACGAGTGACCTATCCGATCGGGATCTCAGATGTCACGAAAATCGCCCCTTCTCTTACAATCAAAATGATGCTGAACAACCTTTCATCAAAGAGGATACATTAATTTTCACATTCTTACTACCTAAATTTTATAAGTGCCCAATTGGATCATGCTCTCATGAGTACACATGCAAGGTGTAGACCTCCCAAAACAATCGATAGATAGGCATGTGCTATCACACCACAATTTCCGTGCGTCAAATGCAAAGACACTATGCCTATCGCCCCTCCCCCATAAATGTCTCTGTGGCTAAGCTGATGCTACTATGCCTGCAACGGTACGAGCTATACTCACAAATGCTTGAAATTTGGCGAGGTATTCCCATTACGTGGGTCCCTACGCTCACACCACATGTGACATAGAAGGATTGCGACACTGGAGTGTCTTCCTGAGTCCCATCGAGGAAATGAGCGGTTCGCATCTTGGGTATCATCTCGAGTGCGAAATACGCCACGCCGATTTTGACGCGTTTCGAACCTCCGCGCACTCTCGCGGTCCCTCCTACTACGCACCGCCTACAACCACATGGTGATCGGCGTGCACCACAAATGATTAGTTAAAAATTTAAAATCTTGCAACGATCAAATAACACTATTCAACAAATAAGGTTTGCATAACCAACCGAAAAACGGCTAACATATTTTTATAGAAATTTTTGTGGTGAACACAAATATGTTTTTTGTTGTTTTTCTTATACATCAAGTTTTTGAAATAATTAAGTTCAAAGTTGCGAAAATGAGCGTTTTTGCCCCTTTTTGGTGGTGTATACCGAGAAAACAAATCGACAAAAATTTGAAAAAATATTTTTTTGCGGTAAAGCAAATATAGAAGAAATTCATACAAAAGCAATTTTTTACTTTATTTAATTAGTTTTTAATTTATCTTAAAATTTCTCGTGCTCCCTATATTTTATATCCCAAAATCGCCCCAGACCTACGGCCTACCTTCCTTCCCAATCATTGGTTTTATGCATATATAAGCTTGTAAATGCCCTATGTAATGTAGGCGTAGTGTTGAGTATGATTGTAGCTAGTGCACTACTACTAAACTTTTTTCATCCTCTTATCTATCAATCTGCCCCCATCCTAACCTCAGTTTAATATTGATTTGATTAATAGCTCTGTTTAAAAAAAATCAAAGCCCAAAAAAATGAAAAATTTGGCAGAAAACAAAGCATAAAAAAAGTTGAATAACTTAAAATTAAATATTGGCCTTTTTACAAAAGTACCTGTTCTTCTCGAAAAAAGTTTACACAAAAATTTTTAATTAAAAATTCTAGATTATAACAATTGTATTGTTTATGAAATTTCATACACATATATATTAAATTTCAAAATTTAGTGTTGTTTAATTAAGTTTCATAGACATATTTACGCCTTTGATTTTTTCATTTAAATTTCTACGCTTTTCGATACCATAAATTGCATAGCAATTAATATGAAAAAAATTTAACAAAGATTTTAAGCGAGAGATAAGAAATTAGGGTGAGGGTAGATTGATTGATGAGAGGGTGAAAGAAGTGTAGTAATGTAATAGCTCATGCTCCTTATACATGCATAAAACCAATGGGATTGGGAGACGCGATTTCGCGATATTAAATATAAAGAATCGTATTCTTCATCGATGACAAGCCGCTTCGTGTTATCAATTACGGGGAGTTCGAAAACTACCTTTTAGGAACCGGTGGGATACTTCCTTCCCAAGGTTGAATCCCTCAAGACTAGAGATGGGTAATTTCCCAGGAATTTTCATCGAGGGAATATTCCCAGGGAAAATAGGGAATTTTGGGGAAATAACGGGAATTTTTGGGAAATAACGGGAATTTTGGGGAATTCATGGGGAAAATAAATACTTTGATTGTTAATATATAGTCTTAGATGAAAAAAAGATGCTAGGGTGTAAAATGAAATGCTAATAAAGTTTATTTCTCCAATAATACACAATATTTCATTACAAATTTACATAAAAATATACATTAAAAATTGTCAATATCTAAACTGTCACTATCGTCATTTAGCGATGAAATTGATTCATCAGATGAAGATATTGAGCGCGCTTTTGCATTAAAATTGATACTACTTTTCAAGTGCATGTTGTGCCTTATGGACACTAGCTTTTTCACCTTGTCGTTTTTCATTCAATTTCTTGATTTAGAATGTACATAACCAAATGTGGACCAAATTCTTTCTGTGGCAGCACTGGTAGCTGGAATTGAAAAGAGTTTCACGGCAATTTCAGATAAGGGTTGGTTAGTGCACAAGCCTTTCCACCACGTCAAGGGTGAAATGTAACTAGCACTATCCCATATTGACCGCTCAGCAAACAACCCGTCTTTAGCACGAAATTCTGCCAAATTGGCAATAACTTGGCCTATATTGAAATTATAGCCTTGAGAAATAATCTTGATAGCGTTAATTGCTTCAGCTATTTCTTTTGTAGTAAGGTTGACTCCACAATAACGTGGATCAAGCAAGTTAGCTGCCATATGAAAATCCTTACAGCAAAACGATTTCCTTTTGCTCACGAATTTTTTAATAACACTTGCATCAATTAGGCTAAATTCCTTACTAGAAATTTCGCTGAAATGGGCTTTAATAGTATGAAATGCTTCCGGTACATCAGACAATAATCCAGAGTCACTTTCTATGCAAGTTAGAGATCTGCACGGGCCGGCCCGGCCCGCGGACGGGCCTAAAAGCCCGGCCCGCGGACGGGTACGGACGGGCTTTGTATCATAAAAAATTTAACGGGCCGGGCCCGGACGGGCCTAAAAATTAATGGAACGGGCTCGGGCGGGCCTGAGATTTTTTTAACGGGCTTGAACGGGCCTGAAGTTTTATAAACGGGCTTAAACGAACCAGAGATTATATAAAAGGTCTTGGAGTTACAAAGGTACTTAAACATCAAACAATTAGAAAAAACAAAAAGCGAGCCAATAAATTGCATAACAATTAATATATTATTTTTATTAAATATTTAGGATTAATTTTTTAACTTCTAAATTTTGTATATCCTGTAGCATTCATTCATTTTTCAAGCGCTAAATTTGACCTTTTTTTAATTTGCTATTGATTTTTAAGACTATAACTTCATTCTTTTATAAGTAAGTTTAATTACACTTTTGTGATTAATTTTATCACAAATTACTATTATTATTAGTGCCATATAAATTCATAAATATTTTTGCTCTAATCTTTGAAATTAACTTTAATTACAAACTTAAATGTAACTTTTTGTTAGCTTTGTATTTTTTTGTTATTGATTAAGTTTAATTCCTTTGCCTTAAAATTCTAGTGCTTAAATATTTGACAAATTATTCTTGTTATATTATTTTAAATTTTTCTACATTAATTTTACAATATTAACTAGATTTAGCTTGGTTGAAAAAGGTATTTTTTCTGGATATTTTTATTAAATATTTGGCTTTATATCGCTTTGCTTTACTAATCCCTTTAATAATTGTATTTTTTGTTTTGAAACTAACAGTTTAATATTAAAAGGCTTAATCTATAATTAATATATGCAACATAATAAAAGTTATTGATTTGATACATCCTTACTTTTTTATTAAATTTTATTATAGTGTCAAATAATTTGTCCACAATCATATCTAGTTATGAAAAAGGTGTATATAAAATAAATTTAAATCACAAGCTTAAAAGTAAAGTTTGGGAACAATTTGATCCTTTAATGGATGTTAATGGTGAATCAGTTAGTGCCTGCATATGCAAAAATTGCAAAAAAATACTTTCATATAAATCAGCAGATGGTACATCACATTTAAAACGCCACAAATGTACAACCCAAAGACAAAATAGCCTAACACTAGATCATTATATGAATAAAATAAACCCCTTAAAAGAAGAAAAAATTAAAAAATCAATCATAAATCAGGCTATAAAATTTTGCTCAAAAGATTTACGGCCATTCGAAACTTTAGCAGGAGAAGGTTTTCTTGGGTTTTGCCAGTTTTTGGTAGATAGTTTGTCAACTAAGGGGTTAATAAATGTGCGACAAATTATGCCTCATCCATCAATTATAAGCCGCCATGTGAAAGATGAGGCTGAAAGACTTCGACTTTCTATAATTCCAGATATAAAACATTACATTCAGAAAGGGCTTTGCGCGGCCACAACAGGGTATCGTTTCAAAATGTCACAGTCCAAAATGTAACAAAGCCACATCGTGAGATTCGCGAATCTCACGATCGTGAGATTCGCAATTACTCATTGCGCAAGCGCATAATTTCCATTGGGTAGTGTTTTAGGTCAGCGTTTTAGGTTAGGGGTTGGGTTAGGATTAGATGTACATCAAATTTTCTCCCCATTTGAGATTTAATTTTTCGTGATATTCGTGTGACATTTTGGACTGTGACATTTTGAACCCAAGACCACAACAGACATGTGGACATGTGATTATACAAAAATCAGTTTTCTCACATTAAGTATTCATTATATAAATGTTAGCCTGAGAAAAAAAATATTATTTACAACTGCTTTTAAGCATGAAAAAAAATCAGGGGAGAATATTAGAAAAGAATTATTAAACAAATTAATGACTTTTGGCATTACCAATGAAGAAGCCCATAAATTAATATTTGTCACTGATCAGGGTGCTAACATTGTCAATGCATTAGCAAATTATAGTAGATTAAATTGCGCAGCCCACCTTATAAATAATATGATAAAAATGGCCTTTAATGATTCTTTCTTAAATCAAGAAGCCACGGTTATTTATAAACTCATGAATGCCTCTAAAGAATTAGTCAGGCATTTCAAACAAAGTGGACTCAATAGCAAGCTGTCCCATACCTTGCATCAAGATGTAATTGTAAGATGGAACTCAAAATTGACCCTTTTGAATTCTATTTATAAGGTCTATGACGAAGTTGAAGCTATCTTGGAACAACGAAATGAACTTTCATATCTGGAATATATAGATAAAATGTTGTTGAAATCTTTAATAGACGTCTTGCAGCCGTTTAAAGAGGCTTCTCTTCAGTTGGAGGCTGATCTAGAACCAACCCTACCATATGTCTTCTTATGGAAAATTAAATTAATTAATGCGATGTCGGATTATGATTTATACGGCGGACAAGTCAACATAATAAAGAACCGTTTAAAAGAAGCTATTAAAGAAAAAATGGTAGTTCATCGGTATCACAAAATAGCTTCGGTCTTGCATCCGAAGTTTAGACAAATGAAGATGATACCTGAAGCAGAAAAACTAGACATATATCAAGATATAAGAAATATTATAGAGCAAGAAGGGTTTGTCTATATAAGAAAATCTTCTGTTTTACTGGGCTCAAAGACATCTCTCGCAAGTACTTACAATTTTTTATTTATATATAATATATAAAAATATATAAGGTAAGAGACCGAAAACAATTTTTTCTGAATGGGAAGATAATGATCATAATCCTGTGGCGGATGAGTTTAGTCAATATTTAGATGAAACTATTGAGGCTGATTTCGATCTGTTAAAATGGTGGAAAGCCAAAGAGGACAAGTATTATATTTAAAATTAATCTTATCCTTTAATAGATATCCTAAATTAGCACATTTAGCACATATGATATTATGTATACCGGCTACGAGTGCCACCAGCGAGCGAAATTTTTCTACGGCAGGAAGGCTTGTAGAAGAAAGGCGAACTCGCCTAAAACCAGACATTATTGATGATTTATTATTTTTACATGATAATTATTGATATCTTTCTATGAATATGTCATAAAATTTAATAAAATTTTGTGAAATTTTTGATGAATTAGGCCGGACGCGGAGTTCGCTTAAAAAATATTTTAACGGGCTTGGACGGGCCTGAAAAATTTACGGACGGGCTCGGACGGGCCTAAAAAATTTACGGACGGGCCTGAAGTGCTGAAAAAAAATTACGGGCGGGCCCGGACGGGCCTTGAAATTTTGAAAACGGGTACGGGCGGGCCGATCTTCTAAAAACGGCCCGTTGCAGATCTCTAATGCAAGTTATTTTGGTCAAAATTACATCTAAAAAAATGTAATTTTTTTTATTTTCTCCCAAAAAACATCATTATCAAGCAAATTTAAACGTTTGCTTCGATCAGCAAATGTATCTGTTAAAGCTAGTTCCTGCAAAGTATCTTTGTTTACTAGGAAACTATTAAGCATTATAACTATACCACCCCACCTTGTTGGACAGGGTATTTTCAAAGTTGTGAGTCGATTTTTGTTACATTGTTTTTCTTTAAAAGTTGATGATAATATTGTATTAAATTTAATGTATTTTTTAATTTGTTTAACTTTAGCTGTAATATTTTGGATGGTAGGAATTTTGTTGGAGATATCTTTTATTAATAAATTAAGCCCATGAGCTGCACAGCCAAAGCACTCAATTGAAGGATGTTTAGACTTAACTATTTCCCAAGCCTTCTTCATATTTTTAGCGTTGTCAGTAACTATGGCAACAAATTTTTGAGTGCCAATTTCTTCCATCACCTTTAGGAATTGATCAGCTATATAATCCCCAGTATGGGCATTCGTCCCTGTATCTATAGATTTTAAAAATATGGGTTTCGGTGTCATTATTATAAAATTGATTATGGACTCCCCCCTAATGTTTGTCCAACCATCACTAATTAATGTAAAATTAGAACCTGATTCTAGTTTTTCATTTATAACTGCTTTGATCTTGTCAAATTGGTCATTTAGCAAAGAACCTCCTATTGCCTTTCTTGGTGGAATTCTGAAGGATGGTTTTATAGATTTGAAAAAGTCCTTCCAATAATAATTTTCTGTTATGTTAAACGGACAATTTGACATATAGATAGCCAGTGCAAGCTTTTCATTTAATCTTTCTTGTTGCACTGGAGTCATGCTATCGAAATATTGATTAATATTTGATGTGGATTGTTTTGAAGTGTTAAAATTTGTTGTTAACTCAGGTGTTGTTACAGTGGGGTGTTCTGACGCAGAAAAAGTTTTAGATGATTCTGAGGATATTGAAAAAACTTCTAGTTCTGAGCATTTTGTTTCACTTGCATATTCTGGGCATTTTTGTATATGGATAGACATTTTTGTTGGGTTGGGGAAGTCATATTTATGGTTGCAATAGTTGCAGATGGCAATAAAGCCTTTCTTATTGGAGGATGTATGTCTACCAAAATGTTTCCAGATATCAGATGGTTTTCTAGGCATCTTACCAGATTAAAATTTATTTAATGATTTAAAATATAGGCCAATCCAATACAGCTAAAAGCTAGTTAAAAATAAAATGCTAGTATAATTTTACTTGAGTTTAAGTGTAAGTGTTTTTTAAAATATTAAATAGGATATCAAATTGAATGTCAAATAGATTTAGCTAAAAAAATTTCAAATTTAATTATACATAATCTTACCTGAGGTTTAAATTAAGTTGTTTATATTATTAAAATTGTAGGTGTGTTTGTAAAGTAGAAACAAAAAATAGTGCTAGATTAAATATAGGGTAATACAGAATTTAAATTTTAATGGTGTAGGTGTAATGTAATAATACCTAAATAGTTGATTTGCAACTTATATTTCAAATTCAAACAATCTAAAAGCTACTTTAAATAAAATTGTTTATATGTATTTTATTTACTTAGATGAGTCAAACAAATAGGGTAAACTTTTTGAATATACAATAAGCAAGTCAAATTCCAAAATAAAAGCTAATAAATTCTGATGTTTATATTTTACTTGAATTAGGTGATTGACTAGAAGGTTTCAATTAATTTTAAATAGGCGGAAAAATGCTAATAGAAGTTTCCACGAGGAAAATATAAAATTCTAAATAATTAAAATCAATTTAAAAATAAAATATTGCGTAAATTTTGTGTCAAAAACATTAATTTTTTTAAGGGAATTTATCATAGGGAAAATTCAATTTTCCCTCGGGAATATTCCCGGGAATTAATGGGAATATTCCCGGGAATATTCCCCCCTGTGCCATCTCTACTCAAGACGCAGGAGGACATGGTTGACAAGATCATGTCTTCTTTCCTAGCTCCGTGGCTGAATAAGATGCATTGAAAACATTTTTCTTTCCAACCCTAAATCACGCCTACCCATTATAAACTTATCCATGTGTTTATAAAAACAGCATTGCCTCCCTTTCCACAACTAACCCTATATCGAATATTAAGTTTATGGCCTTTAGAAATATTTGTAAAATACCATATTTGTTCCCCTTTCTTGCGTATATATCTTTGTTTTTTCTATTTCAGGACCGTGCATTAGTTAACACCCCGCATTTCGTCCACCATTGTTTTTTGTATAAATCCTCTCGTAATATTTATCTTTAAATTTATTGACTGCTTGTCCTTTTGTTAATTTTGCTTTTGTTCCCCATATTAAACTAAAATTTTGTTGCGGTGCGCATTTCTGCCCAAATAATCAAGATTTTTATATACATTTATATAAGCCTGTGACAAATAAATATTCTCGATACCCTAAAACATCACCATTTTCTTAAATAAAAATAACGCGCGCTTAAAAAACATCCTCACGTTTAGTTCTTTTTTCTTATTTTTAGGAAGTGTGGCAAAAGTTTTACTTTAACGTTAGAAGATAAATGCATTTATTATGCAGAAAATGGTTAACCGAACTTAAAACGCAGTGCTATGAGCTATTATTCATATAGAATATTGATTCGGGATCACGAAGTAGTGTTGTAAAATGGCTGGCTGGTTTTTCCCAGCGTATTGCTGAGCTTAGTTGTTGGCGTTTGTTTTCACCCAGCCTATTCAGTGTTAGGTGAATTATCTTGGGAAGGCTTTGGCGTTTTCGTAAAAAACACCCAAAGCGTTTTGGGTGAATTTTTTGGGCCACCTTTGGCGTTTAGCTTTGGGTGTAAAACAACTAAAGGATTTGGCTGGATAATATTATTAACCTTTTGGTTCAAATATATCAATGTGTTTATATTGTTTATCATATTTGCTGTATTTAGATTTAGGTAATGAACTTTTAATTTAAGAAAATAAAAATAAATGTATCATGACGTCACTGAGTTAAAACTTTTCCCATTGTGACGTCATAATGAAGAGTATTATAATATTATCTCTAGTAAATTATAGTTAATTATTATGCATTATAGAAGTAGGTAATCGCTACCTGAGAATTGGAGTGCTCTATCTGCAAAAACTCAAAACTGAGATAATTGAGTTCAAAGTTTGTAATGCTAAAAAATCTAAACTTATTAATCATATCACTTGAAATTAAGTTTGATAGTGCAGACTATTAGCATCATAGTTTAGCCAAAAATTTGTATTTTATGCTTTTTTTAAATAAAAAAAAAGATTTTTTTAATTTCAGATAGAGCAACGTTCTAAATTTTTTTGCGATTTTATTTAGCTACTTTGCTCTATCTGCATTTTTAACGGCAAGTTTTACGGTTTTGTAGACATTAAACATAAAATCATGACTTATAACTTTAAATAATAAAATAAATATGAGATTATAAAACTAGTTATTTATTATTATGACTATATTAATACAATAACTTAAATTTTTTACTGGGGCTATGTAAGCGGCAAAATTTATCAAAATATAACTTATGAGGTGATCAATATATATAAATTTCTTACAATCATGATTAATATCCTTTATTAAGCTCTAAAACCCTGACCTAGGTTAATTTGTACAGGGGTTATTTTTCTTTTATATAAATGCTACCCCTTTAAAAGGCATTATTATACCAAGCTAAATTCATGTAGTTTTTGGCAATTTATTTATTATTATATATATGATTTACAGATACTAAATAATTGAAAACTCTGATTCTGACATAATCTAGTTTAAAATAATATTGGAATGTATTTGTTTTCCGGAAAACTAATTGCCTTCTCTTCCTCGGCAGACATACTCTCAATTTGCTATATTACAAGCCTTTTTTTGAATCAGGCATCTCCTAGAAGCTTCTATATATTTCCATCTGTTCTTGATCATTTATTTTTTGCATTTTTACAATCCTTAATATTTCCTCAACACTTCTTTTTATCATTAAATTGTCTTTGATATTAACATACTCTTTTCCTTTTCTCCTTAAAAATTCTTTTTTCTTAACCTTAGTTTCATTCATTGATATTGTCTTGTAAGAGCTGTTAATCGGACCTAAAAAACCGGTGCGGCACTCGCACCCTCATTTTGAGAAAATTCGGTGCGCGCACTCGCACCCGCATCAATTTTAACAAAGGTGCGCGCACTCGCACCGCAAACCCGGTGCGCGCACTCGCACTTATAATTTTTTACACTCTATATAAATTCTAAATATATTACAATGTTCGATTAAAAACTTTTATTATGCCGATTTATTATAATTATAAAAATAATAAAGATACAGAAAAAACAATTAAAATAGCATTTTATTGACATTCATCATTAAAAGCATTTCGAGGTGACTATCTGTCAGGCTACCCCTTCTGTCGCTTAAAATCGCCTTAGCTTTGCTGAAGAGGCGTTCCACAGGGGCACTCGAAGGAATCGGAGTGTCATTGTTAATTATTATCCTAATTACCTGTCTGTTTTTGTTTTTCTAATTATACTTCAACTTCTATTGCAATATTAATTATGATACACCAAAACGTTTTAAGCATTAATTGATAAAGTAAATAGGTGAATAATATAAAATATGGCGGATATATTAATTAATTATATTGTCTATCGATGTTAATTAAATTTCCCGCCTTGTTATCTCCTCCACCAGGAACATAAATGTATCTTTGATGTTGTTTCACTATAATGTTAATTTGTGAGATATGCTATGCGATATAAGATAATGTCAAATATATTAATTGTAAAATTCTAAATGTGCGCAAAATAGGAGCGCAATTTCGCACGCGCACCGAGTGAACAAGGTGGGCGCACCCGCATTCGCTCTTGGTTTAAAAAGTGCGCGCACCAGCACGTCGCACCGCAAAACCGGTGCGCGCACCTTAACAGCTCTGCTTGTAACCATCATTATCAATTTCTTGATTTAGCCCTTTATAACTATTGTAAAAGTTATGGCTATATATTTTATATTAATTTTACTTATCTTCATTCGAATAGTTCTTATTTTCGCAATGTTTGACATACCACAATGTGAAAAGTAATTGTAGAAAAATTAATCGAATTGAAATTTTAAAAGCAGACAATTTATTCACGCATTAAATGAGCGCTTACGATTGGGTAATTGCAGATAGCGCAAACCAGTTCTAAAAAATATTGACATTCGCGATTTAAGCGAAATAAGAACCTTAAAAGCGAAGCCAATATTTTTCCCCATTTTTAAAAAGTTTATGATAAAAATCTACCAAGTAGCACTTTTACTTTAAAATTTCCAAAAATTGGAGATAGAGCACTCCAATTCTCAGGTAGCGATATTATAAGTTATATTACTTACCAAATCAAATATCACGCGAATAGTACAAAATGATGTGTATCTTATTTTCGTTCGTTTTTTGATTGTGGGCGAAAATAATCGCTTGCGGTCTCTCTACGCACGTTTTTTATTTAATAAATACATTTGTTATTTTTAGTGTTTGCAAAATCTCGTCTCGTTTCGGGAACGATTAAGAAAATCTCCATCTTGTCTCGGTCTAGAAGAATCTCGTCTCGACGAGAATTCTCGACTTGTCTCGACTTTTTAAAAAGATTTATACGAATCGATTAAACATAAACAGACCAAAAAACTTTTGCCTCTAGGCTTAGTCGAAATTTGAAAAACAGACTAGAAGCGACCATTAGTCTTAATAAAACTAAAGGTAGACCAAACAAAACCCAGCTGTTTTTACAACGCTTTTGTTTTGGGCATTTGAAGTTCGCAGTATTTACTTTTGAAAGTTCACCTTGCCGATTGATTTTAATGAGCTTGAATGGATAAGGGATGATGAATGTGGCTTAAAAAATAATGCATTGGCAGGTAACGCCACCATATTTTAAATTTTTTACTAAGGCACTAAGTAAGTATATGACAGTTTAGAGTCACATTCATTGACTTTAATTCTTTTGGGGCCACGGCCTGTCGTGTGGTTTACAATCATTCCGTGACATGTATATTATTTTCGATTATATATCCAAACCCGTATTTCTCTAAAAGGTGGAGTCCTGTTCGTGGGCAACCGGTCTGGAGCCGACGTTAGAATTCCGATAAAACCAATGGCCTTACACGCTCACAGCATCGTGGGTGTGGGTAAAGGCACAATTCAGCAGTTGAACGATTTAGTAAAAAAAGCTAGCCGAAGCATTATAACTCCCCCGTGTTTTACGGTAACCCCCCCTAGAGCAAGTGGGAGAGGTGGTGCGTCGACTTAGCTTGGGAGAAATCAAGGGGACAGCCGTTCTCTAAGTTGAATAAAATCCTGGCCTTGTAAATGCTTAACTCCATACTTGTTTTTTGATTATACCCTAAATGCTACTAATCCATCTTTTCTCCACCCTATATGTCATGAGCGGATTTGTCTGGTTTTTTTTATTGCAAGTAGTATGTAAAGGCCTAAAAAGACCCAATGTCCTTGACAAATGTGTTATAATTATTATTATTATATGTAGTCACACAAATTAGCTTATGTTATAATTATCCCACACAGATGATTAATATAATGACTTATTTATACTATATTCTATTATACATAGATATTCTTATTTCATAGCACACCATTGTATTTATATATATCTGTACCTTTGAATGTGTTAATCAATTTTTAAAATATTATGACATGTAAATGGTTTGTTATATCTAATGTGTTCTTTTGTTAGGATAAGCTTTGGTAGCTGACTTATGGTTTGAGAAAATAATTCGTTTGGATTGTGATTGGATTACTGAAAGGGATGTGTTTAATTTTATATAACATAAAATCTTATATGCAATTAATTGCCATTTTTAAGTCAATTTAAAACATCACATGCAAATGATATTTTGATCTTGATTGATTTGTAAACCGTTTTAATTGCACTTTTGAACCAAACCAATAATCTGAGCATCTAAATTTTGCGCTGACTTATTAATAATTAGCAATTTATCTATCTGTCCATATACGTTGAGCTTTAAATTTAAAGGTTACGGATTTAAATACTTTTTGAAGGCCTTAAATAATGACAAAATTTTGTAAAATGTGTCTGTTTTAAATCTTAAATAAATGTGAATTCCTTTGTATGTAATCATTTAACACTTCGTAGGTCGGGTGGGGTAATAATGCCCCAAGCCGTTTAAAAATGCTGTACAAAATAAATTAGTGAATATTACAACATTTTTTCAGTAGCTTCACAAAATTTACCCCGGAATATCCCTGCAAATTGGCTAGTTTTTATCCAATAGTTTTTAAGATAGAGTGTTTTAGATCCCCGGGGTCTCCCACGACCCCACCTTCCATATGAAAGAAAAAAAAATTTCAACATTTTTTGTTTGAAATATATTATTAAAAACCATTATTGTAAACCCTTTTGTGAAGAAATTTTTTGTATAAATTTCTTTTTATTTAAAATATTCAAATTTTAAACTGATTTTAACATATTAAATTTTTCATGTGGTATTTCAACGTGCTTATTTGTGTGATTTTTCCTGCATTTTTTGATTTTTCAATAAGTCTAATATTAAGAAGTGCAGTTTTTTATAGTTCTTCGTCTGAAGATGGTATATGAACATAACAGTTATAACATTTTATCAAGTTTTTGATAATTCTATGATTACATATACTAGAGTAGTCATGAATCTGTAAGTGAGTTAACAGGAGATTAAGATGAAGAAAAGTTAATTGATATGCCTAACAAAATTAGTTACTTTTAGAGTAAATAACTTAGAAGCTTTTATTATATGCTATATTATAAAGGAATACTAGACCAATGTTACACGATCCAAATTCTTGTACCGTATAAGCGATCTGACATTCCATTTTCTTATTCGATCCAAAAAATAACGAGGCGCCGATTTGTGTTTTTCGCATTCGGAAAAACACAAATCGTAAGAAATAAACAAAATTTCTTACTCACGTTTTCATATTGTGATTTTGGTCTCGCAAGGGCAGGTTTTGTAGGGTTAGGGTTAAGTCATTTAGGTTCAAGATACATAATTACTTTTTTTGGATCGAATAAGAAAATGGAATGTCAGATCGCTTATACAGTACAAGAATTTGGATCGTGTAACATTGGCCGGAATACTAAGTGCCACAAAAATAATCCTAATAAAAATGTTAGAACAAAATAGAATTGTGTATTTCATTTACCTGGAGTAAAGCCATATAAATGGGCAACCAAATCTCCTCTTGATTGTTTTAAATTACTTATTACAGATGAAATAATTAAGAGTAGAGGGAAATTTAGCAAATTTATGACTACATAAATATATGTAGTAAATGTATATGTAACTATTTTTATAGCCTCATAAACTTTCTTATATAACTTTTTTCATTTAAATATTTTTCATTAATTTTGTTCTTTTATTATAAATATATATGAAAAATTTTATAAAAAACATTTATTTATAAAAGTATGAGTTGAGACCAAAGTAACTTTTTGCCTAAAAAATTAAAAGCCAAAAATTGCCTGAGTTTGAACATCTCTATTTTGTTTTTGGGTTATTTTTTACCAAATTTTCCACATTTATAGTTTCAACCTTCTTTTATATAATCTTATTAATTAAACCATAAAATAAAAAATATTTTTTTTGGTATGAGCCAAAATAGTAAGTAGGGGAAAAGTTTTGAAGGTTTCTCTAATTATAGGTAAAAAGTTTAAACCACTTGATCAATTAGCCAAATTAATATATTGATGAATGTAGAAGAGTTGAAATATTATTCTTGCAAATTTTGACAAGTTTATATTATAAAACATTTTAAGTTATAGCTATTTAAAGTTTGGGGTAATTATAGCCCCAAATACCATCTGTGTTAGCATTTTTGACCCAACCTACGAAGTGTTAAAGGATAATAAATGCCTATATTGAGAAAGGTATTATTGCTCAGCTTAAATTTTTCCATCATCATTTTCAGATTATGTTTTTTGTAATCCTGGGGAAACAAATTGTATTGACTTTAATCTTGTAGCTTATTATTTTTTTTATCTTAACTAAAACTTATGCACAAGTTTTATTCTGTATAATATTAAATCTATTTTTCTCATAATACAAAAACTAGATTTATACCATATTTTGCATAGCAATTACAATTAGAATCAGCATAGCGAGTGATTTTTGTAAAATGACTATTAGACAAGGAAGTCTGTATATCACTTTTTGAATTTTTCCTCTTAAAAAAAAATATATTATCACCAAACATAGGTAATATTTATGAAAATTAATAGATAAAGTTGTTACATGATTTATATGCTGTATTTATAGTAACATATAGAAAATGAAAATCCATAAATAAATTACATATAATTATATAAGGTATGTGCAATTGTCGTAAGTGATCAAATTCAAAAATTCTTATATAAGACAAACTGTTTTGTTTTGGATTCATTACATGTTCATTGATATTCCCCAATGACCTTGAAATTATTTAATGCTGTATGATTGTAAACAAACAAAATATAAATAAATAATTGTAAAGTAGTTGATATCGTAATCCAAAAAATTAATTTATATGATAATTACCTGCATGGTGTAACTTAGTCTTTGAATTAAATTTGATGCATGACAATAATGGCGTAAATTTATTAAAACTATAATAAAAATTATGCTAATATTTTAATGAGATTTCAAGATACACAAAATTATGATCACATACAAATTGTTCTGAATTATGTTTAATTGAATAAAACTTTGCAATGCCTTTAGGTGACACACTAAAATAAAAACTACTTCCTGAATACCAATAGCTCTTTTATAAGGAGACCAAACTAGTCAAGGTTCAAATTGCTCTCACGTCTCATCTATCTTTAACTGAATAAAGGCTTAATAAGCATTTATGCAATAAAAGGCTAAAACAAAATAACAGTAATTGAATATCATTAACTAAGGGCTTTATGAACAGGTTAAACCAATGAATTACTCTAATCTCTATTTAACTGAAAAGAGTCTTGTTATGCTTACATCTAATACTTGACCTAATTTAACAGAATAAAACCACATATTGAATGACATAACTAAAACTCTATGGAAAGGTCAAACCAATCAATTAGCATACAACTTGCCATCATCTATATTAAATTGCCATGCGTTTATGGAACTGCGTATTATATAATCAAAAATGAACAAACATAAAATCCTAAACAAATTATTTGTGAAGTTAATGATATGTTCTAAATTTCTCGCGTGTTTATAATTTAAATCTGCAGCAAGGATTTTGTTTAAATAAACATTCAAATAGAATTATAAAACCCATATATTGCATAGCAATTAATTATCAATTTATAAGGGATTTATAAATAATACTTATTGGTGCATCTTTTCGACTTTCAGCGTTTATCAGCTGTTGGGTCACTGCGTGCAATGTAGCGTTTTGGACGATTCGTTGTAGCTTAAATTAAACAATGTATAGAATTAAACATAGATTTTAAGCAATAATAAGTTTTAAAATGAATAGATTAATCGTATTTTAGACAACAAACCATTTGAAAATAACACAGAATAAATTTATTAGTTGCCTTAACGCGTTTAAGGTGAAAGGACGTTTTACGTCAAAATTACGGCCGTTTTTCGTCGGAAAAAAGTAAAGACCGCAAGTTAGTCTAATTTTTGTACTATATATTGAGAACAGTATTTTGGGCGGTATCGCTTCTCGGCTTAATCGCTAAGATCAAAGTGTAGTATCTGTTCTTATCAGTTTAATCTCTGGTACGTTCCTCATAGAGGAACCAGAAATTAATCTTATTTTTGAGAAGTTGGAGGGGGCTCTGAGCTTGCTTAACCCCTTCCGCGGGTCAACCTGGTATTGCAGTACCTCCAGGAGTGGCCCAAACAACAATTAAATCAATTTAGAAATTATCTTTTACTCCAAAACTAGTTAGGATCATTCAAGATCGATGGCTTTAATTAATCTTTATCATACTTTTAGAAGATTTTTACCCTCGTAAATAATGGTTTTTCATTTACTCATTTTCGGGAATGAGAAGGTATTAAAAATAAATTATAATTATTATAATAAATAAAAAACAAAAAAAATGTAAATAAATAGAATATTGAGAGGGTGTTAAAAATAAATTATAATTATTATAATAAATATAAAAAAAATGTAAATAAAATAGAATATTGAGAGGGTGTTAAAAATAAATTATAATTATTATAATAAATAAAAAAAAATGCAAATAAAATAGAATATTATGAAAAATAATCGTAAAATTATACATAATATTCTTAACTTATTGGCACATTTATAAAAATGTTGCGAATAATTGTTATAATTGGGTGGGAGAGTAGACATACAGCGCATGGTTAAATGACGTGTTTATGGTTTCAACTAATTAAGGGGAACAAAGGCATAAAATATACAAAAGGGCAAGCGCGAGGAAATTATATTTAAGAGGGGAGAAGAGTACGAGATTTATAGAAAAAACGATGATTAAAAAATACGGGGGTTCAATTAATGCACTCAAGGTAAGGAGTTACAATCGTTTTAATATTTATTTAATGGCATTTTACATATTATTTTATTAATGTAAAAATTATTAGAGAGAAGGGAAGCAAACATATTAATATATCAAAATCATGGTTAGGGTTATATAAAATCAATGGCTATCTTTCTTACATTTGATACAGATGGATCTACTCATAAATAGTAAATAGATTGAGAGGAAAGGGTTTAGTGGGGGGGAGTGCTGAAATCTCAGTCAAACGAGGTTTTCTATTTATAATCAAACTATTTAAATAAATTAAGAATTCTTATTAATTATAATGGGCGCTATTGAATATGGATATTATCTTATTTGGCACAATCAAAACCAAACTAGTTATGTTGATGAAAAAAGCAGTAATGCGCACAACAACCACAAAGCATAACTCCACAGACTTGAGTTAATTAAGGGAAACAAAGGCTTAATTTACAAAAGGGCAAGCACGAGGGCAATATATTTAAGAGGGTGAAAAGTACGAGAAAATTTATAAAACAAAAATAATGGAATGTGCGATAAAGAGCAATAATCTAATCTAATATGCGCAAGGCAAGGGGCGCCACTAACGTATTAAAAATATAAGTCTCCACATGCCGTAAATCAAAATGGTTTAAAGTGAAAGTAGATTGGGAAAAGGGAAGCAAAGATGTCTATATAAACACATGGATATGTCTTCAATGTGTTGCCATTGATATATTTTCAAAGAGAATAAGTCCTCTTTATATTAGACAAATGTTCTTATGACAAGACGGACGTATAAAAGCTTATTAAAAATAATATTTAATTATATATCATTATTACTCATTTAATTTGGTTGGCTAAGAGAAAAAATAATTTTGTTTAATGTTTTTAAGAAATGAATTCATAATAAATTATACATTGGCATAGCCGGGGGCGGGGCGATTACAAAAAAAAAAATTTGAGTGGAAAAACTGAAATATTATGTTTTGCCCCCCTCTAATTGAACTTAACGTTTTGCCCCCCCCCCCCTAATCCAAAACCTGGCTACGTCCATGAAATTATATAATTAATTATTTGTTAATTAAAAATATATTGCAAATAATTTTAGAGGTATAATAAAACTGTTAACTATTTAATAAAAATTTAAGACTAAGTAATATTTAAAGTAGTAACATGTAGGATATATTCTCACTTTGGGCGCTTTTAAATAGATATTGTGTTTGGATACTTTGTTCGCAGTGTTTAGTAGGGGAGGGGTGGAAAGAAGCGAGCAACATTTCTTTGTTTGTTAATCAATGTGACATCAACAACAATCGACCTCCCGCCTTTCCTTCTTTAGAGCGCCATATGTAATAATTTTAAACTTGAGATTTGAGAATAAGTTAGTGAATTCGTATATAAAGTGAGAGTTCAAAAATGGCCTTTACATTTAAAATAATTTAACAAAAAAATTTGTTGCTATTACAAAGAAAGGTTTTTTTTAATTGAATTAATAATGCATAAAATTAATTTAATCATTTTAGAGTAATTGTGATATGGGCTCAAAGTAAGAGCAAATTTTTAATTGATATAAATTTCAAGTCTTGTAAAGGGTATATAATTGGAGGGGGCTCTGAGCTTGCTTACCCATTCCGCGGGTCAGCCTGGTATTGCAGTACATCTAGGAGTTGTCCAAAACACAATTAAACCAACTTAGAAATTATCTTTGAAAAACTGACTTTTATAAATCATTTACAGAATTGTCCAAAATCAAAGGCTTCATTGCATGCTATATGATAAAGAGATGGAATGAGGCAAATGTAGATTTAGAGGTAAGGAGGGTTTGATGATTAAAATTAACTAGCGGGTTAGAACCCCCCCCCCCTAGTGAAATTTTTTTATATTTGCGCACAAATTTAAAAATCGGTTTTTATCTAAAAATCGTCGATATTCATTTTTTCAATCGATATAATTTTTATGTTGTATATTTAATAAAATAAATATTTGTTGAATACTTTTAGTATTTTATTATTTTTACGCTATTGTCACTTTAAACTTTTAGGGATAAAACATTTTTATGCAAAAAGATGATATAATGCTATTAAAATTTATAATATTCTTATTTTATTTGGCCCATTTGTAATATACCTAGTAATAATTGTATTATTGGGTTAGAGGGGAAAATGCGATTAAATTGGTTAATTTTAAGTCAATATAGCAAAAAGAGTAGAAAGTAGCTGAGAGATTTCATACATACATACATAAAACAAGGATCAATTAACTTCGGGGGTAAAACTAAGGTGAAGAAAGTTAATTGAGATTAAAGTAGCAAAGTTTTTATATTAAATAGACCCATTTATCTACATTCCATTGATCGATCATAGTAAATAGATTGACAAGAGGAATTTTGTGGGGTGAATGAAGCGAGGTATATATATTTATTTAACTTGTGCCAAATTATTATTTTAAATTATGAATTTCTTTTAATTGAAACTTAAATGTGTGCAGTCAAATATATAAAAAAAATGGTTATTTAATTTGGCACAATCAGAACAAAACTATAAATGTTGTAATGCGCACAGCAACAAAAAGTACAGTTACCACCACCCACCCACTGCATTGTAACTAAGTGAGATGATATAGTTTCAGTTAAATGGGGGGGGGGGGGGACAAAAGCAAAATTAACAAAAGGACACGCGGGCAATATATTTAAAGATACTAAAAAGTAGGAGAGGATTTATACAAAAAACAATGATTGATGAAATGCGGGGGGGGGGGGGGGGGGGGGGGTGTTCAACTAATGCACGGTTGTGATATAAAAAAGCAATGTAATATATATATATATGCAATAAAGGGGGACAAATATGGTATCTTTAAAAATATTCCTTAAGGTCAAAGGTTAGTTGTGGAAAGGAGGCTAAAGCTGTTTTTGTATAAACACCAGGGAAAGTTTTATATTAATTGTAAATTTAAAAGGGGGAAGGGGCGAAGCAAGTCCTCCTAGAAATGCTGATATCATTTAAATACTTTTTAACAAAATAAACTTTTAATAAAATTTTTCCCTAAAATCTTTTGTACATTTCATATATGATTAGGAGTATGTTTTTAAAAATCAATTTGTAAAAAAATACATTAAAATTTTTTAACGAGATTTCAAAAATAAATTTATGGTAGAGCGGTATATTAAAATTGTAAACTTTCAAAATTATGATAATACTTACCAAAATACGGGTCAAAAATATATTTCCTTGGCGGTTTCCATTTCTAATTTGGAAGCACTTTGTTAATTGCTCTCTGTTTTAAACATCATTGAGGCTCTCGATAACGATAAGCATAAGATTATATAAGTGTATGTTTTGTTTGTTTACGATGACATAGTATTAATAAAGCAATAATAACAATCGAGCTCCCGCCTTTTCTTTACATTTTCTTTACCCTTCCTGTAACGCTTATCAAAAAGTGACGGTTTTCAAGGCGATAAAAAATACTTTTTTTCAAAAATTAAATCTTTGGGTGCTCTTGTCATAGTATTTCAAAAAAATCTAGTTAATTTTGCAATCAAAAATTGATATCGATCGAAGTATTCAATTCATTTAATAAATTCATTTATTCTTATAGCTTAAATATCAATTTTTTTTAAATTAATATCAACTGAATAGTATTTAAATTTTTGGGTAGATAAAAAATTTTGCACACAATTTCGAAAAAATAATTAATTGATGGCTAAAAATGTAAAATTTATGTTTACAATTTAGATTTGTGGGTTTAAATCATGCGCAAAAGTTAAAAACTTTGATTTGAACTTCTTAAATCTAAAAAAATTATAAAAAATAAATGCTTACCGTTGTGATCCAATGGGAATTCCATCTGATGTCCACAAAATGAAGTTCATCCGATCCGATATTCAGATAAAATTAATAATTGATATAATCCACTTTTTGGTCATATAATGTCATGTGGGTAGCCAGTATTGGAAATAGAGGGGGAGCAATAATGATTTAGGGAGGGGCAAAATAAACATATTTGAAATTTTAGCCATCATTTTAATAAATTTCAACAAATTTTTGGATTTAGAGGGGGCAGCCGCAGCTCTGTAAAATGTTATCGATCAATTTTAATTTCATAGAAATTATAACGCTATAAACAAAGGGTATGAAGAGACGCGAAAGCACGATGCACAGCCAGCCAGCACACATGTTGTGTGTAATATAAAAGGAGTGGATATAGCATGGCATCATGTTCAAAGACCGGAGAGATAAAATAAAGGAGGGGCGGGGAAGCTGTAGGAAAGTTTAAGACAACTTTTATTTTGAGTGTTTTTATAAAGATAATTTTTTATTTTGAGGCTGTCATTTTATAAATGTAATACTATTTTTATCATAAAGGCCAAGAGCGATACTTTGATTTGATCGAGCTAATTTCAAAAGGAAATAATTTATTTGATCATGTATTTTGAGGCTCAGGCATAACACCTTAACTATTTAAATTAACCGAACTTTGGTTTTTTCTGTATTATAATGATTTAGTAAAAGCTATATTTCCCCAATAATTTTGGAGATTTAACCGTTTGAGTTTGACCCAATAATGTCGGTTATTAAAGTTTTTTTTATCATTTTCAAACAATTTTTCTTTCTAAAATAAATTTAAGCAGGTTTCGAAATGATTGTTCCTAAATGTTTTTATTTTAATAGTTATTTAAACTTTGTGAGGCTGTTTTTAGATTTTTTTAAAAAGCTGTTGATTGTATTCTATAATATTAAAAATAATCACATCCTAATTTTTGAAAGAAATTTCAAGTTAAACATGGTTTACGGAGGGTGGGTCGTGTTTTTAATTTTATTCTGGGTGTGGGATTCAAGTTTGCAACAACGACATCAAATATTTGAATTCTTCTATAATTACTTCATGAGAATATTACATTACGCCTTGACCCAAGCACCTCTTAATCAACTCTACTAAATCATACTCATCATATCATTGCCATAATTTTCATTTCCGAAGCAGGACTACCCATTTTATTCGTAAGCCTCAGAGCAAAAGGGAACCTGTGTTCGTGATAATTATAAAACGCATGTTAAATGAAAGGGAAGGAAGGCGCTAAATGCACGGCAGGCACAAGACGGATAGGTGCTGAAAGGAGTCGAGGAGGCCAAAAGAACTGTTGCCGCCAAAATAAAGGGGGGGGGGGGCAGGAGGGAGGGAGGGTGTAGTTAGTAAGAAATATGAGGGTGATTTTGTGAAAGACATGTAAATAATATACGGAATTTTATATCAAAGTAAAATAAACTTTTAAAGATTACTTTCAAAGGGGGTAGGCAATTGAAATCCTATTAACCCTCGAGGCATTCGTGGGAGACCACGAACCCCACGATAGTTATAAACTTAAATATAAAACGCGTTTAATGACGATGATTTGGCCTTTTCAGTAGTCTAATATTTTACTAAGAACTAAATGTGGGGAAAATTTTATAACTTTTGGCCCACTACTTTTTAAAATATAGCATCTTTTTGGCCATAGGGGTCCTCACGAATAAATGTTTGTATTTTTAATTGCTATGCAATTATATTTTTTATGCATTTTCGACTTTCTTTTAATTAAAAATCATTTAATTTTGATTCATTTTATAGTATATGATGAAGATGAGGTAAAATGAGACGAGGCATTGAAATTAAAAAAATATAATATGACTTCAGAAAAATGTTAACAATTTTTGTAATATTGTTTAATTATTTATCAAAATTTATACCATCAATTAGGAGTTCTTTACAGACATATATTCAAAATCTGAGATAATTTCAATTAATAGTTCGATAAAAAATGGGGCCAAATATACCCCACGAATGCTCTCGCGTTCGGGATTTTCAGGAATGCTTTCGATGGTTAAAATTGTTAGAAATTGATATAGTTAAGGATGTGAAAAAAGGGTTTCAAATACAGGATATAAATTTACATGCTCGTCCATTAATCAAAGATTTGCGCCTGGTCTTGATGATAAAATCAATTTTCATTGATGACATCTCAGCCACAAAATCTCAAGGCGGATACGCCAATGGTCCATTTAACGAAAAATAACTATTAAAAAAATTATTGAAACAAGGTGTGGCGTTGAGCGCAATATGGGACCTTAGCTTCCCTCCCCAGTAAAATTTTTCTATTAAGTCAAATTTATCTATAATCGAAAATTTAATAATTAAATTTTTTGATACATTTTTTAATAAACTAGTCGACTTTATAGGTAAATGAATGGTAATTTTTAAGATCCAGACCCAAATTCGACAGTATTTTAATGTAAGGCTAAGGCTTATAAAATTGCGGTCTACATATCAGGGTACAATTATTCTTCCTTTTATTAATAAATTTTCAATTGTGACAAATGTCATAATCTATAATATAAACAAAAAGTGCATTAGAGATCTGCAACGGGCCGTTTTTAGAATGTCGGCCCGCCCGTACCCGTTTTGAAAACTTTAAGGCCCGTCCGAGCCCGTCCGTACTTTTTTTACGCCCGTCCAAGCCCTTCCGTAAATTTTTCAGGCCCGTTTCTACCCGTTTAGAAAGACGTCAGGCCAGCTCAAGCCCGTTCAAAATTTTTAAAAATCAGCGCCCGGCCCAATTCATCAAAAATTTCGCATAATTTTATTTTATTTTTTGACATATTTATAAAAGAATATTAATAACATGTAAAATTAACAAATCAATTATTTCGTTAATACACCTACGAATTTTAATATACTACAACCATTAAATTACTATAAAAAATTACATGAGAATATTCCACTTTCAACACTTTACTTTTATTTGATTAATATAAGTTAATACACCTAAGAAGTTAGAATTCATTATTACCATTAAATTAAAATACTTTAATAAAATTACATGAGAATATTCAACTTTCAATAAGTAGTTTACATTGATTTGATTAATTTATAGCAGTTAATACACCTAAGCTCCAGATTAGAACTAAAATATTTATTAAATTATATGGCCTTAATAATAATTATACCAGTAAAATTTGTGATAAAATTAAACACACAAATTTTGGTGCATTGTAAATAAGTCATTGAACTTACTTATAAAAGAATATATACGAAGCTATAATCTTAAAATATGTAAACAAAAATCTATAACAAATAGAATAAAAATGTTTTAAAGTCAAATTTAAGGCTTGAAAAAGGAATAAGCAACAGGATATACAAAAACTAGAGGTAAAAAAATTAAGCAATTAATTATGTATATAATAAATAAAAATTATATATTTATATAATTGAGTGACTTTTAATGACCTTTGTAATTCCATGACCGTTTATAAAATGTCAGGCCCGTTCAAGCCCGTTAAAAAAATTCCAGGCATGCCCGAGCCAGTTCCATTAATTGTTAAGCCCGTCCGAGCCCGACCCGTTAAATTTTTATGAAGCCCGTCCGTACCCGTCCGCGGGCTGGGCACGCCCGTGCAGATCTCTATTTGTGATATAAAAAAGCGCAAGAAAGGGGGACAAGTATGGTATTTTAACAAATATTTCTAAAGGTCATATATATAATATTCTAACAAACTGTTTTATAAACACATGTATAAGTTTTGAATGGGTTGCCATTGATATATTAGTGCATTTAGGGTAAATTTAAAGTCCTCCTAGAAATGCTCATATGATCATGGGCGTAGCCAGGTTTTGGATTAGGAGGGGGGGGGGGCGAAACGTTCAAAAGTTCATTTAGGGGGGGGGGCAAAACATAATTTTTTTTAAATTTTAAGGTTTTTTGCATTGAATTTTTTTTTTTCGCCATTTAGGGGGGGGGCTGCCGCCCCCCTCCCCTCCGCCTCCCCCCCCCCCCCGGCTACGCCCATGCATATGATTAAACATAAACGCCTAAATAAAAATAATAATTATATGTAGCATTATAATATTTATCACCCATGTCAAATATGTTAACTTCAAGGGCGTAGCCAGTGGGGGTGTCTCCCCCCCCCCCTAAATGACAAAAAAGATTCAAAACAAAATCCCTTAAATATTTAAAAAAAAAATTTGTTTTGCCCCCCCCCCTCCTCCTAATTAAACTTAAAACGATTTCGACCCTGCCTAATTCAAACCCTGACTACGACCATGGTTAACTTAACGTTAAAAGAACAAAATAATTTTTTCAAATGGAATAACATTAAAAACAAAATTTTTAAAATATTTGTTGAAAAAATTGGTAACGGTTTTATAAATGTGAGATTTAAAGTAACCAATTTCTTAATTAGGATCATGTCAAATATGTTTAACATAATTTTGTTTAATGCCTTTTAATTCACAAGATATTTAATAAAAGTATTTATTGGTAAAGAGAATTACATATTTTTGTGAAGGTTACATAAATAAATTAAAAAGTTAAGAACCGTAAATATTAGGAAAACATTCGGTTATGGCTAATGAATTATATTTACAGATGGTTATGCCGATTTTCTGTCGAATGAAAAACGATTCGCAATTATCATGGGATAGCAATGAAATTTGTTTCCTTATTTTTTTAAAAAGTTGTAAGGCTAGGGGGCCAAAGGTTGTTAGGGTAGTTGTCGCAATGGGACAAAATATTATAGTAGTATTGTTAATATCCGAGTATTTGAATTTTTTAGAGCCTCAGCTGAGGACAAGGGATCTTTGTTATGATTAGATGGGGCAAATACGTCAGTGCATGTATAGTCCCATGCTAAACTGAGTCCTTTTTCCCAAGCACCTAAAGTTTGGCCATCGGGTCGTTTGTTGTCATCACAGAGGCCTGTGGGTTCGAGAATTGAGTGGAAACCAGCTTTGGTGAAATAGATATGTATAAGTTTGTTAACCGCGGTATGTCGAAAATACCGGGCTTTGTTGCGATTACAGTGAAGGCCATGATGGCCATTCGATTTTACGGAATTATTGCAAAGTGAACAAGTGTGTTCAGCCACTATATTGCATCCTAATCTTAGGCCTACGGTGAAGCGGAATTCGGTGTTGGATAAGAGAAGACCGAGGTTACGGCTTGTGAAAGCTTCGAGCCATTCGTGACCTGAGAGTGAAGCCAAGCTCCTAAGAGCTGGAAGTTCCTCTGCCGAAGCGCCATTAATAAGAGACTTTAAGAGGCATTCGGACAGGGGGCCAATCCAACACTTTTGGGAGTTTACTTCAGGGAATTTAGTAGGGACGTTAAAGAATTCCTTCCATTGTTGGAAGGCGACGTAAGTTGTCATGTTGTGGGGTTAATGTTGAAATTAAGCTTTCATTTGACCAGCGGCTTGATATAAATGCGGAAAGAGATACGGAGGCTATTTAGCCTAGGCCTAGCCCCACCCCCCAGTTTTGTTGGAAGGCAAGCCTGTTGCCAGTGTGTAGAACCTAGGGTTAGATTGGTTATTTCTTCGGTTAAAGACTTAAGTTCTGTATCAAACTTGGCAAGGCCTCGTGATGTGAAAACACTGCAGATGACCGGAAGCTGTGCATTAATTTAGGGATTGAGTAGCAGTTTTTTACTAGAAAAAATGCTTGGTGGGCAGGTAGGTGTTTAAATAGGCTTTTCATGTCTGCTAGTTTGCGACTGGTTTCTTGTAACAATTTTAAAATGGGAATAGAGCCTCCAATTGGGGATCCGAGTAGGGGCAAAGAGGAAGGATCTATTAATATGTAAGATAATTGGTCTTGATTGCCAATAAGAGGTGTAGGGGACAAATTTCGGTTTTAGATTCATTTATAGATAGTCCGATTTTGTTTGATTCGATTTCCAGGTATCTCAAAGCGGCAAAAACATCATCGGGGGCGCCTTGGATTGTACCATCGTCAAGGTACCAAATGTTTAAAGTCAAATTAAACTTTGTTGCAAGGCTATCAACTAAAGTTTTAATGCCAAGGGAAAACAGAAGCGGCCTTAAAGGGTCGCCTTGTTGAATACCGTCACTAGAATCGATGGTATGATTGTGAAATTGTAATATTGAAACTGGTGATTGGTGAATAGCATGCATTAGAAATGCGGAGTACTCATGGAAATGTTTGTATGTTTCATTAAGGAAGTGGAAACGATAAATGAGTTGAAAGCATTCTTGAAATCAATTTTAGCGATCACTGAGGGGGTTGGGGTGGTAAGGAAAATTCTTACCGCGTGTGAATATACTTTAAATAATATAATATTAAAAATATTGAAAATTTTTTTAATTGTATCAAGATTTAAATTTTTTTATAAAATTGCCAATATCAGTATTATAAAAAGATAAATACTAATTAGAAGACAAAATAAATTTATGTTAAAATTTATTTCTTACCAGGACGCGATGTAAAAATTTACTCTATCTGGGAAATTTTACACTGGCCTTGACAACATTTTGGCCCGCTGGTTGATTGCCTTGTGTTTGGTAAAGAGGCGAGCGTAACCTTACTTTGTTTCATTGAAATAATAGCTATTTAGCGATAAATATAAGTAGTATAATAAAGATATAAAACATATTTAAGATGAAATAATATTTATAAACAAATAATTCTTACCTGAAACAATACAGTCAAAACCGTTTAATGGCAAAGCCTCGGGCCTGAGAAAAAATCGCGTTTAACCGATATTTCGCGATTAAACGATGGAAATATGTATCCATCTCCATCCATGTCAATGATTACGATTTCACATAGAAATCTTGGAATATATGAGGTTTGAAAACATTCTTCATTTTGGCGCGTTCGTTGATTGCCTTGTGTTAAATAAGGGTAGAGGTGGAAACATTGGCCTAACTAGGATTTCCTCAAAGGGGGGGGGGGTTATAAAATTTTCAGGGTAAAATTTTTTTGTAACTATTTTTTACTAAAAGTTTAAAGTGACAATAGCGTAAAAATAAAATACTAAAAGTATATTCCAACAAGTACTTTTTTTTATTAAATATACAATATAAAAATTATAAATTGAAAATAATGGGAGGGGTTCTAACCCGAAAACCACCCCTTCTCTACGCCAATGGGTGGAAAGTAGCCAGCCTAATTTTACTTTGTCCCTTCAATATGAATGATTATGAGTTGTTATAAGTGTTTTGTATGACATGGTATTTACATAGCAACAACTACTTCCTGTATTTTTATGAGAAAGTTTTTAACTCGATAATAAATACTTTATTGTTTATATATTGAGACAATACAAAACGGGCCTATTATAATTTTTAATAAGATTTAAAATCAACAAAACTATGTGATTTTTATTTTATAGAATTAACAGTGCATGGTAGAGTTTCCTTTTAGAAATTGCCATGATTATATGCAGCTACAAGTGTAATAGTGAAAGTTACACGGCGGGTCGCTTGTTGGAAGAAATAAAACTCTTTTAAGTCGGATGATTCTTTAACATGATTAATATTGAACATTTTTTGCACATAAATAAATAATCGTTTTAATATCGACAAAAAATTTGCATTTAAAAAGCAGCAAATGTAAGAGTTTTTTTGGGATCCCTCGTGCTTTGCAATAGTGGCATGGGCGTACCCAGGTTTTGAATTAGGGGGGGGGGGGGGCAAAACGTTTAAAAGTTCATTTAGAGGGGGGCAAAACATAAATTTTTTTTAATTTTTTAATGTTTTTGCATTGAAAATTTTTTTTTCTCGTAAATAGGGGGGGGGGGGGAATAGTGGGCTGGGTTCGAGCCTATAATTTAATTTTAACTGGCCCAGGCCGTGCACTGGGGGGCCAATTAAGCCTCAAAGGCGCGTGCATGTCTCTAGTTAAAACAATTGCCCTGGTTAGCATATTCCGAATTTATGTATAAAATTTCAATTAATTTTTGTTAAATCAAAATTTGACCCAATTCAACCTGTCCTTTCCTCCGGGCAGTCCTGCCTACTCCACTGTTGTATATAATCTTAATAAACCTTTGTTTAATAGTATTATATACCTAAATTTTTGAAACGCTCCCCCACCCCTCTTTAGGCCATCCGGCCTACGACACTTTATTCAAACTATGGCGAACTTAATAAACCGAAATGACCTTAGATGTTATGGGCACCTACCAAGGAGGGGAAGGATTTATATCTATTAGTAATGGATATGAGGTGCTAGACGTTTAAAGAAACTTGCTGCTGCTTAAATAATGCCTTTACATGTAATAATTTATAATTTTATATTAATGCAGCATTTTATAAATTAAATTCTAAAAATTTGTTGGGCGTAAAACATCGAGCACATCGCATATTTATTCTAATTCAAATTGAACTTAAGCAAGGGAAATCATATAATTCAAAAAATTTTCAATGTTTAAATTTTGATTCTGGGCTTAGTGTACGGCCTTAAATGTATATTTATGGTGTGCAGAATTGTTTAAGCTTATTTAAAAACAGACTTATGAGTTAAATCTTTTACAGAACAAAAAGAGGGAATGAGATCTAAATTTTTGAATTCAACCATGTATATTCATAATTATATCATTGTCTAATCATGCTCAAAGTTTTCAATTAGTTTTTGAGGCTAATAATTAAGTCTACCTTTAATATACCGCAATTTATTTCCACTTGGGTCGGGTTGAATTTGAAAAGTCTTGAAACGCTATCGTGTGGATTTGGGTAAATGTCGTATCACTCGATACGTGGATATTCCCCATTTCCCCCAACCCCTTGTAAAACAGTGTATCTCATTCGATTAATTTCAAAAGTTCATTTATTGTTAGATTTCTTAACATTGTCGGGTCTTTTGATCTAACATCTGCCTATCAGAGGCATACTCACTGAGTAACCCCTTTTCCTGTAACCTTAAGTTCATTTGTGATACTTTTACTTTCTATTTGATTTCAGTACGTGTGTTAATTTACCCCCCCCCCCCCCCCCCGCGCTTATACGTGTTTGTTATTTATTTCCCACATATATGTATTACCATTGATCAACTTGAATACGCATCATTGAACTTGATAACGCGTTTCGATTCATTCCTAATTATTATATTTTCCGTCTTAAGATATACAATCAAAATGTAGCTCCTGATTCTCCCTTCTAACCACTCCCTTTGGGGGAGGGGACAAGGTTTATCCCTTTACGGCCCAATATAGTCCATCCTTTTACGGCCCGATATATCCCTCTATCTTTCCTCTCAATTCGCCTAAATATTTATTCCTATTCCTCATATCTTAAATCCCATCCTGAACAAATATAAAGATTTCATGATCATGTTTTAAAAAAAGAATAATGGTGTCAGGTTCTTATTTAAAAACAGAAAAATGGTATCGTATCCGAAGATACTCTAGATCAGTGGTTCTTAACCTTTTTATACACGCGGCCCCCAAATATTTTATAATTTGTTTGCGGCCCTCCATTTTTTCCATAAGAATTTATATTTGTTATATTATCTATATTATATTGATTTTCTATTATTTTTTCATTTTATTATATAATAAACATAAAACACAACTTTATTATTTCATTAAATAGAAAATGAAATAATAATAACATAAAAACTTCATAATTAAACATAAAAACAATGTTTAAAATAAAAAATATATGCATTCGGAAATTTATTTAATAAGATTTCTGCTGCTGAACATCTTCAGCCAATTTGTTAATTCTTGGTTCAATTGATTGTAATGCTCTCCTCATGCAGAATCTAGTCAATCGATTGCGTTTTTTACTAGCCCCCGGCAAACTTCTCGCGACCCCCAGGTTAAGAATCACTGCTCTAGATACTCATACATGTACCCCCAACCCCTGTAAAACAGTGTATCTCATTCGATTAATTACAAAGGTTTATTATTGTTAGATTACTTAACATTGTCGGATCTTTTGATCTTATATCTTATATATTATACGAGAAGTACATCTGCCTATCAGAGGCATACTCACTGAGCAACCCCTTTTCCTGTAACCTTACTTTTACTTTCTATTTAATTCAGTACGTGTGTTACTTCTCCCCCCCCCCCCCACACGCGCTTACATGTATTTATTATTTCTTCTCATTTATCAACTTGATACGCATAATTGAAATTGATAACGCGTTTCGATTCTTTCATAATAATTATTTTTTCCGTCTTAGTATATACAATAAAAATATAGCTCCTGATTCTCCCTTCTAACTACTCCCTTTGGGGAGGACAACCTGTAAAGCGGTAGATTCATCTTAATTTAAATGCCTTATGATCGCCCCAATATATCCAAATATCTTCCCTCAATTATTAAAATAGATTCCTTCAAATTCTTGATTTATATCCTTTAGGGATGTGATAGTTACCAAAGGGACTTTGCACACCTCTCTTTCCCTATTAATTTAACTATTTTCAATGACTATCTCCTACTGAATGCAATTTGTCCCAATAGTGATATCGAATAGACGACTGAATGAATTAAAAAACGACGAGTTTTATGCATTGCATAAATAAATGACAAATGGCCATGTAACTTTATCACTTCTGTGCAAATCGTAATATAGGCAAATCGTAATATAGCCAAATCGTAATAGGCAAATCGTAATATGTGCATTATATCCGAAATTTAATTTTAACGTATTCTCCGGCCATGGCTACACCTACCATTTATTTTAGTAAGCGCAACCTTTTGAAAAATGCGTTTCTTATAAATACCATCACGAACACGTTCGGTAATTTGTTTGTTTACATGTAAAGAATAGCCATTTGTAAAACAACATGAATGACAAATGTAAAAAACATACAGTAAGTGTGTAATTACTTATAGTTGTTTTAATCTAAAATTTAGGTAATGTAATTATCTAAATATTGGCATTCAAATCAAAGTTTTATGTAATTAATTTTGCAAAATAATTTATGCAATTTTTTTAAGTTTCAAGTTAAATGAATATCAAAACAATTTAAATGTCTTGCACTATATAATATAAAAATGAGAATTGCATATATGTCTAGGTTCTTATTTAATTTTATTAATAAAGCTAACCTTATTCAAAATGTATAGATCATTTTAGTAAATTTCAACACAGATGGAAGAGTTTTTGCACTATATAATATAAAAATGAGAATTGTATATATGTCTAGGTTCTTATTTAACTTTATTGATAAAGCTGACCTTATTAAAAATGTATAGATCATTTTAGTAAATAACACAGATGGAAGAGTTTTTGCACTATATAATATAAAAATGATAATTGTATATATGTCTAGGTTCTTATTTAACTTTATTGATAAAGCTGACCTTATTAAAAATGTATAGATCTATTTAGTAAATTTTAACACAGATGGAAGAGTTTTTGCACTATATAATATAAAAATGAGAATTGTATATATGTCTAGGTTCTTATTTAACTTTATTGATAAAGCTGACCTTACTAAAAATGTATAGATCATTTTAGTAAATTTTAACACAGATTTAAGAGTTTTTGCACTATATAATATAAAAATGATAATTGTATATATGTCTAGGTTTTTATTTAACCTTATTGATAAAGCTGACCTTATTAAAAATGTACAGATAATTTTAGTAAATTCTAACACAGATGGAAAAGTTTTTGCACTATATAATATAAAAATGAGAATTGTATATATGTCTAGGTTCTTATTTAACTTTATTGATAAATCTGACCTTTAATAAATGCAATAATAAATTGATAAAAGTCTAATAAATTAGTATAAAATGCATCTTTTATTAACCATAAATTATAATATCAAAATGTATACATCATTTTAATAAATTTGGGAATTTTAACACAGGTGGAAGAGTTTTTTGCACTTCAATAGGTTTGCTTTTCTGCTTAAAGATTAAACCTAAAAAAATTGTATAATATAATTAATATATATTAATTTACTAGTGTCCTTTTCAATCTACCATTGCCTTTCCTAAACTTTGGAGGCAATTTAATAGACTCAAATCTATTTTCAATACCTAAAAAGTTTACAGCAGTTTAAATTTAATTACTTTTTGGAAAAGGCTGTTGAGAATCACTAACATCTTAATTATTAGTAACTATGTTGGATAGCCTCTTAATTATGAAATTAACAATAAAACTTAAGTTACTTGCAGCCGAAAATGTCAGGGACTCTAAGTTCTAATATATTAGCTTCGAAATGTTCAATACCAATGAAATACATATCAAACAACTTATCATCCATCTAACATGCTATGGAATTTAATTCTGAAGTTATCGTCTGGAATTTTTTGTATCACATTGTCAATTTGAATGATAACCTCATTTTCAAACTCGACATTAATTGGCCCAGATTTTACCCATCTCTCTGGGCATAATTTAGTGTCAAAGTATTCAATGTTGTTAAATTTCCTTGCCTTAAAGAGGTGACAACAATGCAACAATATGCTGCTTTGAAAGCCACATGAGCATGTGGTTTCTGTGATATTAAATTGCTCCCCATTAACTAGAAAACTATTATCTGATTTGTGTGAGAAATCCAAACATTTTGATATGTTGATTTGTTCCAAAACAATTTTAAAAGCATATTTTGTTAGCTTTTCCCTAAATTTGTATTCACATAAGTTTACAGAAAATAAGACAGTCTTGAATTGCGCTATTTAATTGTAAACAACGACATCATAATACCGATCATTTGTTGATTGGAAAATGGTAATTATAAGAAACGCATTTTTCGAAAGGTTGCGCTTACTAAAATAAATGGTAGGTGTAGCCATCGCCTATTCTCCCGCATTTTAGACAAATCCTAACTGAAATCTTTTCCACTCTTCCGTCTGAAATTTTAAATTGTTCATTTCCAATTCAAGAACTAATCCAGCAATGTATTCTCAGGGCCTCAATGTTAGGGCAGAAAGTAATATCTAACATAAGATTTAAATTTATTATAATTTTTCAGGCCAGCTGGACTCTTCTCTACAGGATGCCTTGCTCCTGGTCGATGCCACCAACCAAATGCTAGAGGATGGTGAAGGTAAATAATTTTAAAACCTATATAATATTTCACAGTTGCATCGCCAGTGTATATCCGGTCTCAAAGGGGGGGGGCCTGATTTTGTATTACTCTTCATATCTATATATGAAGAGTTATGAGTTTTTATATAAGATATCAATTTGTCAAAATGGTACTAATTTTTTATTTAAAAACCCAGAACACAAGTTAGGTGAGTAACTTAAGGTAGATAGCATTAATATAACTTATATACTAGGTGACTCAAAGGTATAAAGTTGCTAATTAATAAATTTTATTTCCTAGCTAAGACTCAACAAAAGGATAAAGTTTAATAATATCATCATATTTTAACCTAATGAATTTATTGAAATCTTATATAAAATAACGTTAAAATAATGACAAAAATGCGAGAGTAAACTTTTAAACTATTATTATTATTTATAATTTGCTAAATTGACTCAATAATTAAAAACAAAAATTCAGACGAGATCTCGCTGATAAAATCTCGTCTCGTCTCGAGGTCAATATTCTCGTCTCGATCTCGACTCAATTTTTCAAATTCTCGTCTCGTCTCGGTTTTTCGAGACGAGACCGAGATTTTTCTCGGTTTTTCCGCATCACTACTAATTACTATTCCATTAGAACTCATTCTAAACCTAAAATATTATAATATTTAATAATGCTATGGATAATATGCGATAAATATATTATAAAATTATTCACATACCCTAAGGGTCAACCATACTTAGGTAAATGATTTCCAAATTTTAAAATTTGTTGCAAAAATATTTAATATTTACTACATTTATGAATTTTTGTATATTTCATACATATTAATTAACACTTAATACCTCAAAAATAAATCATGAAAATAAAAATACTCGATAATTTACTAAAATCTAACTATCAATAAAAGTCGAGATCTCGCCGAAAATATCTCGTATCGTCTCCTCTCGACATCAAAAATCTCGTCCCGATCTCGGGTCAGTTTTTCAAATTCTCGTCTCGTTTCCATTTTTCGAGACGAGACGAGGCCGAGATTTTTCTCGGTTTTTCCGCATCACTAATCTATAGTAATTAAATGCCTAACCTCTCTTTCTAATAAGCTATATTATACATACACGAAACGTTTATTAGGCAGCCGGTTATAACATAATAGCTTATGCATTTCAATTTATTTCTAGCTTTAGTTATCTAAATCTATGGCGATCAGTTTAACCTCTCTTTATATAAATTTCTAATTAGCTATATTATATATACCCGAGTAGTTCATTAAGCAATCGGTTGTAACATAATAGCTCATGCATTTCAATATATTTCTATGTATAACCTCCTTTATTATATAATTTAAATAGGCTATAAATAATATATATAAACACGCATGCTTAATTAAAAGACATGCTTTAATGTATTTTATTTATCATATCACGATTACTTATGCAGTTTGGTTATATAAAAGCCTTAACTTAGTTTATTATATAATCGTATACAAAATAGTAGCTTATGCATTTTAATACTTTTATAACTACATACATTTTATTCTAATTCAACACCAACATGTTAGATATTAGAGTTAGTGATTTATTTGTTAATATGTATTTATTTATAAAATAGTATTATACATTTTGATATAACTTATTTTGTTTTAATTAACAATTAGAGCATCTTTTTATTAAGTAGTTTAATTACATATTATAATTTCACAATTTTATAAATTTTAGTTTTCGTGTCTACTTTGGGATGTTTATTACATAATGCACTTCGGACAATGTGCACCAGATTCAACTTTATCTTTAATATCATCTGTATTTTTAAAAGATCATCGTTGATAATGGGAGAAGACTGTAAGGTTGAAATCGACAGCCTTAAACGTCGCACAACGTTATATTGGATATATACTTTAAGGAAAAGAAGTTTCAAGAATTTAACGATTATTTTATATCAGGACAATCTGATCACGATTTATTGCTTAACCAAATTAGGCACCCAAATGATTATAATGTTTTAATATCTCGAGTTATTCAAGAAAATAAATTAGAGCAAGTTTTTAAATCAGCCAAATTCTCAAAGAAGGATTTACCTAAAAGGCTGTTAGATCTAGTGAGATATGCTAAAATTATTTAAAAACTATTTGTTTATTAGTTGGTGGATGACGAATTTGACTTTGAGAATAATTTTGTTATAATCTATCCTCAGAACTTATTGGCAATTCTTAACATTCTGCCATTATTAAGATTAGATCAAGAAGTAAGTTGCCTGTTTATTATAATATTTTATAAAGAATATAAAGATTAACATTAATTAAAATTATTTTTATCAACCTCTTAATTAGTGAGGCTCATAGGAATGATTTATAAGTAAATATATTTTATTTAAATAGTATTAAAAGTGCTTTTAACTGTGATTTAATTTATATAAGTTATAAACATCCTTTAATTATATACATATACAACATTCATTAAGAACAAATTAATTTTTTAAAGCTTTTATGTATAATATAAACCCTTATAATTTATATTTATATTTATCATTAAAATTAGATTTCCTCATTTTAGATATAAATATAAATATCAATTAGAATTATATATATAAAATACCAAAAAATAATTGATGAAGACAGGTATTTTATAAATTGTAAGCTTGATTGATTTGTTTGCTAGAGTAAACATATATGCTTTAAGACTGTCAAATCTTTTAAACTTTCTAAAATCTTTAAATTTATATTTATAAATTATTATTTAAATTACATATGATAAAGGAGTTATTATAAATTAACATTGTAATTAGTTTTTTTTAATAAGGCTGTCTTTTTAAGTACAGGAGTTTGGCATTATTTATTATGATTGTGTTATTTTGATAGATATTTTTTTAATTTGATCTATATTTTTTATAATTCAGTCCAGCCTATTTAGTCTAAGCTCATGGGCATACCCAGGTATGGAATTAGAGAGGGGCAATAATTATTTAGAAGGGGGCAAAATTACAAGTTTTTGAAATTTTGGACATAATTATATGAAGATTTATTGGATTTAGAGGGGGGGGGCAGTTCTCCCTCCCTGCCACCACCTGGCTGTGCCAATGCCAAAGATTCTGAGCTAGTTAATTAGCGATAGATTGGCATTTACATATTTAAGATAATGTACAATTTTATCTATTCTAGCAAAATCACAATCAGCCAAGTATTTTTGTGTAATACTATGAATTTATTTAAACAAATGGCTTTATATGTTTAAATGATTACTAAAATTTAATCATCAAAGTTTTAGTGCAAGCATATTTAAATGCTTTTTGTCAGATGTTTAAGAGGTCTCTTATAAATGCATAGAACTCCACATGTTGTATGTTTTTAAACTAGGTTAGAATCTCTGACCATATAAGATATCTTAATTAACTAATAATCTTCAAGTTTCACCGATTACCCACCCTTAGTTAGTATCGTAAGTTTGCACTTAATTGATTTGACATTATCCTAATAAGCCAAAATCTCATTATGAATTTTAAAATTTTTGACTAAAAAGAAGTTATTTATCAGACATACAGAGGCTAGAATTGATAGATTTTTCTACTATAACCCGGCCCTATTTTATAATTAATCTGCCGTCCGCCCAAACCCTTCTATGTGCCGGCAATGCCCTGATTATTAGAACTGCCCGGCCCATAATGATGTGGTTCAAAATTTTTAGTCTGATTTTTTTTTGTGGATGATAGCTAGGATGAACAAACATAATACAATCCAATAAAAAGTGTCAAATTCTACACGAAAACAATCAAATACATTATTTTAAAAACATCATTAAGGGCCCGAATCTTGCTCGAACCCGCCCGAAAGTCAAAATTTGCCACAGTTGTCCGACGCAAATTTGGGCAGCGGGCCGGCCTTTTCTGGTTTCTAATGCCTTATATAGAATTTTTTATTGCTCATATTTTCTCTGTGGGGCACTTAGGACAGTTTGCAAGGATCAGAAGAGCGCAATAATCTAGCTTAATTTAATTACCCGACCACAAAAATTAATACATGGTTACATTACACTTAAATATTTGACTTATAACTATAAAAACATTACTTAAAGGTATTGCGAAACTAATTGATTTATCTCATGCAATTTTCACCAAGTTTCATCAAATTTTGACCGCAACTTATTTATCTCATGCGTTTTGAACAAGTTCCTTTTAAGCTTCAACTGGGTTCTAAATTATAGACTTTTTGTAACCCTAAGGAATTATTATTACTTTACTTTTTATTTATTTGCTATTTCGAAGTAAATTAACTCTGGGGTGAGCTCATTTCTTCCAGCAAACGAGAATACACATAATAAATATTACATGTATGATGTATGTAGTGTAGAGTGCAGCGCGAGACCGAGAACATTTATTTTTATAGTTATTTATCGCGCAGACATGGAGGGAATATGAACTAAATGGTAAAAATCACTTTGCCCACCCCCTCCCCTCGCCTCCTCCGTGTAATAAATCACGGGACGACGCGCTGTTTATGATAGTTGATTATTGACTCAGGTGAAAAAGCTCTATATACCCCGCCCTTCCCCCCTTCCTTCAATCCTAGCATAGCCTAGCTCGAGCTAAACGCGACGATCGATTATTTTAATGAACGCGCACGAGCCCTTTTCATAGTGGGTTATTTTGTAAATGGTAGGGCAGAGTAGTAGTTTATATAGTACTATAGTATTGGAAAATGGGCCCAGTTTTAGGGGCCATGAATTTAGAGAACGCGTATGCTTGCAGTGTAATTATTTTTACAGGTGAAAAATTGGACGGGAGTTAAGCTATTCCTATGCTACAGTCATAAGCGTAGCCAAGGGGGGAGGGCAGGGAGGGGCGGCTGCTCCCCTCTAAATCCAAAAATTTGTTAATATTTATTAAAATTATGGCCAAAATTTCAAAAAATTATCCATTTGTCCCTCCCTAAATCATGATTGCCCCCCTCTAATTCCAATGCTGGCTACTGATATATAAAAAGGGCTGACTTAAAATATTTGTTGTACGCCGTGATAGTAGCCCAAGATTTAGACTTGAGCTTTTATGAATTTGGATAAATTTTTCACTTGGCCATCTACTCCGCCTTCTAACCGTGTCTGCATGTTATTGAGATTTTAATTGAGTTCCAAACAGGCGCGTAGCCAGGATTTTCTCAAGGGGAAGTTTTTTTAAACATTTTATTTGTAATTAAAAATAAAAATTAAACAACCAAAAAGTCAGGCCCACCGGACCCACTCGGATAAAATTCGAAAAATTGAATGTATATATATTGTTTTGAGGCTTTTATAAGTGTCTCAAAATCTTTTATCTAACTAAACTATAATATTTTAACCCATTTAATCTAATTTTTATTAATCCAAATTTTTTTCAAATTTTGGTCGAGGGGAAGGAAAAGTCCCGTTTTCCGCCCCCTTGGCTACGCGCCTGGTTCCAAACCTTACTGGCAATAGTTAATTAGAAAGAAGTGTAAGTTAGGGCCCCTCCCTATAGCAATAACATGTTGATCCAACTAGTGGATAGGTCAGATTGGTTTTAATTTATCTGCCCGAACCATGCCCTGTTCAATTCCATAACTAAAAAGCCACGTTTTAGCTTGTTTGCCCCCCAGTTTCACTTATTAATTTAAACCGAATCACTTATAAATAACGTGTATTTAATGCGATATTTTTGATTTTAACCATATTTTGGGGAATAGGCGATCAACATTCCCAGGGGAATCTCAATAGAATTGTTTGTATGCGGTGAGAGGTTCAGATATAAGCATGATATTAGTCATGTCCAAAATGAATTTTATTATTTTAACTGGGGGCTATTAAAAAAGGCAACGCCTTTTTCGTCTTGCCTTTTGCTTTTCAATATGTAAGTTGCTAAGGTATTAAAATAAATTTTAGATTAATGAAGATATATTGTTTTATCGTTTTGTAAGTTAATTAGCATTAGTTATTTCGTGAGAATAATAAAAAATTTAAAGTATTGCCGATGTATACTTCATATATATCGACCAGAAGGTAGTAATGGTTAATATATTAGGTTTGGTTATTCCTCCATATATATATATAATTTGATTTATTGTTTTAGAAGTGTGAAGCACTTAAAAATAAAAAAAATTGATATATTACTCTAAAGTTATCGCTGGAAATGACCAAACCATAAACAACGACCAAAATCTTTAGATAGTCAACCTATATATTTAGACCTTTAAACGAAGGCATAGCCAGGGGGAGGCAGGGAGGGGCGGTTGCCCCCCCCCCCCCCCCCCCATCTCAATTCAAAAAATCTGTAAAACTTAATACAATTATGGCTAAACTTTTTAGGAATGATCATTTTGCCCCTCCTTAATTTATTATTGCCACCCTCTAATTTAAATCGCGGCTACGCCCATGCCTTTAAAGATTAAAACATTCGGCATTTGTAAGTATATTATTTGTGCGTCAACCGTTTGTATGTCCAAACCAAAACGACAAAATACTAAACAGCTATCATAGTTATATATACCATTTTATTCTGGATTATTTTAAATTTCTGAAGAATCGAATCTCGTCTAAAGCCACTCTTTTATATCGGTTTTTGCAATATGTGCTAAATGTTTTTCGGATCTTGGTTGAAAGAGTAGTGGCACTAAGTCGCCATAATTGCTTAATTGACCGCGAAGCTCAGAGAGAAGGTTATGATTGAAGCCTCCTATCTCGCCTGCCTTGGACAAGATTTAGCTAATATTGACTTTCCCCTTTATCAAATTTCTATTTATATATATATAGGTCTTGTCAGGAATTGCTAAAAAATTGTTATTTTTTCGCTAAATATACGATAAAAAATGACCAGTAGTTTCTATGGTACGCTGTTTTTGAGCTTCTTTATCTTTTAACTTATTACACTTATCTCACTCGACTCTTGACAACCACAGCTTAATTGCTAACGTTTCTATGCTAAGTGGGCGATGACTCGATATAAAGCCAAAGAATTGTCAAAAAATTAACAATTTTTATTAACTTTTATCGACATTTTAAGATTGTAGAAATCACCTATGGGCGTAGCCAGCATTGGAATTAGAGGGCGGCAATAGTAATTTAGGGAGGGGCAAACAGATCATTTTTTGAAACTTTAGCCATAATTTTAATAAATTTCAACAAATTTTTTGGATTTAGAGGGAGGCAGCCGCCCCTTCCTGCCCCACTTCCGGCTACGCCCATGAAATCACCTGTTGATAGGCATGCAGTTTGGCTTACACTGATTGATTTTTTGTTTTAGTTGATTTTGAAATATTATCAATATCGCTTATCAGTGTCTAACATAGTCATTTTATTTATACTCCCGGGGTGATGGTTGATAGCGAATTATCTCAAAATAAAGTTGTTTAAAATGTAATCGCCAATGCATAAATTTGTTTTTATATAGCAACATAGGCTTAGCAGGGAGGGGCGGCTGCTCCCAGCTAAATCCATATTTCTTCAAAATTTTATATAATTATGGCTAAAAATATTAAAAATTATCATTTTGCCCCTCACTAAATCATTATTGCCCCCCCCCCCCTTGAAATCCAATCGCTACTACCATGCATGGCAATAAATACATTTTTATTTTAATATTATTATACTCAGCCTTTATCAACGTTTTACTAATTAGACTAGTTGTATTTGGATATAAATGATTAAATCAGTTTACTAAACTAAGATTAAATATTCAAATATAGTTGATTGTTTAGTTTCGCTAATATCGCCGTTTGGTGTTATTACGATAAAAATAAACTCGAAAACGTGAAATTCTTTTGCACGATTCTTAGCTAAAAGAGTTAACTTTAAATCTACTCCGAGCTCCTCTTTTCTGCCGTTCCCTTTGACTACGCCCATGCATGACCACATTAAACTATTTTTATATCATATTAAAAGTCAGATGGCGACTCCCTGATCATGTCACTTCTCATTTAAACATGGGACATTTAGTTTCGTAAATTAATAAAAAAAAATTTAAAAAAATTTCTAATAGCTGTTTGTCACACTAACGTGGTCAGCTTCTTTAGATATTTGGATGAGGGGTGATGCTCGGCTATTCAGGCCTGACAGCCGTGTTGACGTTATGATATACTTTAGATCTTTTTTGAAAGAAAGTGCTGAAAGCGGGGCTTGAACCCGCGAGCTCATGTTAAAAGATAAAGCAAATAGTTTGATTCGTATTTATAATAGTAGTTTAATAGAAAAATACGCCACAAAAAATATTCGAGTTTTGTACTAAATTCCATTCCTTATGTGTAAATTTTAACGAATTAAGTCTCCATGCCTATGCCAGGGTGGAATGAGATTACAATAAAAATGCTAATAACTTGCATTTTAGTAAGTGCTACGTTCTATACGGGTGTTTGCTGCGTTTTTTAATTAAGATATTTTGCAATTCTGGGTTATTGTAAAAAAAATACATCTACAATATTGGCAAGTTTACATTAATAGGCTATTTTTTCGCGAACATATAACTTATTGATTTTTTAATGAATTTTGCATGTACGCCACCTCCCGTTTAAATCTTGATTATTAAATTGATATAATATCTATTTTTCAAATCACATAGATTGAGGTTTGGAGCATTTTAAATGCAATCGTCAAAAAGCACATACGAAATTTGCAAGCCTGTACCGACGTTCACCTACTGCAATACGTTTTGGTTAAATTAAAACGCGCCCGAGGCATTTTAGCTGGTAGGTTCCTTTATATTATGAAGTATTAATTTAGTTTTACCGCATATAAGTCATTTTTGGGAAATAGTGTTTACTGGGTTAAATTTCATTGGAGACCTACCCATGGGCTAGCCAGGATAGCCAGGATGGGGGGGGGAGCAAAATGATAATTTTTAATTATTTTAGTCATAATTATAATAAATTTTGAAGAATTTTTGGATTTGGGGGGGGGGGACAGTCATAGGTGTCCTGCCACCCCCTGGCTACGCCTATGGATCTATCGTTTAGGGATTCTATTAGGGACACAATGTCGATTTGTATGTTGAAAATGCTCTTTTTTTTTCAAGGACCTCGAGTTAATTTATTCAATCGCTCCGTAAATACATAGTTGTGCACGCTTGAGATAGATTAATTTTTTTGTGCCAATTTTCGCTTGCAAAAACGACGTTTTCCATTAACTCTCCCTGCCCCTCGATGCCTGTTTGATTTAGGAGCCTAGTATATTATTAACTTGTGATGTGTAACTTATTTACGGTAGTGACCAGCAAATAGCATCTATTAATGGACCTACTGTCCTTTCAAACGGGAACCGGTCAAAGTCGCCGAAAAAAAGCAGCAGAATTGGTCAGAACTGGTCAGATCAAGATTGGTCAGGAGGGTTAGGGTTTTAGGTCAGCGTTTTAGGTTCGGGTTAGGGTTAGGGTTAGATGCACATCAAATTCCTCCCCCATTTGAGATTTAATTCTAATATATTGATTATCTAAAATCTTGATCTGACCAGTTCTGACCAATTCTGCTGCTTTTTTTCTGCGACTTTGACCCCGATTCCTTTCAAACCTATAGTGATGTTTTGATTTTGAGATATCGGAATTAATTAATTGATTGAGTTTTAACAAATATAAGGATTAGGTTGTAGTCGCCCTAAATTAAAAACCAAGTTTTGTCACTTTTTTATTTGTAAAAAATTGAAACTTTTATGGGCGCAGGCATAATTTGGAATAGGGCGAAGCTAAAAACTTTTTTATGTTTTGTATTTATTTTTTAGTTGATTTAAAGGGCGGGAGCTTTGCCCCACTTTGCCTGGAAATATGCGCATTAAATTAGCACTACCTTATTTCTAAGAAGCATTTAAGGGTTTTACCATGTTATTCTTATTTAATGACTGTATGTTTATTCGGATTTTTTGATCGAAATTCGGCTCATTGATCAGCTATAGCGTGACGGTGAAAGAATTTAAGCTCTATTTCGGGTACCTCCAACTGCAACCCGATTTAAAATGGGTATATTTCTTTGTATGCCTAACTGTTGCGAATTTATCTCTTTAAAAAAATATTCTCTATATTTTATTAACTTTCATGAAAAATGCAATTTATAAAAATATTAATATGTTTATTTATTGAAAAAATACCCTTAATATTTGCAATAGGATTGCCATGCCAGAGATCTCGTCGACATTTTGCGCGTTTCACCGCAACGGAGTTGTCCAGAAAGCTTTTTCACCTTCTCCGGCAAAGCTAGATCGGTATTGAATTAAAAATTAGTCGTTATAATTGTTTTGTTATTGTTACTGTGTCTCATCACTGGTTTCTTTAGCGTTAAGAAGGCACTTTGTGATAATTTATAATCTAATCGCCAATTTTGCCCATTACATTGATGGTTATGCTTTGTTCAATAGATAAATTCAATCAACTCACCTTTGGCCAATAATTATATATAACCAAACATTTTTGATTACTTTGCACAAACGATTGGAGGCGTATAATTGCGACATGGAGCATCAATTAAAATGGTTTTACCTTAAATTTCAACTAAGATTTAAGGGTTTAATTAAGTATGAGCTACTAAAGTTAAGTTTTGTTTATCCGACCTATGATATGATACCGAACAAAGTTTTTTGGTCTGTTTTTCTTAGTCGACTTTTTGGCTTAGTCGAAATTTGAAAAAGAGACCAGTGGATTTTGGTTCTTATATATTAAGTCGCCGTTAGCCTTAGTTGAACCAAAGGTCGACTAAAAACTCACGTCTTTCTGCAACACTACTAAAAAAATTTTCGGTGTCGCGTATTCATTATTAATAACTAAATAGACGGTACACTGTTAATTTCAACTTTTTACAAAATTGACTCATATTTTGATCTAGTGTTAGATGATATCTTTGTCACCCTTCGCTAAATGGCCTAACCAAAATGGTTTCACGTTTCTTACTTGGATACAAATGGACATCAATAAATCGCACGTGGATAAAGATAAACCCTACCTTTTCAAGTACGTCAAAATCTCTAGATTAATCTAAAAATAACTCAAATAAAAATTCTTGAAGAGGTCTTAAATTTGACATTATTTTTGTGTGAAAATTTTTATCTTTCTCTCGTTACGTGTGACGTTAGCTTTCTTACTAACAAATCATGCGGTTACACCGCCTATTTTATCTGATCCACCCTCATACTGACTTGTATGAAGGCCAGTGGCAAAGGATTTCAGTACTGCATTAAATACGAATTTTACAATTCCAAGGTATGATCATACACATTGATGTACGTTGTGGTTTCTCGTCTTGCTGTTTTGTGTCCGAATCAGTGTTCTTCGCCTTTTTTAAAAGCCCGATAGCCGTCGTGCCTATTTTAATGTCATAAAGTTCTTAATTGATTTTGTTTAGTTCAATATTGGTATTGAATTGGAGCTTGAGATGTAATTGCATGATTTGTAAAATTTTAAGTGGATCGAAACATTTTACGTTACTTATCTAACAATTTATATTTCTTTTCGGCCAGGGCGATTTTAGTTTAAAGTGCAAATTTTAGATGGATGGGGGCCAAACCTAAAAGACCGTAGATGTTTCTAAGAAAGTTCCTATATCTCGACACCCCTAATTTACGATCTTTCATTGTTTCTCACTCGCATACTTAACCTCTGCTACTCGTTTGTGTAAAATTTTTAGTGTATTTTACAAGCGATCCCCTTTTACCCCTGTTCTCCAAAACCCCCTTTTGTATGACTAAAGGTAAATCCACAAGAAATACCTCCGCTATTTCCAACACTATTCCCCTTAATAAAATCTTCCCCAAACCAACCCCACCCGCGCAGATGGCTTCACCCGGTAAAGAATCTTCTTCGGCTACCGCAGGCAGTGACGCCAATAGATCGGAGGTTACGATGGCTTTAATCCTCGATAGGCTAGCTGAGCTTGACGCGAAGATTGAAAGAAATACCCTGGGTCGGAGTGAGGAAACAATCGGCAGTGATATTAGACCGACGTGGGCGCCGTCTCAACCATCAGAGTCAGTGACAATGACTCGAGCCGAGCTAGACCTGTTACTGGCCCGTGAAAGATGCAAAATTACTCCGTTGCCTGGGTCAAATACAGAAGTGCTGAAGCTCCGGCTGAAAGGGCTCAAAGAAGCGGTCGAAACAAACTACACTATGCCTGCCTACCAAAAGCACGAAGCTGAATTCCTGCTAAGCCTTGGAGAAACCATTGAGGATTACGATAAAACAATTGATAAATTTTCTGACCGAGTCAGGACCATTGCCATGGCCTCCTATTATGGTTGGCAAGCTGTAACTGGAAAATCCAAGGATTGGGCCGAGAAAATGGGCATGGGCCAATATACAGAACCTGTTCAGCTTTTTCGGGCGCCTCCTAAAGAACCTAGTTTCAGGAAGAAAGGCCCTCGCACAAAAGGGCCGCCTCCGCCTCGGGCGGAGAGAACGTGAACATGTTAGGACGGTAGCGGCGACCCTCGGCTGTGGTGTTAACCCGCCGGGGTCGGTGAGAAATGGCACTGTTCCAGCATGGCTTAATAATTATACCACCATTGCTCGAAACATTGCTATTAACGCCATTTCTCCCGACGATGGTCCGGAGTCTGAGGAACCGATTCATCCTCGAGACACGTCGCTACCCGAACATGCCAATGTGCCGGAACATCTCCTTAATCAATGGACGGAGGTGGGTTTGGATAGCAACAACCCACCTGTCATTAGCGAACCGTCCAACATCCCCGCTTTCCCAATCCACCCCCTTTCCGCTCATACCTCGTTTACCGCCCCCCTTTCAATTCGCACGTCGTTGCTGAAACCTCACTACATGCAGTCAGCTTTTACAAATAGGATTGCACGGAACGGTTTCAAGCCGAAAATCTCTAGAAAAGCACTGGCCGACAACAATGGGAGATACCATATCCCGAGATACGTCAAGGCAATACCCCGAGAGCATAAACCCCTGGTCGATGAGATTGTACTATCAAATGTGGTACGAAGAAATACCGATACCATCCCTTCCCCAATGTACTTTATCCCAAAGGCGGATGGATCCCCTCGGTTAATTGCAGACCTCTCTCAAATCTCAAAAAACTTCATTAAGTATCCCTTTACCTTGAGATCTATTCCCCTTATTGCGTCCTCGTTATCAGACGCACTATATAGGACAAAAATCGACATGAAGGCGGCATTCTTCTCCATACCACTAGCCCCAGAATCGTCAAAATTTTTCGGATTCCGGTATAGGCGGCTCAAATACTCCTACAAAGTGTTACCGATGGGAGCTAGCTTCTCGCCATTCGTGTTGCAACAAATCATGCTAGACTTATGCCAAAAGTCCATTACAAAGTCGAAATACAATGTCTACCTTGATGACATTTTGATTTATGGGCAATCGAAAACTTTGGTTAAAGCCGACACTAGAAGGTTCATGTACCTAGCTAAATGCTGGAATCTTTCGATTAATAGAACAAAATCATCATTGGAACCTCGGACGATCTTGGACTACCTGGGTATCAATGTTAACCTGGAAACTCACTCCCTTAAAGTTAACAGAAAATTCGTGGAAAAAATAGATGCAGCCATGCAAATAATGACACACTTCATCAATGAAGGAACAAAACCTCACCCTTTGGTCACGCAAACTTGCCTGGGGATTTTGACACATTACACCTACATGTTAACGGGATGGTCAAAATTCTTGTCACCAGCCTATAATACATTCTTATCAGCTGACCCCATAAACTTCAATCATCCGTGGTTGATTCGCAAGATACTAATGCTACAGTCACACCTCTCCACCCCTTTCCGAATGCGATACGACACTAACGGTTTCGCAGCTGGAGATGCCTCCTCATCCCATATTGGTTTATTTTATCGCGGACAAGTCCTCTCTATTACCAAGGGGGATGCGTTAGCAATCTTCAACTGCCACGACCTTATTCCCACTATCAACCTCCTGGAACTGGTGGCCATACCGCTTGCTTACATCAAGGCACGAATAGACACGCCCAGCATTAACCCTAAAATAATCACGGATTCCAAAACAGCTTATTACATTGTGAAAAAAGGAAGTGCTCACGCTCCACACCTCGAATTGGCATTCACGAAGATCTGTGAGAAGATGGGTCTGGATCATATGATCAAGATCAAACAGAATCTAGAATGGGTCCCCACGCACAGCAACCCAGCAGACCCTCCCTCAAGGGAACCGTACTTCAACGACAACGAACTTGGTGGCATTGTGCATTGGACACGCTCGAACATTTCCCACACACAGAACAACAACTAGTTTGCCAAACCTAAAAGACCGTAGATGTTTCTAAGAAAGTTCCTATATCTCGACACCCCTAATTTACGATCTTTCATTGTTTCTCACTCGCATACTTAACCTCTGCTACTCGTTTGTGTAAAATTTCTCGCGTGAATACTAATTTTTTATAATACATATTTACATTGGCGGAATATAAAATAAAGCAAGAAAAATTTGAGAAGGGAGAGTCCCAATTGGGATATCCCCCTAACTCTTGCTTTATTTTATATTCCGCCAATGTAAATATGTATTATAAAAAATTAGTATTCACGCGAGAAATTTTACACAAACGAGTAGCAGAGGTTAAGTATGCGAGTGAGAAACAATGAAAGATCGTAAATTAGGGGTGTCGAGATATAGGAACTTTCTTAGAAACATCTACGGTCTTTTAGGTTTGGCAAACTAGTTGTTGTTCTGTGTGTGGGAAATGTTCGAGCGTGTCCAATGCACAATGCCACCAAGTTCGTTGTCGTTGAAGTACGGTTCCCTTGAGGGAGGGTCTGCTGGGTTGCTGTGCGTGGGGACCCATTCTAGATTCTGTTTGATCTTGATCATATGATCCAGACCCATCTTCTCACAGATCTTCGTGAATGCCAATTCGAGGTGTGGAGCGTGAGCACTTCCTTTTTTCACAATGTAATAAGCTGTTTTGGAATCCGTGATTATTTTAGGGTTAATGCTGGGCGTGTCTATTCGTGCCTTGATGTAAGCAAGCGGTATGGCCACCAGTTCCAGGAGGTTGATAGTGGGAATAAGGTCGTGGCAGTTGAAGATTGCTAACGCATCCCCCTTGGTAATAGAGAGGACTTGTCCGCGATAAAATAAACCAATATGGGATGAGGAGGCATCTCCAGCTGCGAAACCGTTAGTGTCGTATCGCATTCGGAAAGGGGTGGAGAGGTGTGACTGTAGCATTAGTATCTTGCGAATCAACCACGGATGATTGAAGTTTATGGGGTCAGCTGATAAGAATGTATTATAGGCTGGTGACAAGAATTTTGACCATCCCGTTAACATGTAGGTGTAATGTGTCAAAATCCCCAGGCAAGTTTGCGTGACCAAAGGGTGAGGTTTTGTTCCTTCATTGATGAAGTGTGTCATTATTTGCATGGCTGCATCTATTTTTTCCACGAATTTTCTGTTAACTTTAAGGGAGTGAGTTTCCAGGTTAACATTGATACCCAGGTAGTCCAAGATCGTCCGAGGTTCCAATGATGATTTTGTTCTATTAATCGAAAGATTCCAGCATTTAGCTAGGTACATGAACCTTCTAGTGTCGGCTTTAACCAAAGTTTTCGATTGCCCATAAATCAAAATGTCATCAAGGTAGACATTGTATTTCGACTTTGTAATGGACTTTTGGCATAAGTCTAGCATGATTTGTTGCAACACGAATGGCGAGAAGCTAGCTCCCATCGGTAACACTTTGTAGGAGTATTTGAGCCGCCTATACCGGAATCCGAAAAATTTTGACGATTCTGGGGCTAGTGGTATGGAGAAGAATGCCGCCTTCATGTCGATTTTTGTCCTATATAGTGCGTCTGATAACGAGGACGCAATAAGGGGAATAGATCTCAAGGTAAAGGGATACTTAATGAAGTTTTTTGAGATTTGAGAGAGGTCTGCAATTAACCGAGGGGATCCATCCGCCTTTGGGATAAAGTACATTGGGGAAGGGATGGTATCGGTATTTCTTCGTACCACATTTGATAGTACAATCTCATCGACCAGGGGTTTATGCTCTCGGGGTATTGCCTTGACGTATCTCGGGATATGGTATCTCCCATTGTTGTCGGCCAGTGCTTTTCTAGAGATTTTCGGCTTGAAACCGTTCCGTGCAATCCTATTTGTAAAAGCTGACTGCATGTAGTGAGGTTTCAGCAACGACGTGCGAATTGAAAGGGGGGCGGTAAACGAGGTATGAGCGGAAAGGGGGTGGATTGGGAAAGCGGGGATGTTGGACGGTTCGCTAATGACAGGTGGGTTGTTGCTATCCAAACCCACCTCCGTCCATTGATTAAGGAGATGTTCCGGCACATTGGCATGTTCGGGTAGCGACGTGTCTCGAGGATGAATCGGTTCCTCAGACTCCGGACCATCGTCGGGAGAAATGGCGTTAATAGCAATGTTTCGAGCAATGGTGGTATAATTATTAAGCCATGCTGGAACAGTGCCATTTCTCACCGACCCCGGCGGGTTAACACCACAGCCGAGGGTCGCCGCTACCGTCCTAACATGTTCACGTTCTCTCCGCCCGAGGCGGAGGCGGCCCTTTTGTGCGAGGGCCTTTCTTCCTGAAACTAGGTTCTTTAGGAGGCGCCCGAAAAAGCTGAACAGGTTCTGTATATTGGCCCATGCCCATTTTCTCGGCCCAATCCTTGGATTTTCCAGTTACAGCTTGCCAACCATAATAGGAGGCCATGGCAATGGTCCTGACTCGGTCAGAAAATTTATCAATTGTTTTATCGTAATCCTCAATGGTTTCTCCAAGGCTTAGCAGGAATTCAGCTTCGTGCTTTTGGTAGGCAGGCATAGTGTAGTTTGTTTCGACCGCTTCTTTGAGCCCTTTCAGCCGGAGCTTCAGCACTTCTGTATTTGACCCAGGCAACGGAGTAATTTTGCATCTTTCACGGGCCAGTAACAGGTCTAGCTCGGCTCGAGTCATTGTCACTGACTCTGATGGTTGAGACGGCGCCCACGTCGGTCTAATATCACTGCCGATTGTTTCCTCACTCCGACCCAGGGTATTTCTTTCAATCTTCGCGTCAAGCTCAGCTAGCCTATCGAGGATTAAAGCCATCGTAACCTCCGATCTATTGGCGTCACTGCCTGCGGTAGCCGAAGAAGATTCTTTACCGGGTGAAGCCATCTGCGCGGGTGGGGTTGGTTTGGGGAAGATTTTATTAAGGGGAATAGTGTTGGAAATAGCGGAGGTATTTCTTGTGGATTTACCTTTAGTCATACAAAAGGGGGTTTTGGAGAACAGGGGTAAAAGGGGATCGCTTGTAAAATACACTAAAAATTTTACACAAACGAGTAGCAGAGGTTAAGTATGCGAGTGAGAAACAATGAAAGATCGTAAATTAGGGGTGTCGAGATATAGGAACTTTCTTAGAAACATCTACGGTCTTTTAGGTTTGGCCGAAGATCTGTGAGAAGATGGGTCTGGATCATATGATCAAGATCAAACAGAATCTAGAATGGGTCCCCACGCACAGCAACCCAGCAGAGCCAAACCTAAAAGACCGTAGATGTTTCTAAGAAAGTTCCTATATCTCGACACCCCTAATTTACGATCTTTCATTGTTTCTCACTCGCATACTTAACCTCTGCTACTCGTTTGTGTAAAATTTTTAGTGTATTTTACAAGCGATCCCCTTTTACCCCTGTTCTCCAAAACCCCCTTTTGTATGACTAAAGGTAAATCCACAAGAAATACCTCCGCTATTTCCAACACTATTCCCCTTAATAAAATCTTCCCCAAACCAACCCCACCCGCGCAGATGGCTTCACCCGGTAAAGAATCTTCTTCGGCTACCGCAGGCAGTGACGCCAATAGATCGGAGGTTACGATGGCTTTAATCCTCGATAGGCTAGCTGAGCTTGACGCGAAGATTGAAAGAAATACCCTGGGTCGGAGTGAGGAAACAATCGGCAGTGATATTAGACCGACGTAGGCGCCGTCTCAACCATCAGAGTCAGTGACAATGACTCGAGCCGAGCTAGACCTGTTACTGGCCCGTGAAAGATGCAAAATTACTCCGTTGCCTGGGTCAAATACAGAAGTGCTGAAGCTCCGGCTGAAAGGGCTCAAAGAAGCGGTCGAAACAAACTACACTATGCCTGCCTACCAAAAGCACGAAGCTGAATTCCTGCTAAGCCTTGGAGAAACCATTGAGGATTACGATAAAACAATTGATAAATTTTCTGACCGAGTCAGGACCATTGCCATGGCCTCCTATTATGGTTGGCAAGCTGTAACTGGAAAATCCAAGGATTGGGCCGAGAAAATGGGCATGGGCCAATATACAGAACCTGTTCAGCTTTTTCGGGCGCCTCCTAAAGAACCTAGTTTCAGGAAGAAAGGCCCTCGCACAAAAGGGCCGCCTCCGCCTCGGGCGGAGAGAACGTGAACATGTTAGGACGGTAGCGGCGACCCTCGGCTGTGGTGTTAACCCGCCGGGGTCGGTGAGAAATGGCACTGTTCCAGCATGGCTTAATAATTATACCACCATTGCTCGAAACATTGCTATTAACGCCATTTCTCCCGACGATGGTCCGGAGTCTGAGGAACCGATTCATCCTCGAGACACGTCGCTACCCGAACATGCCAATGTGCCGGAACATCTCCTTAATCAATGGACGGAGGTGGGTTTGGATAGCAACAACCCACCTGTCATTAGCGAACCGTCCAACATCCCCGCTTTCCCAATCCACCCCCTTTCCGCTCATACCTCGTTTACCGCCCCCCTTTCAATTCGCACGTCGTTGCTGAAACCTCACTACATGCAGTCAGCTTTTACAAATAGGATTGCACGGAACGGTTTCAAGCCGAAAATCTCTAGAAAAGCACTGGCCGACAACAATGGGAGATACCATATCCCGAGATACGTCAAGGCAATACCCCGAGAGCATAAACCCCTGGTCGATGAGATTGTACTATCAAATGTGGTACGAAGAAATACCGATACCATCCCTTCCCCAATGTACTTTATCCCAAAGGCGGATGGATCCCCTCGGTTAATTGCAGACCTCTCTCAAATCTCAAAAAACTTCATTAAGTATCCCTTTACCTTGAGATCTATTCCCCTTATTGCGTCCTCGTTATCAGACGCACTATATATGACAAAAATCGACATGAAGGCGGCATTCTTCTCCATACCACTAGCCCCAGAAACGTCAAAATTTTTCGGATTCCGGTATAGGCGGCTCAAATACTCCTACAAAGTGTTACCGATGGGAGCTAGCTTCTCGCCATTCGTGTTGCAACAAATCATGCTAGACTTATGCCAAAAGTCCATTACAAAGTCGAAATACAATGTCTACCTTGATGACATTTTGATTTATGGGCAATCGAAAACTTTGGTTAAAGCCGACACTAGAAGGTTCATGTACCTAGCTAAATGCTGGAATCTTTCGATTAATAGAACAAAATCATCATTGGAACCTCGGACGATCTTGGACTACCTGGGTATCAATGTTAACCTGGAAACTCACTCCCTTAAAGTTAACAGAAAATTCGTGGAAAAAATAGATGCAGCCATGCAAATAATGACACACTTCATCAATGAAGGAACAAAACCTCACCCTTTGGTCACGCAAACTTGCCTGGGGATTTTGACACATTACACCTACATGTTAACGGGATGGTCAAAATTCTTGTCACCAGCCTATAATACATTCTTATCAGCTGACCCCATAAACTTCAATCATCCGTGGTTGATTCGCAAGATACTAATGCTACAGTCACACCTCTCCACCCCTTTCCGAATGCGATACGACACTAACGGTTTCGCAGCTGGAGATGCCTCCTCATCCCATATTGGTTTATTTTATCGCGGACAAGTCCTCTCTATTACCAAGGGGGATGCGTTAGCAATCTTCAACTGCCACGACCTTATTCCCACTATCAACCTCCTGGAACTGGTGGCCATACCGCTTGCTTACATCAAGGCACGAATAGACACGCCCAGCATTAACCCTAAAATAATCACGGATTCCAAAACAGCTTATTACATTGTGAAAAAAGGAAGTGCTCACGCTCCACACCTCGAATTGGCATTCACGAAGATCTGTGAGAAGATGGGTCTGGATCATATGATCAAGATCAAACAGAATCTAGAATGGGTCCCCACGCACAGCAACCCAGCAGACCCTCCCTCAAGGGAACCGTACTTCAACGACAACGAACTTGGTGGCATTGTGCATTGGACACGCTCGAACATTTCCCACACACAGAACAACAACTAGTTTGCCAAACCTAAAAGACCGTAGATGTTTCTAAGAAAGTTCCTATATCTCGACACCCCTAATTTACGATCTTTCATTGTTTCTCACTCGCATACTTAACCTCTGCTACTCGTTTGTGTAAAATTTCTCGCGTGAATACTAATTTTTTATAATACATATTTACATTGGCGGAATATAAAATAAAGCAAGAGTTAGGGGGATATCCCAATTGGGACTCTCCCTTCTCAAATGCCAAACCTAAAAGACCGTAGATGTTTCTAAGAAAGTTCCTATATCTCGACACCCCTAATTTACGATCTTTCATTGTTTCTCACTCGCATACTTAACCTCTGCTACTCGTTTGTGTAAAATTTTTAGTGTATTTTACAAGCGATCCCCTTTTACCCCTGTTCTCCAAAACCCCCTTTTGTATGACTAAAGGTAAATCCACAAGAAATACCTCCGCTATTTCCAACACTATTCCCCTTAATAAAATCTTCCCCAAACCAACCCCACCCGCGCAGATGGCTTCACCCGGTAAAGAATCTTCTTCGGCTACCGCAGGCAGTGACGCCAATAGATCGGAGGTTACGATGGCTTTAATCCTCGATAGGCTAGCTGAGCTTGACGCGAAGATTGAAAGAAATACCCTGGGTCGGAGTGAGGAAACAATCGGCAGTGATATTAGACCGACGTGGGCGCCGTCTCAACCATCAGAGTCAGTGACAATGACTCGAGCCGAGCTAGACCTGTTACTGGCCCGTGAAAGATGCAAAATTACTCCGTTGCCTGGGTCAAATACAGAAGTGCTGAAGCTCCGGCTGAAAGGGCTCAAAGAAGCGGTCGAAACAAACTACACTATGCCTGCCTACCAAAAGCACGAAGCTGAATTCCTGCTAAGCCTTGGAGAAACCATTGAGGATTACGATAAAACAATTGATAAATTTTCTGACCGAGTCAGGACCATTGCCATGGCCTCCTATTATGGTTGGCAAGCTGTAACTGGAAAATCCAAGGATTGGGCCGAGAAAATGGGCATGGGCCAATATACAGAACCTGTTCAGCTTTTTCGGGCGCCTCCTAAAGAACCTAGTTTCAGGAAGAAAGGCCCTCGCACAAAAGGGCCGCCTCCGCCTCGGGCGGAGAGAACGTGAACATGTTAGGACGGTAGCGGCGACCCTCGGCTGTGGTGTTAACCCGCCGGGGTCGGTGAGAAATGGCACTGTTCCAGCATGGCTTAATAATTATACCACCATTGCTCGAAACATTGCTATTAACGCCATTTCTCCCGACGATGGTCCGGAGTCTGAGGAACCGATTCATCCTCGAGACACGTCGCTACCCGAACATGCCAATGTGCCGGAACATCTCCTTAATCAATGGACGGAGGTGGGTTTGGATAGCAACAACCCACCTGTCATTAGCGAACCGTCCAACATCCCCGCTTTCCCAATCCACCCCCTTTCCGCTCATACCTCGTTTACCGCCCCCCTTTCAATTCGCACGTCGTTGCTGAAACCTCACTACATGCAGTCAGCTTTTACAAATAGGATTGCACGGAACGGTTTCAAGCCGAAAATCTCTAGAAAAGCACTGGCCGACAACAATGGGAGATACCATATCCCGAGATACGTCAAGGCAATACCCCGAGAGCATAAACCCCTGGTCGATGAGATTGTACTATCAAATGTGGTACGAAGAAATACCGATACCATCCCTTCCCCAATGTACTTTATCCCAAAGGCGGATGGATCCCCTCGGTTAATTGCAGACCTCTCTCAAATCTCAAAAAACTTCATTAAGTATCCCTTTACCTTGAGATCTATTCCCCTTATTGCGTCCTCGTTATCAGACGCACTATATATGACAAAAATCGACATGAAGGCGGCATTCTTCTCCATACCACTAGCCCCAGAATCGTCAAAATTTTTCGGATTCCGGTATAGGCGGCTCAAATACTCCTACAAAGTGTTACCGATGGGAGCTAGCTTCTCGCCATTCGTGTTGCAACAAATCATGCTAGACTTATGCCAAAAGTCCATTACAAAGTCGAAATACAATGTCTACCTTGATGACATTTTGATTTATGGGCAATCGAAAACTTTGGTTAAAGCCGACACTAGAAGGTTCATGTACCTAGCTAAATGCTGGAATCTTTCGATTAATAGAACAAAATCATCATTGGAACCTCGGACGATCTTGGACTACCTGGGTATCAATGTTAACCTGGAAACTCACTCCCTTAAAGTTAACAGAAAATTCGTGGAAAAAATAGATGCAGCCATGCAAATAATGACACACTTCATCAATGAAGGAACAAAACCTCACCCTTTGGTCACGCAAACTTGCCTGGGGATTTTGACACATTACACCTACATGTTAACGGGATGGTCAAAATTCTTGTCACCAGCCTATAATACATTCTTATCAGCTGACCCCATAAACTTCAATCATCCGTGGTTGATTCGCAAGATACTAATGCTACAGTCACACCTCTCCACCCCTTTCCGAATGCGATACGACACTAACGGTTTCGCAGCTGGAGATGCCTCCTCATCCCATATTGGTTTATTTTATCGCGGACAAGTCCTCTCTATTACCAAGGGGGATGCGTTAGCAATCTTCAACTGCCACGACCTTATTCCCACTATGCATATTCCTTTTCTTCCTTAGAATATTTATTTGGAATTCCTCTTCTTGTTCCTTACCAATTGTTTTCTTCTGACTGTTGATGTTATATATTAGTATATTGGTGATTCTTCATTCTTTAAGAGGAAAGATGTTATATATGTGTTATATATATGATGTTGTATATGTGTTGTTTTATATTGGTATAGCATTGTATACATATTATATGATTGAATATTGTAAGCCAAAATCCGAGTTGGCATAAAGGAACATATGTTTTTATCTACTTAACTTTTATATTTCTTTTGTTCATATATAGTTGTCCCTCCCCCGGCCCTAGTGATAAATAAAATGATATTATTTCTATTCCTATTATTAGTTTATTATTAGTACGGTCATCTTGATAAAGGAGTATGCAAGAGTATGTATAAATGATTCAATGAAAAGGGAAACATTATTCTATGGAAATCATAAGACTTATGAGAGGATTTTATGAATTCAGGAGGTAAATTCATTATTCTAAGGAGATCAATTCAAGATGTCATTATTCTAAAGAGATCATTTCAGGTAGTTAAATTCATTATTCTATGGATATGGGAGAATTGGAGTATGCCCAACTTAAACTAGGAAACTACATATTAATTTAACCCTGCCACTAGCTTCCCCAAAACCCACTTTTCCAAATCCACACCCTCAAAACTCCATATTTCCCCTTCTGACAATTTCCATCCCATCTTACCTTCCCAGCTAATCCATTCTTGGAAATAGCATCCCCAGAATCCACGTAGCCAAATCCACACCCTCAACCTACATATTTCCCTACAGATAATTTCCATCCCATCTCACCCTTACAGCTAGCCCACTTTTAAAGTTATGGAATTGTTGGAGTGAATGGAGTTATCAAGATGACCATACTAATAATAAACTAATAATAGGAATAGAAATAATATCATTTTATTTATCACTAGGGCCGGAGGAGGGACAACTTATGAACAAAAGAAATAAAAAAGTTAAGTAGATAAAAACATATGTTCCTTTTTGCCAACTCGGATTTTGGCTTACAATATTCAATCATATAATCTGTATACAATGATATACCATTATACAACAACACATATACAACATCATATATATGACACATATATAACATCTTTCCTCTTAAAGAATGAATCACCAATATACAAGATCTTTCCTCTTAAAAGATGAAGGCTCCTCCTGGTTTTGTTCTTTGACCATTCACTCCAACAAAAACTTTATAAGAATGTATGTAGGTTTAATGTTGCAATCGTTTCCACTCCCTATAGATCAGCACATACTATTGGTTCAATCAACTAATAATTCGATTTCCTCTGCCTTTAATAAAAGTCTAAAAAAATCGAAATCTAATTTTAGAATTTTCCAAGGTGCATTTATACTAACTAACCCCTCATTCGGCATTCCAAATGGTCTTACTTTGAATAATTCTAATACATTGATGCAAATTAGTTTATAACAAATTATGTTGTATTTCATAATAAATTCACCTTAATTTATCCGACGAGACATATTTAATGTTGTTATTTGGATGACGCGCAAAGTAAAGCAGCATTTTATTTTCAAGTGTTGTCGCGATTTAATATGAAACATAATTTAGTTTTGCTAGTTTGGCTTACGCTACAACTCCATATAAAAATAAAAAACTACTCGTCTTGCTCATTTAAAACCATGCCCCATGTTTATGAAAAGTGCCTTGATTTTGTAATCATAAATCCTCAAGTTTCGAGGACAACTAAGTTTTCAGAAAATGTAAGATTATATAAAATGAAGTTTTACTTTAAATACTAGTTTTTATTATTTTTTATTCGTTAGCTCGTACTTACATAAGGAGTCAATTTTTCAAAATGATCATAAAATATTATTGTATAAATTGATGTGACATGTGACTTGAATGTGGTATTTTTTGTCGGATCTGTCTCGTCTAGTTTTGTGTCGCACGGTAACGCTTTCAGTTCGTCCTTATATTTGATCGGGAAATGCATGGTGGTCGATATAAAGGGGCTCAAGGGGAAGGATTTCGTTTATTGCATACCCTACGAATTGGATTCTGATACGGTACACCCAATCATATAAGCTTGATTCTGAAATAGATCCTACGCGAAATAAGTGATCGAACTCTGACTTTTGAATTCTTTTTGAAAGTGTCTTATAGTTTAAAAAAGTTATTTATTTTGCCCAGTTATTTTTTTTATTATTTTTAAATCTTACTTTGTTATCGAGGATTATGTAATATTCATATAAATCAACATAATATAAGATTTTCGACTTGTCTAAAGATGATGCCCCATGATTTTTAGTCAAAATTTGTTTAGGCCGAAGGTCAAAAACAAAAATAGACATGGCTACTTTAAAACTAAGTATTAGGCAATTAATGAGATGAAATTTAGGAAGTCTTAGCATAACATTTGTTAACAATGTTTTTTTATGCTTCGAATGCACTTTTGCAGTAAAAATTGCAAAAGTTATGGAAGAAACAATATTGAGAACACTAAAGCCATTATCACCCTATACGTAAGATGAAAACTTTTAATTTTTGAAACAAATGAATAGTGTTCAGTTTTTTATGTATGCCTCAGACATGGCCGCCTACATCTCTTACTTAATTCGCAGCTCCTCATAAATCTATTGCATTATTAGTCTCTGGTTGCATGCCTATGCAATTATTTTTTGTGAAAGTTTGAAACAGATTCATGCTTAAAATTCGAGAACCGGTCAAAGGAGCACAGAAATAGCATCGAAACTCGTCATGATTGCTCAGGATGAATTTAACATATTGTCTTAGCACAAAATATTTTATATTAACATGTCCTAGTGAAATCATAACAAGTAAATATATGGGTTAGGGTAAGTGTTAGGGCTAGGGTTAGGGTTTGGGTTATAATAACAAAGTGTGCTCCTTTCCCGATGAGCTTTTTTGACCCCCCTCCAAAATTCAATGAGACAAAATAAAAGTTAAATGTATGACATGTATGATGTATTATATGGTTGAAAAGGAAAAACTACACACATAATATATTGTATTAAATATAGATTAAATGAATAGTTTATACCAAATAATAGGTTAATGTAAATATAGATAAATTAAATGAAGTATTATATACATTGACATGATACTAAAAAGGATTATATTAAACGTTCTAACTTAACGTATTGTAAGATAGGTATATAAAAATAAATAAATTGTTTTATACGATAAAGGTTAAACTGCCATATACAGCGTTTCTCTATTTGTTTGAACATCTTAACTCCCCTCCCGCACTCTAGTAGGAGAGAAAAGGGTGATCAATCAAAGCTTTTAAAAAAGAACGCCCTTTCTTTCTCCTTCCTTCGCATGCATAGGTTAACTAAAGACAACGTGCGTTTTGCTTGGTCCGATAGAGAACAGGTAGCTTTCGAGAAGTTGAAAAACTTGTTGGGAAGCGACCCAGTTCTGGTGTGTTTTAATCGTAACCTTCCCATAGGGTTGGCGGTTGACGCATCGAAGAGTGGTATAGGTGGCATGCTCTTTCATGTTATTAAAGGAATAGAGCGGCCGATACTATATTTTTCACGTAAATTGACGGCGGCAGAGCTTAATTATTCTGTAATAGAAAAAGTGGCTTTAGCTGTAGTGTTTGCGTTAAATAAATGTCGTGAATATCTTATTGGTCGTAAGTTTAAAATCTTTACTGACCATAAACCACTAGTTCCTCTTTTTGCGAAGTGTAATGGTAGTTTGTTGCTAAGCCCTAGGTTACAAAAATGGTTGTTGTTCTTAGGTAACTTTGACGTGACCTTGGAGTACAAAAAGGGCGCAACGAACTATGTTCCAGATACATTATCGCGCTTAGGTGAGAGCGATGAAGCGGTATCTAAGGAGGAACTAGAGGGTGAGAATTATTTGATTAATGTTGTAACTCAAGCTTTTCCGTCAGTTAACCTTAAGGAGGAGGTGGACAAGGACGAGGAGTTGCATGGGGTTACTAAATACTTGAATGGTCAGGCGACAATCGAGGAGGTCGCTAGGTGTTATCGTGGCGTGGTTAACGAACTCTATCTGGACAATGGGGTTGTACTACGTGGCGAACGCATAGTGATTCCACGGGCGTTGCGATCACAAGTGTTGGAATTATTGCATGCTGGACATAACGGCGCGTCTAAAATGAAAGCAATGGCGCGTAATTATGTTTGGTGGCCTAAAATGGGCGCTGATATAGGCATGTATGGGCGTAAATGTACTGCGTGTAGTAAAAATGCGTGCATGCCCAAGCACGATAAACAAGCTAGGTGGCTGCGGGCTCGAAACGTTTGGGACCGGGTACATCTAGACTTTTTCGACTTTGATTCGAAACAATATCTTTTACTGGTGGACGCGGCTTCGAGTTGGGTTGAATTTCAACGCGTCACGAAGCTGTCTACCGGGGTGGTTATTGATTTTTTAAAGAATTTAATGGGCGCTTATGGTATCCCGAGGTATATAGTATCCGATAACGGTACCGCCTTTAGTAGCGCCGAGTTTAAGGTGCTTTCCGGTAAATGGGGTATACTGCATCTATTAACACCTCCATATCACCCAAGTTCTAACGGGTTGGCGGAGCGACATGTTGCGATCGTTAAGAAATGGTTGAAAAATGAGAAGGTAGAGAAGGACGGCATATGGATGTATAGACTATTACATAATGCGTCCGCTCGCTTTCCGTGTCGCCATCCCGGTTAGTAAAATATTTTTAAATAGATTACCTCGCGTGCCGATCGATGTGTGGGTGGACTCCGGTTTAACAACTAGCGAGTCCGCTCCCAGTCGGTACGAAGTTGGTAATTTAGTATGGGCTCGCGTGTATCGTGGAACCGAGCGGTGGTTGGAAGCTGTGGTGAAATCCCACGTGGGCTCAAAAGCCTACGAGGTTGAGTTTACGGGCTCTAATAACCGCACGGTTAGACACGAGGAGCAATTACGGTTGCGATGTTAATGGGTTATCTTTGATATGCGATAATATGTATATTTATTATTGTGCATTTAGATGGACATTATCGCATCATGGTGCCGGTTCAGGGTGGAAGTGATTGATCCGCTTTACGCCCCGACGGACCTTTTCGTATGGTTCGTGGTGGGCCGAGACGGTATCCCTCATATGGTGAGCTTCCACGAACGAAGATATTCCCAGGGCGGTGCCCCGCAGCCCGAGAGTAGAGAACGAGGTGGTAGAATCAGTCGAGGAGGACGCGCTGGGGGCAGCGGTACCTCGACTGCTGGGGTTCGGAGGGATCCCAGAGAAGTCCTTCCGCCGGTTCGCCCGGTCCGAGGGGGCACGGTGGATGCCCGGCGGCGGCGCAGGGCTGCCCGAAGGTGGTGTAGTTTGTGCCTACGCCGGCATCGGAGGGCCGCGTGTGGAGGCAAAACGGTAACACCGCCGGGGGCGCCTAGTGTCTCGTCGATAGGGTCTGTAAACGCCGGCGTGGGTGAGGCTGCCGTCAGTGTAGCGATGCACCTTGACCCACCCGAGGTCGTGAATACGGACGCGGTACTGGCGCCGATGGCGACGGTAACGCTGTTAGAATACGATCTAGCGGTTCGAGAATCAAAGCAAGGGGGTCAGCCAGACGGCAATAATGGGTAGCAAGTGCGGACCCAGTGACGTCTATTTGGGGAGGCCGTTCCCGTACCTGACGGCCCGCTACATTTTTTTTTGACTCCCCGCTCCCGTCCTCTTAGGGGTCTTTCTTAAAGGGGATGGTGTGGTAATCGCCGTACGTCTATCTATTCAGTTACTGGTGCGCGTTACACGTCAATCACGTCAAGTCATGTATTGGTGCGCGTTACACGTCAATCACGTCAAGTCATGTACTGGTGCGCGTTACACGTCAATCACGTCAGATCATTTACTGGTGCGCGTTATACGTCAATGGGGGAGTTATCAATATTGTTGTTTTGAAGTTGTGGTGTGTTGTGTTGGTGTGGAGAAACACGATATATAAAAGCTGAAGACAACACACTCAGATACACTTATCACTTATCCATTTTGATCTCATTATATATAACTCTCTCCCACTCGTCAACGTACTTACACCCTCTCCTCATTTTTGCACCAATTTAAACGTAGCCATTTTCGCATTTAATACTTCCATAACTTTTGTCATTTAATTGTAAATTATTTCGTGTAAACTTTCTGTTATCCTTGGAAATTATGTAAGCACTGATTACTTACAATTTAATGATCTATAAAAACATATTCGTATATTACACAGAAAGTTTACACGAAATAATTTACAATTAAATGACAAAAGTTATGAAAGTATCAAATGCGAAAATGGCTACGTTTAAATTGGTGCAAAAATGAGGAGAGGGTTTAAGTACGTTGACGAGTGGGAGAGAGTTATATATAATGAGATCAAAATGGATAAGTGATAAGTGTATCTGAGTGTGTTGTCTTCAGCTTTTATATATCGTGTTTCTCCACACCAACACAACACACCACAACTTCAAAACAACAATATTGATAACTCCCCCATTGACGTATAACGCGCACCAGTAAATGATCTGACGTGATTGACGTGTAACGCGCACCAGTACATGACTTGACGTGATTGACGTGTAACGCGCACCAATACATGACTTGACGTGATTGACGTGTAACGCGCACCAGTAACTGAATAGATAGACGTACGGCGATTACCACACCATCCCCTTTAAGAAAGACCCCAAAGAGGACGGGAGCGGGGAGTCAAAAAAAAATGTAGCGGGCCGTCAGGTACGGGAACGGCCTCCCCGATAGACGTCACTGGGTCCGCACTTGCTACCCATTATTGCCGTCTGGCTGACCCCCTTGCTTTGATTCTCGAACCGCTAGATCGTATTCTAACAGCGTTACCGTCGCCATCGGCGCCAGTACCGCGTCCGTATTCACGACCTCGGGTGGGTCAAGGTGCATCGCTACACTGACAGCAGCCTCACCCACGCCGGCGTTTACAGACCCTATCGACGAGACACTAGGCGCCCTCGGCGGTGTTACCGTTGTGCCTCCACACGCGGCCCTCCGATGCCGGCGTAGGCACAAACTACACCACCTTCGGGCAGCCCTGCGTCGCTCTCCGTGCGCCGCCGCCGGGGCAATCACCGTGCCCCCTCGGACCGGGCGAACCGGCGGAAGGACTTCTCTGGGATCCCTCCGAACCCCAGCAGTCGAGGTACCGCTGCCCCCAGCGCGTCCTCCTCGACTGATTCTACCACCTCGTTCTCTACTCCCGGGCTGCGGGGCACCGCCCTGGGAATATCTTCGTTCGTGGAAGCTCACCATATGAGGGATACCGTCTCGGCCCACCACGAACGATACGAAAAGGTCCGTCGGGGCGTAAAGCGGATCAATCACTTCCACTTCCACCCCCGGCACCATGATGCGATAATGTCCATCTAATGCACAATAATAAATATACATATTATCGCATATCAAAGATAACCCATTAACATCGCAACCGTAATTGCTCCTCGTGTCTAACCGTGCGGTTATTAGAGCATGCAACTTACTCCCTCCCTGACCATTTACATGCCTTCGCTACTCTTACATTATTGTTTGCCCTTTTTATAATTTGCTGGTTATGGTCAGAAATTTGTCGATTTTTTTTCCAAATTTTTTGATAAAAAGTGGCCGAAATTTTTATTGCGTATTTTGAAACTTTTATTTTTTTAAGTAAGATTGTAATTTTTTTAAAAATTTGGTGGTTTTTCTCAGAAATTTGTCGATTTTTTTGCCACATTTTTTGATAAAAAAACCTGGTCGAAATTTTGAAAATATTGCGTGAAATTTTGTATAAAAAACTGTCATGTAAATTTAATTACAAAATTGGTATGAAGTTTGTATGAAATATTTTAAAGGTTTTAAAAAAAATAGATATTCAAATTAGTATATATGTAAAAAAATTTGATAAAATGTCATTCTATATTCTATACTTGCAACTAAGTTTTTTGCTTTTTTTTAAATTGTTGATCCCTTAAAAAATTTAGCAAAGAAAAATTTCTGAAAAAACCACCAAATGTTTTAAAAAATTAAAATTTTAAACTTAAAAAATAGCAGTTTTTTTATTTAAAATCCCGCGCAATGATTTCAAAATTTCGGCCACTTTTTATCAAAAAGTTTGGCAAAAAAATCGACAAATTTCTGACCAAAACCAGCAAATTATAAAAAGGGCAAACAATAATGTAAGAGTAGTAGGGCTGCACCGATATCGGTATCGGTACCGATATCACGATTTTTTAACGATATCGGTATCGGTTATTAATCGACCGATACCGATACTTGAAACTTTTTTTACGAATATTTTATTAATTGCTATGCAATTTATGGGCTCGTTTTTTGTTGTCCGTCCGTCTGTTTGTCCGTCTGTCCGTCCGTCCATCCCTATCTATTTGCATTGGGTATATTAGGTTATCGATTTTTTAAATTAATGCGGGGAAGAGGTGCCCCACCCCTCATCTTTATCTCTTTCGCTGTGTTATTTTTTAAATTAATGCATAAGAGGTGCCCCACCCCTCATCTCTATCTCCCTCGGTGTGTTATATATAAGATTTGTTAAATTATCTATTATATAATAAACATAAATAAAAGTTGTTTACTTTTAATTGCTATGCAATTTAACTAGTTTTTGGGTTAGAATCCCGGAGTTTTTTGACTCTTATGATTGTTCTTGTTACTATCATTGATAATAAGACTTTTTGGCCGTCCGTTGGCTGCTGACCAATGAATTAAATGACCATTGGCCAAAATGTGAATCCGAGTTTATTTTTTCGTTTTTTTTTGACTATTATGATTGTTCCTGTTACTACCATTGCTATTATGACTTTTTGGCCGTCCGCTGGCTCCTGACCGATTGAAAAAATGACCATTGGCCAAAATGTGAATCGAAATTATTTTTTTCGTTTTATTTTGACTATTATGATTGTTCCTGTTCCTACCATTGCTATTATGACTTTTTGGCCGTCCGCTGGCTGCTGACCAATGGAATAAAATGACCATTGGCCAAAATGTGATTCGAAAACTTTTTTTACGTTTTTTTTTTGACTATTATGAATTTATATCCACTTTTACCGTGTCCTGGCTGCTGACCAATGGAAAAAAATGACCATTGGCCAAAATGTGATTCGAAAATTTTTTTTTCGTTTTTTTTACTCTTATGAATTTATATCCACTTTTACCGTGTGCTGGCTGCTGACCAATGGAAAAAAATGACCATTGGCCAAAGTGAGCATCAAAATTTTTTTTTTCCGTTTTTTTGGCTATCATTGACTTATAGAGTATCTGTTGGTACTGACCAATAGAGAAAAAGTGACCATTGGCCAAGTTTTTGATTTTTTTAATTGTTCAAATTCAACAAAAAATTTCTCCCAACAATTCTGCAAATTCTTAACATTGTGTTGTTTTATAATATAATGTTTGTTAGACCCATAATCACTAAAGGCCAAAAAAACTAGTGTAATACGCAACTAGATGCAAACACTAAATCTAACCCTAACCCTTGCTTATATTACATTTTGCCTTTATTACATTTTGCCTATAATGGAAAATTTGTATAAATAATTAATTAATCAATAGGCATTTAATACCCCCCTATAGGCATTCTCGCCCCTTCCCACCTTTCTCGCCCATAAATTGCATAGCAAATATGATACATTTATACGAAGTACAGATGAGTCGTCCCCCCTTCCCTTCCCCTCTTCCCTTCCCTTCTCCCCCTTCCCACGAGGGCCGAAGGCCCGAGTTTTATTTGTTAGAGCTGTATATCTATATACTTTTTAAATTAAATTTTACTTAATTGCTGTTAAATCTAATTTATTTTTTCATTGATTCATTCATTCAAATTTCTACCACCACTTATTTATATTATTATGTAAGTTAGTTTATATTTAAAATTTATAATATAATGTATTTATTTTTATATTATATATTGTATATACGATTTTTAATATATATATTATATAATATTTATCAACAAAGCATTTAAAATATTTTAAATTAGAATAACATTCTGTGTTGTGTATTATTAATTCAAATGGCCAGACTATTGAAAAATTACTATTTATGAAAAAAAACTTGGAATATTTTAAATAAAGCTTTATAAATATTAACAGGTGTCATTTTTATAAGATGTAAAATATCGGTATCGGTATATTTATTTAAATATCGGTAGTATCGGTATCGGTATCGGTTAAAAATTTGATATCGGTGCAGCCCTAAAGAGTAGCGAAGGCATGTAAATGGTCAGGGAGGGAGTAAGCATGGAGTAAGTTTAAGTTGCATGCGAAGGAAGGAGAGAGAAAGGGCGTTCTTTTTTAAAAGCTCTGATTGATCACCCTCTTCTCTCCTACTAGTGTGCGGGAGGGGAGTTAAGATGTTCAAACAAATAGAGAAACGCTGTAAAATCTAATAATATGAAGTTATTACTAATTGCCAGTTTTATTATGAAGAATTTAATAGGCTTAAATATAAAATATGTTAGCAGAATACCTAAAAAGTTTATATTGGATGTTAGAGCGTAGATTATTGTAGCATAGGATTAAATACATTATATAAAATCTAATTGAAGTGTTAAGTTATTAACTGCTAATTTGAAGGATTTAATAGGTTTAAATACAAAGTGTATTAACAGAATACCTTAAGAGTTTTTTTAGATGTTATAGCTTAGAATATTGTAGTATAGAATTAAATACATTGTATAAAATCTAATAAAATTTTTAGTTATTATTAATTTTTATATGAAGGATTTAATAGGTTTAAATACAAAGTGTGTTAACAGAATACCTTAAGAGTTTATATAAGATGTTATGGTATAGATTATTGTAGTATAGGATTAAACACATTATATAAAATGTAATTGAAGCTTTGAGTTATTAACTGCTAATTTAAAGGATTTAATAGGTTTAAATCTTAAGTTGACGATGAGAAATCTTAATTTAATATTTTGGTTTGAGTTGAGTAGACGAGAGGATTGATTCCTGATAATTTAACTTTTTAGTGAGTTGACTAGAGGATAAATTCTTAATGTAATTATAATTTTAGGTTAAATCGAGTTGACGAGAGGATACATTTAAAATTTAAGCTAAGTTGACGGTGGTTTGATTGATTACTTTTACTAAAATTCAAGTTTTTATGGGATTAATGGTATATTTAATTATAATTAAGTTGACGAGAGGCAAAACTTATAGTCGAAGCCGTCAGAAAAGTTAACACATGGAATATTATCAAGTTTGCGATGGTATTTTGTAATTTAAGCTCAGTTGACGAGGGTTTGGTTGAATACTTTTAGTTGAAATATAAGTTTTATGTTAAGTTGACGGTGGAATCAGTGATATATTTGACTAAAATTGAGTTGACCAGAGGCAAAACTTATAGTCGGAGGCGTCAGAAAAGTTACCACAAGGAATATTTTCCATAATTGTTTAGTGTTAAAACGCCATTTTAATGAGTTTTGCGCCAAAATTCTAATATGGCGGATGACCGAAAGTACGATTTAAAGCTTTCCAAGATGGTGGATAATTATGAATATCGTTTGTGTACGAACTTTAGTGGGTCTAAGGATGCCAAATTATTGTTTTACAACGTATATCCTAAAACAATTCACAAAAATATATGTAAATATATAGTGTGGATAAAAATGTACACAAAAGACTACGAGTTTTTGCATACAGTTTTAGCGGCTTTATTCGTGCCTATATTTTTGGCCGTGACTATCGGAGGCCCAAAAGTTCCTAAAACTTAGTCCTCAACCTGCCCGACATTTTAAAGCAAAAATTAAGAGTTTTGGTCCACCTTTTGGTTTTATTAACTTTGAAAGTCGAAACTTTAAGGGTAAGGGAGATTGAAATGGCGATTTAGATATTTAAAATCGATATGTCAAAAAATTATTATAGTAGCATGAGGTTTGAACTATAAATTAGAAAAAAATGGTTGAAAATGACTGAGGTTTGGATCTCGAAAACGGCTTCTAAAGCGCGCCAACTCGAAAATTGATTCAAACATTTCTAACAAAATGGCGTATATTTTGGCCGAACCGGATAGATACCTCGACCCTGCTTTATTTGATGAACCTGACCTCGAGCAACATTTCTACGTATCGTTCGAATTTTTTTGACACGTATTCAAACCGGAAAAAAGCTTTTTACGACCAAAAATTCGACAATAATTACATTAGCTAAAAACATGGCCGACTTCCGGAACTCCAACTCGAAATCTATTTTTAGGTTGGTCGAGACCTAGAGGATCCCGAAAAATATATTTTGGAAAGATAATACTCATCCTGGAAAGAAATAGGAGCCGAAAAACCGCAAAAATTATTTTAACTTTATCGTTTGATTTTATCAATCTTTTTTTTTATTTTATCAATCTAGTTGTCTAAAAGGACCAAAATTCGGATAGTTACACGAGCCCATTTTTTATTGACTATTGTAATTAATTCATGTTTCTTAAATAAAAATATCTACTTGTATTGAGACTTTTTAATAATTACATTTTGTCTAATGCTTTTAATTTACAGTTATAAAAGCTTCTATATCGAATAATTTAAATATGAGCTAAATCTAGAAATCAGATTTTATATTTTAAAAAGGCATATAAAGTGCCAAAAACAAATCTTAATGAAATCATATAACAAATATATTTATTGACATGCGGGTGGTGCGTCATGAGATTGTTAATACATATAATTCGATATTTTATCTAGATATTCCAATAATTCGATATCATTATGGAGGTATAAATGCCGCAAGCGATTTATATTCGAATTTATATCATTATATTTTCTATTTATAGGAAAGACTTGCTTTCCTTGTTTGATATGGAACAAATCTATATCTCATTTAGATTGAACATGAATTAAAGAATGTATAAAATCATATATTATCGGATGAGCCTGGCCTACAAGAATTTTCAGGTAGTTGTGGTAGCCTTAAAGATGATTGTTTGTCCTAGGCCCGTCACTATCAACCCTCTTCCATATCGAATGATCAAAATTAGCAGAGGATCCGACCCAAGTTGATTCAACATACTTAAAAAACGTCTTCATATTATTGTTAGATAACACTATAGGATCTTTGCTAATGAGGTCAAAAACGGCCCTCATATCATTAATACCCAAGAATGGAAGTGCTAATGTCCTTCTTACTAAAGTTCTGAAATATGGATCGCGGGCGTAAATAGGTCGAATCCTATCACTCCCAAGCCTCCTAAAAATGGCTTGCGAATAATGGAAAAGGCAACCTAAATTAGATTAGTATTTTATAAAAGATAAATACCTTTAACGGTCTCACCAGGAAAGCATCGGCGTAAGGCTTGCATACTGGCAATTTCATAGTCTACTTGGACATAATCCGGGTTTAAAACCAAACCAAGTTCAGAACATATTTCCTTCAATTTGCTAAACAGCATAAAGTAGGTCGCATACGTTTTATTAGGCAATAATGCATATATCACAGGAAGCATGTGATTGCGATATAAAAAGTATGTATGGTATATACCTAAAAATTGGAGGTTTATATTGTTATCATTAGTTTACTTGACTGAATAACGGGGGACATACATAGTACGTCCCATTGGAATATAAGTTCCCGGCCTATTAAGACCTCTTATTAACTTGCAAGAAATTGATTACATATTTAGGGTCTGCAATGGTAACCTAGATATACCTAATTGTGGTTATAAGAAGGTATGTATAGCAAAATTACTATGAGGAATATCTGAATAAGATAATGTTTGGATTAAATTAATTGCTATAGCAGTACTAGGAAGAATATCAGAATGTGCTGTTTGAATTGAATTAATTTCTATAGCAGTAGATGTAAGATAACCTAAATAAACTATATGGTATGTATAGCAAAATTACTATGAGGAATATCTGTATGTACACGTGTTAGATGGGATATCCCATTATCTGAATGTGATGTTTGAATGGAATTAATTTCTATAGCAGTAGATGTACCTAAATAAACTTATCCCATTATCTGAATGTGATGTTTTAATGGAATTAATTTCTATAGCAGTAGATGTAGGATAACCTAAAAAACTATATGGTATGTATAGCAAAATTATAACAAAATACAATGGGACAAAATACAAATAGCTTGAAACGGCTTCAAGATCTTGAAACCGTACGCGTCAATCATCGAAGCGACAAATTTCATTTTTGCACATTCCCACGCATTTTAAACAATGACATTAATACATAAAGTTTATGAGTTTCAATATCATAAAACCAACCAAGGCAAAAAAGGTCAGATCTATCTTAAATGTCGCATTAAAAAATGTGGCGCACGTGGGATCTATAATAATGGGATTTTCCATCTAACACGTGCACACAGATATTCCTCATAGTAATTTTGCTATACATACCATATAGTTTTTGTTATTGAAGATAATGGTCTATAAGAGACACTGGAACTTGGAGTCATATTTGTTATTGAAGATAATGGCGTATAAGAAGCACTGGAACTTGAAATAATAACTAAAGCAAATATGTACATAACTTAATCATTAATTACTTGGAGTCATATTTGTTATTAAAGATAATGGTCTTGCAGAGACACTGGAACTTGAAATAAGAACTAAAGTAAAAATATACAAAACTTGATCATAAATTACTTGGAGTCATATTTGTAATTGAGGTCAATGGTCTATGAGCTAAAGAAGTTCTAAAGTTATCATAATTAAGCACTATAAAAGATTTTAAATGCATATAATTAACAAGAAAATTCACCTCAAATATTTGAAGGATGATTTGAAGAGAATCTTACAATTGGACTTGTCACAGAGGCTATTATAGAGATTAAAAAAGACACATAATTTACTTTCATTGGAAGGAATGGAAGAAGTTAAGGTAGAACTTGTTATATTTACTATTAAATTTGGAATCGTAATTGCTTGTGTTATCCCTGCTATAAAATAGAAATATAAAATAAAGGACTATAAAACATTATACTTTTATGTGTATGTGGTATATCTAACAGAGACCAGATTGCCCGGCCCGCTGCCCGACCCGGCCCGTTCGGGCGGGCCCGGGCGGGCGCGTTTTACTTTTCGGGCGGCCCGGGCGGGCACGCTTTGATAAGATTCGGGCATAAATAAATTATTGTAGGGCTAGGGTAGGGTGTGACTTTTTATATAAAATGGATTATTTTTGAAAATTTCTAGCTAGATTGAATTGCCTTACACAGCTTCACCTTTAACACTTCAGAGGTCGGGTGGGGTTATAATGGTAATGACCCCAAGCCGTTTAAAAATGCTGTGCAAAATAAATTCGTTTTCTATAATTATAGGCATAAAATTAAAACCACTTGATCAAAGACAAATTAATATATTAACAAATTTTGACAAGTTTAAATTATAAAATATCTAAGTTATAGCTATTAGTTTGGGGTAATTAATACCCCAAATACCATCCGTGTTAACATTTTTGACCCAACCTCTGAAGTGTTAACCAAACCACACTTGTAATAATATGAAAGATGCATATTTTTATCCCTCCATGACCGTGGGCTCAACACAACACAATTTGATTGATTCGAAATGCTAATTAAAATTCTATTTTTTTAGTGTGCTTTATTAAGGGCCGGGCATTCTTCTGATCTCTGTCTGTACCCTTTATTTAACCCTTGTTGAGAGTATCGCATTTTTAATGAATTTGTTGAATATTTACTTTACTATTACTTTTACGTCCTTTCCTTTTTTTATTGCTAACTAACGAACGCATGTGCTGTGCGTGCACGTGCAGTCTAGACAAACATCCAACTCTCTTAAAAACGTTTTCATATTCATTTTCATTCTACTAAATTTAATCGCTTCGCTATTATTTTCTTTTTCACATTTACTTTACAGTATTTAATCCATTCAATTTCAAGTAAGTCTCGTGGTATTTCAATTTAAAGTGTTCATTTGTGTGATATCCTGCATTTTTTTATTTTTTAACATGTTTAATAATAAAAAGTGTAATACTTTTACTTGCGCTTCGGGCCGGGCCGGGCGGGCATTTCGGGCAGCTCTTGCGCTTCGGGCCGGGCGGGCATTTCGGGGAGTTCTTGCGCTTCGGGCCTGGCCGGGCGGACACTGAAAAGGGTTCGGGCGGGCCGGGCGGGCAATTTAATCATAAAATCAAATCGGGCCGGGTTCGGGCAAAAAAATTTAAACAAATCTGACCTCTGATATCTAAATGTGCTTTGGTAACAAAATATTTGGTCCCATACTTTATTGCTCTCCCTTTACAATTTGAATTACGGCATCTAAGGTAGATTTGACCGTTTTTTCCTTCATTGTATTTTACATAATAAAAATTTTGATAAAAAAAAAGTTCTTTCTTCCTCTGAGTTAACATACCTATAATAAAGATATTAAAAACCATAATTTCCAATATACTAGTTTTACGAAACAAATATAGAAAATTCCAATGATTTGCTATAATCTATTTTAATTTTATCACACATCATTTAACAGATAAACTTACAGCAGTTAAATTTGAAATTTGTCGCTTCTAAATTTTAATGATGATGTGATGATCAATTCTCGATGAACTCGTGATATGTTGATGATGAGTTGCCAAGGAAACGTTCATCACCATATCACGAGTTCATCACGAATTGATCATCACATCATCACTAATTTTTTCAAATTCTAGTTTTATTTAGTATTTCGTCAAACAAGTTTATTTAAAATTAAGTTTTAATATTTTTATTATAGGTATGTTGACTCAGAGGAAGAAACAACTTTTTTTCATGAAAATTTTTATTACATTAAATACAATGAAAGAAAAAATTCTCAAATATACCTTAGATGCCGTAATTAACATTGTACAGGGAGAGCAATCAAGTTTAGGACCACGTATTTTGTTACCAAAGAACATTTAGATATACCACATAAAAGTATAATATTTTATAGTCCATAATTTTATATATCTATTTTATAGCAGGGTTAACACAAGCAATTAAGATTCCAAGTTTAGTAGTAAATGTAACAAGTTCAATCTTAACTTCTTCCATTCCTTCCAATGAAAGTAAATTTATGTGTTTTTTTTAATCTTTATAATAGTAAATGTGACAAGTTCTATTTTAACTTCATCTTCAAATATTCGAGGTGAATTTTCTTGTTAATTATATCAATTTAAAATTTATAGTCCTCAGTTTTGAGAACTTTAGAACTTCATTAAATGCTAGTAATCAATGTATTTCAAGTTCTAGTCTGTCTGCTGGAGGATTGTCTTCAACAATAAATAAGTTTCCAAGTAATTTTATGTTTAAGTTTTTTATTTTTTTCTTTATCTTATATTTCAAGTTTCAGTCTCTCTGCTGGAGCATTATCCTCAATAACAAATATATTACCAAGTAATTTTATGTTTAAGTTTTTTAATTTTTTACGTTAGCTTATATTTCAAGTTCGTCTCTCTGCTGGAGCATTATCCTCAATAACAAATATATTACCAAGTAATTTTATGTTTAAGTTTTTTAATTTTTTACTTTAGCTTATATTTCAAGTTCCAGTCTGGCTGCTGGAGCAATGTCCTCAATAACAAATATATTACTAAGTATTTTTTGTTTCAGTTTTTTACTTTAGCTTATATTTCAAGTTCCAGTCTGTCTGCTGGAAATAATAACCACTTAGAAGGCTACCACAACAGCCTAAAAATCCTTGTGGGCCACGCTCACCCAACAATCTATGAGTTTATTTATTGTTTAATAGTCTTCAATCCAATTGTGATATTAATTTGTTACAAATCACATAGGGAAAGCAAGTGTTTTCTGTTAATATAAAATACCATAGTATAAATTCTAATATAAATCGCTTGCGTGATTTATACCTTGTAAATGAAATCGAATTGTTTGAGTATTTAGATGAAATATCTAAATATGTTGTTACAATCGCATCGCGCATCACCCGTATTGTAATAAAAAATATTGCTATATGATTTAAATAAAATTCGCAAAATTGTTTTTAGCATTTTTAAGATGTTTTATTTAAATGTAAAATAGGATTAATAGATTTAGCTAACATTTAAATTATTCAATATTGGAGCTTTAATTAATGGAAATTAAATTGAATAAAATCCAATAAAATATAAATGAAATATGAGAAAGTACAGTTGACGATATGCATTTTTAGCATTAAAATTATAAATTTGAGCTAAGTGACGAGAGTATTTCGACTTAAAGGCATAGTTGACGAGAAAATATAAAATTATTACTTTAAATAAATTGTGCCATTATAACCTCGTAAAATTATATAAGAGTGGATTTATTGCTCAATTTAAGGCGTATTTTTTTATCAACAATCAATAAAATGAGAATGTTTTTAAATATATAGTGAAAATCATACAAAATGAACTTAAAATGGTTATATTCTACTAATTTACATCAATTTATAAGGATATAACAAGTTTTAAATGGGTTTGAAAAAACAAACAAGAAGGCGGACGACCGGAAATAGAATTTCTAGCTATCCAAGATGTCGGAAGATATGATATAAGCTTCAATACGAACTTGACTTGTTGGCGTTGTTGGTCATTTACTCTACTTGTGTTGATTACAAATCGGCGTAGTCCACTTGAGAGAAGGATCATTAGAATTGTAAGGGATTTTATGTGCGATTGGTCTTAGGGAAGGGAGGAGTTAGAATGTGTATAAAAATAGTTGCGGTAATATAAACAAAATACATAAAATATAAAAAACGAAATGAACCAAATTATAAAAATGAGCTATTTTAATATAAAATCGAGAAGATCTTCCAAAAGTTGTCAAAAATCCGCCAACCATGTAAAATATTTTTGGCATAATCACATAATAAAGAGGATGTGGATGTTCAGTGAGGTGGCGAACGTCTTTCTAACTACTAAAAATATGTTAAAATCTGTTTACCAAAGGTGCCCAAACACAAAGCGTCCTAAGGGATAAAAATTTTTAGAGTTGGCTTTGTATTTGTTGATTTTCAGCTCCTCAGCAAGAAATAAAAAATTGCATTTTTTGGATGATATTCAGTCTTTTTATCTTACATTATTATTAGGCAAAAGGCACATCTTTCTTTTAAGATATCTTTTGAGAAATTTTCCTCTTTAATTATATTATTTACTGGGTATATATAAATTATATTTTAATTTCATGATTATTCATGTGCTTATATATATCTGTAGTAATTTTTTTAATTATATTAAAAATGATTCTACATTTGATTGTTAGCATGATTTAAAAGAGAATTTTTTTTAATGGCTGAAAAGTATAAAGTAAAAAAATTAATATGTATAATAAGTTAAGACCTACAAATGCAGTTGAAGTTGAAGGAGAGACTTATGGTACATTCATAGGCGTAGCCGCCGTTGGAATTTGAGGGGGGCAATATTAATTTGGGGTAAAATATTAGATTGGCATTCGCAGTAACAATAAGGCTCAAGGTCAATAAATTTTTGTATATAGATGTATTACCGGTGATAAATAAAGACATAACAAAGAAAAATGATTTAATGTAATATTGAACTTAGGATTAACAATTCCGATGTGCATTTATATTTCAATATTACACTAAAACAATTATTAATTACCCCACAATTATGTGGGTTATAGAGTTTTATCCTTAACCACCATAAAAGTAATTTGATCAAAATTTGAACAACTGTGGATTCAAATTTTCAAAGAACACGATAGATACGCATTACGTCATGAGGTTGCTTTTGATTGACGTTTTATTAAACGTCAAAACGTATAAAACTAAATAACTTGACCGTCTTATTACTTAGAGATTTCGAATATAGTTTAAAACCTAGGCTCAGACCTACCAAATATTCGCAGAAATTTCCATCTAAATCGGTCCAGCCGTTTCGGAGGAGTTTAATAACAAACACCGTTTCACGTGATTTTTATATATTAGATGTTACACTAAGTTACACTATAATATTTAACATAATTTTAAGTATTAGGTTAACGCATTTTGCATCTAATTTGATAAAATCCTACACAGTAGTAATTGATTTCATATCATCAGATTTTATATAGCACTGTATACTTAAGTTCATAAACAACTTTTTTTAGTATGCCTATGTATAATAACTTACACTATAACATCGAATTTAAATTTAACTTAAGTTCATAAACCACTTTTTTTATTTATATATATCTATGTTACACTATTTAACACAATTTCTAACACATTTTGTTTTTAATTTTATAGCAATTGATAACCTTAAAACTTCATGTCTTTCGATTGCCTGAATACTCAACTTCATAAACCTTCATAAACCACCTTTTTATTAATTTTGAATGTGTTTTTATATACTACTTCATTTAATTCATATATAGTTACTTATGGGTATTTTATTTAAATCTGGTATAAACTATTCTTTGATTTCTATAATTTATACATTATATTATAAGTGTAACATTTTTTTTCAATCAAATCATACATTAGTTTCATACATTAAGTTTTTCTTCTTTCGGTTGTCCTTTTGGGCATGAATCATATAAACATATGGATGTGTCTTCAATGTGTTGCCATTGATATATTTTCAAAGAGAATAAGTCTATATTCGAGAAATGTTCTTATAGCAAGACGTATAAAAGCTTAATAATCATATTTAATTATTTATCATTACTAATCAATTAATTAGGTTGGCTAAGAGAAATATAATTTTGTTTAATGTTTTTAAGTAATTTATTCATAATAAATTATACATTAGAATAGCCGGGGGGGGGGCGATTACGAAAAAAAATTTTAGTGCAAAATCTTTGAAAAATTTAAAAAAATTATGTTTTGCCCCCCCCTCTAATTGAACTTAACGTTTTGCCCCCCCCCCGATTCAAAACCTGGCTACGCCCATGAAATTATATATTTAAGTATTTTTTAATTAAAAATATATTGCAACTAATTTTAGAGGTATAATAAAACTGTTAACTATTTAATGAAAATTTAAGACTACGTAATATAATATTTATAGTAACATGTAGGATATATTCTCACTTTGGGCGGTTTTAAATCTAGATATTTAGTTTGGATACTTTGTTCGCAGTGTTTAGTAGGGGAGGGGTGGAAAGAAGCGAGCAACATTTATTTCTTCGATATGATAGGAGGGGAGGGATGTCATAAGTGTTTTGTTTGTTAATCAGTGTGACATCAACAACAATCGACCTTCCGCCTTTCCTTCTAAAGCGCCATATGTAATAATTTTAAACTTGAGATTTGAGAATAAGTACTTAGTGAATTCGTTTATGAAGTAAGACAGTTCAAAAATGGCCTTTACACTTAAAATAATTTAACAAAAAAATTTGTTGCTATTACAAAGAAAGTTTTTTTGAGTTATTAATGCATAAAATTAATTTAATTATTTTAGAGTAATTGTGATATGGGCTCAAAGTAAGAGCAATTTTAATTGATATAAATTTCAAGTCTTGTAAAGGGTACATAATTGGAGGGGGCTCTGAGCTTGCTTACCCCTTCCGCGGGTCAGCCTGGTATTGCAGTACATCGAGGAATGGTCCAAAACACAATTAAACCAATTTAGTAATTTTTTTTTTTTTTTTTTTTTTTTTTTTTTTTTTTTTTTTTTTTTTTAAGCAATTAATATATTTTTTATTATGCAAGATTTACATTAAATGAAACTAAAAACAACATAAAAATCATAGAGGTAAACATTCAAAAATTGCCATAGCGTTGTAATGGCAAATAATCATTCCGATTTTCTGTTTTATAAAAAAAGTTTCCCTTTTGTCAAGGGTATTGGCAGCTATGCGGCGTCCCAATTCCTTCAGGAGGGCTTGGGTTTTAGGACCTATTGTAGTGAGGGTAGTGGTCACTATGGGGGAGAAAAGGAGTGAGGAATTAAGTTCTGCGTATTTAGCGGATTTTAATCTTTCAGAATCAACAAGGGGGTCTTTGTTTTGGTTTGAGGGAGCAAAGGCATCCGGACAAGTGTAGTCCCAAGCTAGGCATAGCCCTTTTGCCCATGGGATGAGGGTCTGTCCATCAGGTCTCTTCTTGTCGCTAAGGCAAAGACCATTAGGCTCCAATTGGGAAGGAAAGCCCGCCTTTTTGAATGTCTTCTGTAGAAGAGCGTTAACGGATGTGTGCCGTAGAAATCTGGCCTTATTAAATTTGCAATGCAGGCCGTGGTGACCTTTTGTACCAACGGATGAGCCACATAAGTTGCATTGATGAGAGGCAACTATATCGCATCCTAGGCGGAGCCCTGTTGCAATCCTGAACTCGTTGTTGGAGAGTTGAAGGTCATGAGTCCGACTTGGGATGGCCTCCAACCACTCGTGGCCGGACCTTGATGCGAAACTTCTTAAAGCTGGTAACTCCTCCAACGATGCGCCCGATATAAGAGTTTTAAGGGCATGGTCGTAGAGAGGAGTGTTCCAACTCTTTTGAGAGTTTATGGTAGGGAATGGAGTGTTAGGGTCGGACAAAGAACTCCACATGTCGAGGGCGATTTGGGTGAAAGGATCTGGTTGATCGATTAGTATGTCGATGATTGGTTTGGCTGAAAGTCGACTCGAGATGAAGGCCGACAAAGCTACAAGAGAGGATGATCTCAGGCCCAAACCACCATATTTTGTGGGGAGACACGCTTGTTTCCATTGAGACCCAGTAAAAGAAAGGTTTGTGATTTCCTCGACAACGTCTTTGAGTTTTTGGTCGAATAAAGATAGAGCACTGGGATTTAAGAATGAGGTGGATGACCTGAAGATATGATTTATCTTAGGTAAAGAATAGCAGTTTTTAATTAAAAAGAAAGCCTGGTGGGCTGGCAAGTAAGAAAGGAGGGGTTTGATTTCTACTAGTTTTTGGATTGTCTCTGTTAATAACTTGTTACAAGGGTGTGAGCCACCTATGGGAGATCCTAAGTGCGTTAGTTCGTTAGGGTGAATATGTTTGAAAGCGTCAAAGTATGGGTCTAGGCTTAAAGGGTCAGTATTGTTTTTGCAAACCTCGGTCTTGGTATGATTAAGATGGAGACCAATTTTTGAAGCTTCGACTTCAAGGTATGAAAGGGCTTCTTTGACGTCTTCTGCATTTCCTTTGATGGTACCATCGTCTAGGTACCACAAGTTGAGTGATAGATTATATTTAGAGGCTAGGTCTTCGGTCAGGGATTTTATACCTAGGCAGAATAGTAGGGGGCCTAGCGGGTCTCCTTGTTGAATGCCGTCACTCGATGCAATTATTTTGGAATTAAAGTTGAGCATGGAAGTAGGAGCGTAGCATGCATTAAGGAAAATGGAGTACTCGGGAAGAAATTTGTAAGCCTCTGTTAAGAAGTGTGACCTGTAGATAGTATTAAAGGCGTTTTTGAAGTCGATCTTAGCTAGGATCGAATGGTCGGGATGGGCGAGGGCTATGCGGACAGCGTGAGAGGCGATTTCACAACCACACTTGATTCCGAAACCTAGTTGGATGGGAGCTAATTGATCTGCAATGTTGGTTTTTACTCGAGCAATAATTAGTTTGCAGCATAGGCGTCTAAAAATTGAACCCATGGCTATTGGACGAAGGCCACCATCTGGTTTGGTAAGTGATATTAGGGTGGCCCCAAAAAAATAGGGAGAGATCGCGTCAGGTACTAAGCCTTTAATAACCTGGTTAAGGAAGATTGCTAGGGTGGATGTGAAGTGGCCAGACCTGTCAATGTGAGGTCTTGTTAATTCTATTAAATGTGAAGCCCGGAAACCGTCTAAACCAGAACCTACTGAGGATTTTTTAAAAGAACCGATAGCCTCGAGAATTTCATGCGATGTGAAGTCCTTGAAGGGGGAATTGATTGTAGAGGGAAATTGGGAGCAATTTCTTTCAGGGTGTTTAATTTGTAAATATTCGAAGGTTTCTTGAGTGTCTGGGGAAATTTTGCAGTCTGAATTGGCCAGGCGAAGAGCACCCTGGATGTCGAAAAGGTTGAGTTTAGCGGAAACCCGTTTGGCTCTTTGTTGAACTGATGTAATCTTATGGATGTGTGGCTCGTAAATAATAGGGGGTGATGAAACGTCCCATTTTGCTGAGTTTTGTTTAACCCAGTTCGAAAGGGTACCTTTGTAATTTGATGGTGGTACTGAAAGGACACGGGAAGTAAATTGAAAAAGGTTGGCCCAATGGAGGGTGCTGCTTGGATCCTTAGAGAGGTTTGAGATGGCATCAGTAAGGGCAATTAGAACTTGATGTCTGGCTCCTTTAGGGATGTTTTTTAAAATCCTGTTAACAGGGGAATGAGGGATGTCTGAATATGTATTGTTGGTGGTGGTTCCGACCTGGGAGTAGGTATTATGCGATAAATGGTTGTGAGTTGAGGTGAGTATAGCTGCTGGATGTTTTCCAGAGCCTGGGCACCTCTGTTTTAATGGACCGTGAACGTGAATCAAATTAGAGAGGGTAATTGAAGCTAACCTGTAGCAGACTGGACAGGTTCCGGTTTGGGTTGTGGAGTTTGTGTTGTTCATGTAGAATAATTATGGGTATTTGCTGATTGTGACTGTAAACACAATTTACAAATTGTAGCGTATTTCATTCTAGAATATAGCATAAAATTTTATCTTTGAAAAACTGACTTCTATAAATCATTTATAGAATTGTCCAAAAGCAAAAGCTTCATTGCAAGCTATATGACAAAGAGATGGAATGAGGCATGGGCGTACCCAGGGGGGGGGGGCAGCCCCCCCCCCCCTACGAACAAAAAAAATTTTAATGCAAAAACATTGAAAAATTTTAAAAAAATATGTTTTGCCCCCCCCCTCTAAATGAACTTTTAAGCGTTTCCCCCCCCCCCCCCCCTAATTCAAAACCTGGGTACGCTCATGGAATGAGGCAAATGTAGATTTAGAAGGAGGGTTTGATGATTAAAATTAACTTGCGGGTTAAACCCCCCCCCCCCCCCCCAGTGAATTTTTTTTTATATTTGCGCACAAATATTACTGATAATTATAAATCCATGAAACTGAAGATGTTGAAAATCCGTTTTTATCTAAAAATCGTCGATATTCATTTTTTCAATCGATATAATTTTTATGTTGTATATTTAATAAAAATAAATATTTGTTGAATACTTTTAGTATTTTTTATTTTTACGCTATTGTCACTTTAAACTTTTAGGGATAAAACATTTTATCCAAAAAAAGATAATATAATGCTACTAAAATTTATAATATTCTTATTTTATTTGGTCCATTTATAACATACCTAGTAATAATTGTTTATTGGGTTAGAGGGGAAAATGCGATTAAATTGGTTAATTAAGTCAATATATCAAAAAGAGTAGAAAGTAGCTGAGAGATTTCATACGTACATAAAAAAAACTCGGGCCTTTGGCCCTCGTGGGAAGGGGGAGAAGGGAAGGGGAGGAGGGGAAGGGGGGACGACTCATCTATACTCCGTATAAACGTAGCATATTTGCTATGCAATTTATGGGCGAGAAAGGTGGGAAGGGGCGAGAGCCTAGGGGGGTATTAAATGCAAAATTATTAGTTAATTATTAATTTATACAAATTTTTAAAAAGTTAAATGGTATTAACAAGAACGATATATTAATTTAATTTAAAAAATAAAAAAATTTACCCTCACCGGGATTCGAACCCACGTCAGTAGTGGCATAGGCTTTTGTAGGGGCACAGAGACGTACGAGATTCGAACCTACGAGCTCATGAAGCTAGTCACACATTCAATCAACTGAGCCATTAGAGTTCAAAATATGTTTTACCTATTACTTATAGCTACCACTTGGTACAATTGAGATAAAAGCAAAAAATATTAGTATAGGTTAAAAAAGACGAAGAGGGCGACTATCAAAAGCTAAAAATGCTTTTATTTTATAATAAATTACTAATGGAATATAACATCTTATTGCGTTTTATATATTTTATTGTATTTTAATAAAAGGTAATTAAAAGCATCATGGGCGTAGCCAGGTTTTCACTTAGGGGGGGGGGCAGATTCAAAAAAAATTTCCTGAGTAAAATTAGTGAATAGGGCAATTAAATGGTTTTGGTACCCTTGGCAGGCAATTAAGATAGAAAACCCCGATGGTTTCTAGCAGAAAATTTTGGACAAAGCTTTTCGATACAAAATTGCATAGCAATTAATAAGAAAAATTTTAACAAAGATTTTAAGCGAGAGATATAAAATTAGGGTGAGGGCAGATTGATTGATGAGAGGGTGAAAGAAGTGTAGTAATGTAGTAGCTCATGCTTCTTATTCAAGCATAAAACCAATGGGATTGGGAGAGGCGATTTCGCGATATTAAATATAAGGAGACGTATTCTTCATCGATGACAAGCCGCTTTGTGTTTTATTACGGGGAGTTCGAAAACTACCTTTTGGAAACCGGTGGGATACTTCTTTCCCAAGGTTCAATCCCTCAAGACGCAGGAGGACATGGTTGACAAGATCATGTCTTCTCTCCTAGCTCCGTGGCAGAAGAAGATGCATTGAAAACATTTTTCTTTCCAACCCTGAATCACGCCATGAGAATGGATGTTTATGGCAAAGGACATTGGAAAAAGTTAGAGAGGCACATTCTTCGACATCAAACCAACCACTATGTCCCAAAAGAGACCACCAACGACTCTTTTTACAGCGCCTCCTGGTGCGTATAGATTTCCGAAGTGTGCCACTGACTCGGACATCCTCCTGGTCGACTCGGCATATACACTTCTCCCGTCCCCGGACCCGCTTATCTTAGCTCGCCAACACAGACATCGCCGAAACAGTCTTTCTCGCCCGCCTGTTTAACTTCTGTCGCAATTGCTCTCAGGCGAACAAAGATCCGTTTCAGACAACTTTGAATCGTGGCTCTAACACCTCGACCATGACTAGAGAAGCTTAAAAGCGAATCAACGTGACCTTGGACCTCGATGAACACGGAATTTTTCTCATCTCAGTTCATCGCGGATCGATCCTATGATGAGAAAAAAGGTGGCTCGGAAACTTCGCTCACAAAACCGAGAAGTGATATCTGACAGGCTTCTCTACCTCCCGGATCAGGGTAAGGTAATGGCGTGTGTGGCCCTGCATCCAGCGAGTCGCGTGTTCCTCTCCGCCGGCAATTATACTCGCTTTGCTGACTGAAGATTTATTCATCGCGCTCGCTTGAACCTGCTTTCGCTCAACTCTGCCGCTGCTTCGAAAGGGAATAGGAAGAACCGGAGATGTTGGATGTATAGGGATAGGGATGAAACGCTTCCGCAGGTGCTAAATCATTGCATGCGATACTCCTCCGCCTACACCAAAAGACACAACTCAGTTCTCGAAAAACTGAAGGAGGTCATGGTTGGAAAATGAATCATCATAGGCGAAAACACTGCCGGCGATAATCGGGACTCCGACCGGAATTGGTGATCACCAAATGAACTCGGCCTTAATTATTGACGCGACAGTGCCTTTCAAAAACCGCTTGATTTTTCTTCCTCAGCCCTCTTCAAAGCTTCTGGACTGTTTTCGAATGGAACTGTCGCGTCGACGATAATGGCAGCGTTCCCTTTGGTGGTCACCAAATCCATTCGGAGGTCCGAGTTGTCGACGGCGGTGTTCTCACCGATGATGGTGTATTTCTCGACAAGGACCTTTTTTAGCCTATCGAGGACCGAGTTGTGCCTTTTGATGTAGGAAGGGGAGTAGCGCATGCAGTGATTTAACACGTGCCGAAGCGTTTCATTCCTCTCCCCACACCTCCGACACCTGCGATTCCTTCCATTCCTCTTCGAAGCAGCGGCGGAGTTGAGCGGAAGCAGATTCAAACGAGCGCGATGAATAAATCTCCAGTCGGCAAAGCGTGTATATTTGCCGGCGGAGAGGAACGCGCGACTCGCTGGATGCAGGGCAACACACACCATTACCTTGCCTTGATCCGGAAGGGAGAGAAGTGCGGAAGAGATCACTTCTCTATTTTGCGCGCGAAGATTGCGAGCGACCTTCTTTCTCATAATGGGGTCGATCCGTGTAGGACTCGAGATGAGAAAAACTCCATTTTAGCGAACTTCCAGGAAACTCTGATCCGCTTCGACGCTTTTCTTGCCATAGTTCAGGTGTTGGATCCATGGTTCGAAATTGCGTGGGAGGGGTCGTCGTTGGAGCCTGAGAGATACTGCTACAGGATAAGGCAGTCAGGCGAACGCGAAGTACGGCGAGCGACGGTTTGCACCAAATCCTCGCTGGCGAGGTCGGCAATAAACATGTCCGGTGAAGTGAAGAGTTTATATGCCGAGTCAACAAGGAGGATGTCCGAGTCCGTGGCATACTTCGGAAATCTAAGAGCACCAGTCTTAGATGCACCGTAAAAGTAGTTGTTGGTGGCAGCCCTGAGGACGAAGTGGTTGGGTTTTAGGTGCTGAAGAATGTGCTTGTCGAGGCTTTTCCATAAACATCCATTCTCATGGCGTGATTAAGGGTAGGGAAGAAAAGGTCTTCATGGCATCATTCTTCTGCCACGGAGCTAGGAGGGAGGACATTATCTTGTCAACCATGTCCTCCTGCGTCTTGAGGGATTGAATCTTGGGAAGAAAGTATCTTAGCGGTTTCCCCAGGAAGTTTTCGAACTCTCCGTCATTGAGGACGTCAATGTAGAACACTGTCGGGCAAGTTTTTTAGGCGTCTTTGACGAGAAAGCATTTCGAGGGGTTGACAAATAAGTTGATGCGGCGCAGCTGTCGATCAGCGAAGCGAACTCACGTTTGTCTTGGCGTAGGCTAAGATCCTTAAACGCGTGACAGTTGAAGCGGGGACCGAGGTGGCGACGTTGAAGAACCTCACGTCACAATCCTTCGAAGTGCCAAAAACTACTAGTTCCTCGGGGGGGGGGGGGAGCATTGCTCTTGTACTTACCTCATTACGTTCCTCAGAGCGAGTTTGCGGTTGCGCCTGTACAACCTTTGGAGTGCGGTCGTGTCACTCTAGGTAGCATCCAAGATGGGTAGCGCTCGCCCTGAGAATTTCCTATGGTTGGAGCAGGAACCACAAACATCGGAAAACGCTCTTGCAACGATACTTTCCTGTGAGACTGGGAATACCTCGCCATATTCCAAGCACTTGTGAGTGTAATGTGCTGGTATGCAGGCATAGTGACATCAGCTGAGCCACCGAGGCATTTATGAGTGGAGGGGCGGGAGGGCGTGGCGTCTCTGCATTTGGTTCAGATGACTTTGAAAGTTATGGTGAGATAACACATGCCTTTCAATGGATTGTTTTTGAGAGGTCCATACCTTGCACGTGTACTCCGCGGTACAAGATCCAATAGAACAACGGTAGAATCGGGGTGGAGGGAATGTGAAAATCAATAGGTCACCCTCTACGAAGGGTTGACCAGAATCTTCATTTTGTACTATTCAATTTGTCTTTGACATCGTATCACTTGATAGGAATGATAATGATGATAAACAAGAAATTCACAAGAAACATAATTTGCTTAAAGAAGGCGAGAAAAAGGTTAAACATATTTTGATCTTAGCGATTAAGTCGAGAAGCAATACCTCACAAAATACCTGTCCTCCAAATATAGTCCAAATATTGGACTAACCTGCGATATTTAGCTTTTTCCGTCCAAAACCAGCCGTAATTTTGACGTAAAACGCCATATCACGTTAAAGCGCATTGATACAACAAATAAGTTTTATTTGTCATAATTATAAATAATTTGTAGTCAAAAAACCTAATATTACAATTATTTGTCAATTATTATTGCATAAAATTAAATTTACTTTTGTACATTGTTTAATTGAGCTACTCCGACCTATTTCAAACGCTACATAGCACATAATGACACTAAAGTTGATAAACGTTGGGAAGTTGAAAATAAACCTCACTCATAACGTATTTGATATTACATTTTACGTGCTTTTTATTGAGAATTTTAACATTAAATTCAAATGATTCTATGGATGAACAAGTGTAAATGCATATAAAGATTTAGAACACTTAGCATATCCAGCACATAGTAATTTAATTGATTTGACAAAGAATATATATATAAAGAACTAAGCATTTATTATTTTTATGAAGTGTTTTTAAAAAAATCGCAAATCAGCAAATATAAAGAACAATTAACCATTTATATTTATAAATGACAACCCTCAAAAAGTCCTTTTAAAACCCAATTTTTGCACCAAAAAACCGTTTTATATTAAAAATGTGATATGGATCGAGAGATTGAATATAGTTAAAGCCTCAAAATATCACAATAAAAATATGAGTAAATTAGCAATCAATCTTGCATAAATTTTCGATTTTTTAATGGGCCGTTCTTAGAAGGAATCGAACCTGCTTTGAAAAAATATGAATGGGCTATGGCGGTTGAAAGATTTTGAAATGGGTACGGGCGGGCCGGTCTTTTCAAAACGCCCCGTTGTAAATCTCTATTAAGGGGGGCTATATAAACACTTTGCGAACATAATGTCAACACGCAGTATACTTAATATGTTTAACGTTTTATAGGATCTCTCGAACAGTGGCGTAGCTAGGGTGGGGCCAAATACTGACATTTAATTTTTTTTATGTTTAGATGAGTTCTGAAAGGATGTGAAGGATTTTTACTGCTTTTATTCATTTTTATTACAAGGAGTGGATTAACCACACTAACAAAAATGGTGGCATCACTTTTAATATAAATTTATAATTTTGTTTTTTCTTTATGTTTGTATGTCTCAAGAATACAAACATATAAAAGCCCCTTATAAATGCATATTAAATTTAGGTATAGGTTTTTTTCTCTGCAGATGTAATTAAGCGGAGATATTTAAACCTCAGGAGCCCTATATATTCAAGAAATAAATTGCTTAATATACTGCATTCGTTTAACACCATATTAATATTTAAGCACATAAGGACACTTTTAAACCATGTGTTCTTTAAATTTCTTTTATTAATGAGCTTACTAAGTTTCAAGTTATATGTCTCAACCCTTTAACGCCCAAAAGAAAACTGCACGTGAAAATTATTTTTTAATGGTATTTATTGTGAGATATTAAGCACAGAAAAATAAATAAAAACATGAAACAATGAAAATAAGGGGATGTACACGGCTGTGTACAATGGGCGGATTAGGAGTGATATTGTCCAAATCAAGTTCGCTCTACACACAACGTTTTCTCGCAAAGCACGCAACGCCAGCGACCTCGATTGTGGCAAATGACGCAACGCAATGGTTTTTCGATGCGCTCGGGGTTGTGACCGTTATTTTTCCGCTCCAGTCCAAGTATTGTTGATGACGGTGGACGACTTTTAGTTTTTTTTCGTTGTATGTATCCTCGAGCAATCGTCCGTCTGAATATTAATTGATCCATGTATGTCACCTGTCCAGTCTTGCTGAGTAAAACATGCAGTCTCCAAGCGTTAGATATGGCCATATCTAGGATGTAGGTAAATATTACCCACCACCATTTTTTTCCTTTTATAGGCACTCTGTAAATACTAATAGACTGGTCCATTTGATCGACGCCACCCATTCCTTTGTTGTAGTTTATTATTAGTCTTGGAACATCAAATTCCACCTTTTGCTTTTGAAGCTTGCACCATCTTTTTACTTTCCCCAGAGGCTCTATAGTGTCATAGTTGGTTACTATAGTGACTACATTGTTGTCTTTCCAGCGTACAATTGATATTTCATTTTTCAAATCAAATCGGTAATCATATTCTGCTCTTGGTCGCTTTTTCATCATTTTTATAGTGCTGAGTGGACATTTCTTCGTTCTATTTTCCCGCATTGTGCCTGTGGCCCTGTAGCCCAAAAGTCTCAAATCATGCAATAACTGATAGTTCGTGAAAAAGTTATCGAAGTACACTATATGCTCACTGGGACAATCGGCATCTTTGTCAGCAGAGATTTTACGACTCTCGCGCCGAGAGGATCAACAGGAATATCAGTAGATGACTTGCCGCAATAAACATCGAATGTGTAGCAGTAGCCATCAGAGCTTGTTGCAGCCCAATTCTTATAGCCGAATCGCACGGGTTTTCCCATTATAAATTGTTTCGCTTGACGGCCAAAATATTTAATCATGGACTCATCCACAGACAAATTTTTATGAAAAACTCCCCACTGGCACGAATTTCTCTGAATGAGATTATATGACGGTTTCACTTTGAACATTTTATCAGTCGAATCTGCAGCTAGAGAATTGTCGACGAAGTGCAGGTTTCTTTTTATGTCCAAAAACCTATTACGCGACATGCAATTTGCGACCAATGGAATACCAAGATCTTCATCCAAACTCTAGTAAGCACGTTCGGTAGGCAATTCATGATATCCAGTTAGCTCAATATTCCCAAAAAACTTTTCAAGTCTTCACGATTCAATTCAAAATTATGGCGATTATTTTGTCCTGCGTACAAAACACTATTTTCTGCTATCAAGTCCATAACATCTTTATCAAAGAATTTTTCAAACAACATTGTAGGATTGTGATCAATCATTGATTCTACAATATTTTTTTGTCTGCTTTGAATGGCTTCGGTAGTTATGCTGCATGTAAGTGAAGTTTTTCTCCACCCAGGTGTGTCTTAACTTTTAGCTCGTTTTGGTCTTATGTGATTAAAAAGTGGTTCTTCATCACTGTAGTCCCAGTCAGAAACATCATAGTCGGGATGACGTGGATTTACTTCAATTGTACCATGAACATCTTTTGGAAAAGTCGAGGATATCAAATCATCATCATTCCCTTCTTCTTCGTCACTCAGAACATCAGGGTTTGGTGGCACTATCACTATATCGTATTCGATATCTTCGTTATCATCGGACATTATCGATTCAAGGGCTTCTTCTAATCTTTATAGCTATTGTTTTTTGTGAAAGCGCGACGGGTCTCCATTGTGGGATCTTTGTAAACTCAAAATTCTCTATAGTTTCAACACGTGCGAACTTTGCAAGGAGCAAAAGCAAACTGAAACTGGTTTACTTCCGTTACGCAAATCCGTGAGTCACTGTGATGCCAAAGTATGTAAGAGCGCAATTTATAAAAATACAAACTAAACAATTATTGACGGCAGGTGCATATTGTACACGCTTATGTACAGGGCAATAAAATATAACCCAGCACACCGTAGTTAAAAAATATTGTCATACTAATAGTACATCACGTAATAGTAGGGTCTATATATACATAACAACAACAACAAAAAAGGTAAAATATTTTTTTAATTATAATTAAAAACGATAATAATATCTTACCTAATTAATTGTGTTTCAAATCCATATTGCGATGATAAACCAATTACATTTATCTAAGCCTTATTGCCAAATTTTATTTTTTTACAGTTCATTACTATCATACAGTTTTAAAATAAGCAATTATTTTCATAATTATCATAGAAAGAATACACGAAATGACGCTCCGAAGAGGTGTACACAAGCGTGTACGGCGGGCGGTAATAGGTTAAGGAAACAAACGCTGAAAATATTTGGTCCAAATACGCCTATGTGCTTTATTATGTAGACTGGGATAGATTTAAGTAGTTTTTAAGCAACATATTTTTTCTTTGCAATTTTCTAGAGCGTCACATTTGACTAAACAACCTAAAACTAATGCATTCCGGCTGTATAGCTGTCGAATGAATGCCCTTGGTGTGGAAATAATATTTTTGTTGAGCAACCAGCATGTAATCATTAAAGTCCTGACATCTTACGTGGGCCGTGGCTATAATGTGTGAACCGGCTAGCTGCCACACGTGAAATTCGTGCAGCCTTAAGATACTCGGAACTTTGCGTAGTAATTGATCTTTTAACGAGGACACGTCTATATGTGTAGGAACGGTTTGTAATAGTATAAGGGCCGTTTCCTTAAGCAAAGGGAAGGTCATAGCTAAAATTATTGCTACCATGGCTAGACTAAGTAGTGGATCTATGTAAGGAGGAGTCCAGGAGGTTGCCACACATAATTACAACAAGTGCACTTACAATGACGACTACTGAACCAAGCGCATCTCCGAGGATATGCAGAAAGACGGCTTTTATGTTTAAATGATTATCGTTTTTCGAACTAACTCGAACTGTTTGGGTCCGCGATTGAGTAGTGGAAAAACTACGCGCAAGTCTATCATTTAGCAGCGCTTGACTTTGAGGCTTTTGCTTTGGAGTATCGTTGTCATCATAACAATTCTCAAAATCATCGCTCGCTCGCTTTCTACGTCATAATATTTGAGACTACAGAAAGTTCCGCCAGCAACATAACGTTGGCTAGATTTACGGGCCTGGTGCTGGGAATTACCGTGTTCGTGGAATAGTATTTAACCTATGAGATTCACCACCAGTCCAGCTACACCGCCAATCAATAGAAATTGTGGATTACTTATGGGTTCAATAATGAGCAATCTTAATAACTTCGATTAGGATTGATAAACACAAGGCGTTTAAAAAACGGAGTCAGTTAGATCCCCCGATATTTCGGCCCTAATCCATCCGTAAGTATTTTTTTCTGAAGATCTAGTTGCTATATATATAGAAATAAGGGCGAAGCATATGAAACAAAACGGCGATTAATGACGTTGCGCTAGTTATGAATCCCACAATTAATTCTACTAAGAACATGATCGTGGTTAACACCAGCCGTCAAGCTTAATTGATTTTTAGACATTGATTAATATATTTTTATAATTTTACCACTTTGATTCAGTGAGGAGCTATATAAATACAATGCATAAATCTCCTTAGGAATTCATTTATTCTATATATCCAATAAAGATAATTTATTAAGAACAATTCCATTTGTCACGGATAAAATAGTAACTTTTAATCGCTATTATATTTCATAATAGTACACCTCACCTATATTCCTTAGTGATATAGCCTTAGACTAGGTAGACTGCTCATCAAGGCATAAAATGTGTAATATTTTTTCCGCCACTTTGATGATAGCATGATAAAGTAATGATTTAATCATAGACTAGATAGACTGCTCATCAACGCACAAAATGTGTACCCTTTTTTCCACCATTTTGAAACGAGGATTGTAACGTTGTGAGCATATAGAAATTAGTCATTTTCGCAAATTAAATAATTTTAAAAGGGTAAATAAAAAAATATTAAAGTGGGTAGATATCAAAAACAGCATTTTAAAATAAATATCATTTAAAAAATACATAAAAATTAAAAATGTAAAAACTGCGATTAAAGTTTGTTTAATAATATAGTGCCATCAATATTTTGTATAATATTAATTTATTGACGTTTTTTTAATTTATAAACAAGCGAGGAAGGTAAATTGACGGTTATAGGGCAAAATTACAGGTTAAAATACACCAAATACACTCTTCAAAATGGAGGAAAATTAGACACACAATTACCCATATTCAACATATGGCATGAGCAGTCTATAGTCTAAGGATTTAATAGATATTAGTAATTTTTGTAAATTAAATAATTTTAAAACGGTAAATAAAAAATATTGAATTGGGTAGATATCAAAAACAGCATTCTAAATAAATATCATATACACATTTCATAAAAATTAAAAATGTAAAAATTGCGGTGTAAGTTTGTTTAATAAATTAGCACCATCTATAAAATTGAATAATGGAAGATATAAGAGTAACACCTGGCACGTGGGATGCCACACAAACTAAACTATGAACTTGAACTAATTTATATCTAAGATGAACCTCAACAGCTCTACTAATATTTCCAATGGCAACCCATTAAAAACTTATCCATGTGTTTATAAAAACAGCATTGTCTCCCTTTCCACAGCTAACCTTAGATCGAATATTAAGTCTATGGCCTTTAGAAATATTTGTAAAATACCATATATATGTCCCCCTGTCTTGCGTATATATCTTTTATATTACCACTTTAATTATTTCACCAATTCAATTCTTCTTTCCAAATTTTATTAGTTATCTATATATTGATAAATGTTTGATCAACTTTTCCAAATATTATAATGATGATTATTATTTCGAATACGATAATATATTTCACAAATCCCATAATTATGATCATTTTCCAATATATATGATAACTTTTTTGTTGATCCTTTTAATAACGATTCTTTTTAACAAAATTAATAGTAATCATAAGATCACTCGTTTTTTACATAAGCGTGTGTAAAAATAACATCTTTATGGATCGTGATTGATGGTACGCGCGTGTTATCGACATAAGTAGGAGGAGAAGGATGATTTGATAAAGATAAATAGGAAAATCAAATATAATTAATATCTTATTCAGCTTATAAATATGCTACAATATCTTTGTTTTTTCTATTTCACAACCGTGCATTAGTTAACACCCCGCATTTCGTCAACCATTGTTTTTTGTATAAATCCTCTCGCACTATTTATCTTTAAATATATTGCCTGCTAGCCCTTTTGTTAATTTTGCTTTTGTTCCCCTTATTTAACTAAAATTTTGTTGCTGTGCGCATTTTCTGCCCAAATAATCAAGATTTTTCTATGCATTTCGTTGTTGAAGCCACGATTTTAACTGGACCCGTGCATTTTAAAATTTAATACCTGCATAACATGTTTAACTGTATATATCTTAATTTTATCTACTAATACCATACCAATACGTTTATCGCATAATCTTCCCCACCAAATATATCAATCGTCCAGCTTTATTCTTATCCCAACTTAATTTTAGGTAAATTCAAGCATAGTTTTCTTTCTTTATCACTTGTAATTAGAGTCCTGCACGGGCCATGCCTGATCTGGACCGAGCCAAGCCCGAAAATAAAATATAAATTATCGGGCTTGGGCCGAAGAAAGTGCATTTTGCAGGGCTCTACCTCTTATACATCGATATATTTAAGAAATATATTTTAACATCTCTCAGGTACACTGAAAACTGTATGTGTACAACCAAATTATTAATATACCCATGGGCGTAGCCAGAGGGAGGCTGGGAGGGGCGATTGTCCACCCTTCAAATTAATTTTTTTTGGATTTATTAAAATTATGGTTTACATTTCAAACATTTATAATTTTACCCCTCCCTAAATCATTAATGCCCCCCTCTATTCCAATGCTGGCTACGGCTATAAATATAAGTCCCTCCTTCAACTTTAACTACACTTGCAGGTTTAAATTATTAATTGCTATGCAATTGTAGCATATTTAAATGCTGAATCTTTACCTTTGTCAAATCATCCTCCTCATCCTTCTAGTTAATGTTAAATTCTATTTTTGTGTTAATCTTCCTTCTTCTCCTACTTATGTCGATAACACGCGCGTACCATCAATCACGATCTAAGAAGATATGTTATTTATATATACGCTTATGTAAAAAAAGTTCTTGTGAATATCATGATGACTATTGATTTTTGAAAAAGAAGAATCGTTATTATAAAATTATATATTGGATATCGTACTAATATCAGATCGAAAATTGTTAATCTTATACCGAAGATTACTGTGATTGGAAATTATTGAAGAAATAAAATATTATAGCTACCGGTGCCTCCTAATAAGAATATAAAATATTGGGAATAGAAATACAGGATTATTTTACCAAGCAGAAGCTTTGAAAGCAATAGGGAAAATTTTTTTTAATTAGTATATTGATCTTGTTAATACCAAAAATATTTGAGCGTGTTCTGGCTACTGACCAATGAAAAAACGACCATTGGCCAAATTGTGAATCGAAATTTTTTCGTCTCTTATGTATTTATATCCTTTTTGACCATCTCCTGGCTGCTGACCAATGGAAAAAATGACCATTGGCAAAGAGTATCAAATTTTTTTTATATTTTAAATATAGGCTATTTGGCCGTTTGCTGGCTACTGACCAATAAAAAAATGACCATTGGCCAAAGTGAGGTTAAAATTAAATTTTTTCTCTAGATTATAATTATTGGCCAGTATTTGGCAGGCTGCTGGTTACTGACCAATGGAAAAATGGCAGTCAGTTTAAAATCGATTTTTTTTAGATTATAATTATAGGCTAGTTATTTGGCTGTTTGCTGACCATTAGAAAAAATGACCACTGGCCAAAGTGTATATCGCATTTTTTTCTATATTATAATTATAGGCTTTTTGGTCGTCTGACCAATGGAAAAAATGGCCAAGGTCTGATCGGAAATTTTTTTCGTTTTTTTAATATCTTGTTTATACTATACATATGCGCATGATTTGAATAGAGTCTATAGTCATAATTCAAATTATGGGTGGCCTACACCAAGTTGTTTAAATTTAATTCTAAATTGAAAGTTGTACGTTTTGGAAGGATGACTATTGGCTTTTCCAATGTCATACCCTCTATTTGCGTTCCTTTCGTCTTTTTAATTAATTTAGAAGTTGATAAATAAAAATGAATAAAAGAAAACCTATTCCTCAATAAAGAAAGTATTAATAAATAACTAATCATTTTGCATTTTATACCCCCCCCCATAGGCATTCTCGTCCCTTCTCACCTTTCTCGCCCATAAATTGCATAGCAAATTTGCTACGTTTATACGGAGTATAGATGAGTTTCGTTCCCTCTTCCTTCCTGCACCTCCCTCCCCCCTTCTCTCCCCCCCCCTTCCCACCAGGACCGAGGGCCCTGGTTTATATATTACTTTTTTTATTTAATATTTTTTAAGTCATTATCTTTATACTGGTTTTTATTATAATCAAGCCTTACCTATGACACCATCATATGATCAAAATATTACTAGGTATAACGATATAACTATATTTCTATTTTTTTCTCATACATAAATATTTCGCTTTCATTATACTCGCGGAAATTTGTATTATTTTTAATTGACTCTGATTCAATCAAATATTGTAAATGCCTTCATTTAACCAAATTTGAAGGATATTTTTGATATCTCTTTGTTTTGATACTCTAGATTTAGGCTATGACATTACCGTATTATAAACGTTAAACTAAAATATTTTCTCTACATTGCCGAACATTAGTATTGACTTTTATACACCCATGGTGTATTTTGTCACCTAATTATGCATATTATCGTTAACACCTCACATTTTAATTTATAATATTAACAAATACTTTATAAGTATTAAAAGCTGTTACAAATTTATTTAATTATGAATAAATATGCCTTTTGGTTTTTTTAATTGCAAGTAGTATGTGAAGACCTATAAAGACCCAAACAAGTATTACGAGCTTGATAACTGTGAACTATGACGAATGTAATATCAAATGCAACATTAGCCCACGCAAAGCGCAACCCTATGTATGTTGTCGCATTGGCGTATGCAAGGGTATGCTGTAAGGTTGTAACACTACCCATGAGTTTCTAATAATAAAATTTTTATATTGTATTTGCACACAAATATTACTGAATACTGATAATTATAATTTATAAATTATTTTTGTGGAAGTGTTATTAAGTTTTTCGTTGCTTTTTCTATTTTTACATGTTCAAAATTTATAAATTTTATTCGAAATTTAAATTTTAGATAAATATCTCCCCTCACATCCTTTTTCCGAAATTTTAATATGAAGAAACGCCAACAATATCCTTCCATTTATAACTACTTCCCTAAAAAAATTAACTTTTCAAAGGAGAAAAGTAAAATTATTAAAATTCACTCTAGATTCTAGAATTTGATTTAGAAAATGTTAGTACTAATTCAGTAGGAGAAGAAGAGGAACATAGAGATCAGGATGAGGGTGATAAATAAATTATATAAGCTAAATATAGATTCTAGAATCTATTTCCATAGAAAAAGATTGTATTAATTCTGTAAGACTAAGAATACAAGAAAAAGAGGATAATCAAACACCAAGAGATCAAGGTAATTTACAAATTATAATTCACTCAAAATTCTAGAATTTAGTTTAGAAAATGTTAGTACTAATTCAGTAGGAGAAGAAGAGGAACATAGATATCAGGATGAGGGTGATAAATTATTTAAGCTAAATATAGATTCTAGAATCTATTTCTATAGAAAAAGATTGTATTAATTCTGTAAGACTAAGAATACAAGAAAAAGAGGATAATCAAACACTAACTTTTCTTGATACTGCCAGTGTGAAGTCTAAAATAAATATTAGTGAGGATAACATTCAGAATATATTAAATACTTATGCTTTTAGATGACCATGACATAGGCAATTATATTTACTCAAATTTGATTAGTTAGAGTTTTTAAATTAATCTGGCAACCTGGAAAAAGCTTCGAGTTCCCCAAATCTGGACCTCGTAATTTAAAATTTCAATATCAGTGGTTTAAACAATGGCCATGGTTATGTTATTCCAAAAAGCTTGGAGGAGCTTTTTGTAAGTATTGTGTACTTGCAGGGAAAATTACGGGTGGAAAACGCTCTCAAAATTTAAATAGTTTAATTGTAAATGCTTATACCAGGTTAGATAATAAATTGCTAGTTTTTAAATCACAGTTTGTGCTTTTAACAGGTTCCAAAATGCAAAACAAAAAATTCAACAAACATTCACAAAATAATTATCATTTTAGAAAATAAACATTTTTATCCAAAAAAAAATATTTACAAAAAAAATTTCACCTTGAAAATTTTCTAACACTACCCTACCCATGAGTAAATCCTAGTTACGCCTACGGTTGTCGCAAAATTATAAGCATAAGTTTATATGTTCTCATTCGTGATTTCAATACTCGCGCCTTCAACAACCTCTATGTCACTGTAGAAAATGACTTTGACAAATGTGTTATAATTATTATTATTATATGTAGTCACACAAATTAGCTTATGTTATAATTTTACCACACAGATGATTAATATAATGACTTATTTATACAATATACTATATTCTATTATACTTAGATATTCTTATTTCATAGCACACTAGTGTTGTAAAAAACCAAGGTTTTAGATTAGTCGCCTGCAAGGGTTAGCGTTTTATCCCACCAAACCCTTTCAGTGTTAGGTGAATTTTTTTGGTTCACCCTTGGTGTATTGGCGCTTTTCACACCCATTCACCAAGGGTGTTTCGGTGAAATTTTTTGGTTCACCCTTGGTGTATTGGCGCTTTTCACACCCATTCACCAAGGGTGTTTGGGTGAAATTTTTTGGTTCACCCTTGGTGTATTGGCGCTTTTCACACCCATACACCAAGGGTGTTTGGGTGAAATTTTTTGGTTCACCCTTGGTGTATTGGCGCTTTTCACACCCATTCACCAAGGGTGTTTGGGTGAAATTTTTTGGTTCACCCTTGGTGTATTGGCGCTTTTCACACCCATACACCTTTGGCAACCCTTTGGTTTGGTTTGGTCGTTTTGGGTTATGTATATAAATATGTGAAGTTTTTATAATTTTTGTATTTAATAGTTATTTATTTATGTAATGAACTTTTATTGATTGGAATGAAATGACGTCACTAAGCTAGTTATAATCAACTTATAATTTGTTCCAATTGGTATGCGATACATCATTCATGCCGAGCAGATCATTAAAGGTGTATTATGAAAATATTTTTTTTACCTTTCTAGGGTGAAACAGGTGACGTCAAAATCTTTAATATCTATTGAAATGAATATTTTTTGGGGGAAATTGGTTCATCATTATATGACTAAAACAAGTTTTAAACATAAAAATAATATTTTTTCACCTGTTCAATGTGAAACAGGTGACAAATTCCTAAATCTTTAATATCTATTGAAATGAATATTTTTTTTGGAAATTGGTTTATTATATGAGTAAAACAAGTTTTAAACATGAAAATAATATTTTTTCATCTGTTCATTGTGAAACAGGTGACAAATTCCTAAATCTTTAATATCTATTGAAATGAAAATTTTTTTGGGAAATTGGTTCATTATATAACTAAAACAAGTTTTAAACAAGAAAATAATATTTTTTCACCTGTTCAATAAACAGGTGACAAATTCCTAAATCTTTAATATCTATTGAAATGAATATTTTTTTTTGGAAATTGGTTCATTATATGACTGAAACAAGTTTTAAACATGAAAATAATATTTTTTCACCTGTTCAATGTGAAACAGGTGACAAATTTCTAAATCTTTAATATCTATTAAAATGAATATTTTTTTTGGGAAATTGGTTCATTATATAACTAAAACAAGTTTTAAGCTCGAAAATAATATTTTTTCACCTGTTCAATGTGAAACAGGTGACAAATTTCCTAAATCTTTAATATCTATTGAAATGAAAATTTTTTTGTGAAATTGGTTCATTATATAACTAAAACAAGTTTTAAACAAGAAAATAATATTTTTTCACCTGTTCAATGTGAAACAGGTGACAAATTTCCTAAATCTTTAATATCTATTGTAAATGACACCTTTTGTCTGACCACAAATTTTATACAACTTATATTCGTCTTAGAATAAGCCAATTAAAATTATTTTTATAAAAGTTAATGTAGATTATACCTAACTCTTCAAAACTTCCATTATATATTATTTTCATGTTTAAAACTTGTTTTAGTCATATAATAAACCAATTTTCAAAAAAAATATTCATTTCAATAGATATTAAAGATTTAGGAAGTTGTCACCTGTTTCACATTGAACAGGTGAAAAAAAAATATTATTTTTATGTTTAAAACTTGCTTTAGTCATATAATGAACCAATTTCCAAAAAAAAATTCATTTCAATAGATATTAAAGATTTAGGAATTTGTCACCTATTTCTCAATGAACAGGTGAAAAAATATTATTTTCGAGTTTAAAACTTGTTTTAGTCATATAATGAACCAATTTCCAAAAAAATATTCATTTCAATAGATATTAAAGATTTTGACATTTGTCACCTGTTTCACCTAAGAAAGGTAAAAAAAATATTTTCATAATACACCTTTAATGATCTGCTCTGCATGAATGATGTATCGCATACCAATTGGAACAAATTATAGGTTAATTATAACTAGCTTAGTGACGTCATTTCACATTTCCCATCAATAAAAGTTCACTACATAAATAAATAACTATTAAATACAAAAATTATAAAAACTTCACATATTTCCATACACAACCCAAAACGACCAAAACCAAAAGGTTACCAAAGGTGTATGGGTGTGAAAAGCGCCAATACACCAAGGGTGAACCAAAAAATTTCACCCAAACACTCTTGGTGTATGGGTGTAAAAAGCGCCAATACACCAAGGTTGAACCAAGAAATTTCACCCAAACACTCTTGGTGTATGGGTGTAAAAAGCGCCAATACACCAAAGGTGAACCAAAAAATTTCACCCAAACACTCTTGGTGTATGGGTGTAAAAAGCGCCAATACACCAAAGGTGAACCAAAAAATTTCACCCAAACACTTTTGGTGTATGGGTGTAAAAGCGCCAATACACCAAGGGTGAACCAAAAAAAATCACCCAACACTTAAAGGGATAAGCGTAATTTATACACCAATTACCAAGCTTGGCAACACGCTGGGAAAAACCAGCCAGCCGTTTTTACAACACTATAGCACACCATTGTATTTATATATATCTATACCTTTGAATGTGTTAATCAATTTTTAAAGTGACATGTAAATGGTTTGTTATATCTAATGTATTCTTTTGTTAGGATAAGCTTTGGTAGCTGACTTATGGTTTGAGAAAATAATTCGTTTGGATTGTGATTGGAAGACTGAAAGGGATGTGTTTAATTTTATATAACATAAAATCTTATATGCAAATGCCATTTTTAAGTCAATTTAAAACATCGCATGCAAATGATACTTTGATCTTGATTGATTTGTAGACCGTTTGAATTGCACTTTTGAACCAACCCAATAATCTGAGCATCTAAATTTTGCGCTGACTTATTAATAATTAGCAATTTATCTATCTGTCCATATACGTTGAGCTTTAAATTTAAATGTACGGATTTAAATACTTTTTGAAGGCCTTAAATTAATGACATTTTGTGAAATGTGTCTGTTTTAAATCTTAAAATGCTGAATTCCTTTGTATGGAACCATTCAACACTTCGTAGGTCGGGTGGGGTAATAATGACCCCAAGCCGTTTAAAAATGCTGTACAAAATAAATTAGTGAATATTACAATTTCATTTTTTCAGTAGCTTAACAAAACTTACTTCAGAATATCTCTGCAAAATTTGGCTAGTATTTATTCAATAGTTTTTAAGAAAGAGAGTGTTTTAGATCCCCTGGGTCTTCCACGACCCAACCTTCCATAAAATGAAAAAAAAAAATTCAGCTTTTTTTTTGAAATATATTATTAAAAACCTTTATTGTAAACCCTTTTGTGAAGAAATTTTTTGTATAAATTTCTTTTTATTAATATTCAAATTTTAAACTCTGATTTCAACATATTAAATTATTTCAACGTGCTTATTATTTTTCCTGCATTTTTCGATTTTTTAATAGGTCTAATATTAAAAATTTAATAGGTCTAATATTAAAAAGTGCAGTTTTTTTATAATTCTTCTTTTGAAGGTGGTTATGAACATGACAGTTATAACATTTTATCAAGTTCTTGATGATTACATATATAGAGTAGTCATGAATCTGTGAGTACGTTAACAGGAGATTAAGATGAAGAAGAGTTAATTAATATGCCTAACAAAATTAGTTACTTTTATAGGAAATAACTTAGAAGCTTTTATTATATGATATATTTCATTACTAAGTGCCACAAAAATTGTCCTAATAACAATGTTAGAACAAAATAGAATTCTGTATTTCATTTACCTGGATTAAAGCCATATGGATGGACAGATGAAATAATTAAGAGTAGAGTGAAATTTAGCAAATTTATGACTGTATAAATATATGTTGAAAATGTATATGTAACTATTTTTATAGCCTCATAAAATTTCTTTTATAACATTTTTCATTTAAATATTTTTCATTAATTTGGATCTTTTATTATGAATCTATATAAAAATTTTTATAAAATTACATTTAAATTTATAAAAGTATGAGTTGAGACCAATAGTAACCTCTATTTTTTTGGTTTTTGGGTTATTTTTTACCAAATTTTCCACATTTATAGTTTCAACCTTCTTTTATATAATCTTATTGATTAAACCATAAAATAAAAAAAATTGGTATGAGCCAAAATAGTCAGTAGGGGAAAAGTTTTGGGGGTTGCTCTAATTATAGGTAAAAAGTCTAAACCACTTGATCAATTAGCCAAATTAATATATTAATAAATGTAGAAGAGTTGAAATATTATTCTTGCAAATTTTGACAAGTTTATATTATAAAACATCTAAGTTATAGCTATTTAAAGTTTGGGGTAATTAACCCCAAATACCATCCGTGTTAGCATTTTTGACCCAACCTACGAAGTGTTAAAGGATAATAAATGCCTATATTGAAAGGTATTATTGCTCAGCTTGAATTTTTCCATCATAATTTTCAGATTACAGAATGTTTATTGTAAGCCTGGGGAAACAAATTGTATTGACTTTAACATTGTAGCTTATTATTTTTTTTTATCTTAACTAAAACATATGCACAAGTTTTATTCTGCATAATATTAAAATCTATTTTTCACATAATACAAAAACTAGATTTATACCATAATTTGCATAGCAATTACAGTCAGCATAGCAAGTGATTTTTGTAAAATGACTATTAGACAAGGAAGTCTGTATATAACTTTTTAAATTTTTCCTCTTAAAAAAATATATTATCACCAAACATAGGTAATATTTATGAAAATTAATAGTTAAAGTTGTTACATGATTTATATGCTGTATTTATAGTAACATATAGAAAATGAAAATCCATAAATAAATTACATATAATTATTATATAAGGTATGTGCAATTCTCATAAGTGATAAAATTCAAAAATTCTTATATAAGACAAAATGTTTTGTTTTGGCTTCATTACACGTTCATTGATTCCCCATGATGGTTGCTTGCATGACCTTAAAATTCTTTAATGCTGTAAGATTGTAAACAAACAAAATATAAATAAATAATTGTAAGTAGTTGATATCGTATTAGTGGAAAATAAATCCAAAAAATTAATTTATATGATAATTACCTGCATGGTGTAACTTAGTCCATGTATTAAATTTGATGCATGTAAATAGAAATATTGATAAAAATGGCGTAAATTTATTAAAACTAGGAAATAATAAAAATTATGCTAATATTTTAATGAGATTTCAAGATATAGAAAATTATGATAGCATACAAATTGTTCTGAATTATGTTTAATTGCATAAAACTTTGCAATGCCTTTAGGTGACACTTGTATCATTTACTAAAATAAAAACTAATTTCTGAATACTGATAGCTATTTTATAAGGAGACCAAATTACAAGGTTCAAATTGCTTTAATGTCTCATCTATCTTTAACTGAATAAAGGCTTAATAAGCATTTATGCAATAAAAGGCTAAAACAAAGTAACAGTAATTGAATATCAGTAACTAAGGACTTTATTAAACCAATGAATAATCTCTAATATCTATTTAATGAAAAAAGTCTTGTTGTGCTTACATCTAATACTTGACTCAATTTAACAGAATAAAATTACATATTGAATGTCATAACTAAAACTCCATGGAAAGGTCAAACCAATCAATTAGCATACAACTTGCCATCATCTATATTAAATTGCCATGCGTTTATGGAACTGCGTATTATATAATCAAAAATGAACAAACGTATAAAATCCTAAACAAATTATTTGTCAAATTAATGATATGTTCTAAATTTCTCGGGTGTTTAGTTAAATATGCAGCAAGGATTTCGTCCAAATAAACATTCAAAAAGAATTATAAAACCCATATATTGCATAGCAATTAATTATCAATTTATAAGGGATTTATAAATAATACTTATTGGTGCATCTTTTCGACTTTCAGCGTTTATCAGCTGTTGGGTCACTGCGTGCAATGTAGCGTTTTGGACGATTCGTTGTAGCTGAAATTAAACAATGTATAGAATTAAACATAGATTTTAAGCAATAATAAGTTTTAAAATGAATAGATTAATCGTATTTTGGACAACAAACCATTTGAAAATAACACAGAATAAATTTATTAGTTGCCTTAACGCGTTATAAGGTGATAGGACGTTTTACGTCAAAATTACGGCCGTTTTTCGTCGGAAAAAGGTAAAGACCGCAAGTTAGTCTAATTTTTGTACTATATTTTGAGAACATTTTTTTTTTCGTAATCGCCCCGCCCCCGGCTATGCCAATGTATAATTTATTATGAATTCATGTCTTAAAAACATTAAACAAAATTATTTTTTCTCTTAGCCAACCAAATTAAATGAGTAATAATGATATATAATTAAATATTATTTTTAATAAGCTTTTATACGTCCGTCTTGTCATAAGAACATTTGTCTAATATAAAGAGGACTTATTCTCTTTGAAAATACATCAATGGCAACACATTGAAGACATATCCATGTGTTTATATAGACATCTTTGCTTCCCTTTTCCCAATCTACTTTCACTTAAAACCATTTTGATTTACGGCATGTGGAGACTTATATTTTTAATACGTTAGTGGCGCCCCTTGCCTTGCGCATATTAGATTAGATTATTGCTCTTTATCGCACGTTCCATTATTTTTGTTTTATAAATTTTCTCGTACTTTTCACCCTCTTAAATATATTGCCCTCGTGCTTGCCCTTTTGTAAATTAAGCCTTTGTTTCCCTTAATTAACTCAAGTCTGTGGAGTTATGCTTTGTGGTTGTTGTGCGCATTACTGCTTTCTCCATCAACATAACTAGTTTTGTTTTGATTGTGCCAAATAAGATATATCCATATTCAATAGCGCCCATTATAATTAATAAGAATTCTTAATTTATTTAAATAGTTTGATTATAAATAGAAAACCTCGTTTGACTGAGATTTCAGCACTCCTCCCCACTAAACCCTTTCCTCTCAATCTATTTACTATTTATGAGTAGATCCATCTGTATCAAATGTAAGAAAGATAGCCATTGATTTTATATAACCCTAACCATGATTTTGATATATTAATATGTGTATTTAAATAAAATGTTTACTTCCCTTCTCTCTAATAATTTTTACATTAATAAAATTATATGTAAAATGCCATTAAATAAATATTAGAACGATTGTAACTCCTTACCTTGAGTGCATTAATTGAACCCCCGTATTTTTTAATCATCGTTTTTTCTATAAATCTCGTACTCTTCTCCCCTCTTAAATATAATTTCCTCGCGCTTGCCCTTTTGTATATTTTATGCCTTTGTTCCCCTTAATTAATTGAAACCATAAACACGTCATTTGACCTTGCGCTGTATGTCTACTCTCCCACCCAATTATAACAATTATTCGCCACATTTTTATGAATGTGCCAATAAGTTAAGAATATTAGGTATAATTTTACGATTATTTTTCATAATATTCTATTTTATTTGCATTTTTTTTATTTATTATAATAATTATAATTTATTTTTAACACCCTCTCAATATTCTATTTTATTTACATTTTTTTATATTTATTATAATAATTATAATTTATTTTTAACACCCTCTCAATATTCTATTTTATTTACATTTTTTTTGTTTTTTATTTATTATAATAATTATAAATTATTTTTAATACCTTCTCATTCCCGAAAATGAATATATGAAAAACCATTATTTATGAGGGTAAAAATCTTCTAAAATTTACGAGTATGATAAAGATTAATTAAAGCCATCGATCTTGAATGATCCTAACTAGTTTTGGAGTCAAAGATAATTTCTAAATTGATTTAATTGTTGTTTGGGCCACTCCTGGAGGTACTGCAATACCAGGTTGACCCGCGGAAGGGGTTGAGCAAGCTCAGAGCCTCCTCCAACTTCTCAAAAATAAGATTAATGTCTGGTTCCTCTATGAGGAACGTACCAGAGATTAAACTGATAAGAACAGATATATCTTTTATTAAAATGCATAAAGGTACAATTTACGAGTGTTGACTATATATTCTATAATATATTGAGTGTGTTGGCAGACAATAAAATATTAAAATAAAAATTACGAGTGTTGAGTATATTCTATTACAATTTGTAAGAGTTGAAAGCAAGCAAAACACGTTTTTAATCTATAACATGGGCGTACTTTTAATTAAGTCACCACATTCAGCACATTTGATGAGGACTCATTTTTTGAGATTGATGGTGAAAAAACTTGATACTTATGATGTATTAGATAATGTTAAGGAAAAAATTAGAGCTCACACAAAAGATTCAAGTAATTTTAATATGAATTAATTTATAAAAAAAATTTAAAGGTTTGAGAAATTTACTACACTTTGATCTTAGCGATCTCTTGGCCACACACGCTCGCACACAATAGGGATAATTTCCTTGGTGCAACTCTCTCTCTGGCTAACCCGTGCCTTATTTTTTACTCTCTTTCTCACCAGGGGGGAGGGGGGGGGTTTTTTACGCTCTTTCTTACCAGGGGGAGGGGGTGTTTTGCCCTAAGATCAAAGTGTAGTAAATTTCTCAAACCTTTAATTTTTTTTATAAATTAATTCATATTAAAATTACTTGAATCTTTTGTGTGAGCTCTAATTTTTTCCTTAACATTATCTAATACATCATAAGTATCAAGTTTTTTCACCATCAATCTCAAAAAATGAGTCCTCATCAAATGTGCTGAATGTGGTGACTTAATTAAAAGTACGCCCATGTTATAGATTAAAAACGTGTTTTGCTTGCTTTCAACTCTTACAAATTGTAATAGAATATACTCAACACTCGTAATTTTTATTTTAATATTTTATTGTCTGCCAACACACTCAATATATTATAGAATATATAGTCAACACTCGTAAATTGTACCTTTATGCATTTTAATAAAAGATATATCTGTTCTTATCAGTTTAATCTCTGGTACGTTCCTCATAGAGGAACCAGACATTAATCTTATTTTTGAGAAGTTGGAGGAGGCTCTGAGCTTGCTCAACCCCTTCCGCGGGTCAACCTGGTATTGCAGTACCTCCAGGAGTGGCCCAAACAACAATTAAATCAATTTAGAAATTATCTTTTACTCCAAAACTAGTTAGGAACATTCAAGATCGATGGCTTTAATTAATCTTTATCATACTCGTAAATTTTAGAAGATTTTTACCCTCGTAAATAATGGTTTTTCATATATTCATTTTCGGGAATGAGAAGGTATTAAAAATAAATTATAATTATTATAATAAATAAAAAACAAAAAAAATGTAAATAAAATAGAATATTGAGAGGGTGTTAAAAATAAATTATAATTATTATAATAAATATCAAAAAATGTAAATAAAATAGAATATTGAGAGGGTGTTAAAAATAAATTATAATTATTATAATAAATAAAAAAAATGCAAATAAAATAGAATATTATGAAAAATAATCGTAAAATTATACATAATATTCTTAACTTATTGGCACATTTATAAAAATGTTGCGAATAATTGTTATAATTTGGGTGGGAGAGTAGACATACAGCGCAAGGTTAAATGACGTGTTTATGGTTTCAACTAATTAAGGGGAACAAAGGCATAAAATATACAAAAGGGCAAGCGCGAGGAAATTATATTTAAGAGGGGAGAAGAGTACGAGATTTATAGAAAAAACGATGATTAAAAAATACGGGGGTTCAATTAATGCACTCAAGGTAAGGAGTTACAATCGTTCTAATATTTATTTAATGGCATTTTACATATAATTTTATAATGTAAAAATTATTAGAGAGAAGGGAAGCAAACATTTTTATTTAAATACACATATTAATATATCAAAATCATGGTTAGGGTTATGTAAAATCAATGGCTATCTTTCTTACATTTGATACAGATGGATCTACGTACGAGAAAATTTATAAAACAAAAATAATGGAATGTGCGATAAAGAGCAATAATCTAATCTAATATGCGCAAGGCAAGGGGCGCCACTAACGTATTAAAAATATAAGTCTCCACATGCCGTAAATCAAAATGGTTTTAAGTGAAAGTAGATTGGGAAAAGGGAAGCAAAGATGTCTATATAAACACATGGATATGTCTTCAATGTGTTGCCATTGATATATTTTCAAAGAGAATAAGTCCTCTTTATATTAGACAAATGTTCTTATGACAAGACGGACGTATAAAAGCTTATTAAAAATAATATTTAATTATATATTATTATTACTCATTTAATTTGGTTGGCTAAGAGAAAAAATAATTTTGTTTAATGTTTTTAAGAAATGAATTCATAATAAATTATACATTGGCATAGCCGGGGGCGGGGCGATTACGAAAAAAACAAATTTGAGTGGAAAAACTTTGAAATATTATGTTTTGCCCCCCTCTAATTGAACTTAACGTTTTGCCCCCCCCCCTAATCCAAAACCTGGCTACGCCCATGAAATTATATAATTAATTATTTGTTAATTAAAAATATATTGCAAATAATTTTAGAGGTATAATAAAACTGTTAACTATTTAATAAAAATTTAAGACTACGTAATATTTATAGTAGTAACATGTAGGATATATTCTCACTTTGGGCGCTTTTAAATAGATATTGTGTTTGGATACTTTGTTCGCAGTGTTTAGTAGGGGAGGGGTGGAAAGAAGCGAGCATCATTTCTTTCTTCGATATGATAGGGGGGAGGGATGTTATAAGTGTTTTGTTTGTTAATCAATGTGACATCAACAACAATCGACCTCCCGCCTTTCCTTCTTTAGAGCGCCATATGTAATAATTTTAAACTTGAGATTTGAGAATAAGTTAGTGAATTCGTATATAAAGTGAGAGTTTAAAAATGGCCTTTACATTTAAAATAATTTAACAAAAAAATTTGTTGCTATTACAAAGAAAGTTTTTTTTTTAATTGAATTAATAATGCATAAAATTAATTTAATCATTTTAGAGTAATTGTGATATGGGCTCA